>JAWWES010000001.1:94041710-94055615 GCA_035583135.1 Lophotriccus pileatus
TCCAGTCCAGGCAGGAATGCTCAGTCCCTCCCTTACAATGGGGAATTCCATAAAAGGGCATGAGGACAGGAACATCTCTTGCAGGCCTCTTAACACCTAGTTTATAGCCTGAGGAGTCAGGCTACTCTGGGCAGAGGGTGTAAATGCTCTACTGATAACAGTTTCTGGGAAATGACATGGGAGGCTATAGAATACACAGGTTTGGGTTACACCCGTCCAGTGATGAATTGGTCCCAGCTGTTCTAACTAGGACAGGTTACAATACTCAATACAGAATAAACTAGCATAGGTTAGTATCACACTGCCCATTTCTGATTCCAGTGGAAACCCATCCTCAGCATGATGTTGTTGTCATTGACTAGAAAACCTGTAAAGAGAGTAAATTAATATCTGCTGAAATTTCTGCTTCTTTTAATAAATTGCAGTTTGGACATAATCCACATAATTTACAGTACACTCAACTTAACATATATATTTTTATGAGTACATATATATATATATATATATATACATATATACACATACAAAAAAAAAGTTCTTTTCTGTATCCTAAATATTTATTATTGCTAAACACCTCTGTGAATTACAGTTAGTTAGATTAAGCTCAATGAGTTAGTTACAATTAACTTTAGAAGATGTATCAAAACTGTTTAGTAGATACTTTATATGCCAGTTTGAAGTCCAAAACATCTTGGATTAAACGATCTAAACCTTACTATTCTTATGTCTTAACTTATGGATACCCTGTCCTTCAGATGAAAGCAAGTGTGTCAAAGCTTCAGTGTTTATACATTTTAAGCAAAGTTGGTTTGACACAATTTCCTCCCTTTTTTCCACTTCAGTAAATTCATTTCATTTCCATGTATTACCATGGAATAAATATATTCTGTGAAAGGTAATAGACCTTCAGGCATCCCCAAAGCTAAATCCATTGCAAAGCAGGCAGATCTAGAAATGTGCAATGATTTATTTTATAGTCCTCTTGCTAAAAATCAGGATTGACTTGCTTTTCCCCTTATCAGAGTATATACCTCAAAACTTTGTTGATTAGAATAAATTGACATTACAGTCCTGTGCCTCTTTTGCTTTGTATTGTTTTCTTTGAAGGAAACCAGCCATTCTGCAGTGACCAAACAGTTAGAATTGTAATCAACAATCCAGAGAATCTCAAACTCTTAAAACTCCTCTTAGCTTAAGAGTTTACTGTCACACATTCCATAAGCAACTCCTTTACTCTCATGAAAAGCCATTTAAAAAGGGGATATTATTTTAAAGCCAGTAAAAGAAGTCATCCAAATGTCCTCATAGGGAGATTAAGTTACAAGAAAATACTCCAGACAAACAATATGAATACCTATAGGACAGGAAAGACTGAAGGCTGTTGTTGTAGCTGTGGTAGCAGCTATGGCAATATCAAGCAATGAAAAAACCCTTGCCATTAGAAGGGCTTTTGTCAGTAGAAATTACTTAAATACGCAGTGAGCCACAGTTTAGTAGTACTAGATTAAACATGTGATTTTTAGTTGGTTTTATGGTTGGAAATTTCTTTATAGTTTGAAAATTTTACTAAGGACTGTTCTGTAAGGATGATGGCATGAACTAGACGCTGTTTCCAGTTGGGGGCTGGAGTGTCCCTGGGGTCTGTTGTATCCATGCAAGCCATGCAGCACTTTTTTTTTTTTTTTTTTTTTTTTTTTTTTGGTCCATTAGTCTATTTGTTTCGGAATCTGTTTCTGTAGCACATTCAGAAAATCCTTGACTCTATATCTTTTTCAGGAAGAAGGAACTTTACATCCTATCTCCTGCCACTGTCTTTAGAGGTTAAATCGATTCCGTATTCATTTTTCTGCAATTGAGAACTGGGATTCAGCTCAATAATAAAAAGTGTGGATATCTACCAATAAAATGTTGTCTAAGCTCATATGAACATCAGTATGGAGCAGCTGGAGAAGTTATCAGGGCCAGTCAAGAACCAGAAAACAAACAAAAAAATCAAATCTGAATTGAAAAAGTGTCTGAATCCCCTGGGCTCAGAACAGAGATTGCCATCTCCCTGGTCTGTAAATGTGGAATGTAACCTCATGTGGGCACATGTGGGGACATCTATGTGAGGGCACTGCAAGGGTCTGCTGCCCTCAAGGGAAGTACAGTAAGGGCAGCCATAGTGAGTCCTCACTCCAGGGCACCTATCCCACAACATCTAGCAAGGGAGCAGGGCTGGATCTGGGCTAGGGGTGCCCACCAGGGCCAGTCCAGAGTCCAGTGATTTCTTGGCAAGACAGTGGTGACAGGGCAGTGAAAAGGTTCAGGCAAGAATTCATCTGGACTGGAAGCAGGATCAACAGGACCCATAACCAGAGGTAGGTACATAACTATAATATAGCTCATATAAAGATTAAGCATAACACTCAATTTAAAAGCTTGTCCAAATCAAAATGAGTGAGATGCATTAAGCTTTCTTACCAGAGTTCTTCAAGGACAGCCTCCACTGACATGGCTTTCACCACTTTCTTCAAAATGGCTTTTATCAGCTGTCTGTGTTTGGGATTAAAAGATATCCCAGATAACTGGGCTACACCAACCTTCATTCCTGTTGTTCAGTCAACATGCAGGCAAGAAAGTAAAAGTCATAGGAACAAGGGAGTGGAGGGTTACAAAATTTTAAATATTGCCTAGGGATTGATTTATGGGATTCTGTTTTAAATATATTTTATGTATTTGACATAAAGAAATGCTAAGCTTTCATCCACGATAGATGGAAACATCAAATTTACTCTCCAAGCCATTCAGAAAGTAGAGACAGAAAATAGGTGCTCAGATAAATATGCATATAAAACATTTCTGGTTGCCTATGATTTTGGCTTCTTTCCCTTTGCCACATACAAGCTTAGGTATTTATCTGAGTTGACATGGATTTTCTTGCTGGGATATATGATTGTATTTTAAATGATGCTGCAGCTTACTTTATCCATACCTTACCAGAACTACATCCTTAAAGAATAAAAGGAAGAAACAAGTAGTATATTTTCATGCTTATCTGTAACTATTTGCCTGAAAAACATTTAAAATAGCAAGTAAGGAGAGATAACAAGAATTGTTTTGTGTTTTAACTGAACTGTATTTCCCTTTTATTTTTCTACATCCTTGTCAACTCTCTTCCTTTGATTTGGGAGTAATGCAAAGTGACAAGATAGCCACCAGCCATGCCAAGCTAAGCTAGCAGTTTCAAATGATAAAGTATTTTGCAAAACATGTTTAAAAATGCATGCAAAGGTTCAGACACGATGTGCCACCTTTTACTGTTTGCAATCAAACTGCAGTGAGCAGAGCTGGCCTTATATCCCCATATGACACACTGCCATATTCCTTGTTACATTTCTTCATACATCTATGTATAAGGCAGAAATGTCTTGCTCCCCAGCCATCAATAAGTAGAAGACTTTCACTTCAAGACTTTATCTTCAAGACCTTCATAATTTATGAACTGATTTTTTTTAAACCCAGCAATTGGTGTGAATTCCATCTGGTGCTGTGGTCACAGATGGCCTTGACAATAGCAGGTGCATGAAGCAGCAATGTGTGGTGGCTGAAGACAGCACTGCAGGTGCCCACCACAGACACAGGATCTTTTCTTCTCAAGATAACAGGCTCAGTAATTCCTTTTGTTGTTGTGAGAAGAAGATTAGGGTTCTCCTAATAATTTCTCATATCCCTCAAATACAGCAAAGGTTAGTACAGATGCATAGTTTCGCTACCCCCCCCGCAACACTGAAGTTCTCTATTCTGAGTCAGTCTAAGAATGTTACATGATCAATACGTCACAAAAGTGTTTACTAACCACCTTTTCCATTAGTTTTACCTAATGGAACTTGTGCTTTTTTAGGGATTTAACTCTGAAACCTATGAAGTAGCCTTAGGTTTATATATGTATGTGTATATTACATTCAATACCTGCTTAGAATCAAACTTATCTGAATATGTCCATAAGATAAGAAGTTCTCTACCTTCTCTATTGTTGATAACAATGCAATAAAACTGCTTTTGATATCTCTCTCTAAGAAAAGAATTGTCTTAAAAAATGCCAAACCCAACACAGTTCAAGATTTGGTGTTGCTGTATTTTTCTTGATTGAAAACTCACTGACATTAGATAGTAAAATTCCATTCTTTCTTTAAACAAGCCTTTTCCAGTAAAAATATCTCACAGTTTAATTTATGAAGTTAAAAAACAAACACAGGCACATAGATTAGGTGATCTAGCTGATCAGGCTAATTTCTTTATCAGACTAAAACAGCTGAATGCAACTAGCGATTGATTTCATTTACATTCATTTAAGGAAAAAATTATTTTGATTTGTAAAGTAAATGGTTATCCCCAAATATTTTTGTGGCAGAAAAGAGAACATTGACTCTGTGAGAGGATTTATTTTTAATTCATATGGTTAAAGCGTCTTCAGGCAAAATCTTGTGCAACCAAATCAGTCATACTCCAACATCAGCACGATGGCAAATGCTTTTATTTCCTGACATGCTGTCACATTGCTCACAGCAATTAATTTAGTCAACTTTGCAAATGATTCTTCATAGACCATCTCTTACCCACCTAAAATTAACTGGGTTTGAGGGTGTGAGGAAGGAAAAAATAAATATAAAAAAATTCCAGTAGTTGAGAATCAAAGACTTTAAATAGTTTCTTTTTTGCTTTTCAGTCTTTCTTGCCTGAAAAATTCACAGGAAAACAAAATTGTTTGTCTGTTACCACTGACAGTTCTTTATGTAAAATTCCCCTTTGTGATATTAAAACAACATCCAGGGAAAATGAAACTATCAGAAATTTCGGGAAAAAAAATTATAGCCTCACAAAATTTTATCCATGCAGATGCAGTAGATGTAGACTGATTCTCCAAATCAATGGCTGTGTACGAAGTATCAGTAAAATAAAATAAAAAAAGAAACCAGACCACCAAGGTTATTGTGTGTCCTTTTGCTTCCTTGGTAATAGACAGACTGTGTGCATGTAAAAAAACTGTAATTCTTGATAGCTTATATTCTTATAGTCTTATTATTTATTACCAAATGACTATTATCGGTGGTAGAAAAAGAGACATTTTTGTCTGTGTACGTGCCTGTGTTGGGGAGATCACCTTTAGACCTCATCTTGTGAAAATCTGAGAATCATGACTGATGATTTAAGGATTAAGCAATCAGGTTAATCCCTTATTGTTCTCAGAGATGAAGAAGAGGTGTGCTTCTGCAGGCAAGAAGAAATGGGGAAAAAGGAAAATGCTAAAGAGAATTTCATGTTGCTTTTCCTACTTCAAGTAGTCAAGGGTAAACCAAATAGACAAGGCTAAATTGTTTTTAAATAAAATTATTTACCTTTCTCTGTGAAGGTTCATTATTAATTACCTTATTTTCTGAGCTAAGATGATATACATCCAATACATGTGTTGCAAGATTAACATTTCATATCTACAGATACTGCAGAATGTGTGTCCCGAGACATTTCACAAAGAAAATTATAGTATTTACATGTAAATATATGCTTGATTTTCAGGCATTTATAGAATAATTTATTTTCTGCATATATCTACTTTGTGTAAGAGTCTGAGTTTGATTACTTTATTCCTACATCTTTACTGATGAAGGCATATGGCATGATAAGAAAGACTGCCTAAGCTACAAACAAAAATTCTCAGCGACTCAGAAACTCATTTGATTCAGAAAATGTTGTTAGTAAAAGCTGAGCTGTCAAGATGAGAGATTAAAACCTCAAACTTCTAACAGGGATTTCAGAAGAAAAAAAAAAAAAAAGAAGGAAGATAAATTAAACCTTAATTGATTGTTAAGAAGCATCAACCTGAATGTAGGTAGAGATACTCAGTAACTGTGAGAGCAGGAGGCTTGAAAAAACTGTTAATGAATTATGCTGGAAACAGTACATTAAGAATGTGCTCTGCACATTATCTGAAATTTTGAATCAAACATAACTAGTACATTTACATTTAATCCTTGCTCAAAAATGTTGGGATAGAGGGCAAAGTAGATGGATTTGTTACTTAAACTTCATATGAATGTATTCTATCTTGAAAGTATAAATAATTGACTAATCTGTCAGGAAAATCTATTTAAAACCAGACTGTGACATTTAGCTGCTCTTTCAGTGGTAAGTGGAAACACACTCTTGTTAATGTAAGACCATAGCACAACTGCACACCTGTAAATTCTACATAATTGGGGCCACAGTCTCTATGTGGATTGTTTTGAATTGCTACATCGCTATTCAGAAGTAACAATGGGTTGCGTCTTGAAAGGTCAAAAAATTTACTATGGAATTTCAATCTCTTTCTTCAGAAGAAAGCCAGGACATATCCATAGCTCTGCAGGTTTCTGGTTTAATTTTCTCTTTCAGTGTAATTGCTTTCCAAAGGGAGTTGGCATGTTGGAAAGTCCCAGCCAAAAAGGGATATAACTGTTTAGTACTACACTTAGATAATGAAAGACCTGAGTAATAAATCATATGAAGTGTGGAAAGCATTGTTTGGAAAAATGAATATTAATTATTTAAAGAAGGAGTAAGTATACCAAAGACATGCTATATAATTCTTTATATGTATAGCTCAAATTGAATACATTAATTTTGGTTATGAGTCAAAGCCTGCAATGTTTTTCTGGAATACATGTTCTGCACCATAGGGTGCAGAATAGCAATAGAGATGGGACACACAGTCTAGGACATGAGAAAATCTTAGGGAGAGATTGGAAGTTTTATTCTGTATACAAGGTCTAAATCAACTACTTAGAACTAAATTCTTAAAGATACTTGGGTAGTACAAGATGCGGGTTCGATCCTTTAATGTCCAGTGCAGAGGTATTGAATCAGTAACCCAGAAATTGTCTGCAGACTGTCTTCCAGGGAATGTCTTTCCCTGGGATAAGTAAGTGGAAAATCACTTATCATGTTTTTAGTTCCCTTGCATATAGTCTCATCTTAAAAGTAGAAAAGTATTCCAATTAAATGACAGTCAGCAGCAATTTGCATTGTTTGTGACCTGTCTAGTTTTGGGGAGTGAATGGGAGAACAAAACTGTACTGATCAATCTGTCTGTCAGTGACAGTGACAATCAGAATTCCAGAGTGATTTTCTGTGTATGAGCAGTGGTGTCACTGCATCTATATGGAGTAAAAGGATATTCTGACATATTTTGGATTTTGGTTGCTCTATGATCTATCTCTATGTTTTGAGTTATGACCTTTCTTTTGTTCCACAAGTTTTAACAAGTGAAAAATAATTAAATGCTCAAATAGGATTTAATTAGAAATAAAAGTAAATTTAAATACAATAAATGAAAAATTATGGATTATGGCATATATTAATTTTAGAAATAAAAAAAATCAAGTATTTCCTACGAGTAAGACTCAAAATACACAGCATGTTATTTAAATATGACACAAGTTACCTGAGAATCTAATGGTCTTGAAAACAGGCACTGATATATATATATGTAAGCTTCTTTACTATAGAAATCACAGATCATGAATTTGACCAACAGTATTCTTGAATCAGCATGCAAAAAAAAAAGCTTAAGAAAGCACTGGTCTTCCTTTAATACAGCTGTTCTAGTAATTATGTATGAGTTATAATGCCATAGGGGAAACAGAAGAGGCAGCAGGACATTACTAAGCTTAATTTACTAACTGGACCACACGAGGAATAGGCTGTGTCAGGAAAAATTCTGTGAGTATGGGCACATACACACACGGATGCAGCTACAGTTCTCTGAGATCTCCAGTTCCCAGCACCTCAAGCATACACAGGGCTCAGGTTCAGCCTCTGAGCATCAGTTGGGCATCAGCACTTTCTTCCTAGTCCTCTGCCTCCACATGCTACCAGTCACCTAAAAATGTGCCCCCATCTCCCTCAGTGGGCGTTTATTGGCAGATGCTTCCATGACTGGTCACTCTGTACCTTCTCAAAAGTTTCAGATCTTGCTCTCCTGTCACTTGTTGACCTCTTGCCTAGCCACAGTCTCACGTCACTCAGGTCTCCCTTGAATTTCTGCTGACCACGGCTCATCGTGCTCAGTCACTCACATCCCAGCCAAGGCAAGGCTGTAATGGTCCCATGACAGACAGTGTAATCAGGGGAGCAACTACAGAAAAGAAATTGCAAAAATAGAGAGTCACTGCTGAGTTAGATAGTTTGATCTTTCTGGTGGTTGTCTATTTTTTTTCAAACGTGAACAAACTCACTTGAGAAGGCAAGGTTGGTTGGTTTATTTTGGCACTAACTTCATGTTTTGACTTACAAGAAAGTGACCTAGCTTTAGGTTGCATAGCTACAGGCTGCTGAACTTAGATGGAAAATAACAACCAAACCAAACCAAACAAAAAAACCCAAACAAATAACAAAAAAAAAAAAACAACACCTAACCAACAAAAAAAAAACAAAACAAAACAAAAAAACCACAAAACAAACAAAAGAGGAAAAAAAACCAACAACAAAAAAACCCCAACAACAACAAAAAAACCCCCCAAAAAACCCAACAACAGAATCCAAAAAACTTACATCAGAAAGAGTTAGATTTCTCTGTGAAAGCACAAAACCCAGCATATATATAGATAACCTCACCAACCTACTTTATCTCAGAGTAGATTTTAGGACAGAACACTTCATGACTAAAACCAGAAGCAGCAGGAATTGTGAAAATCAGAATTAATACTGCAATAATTTACTTTGAAATTGCCTGTGCTTGCACACTGAAGGAGGCTGGGACATAGCCTCAGGTACTGACACCCAATTAGTCCTACTGCATATTTGTCAGAAAGTTTCTTCCTGTCTGTCTGACTGTGCTCATCAGCTTCCTCCCAAACAATGCAGGGTGAGGGACAGCACACACCAGAGCTTACTCACCTGATATAGATAAGGCCTCCCTGCTCTGTGAGTGAATGATAATAACTCAAAGGGTGTTCAGGTTACCCTTTTGCCAGCCACAGAAAGGGGCTTCAGTGTCAAAGAACGGCACAACCTGAACAACCATTCATAGTCCAGCACTGAAAACATCTTTCAGTTTGGTTTTCTGAAAAAGAGCTTACAGAAGGAAAGAAAGGAATCAACAAAAAACAATCCTGCAGACATCACAAGAAAGAGTTGCTAGCTAAATCTAATTTCAAATTAACCTAATGAAGGGATTTGACTACTGTTTTGGCTTGTAGATAGTTTTCACTTCATAATATAAGGCAGAATTCAGTTACTTTACACATAGGCACCCAGTTTCACTTCAGAAGAACCTGGATCTCCCATGGGTGCTATACCCTTTATTCAGGTTCCGCACAGGCACACTGGATATTTAAGGTGCCCCAAGTGGCAGTGGAGCCTGCATGAAGGCAACCAAATGTAGCCTGCTTGCCCAGCTATTTATGCAGTAGCATCTCTGATAATAATGTGTTGCACACAATCAATCTGCTGTTTTCTCTCTGTCTCAGTTGCAATACAAGATATTACATCTCCTCCTCACTGTTTTCTGCTTAAATATTGTCTCACATATGCAGTGCTGTTAGGTCGTAAGGTTACAAGAGTAGTTCACCTCTTCTTAACTGCCTTGCCCACAGACCTCAGAGATACTCACTTGTAAATTATTCAATAGCATCCGTTGTTCACTTTCATCTTACACCAAAAAGGATATGACTAAATGAAAGATGAAACTTCTGGGCTAGCATTCTCTCTTGTTGCTGACAATAGTTCACCTTACTCTGCCATACCAGATAAGATATTCACCTCCTCAACATCTGCCTCCACTTCCATACCCTCGAATATCGGTAGGAATAGCTGGGTCCCTCCCATTTTGTCTTTCAATGCCCACTGATTTCTTCCCTGTGTTCCTAGGATCGTCTCCAGTCACTGCTCCTTAGTTAACACTTAGAGATCCTGACCTCAGCAGTTTGACCTCAGCAGTTCTTATACTCAGAGAAGCAATACAGACTGAAAGGAAATAGACTTTTCTTGGAGATGTTGTTTCCATATCAGGAGAAACAAGGAGGTGACAAACTCTGTGTAAAGACATTTTTTCAGGTGCCTGAATCACAGGAGAATCAGAAATAATCACCTAGGATGAAACACTTTACTCTCTTCACCTACATAATTCTAGGAGCAAATAACTGCTCCCTGGAGTAATTATAATCCCAGGAAGATTCAGTGCCAGAAATCAAGGCAGGCACCAGACAAAACAAAACTGTCTCTCATCCCTAAACTATCTGGAACCGGGTATCCAACATAGAGCTCATTTCTGGGTATCAGTGAGCTGAGGTGAAGACTCACAGAATCCAGGTGAAATCAGGTGAAGCCTCTCAACTTCGATTCTCCACAAAAAGCTCCTTCCTTATCTGTGACCCACTGTATAAGTGGGCAACATGTGAGAACACTGAAATCTGTCAGAAAAGAAACCATGAAGTCTGTCCCATTACATTAGTTTCCAAGTCAGGAGTGAGGGATATCAGCCTAGACACTAACACAGCTGACCTAGATAGAAAAAAAACAAAATATATATTTCAATGCACTTTTGCTTTAAAAGTTTCAGGTGTGAAAAATTTAAGGGAACTAATTAAAATTACATTTAAGGGGACCAAGCCAGGACATGTATTCAGAACATTCAGAAGCTAAGCATAGATGATTTTGCTCTAATACTGGAAAGACTAATTCCTTCTTTTCAATAAGAAAGATAGAAACAAAGTGTATAAGATAGTTTATGCTTTTTGCTAAACTTATAACACTTAGAAATACGTACCAAAACATAAAAATACAGGATTTTGAGGTGGTTTTTGGCCTTTTTACAGAGTAGTACATTCATTATGTCCACTTAGAATATTGGTAACATCCTGAATTGATCAATGACATATAATGTCTCTCTCTTACTTCTTAAACAGGTTGCATTGCTGAGTGTTGCATTCATATGTCAGTGTTAACTGCTCACAGTTTAATTTATTTATCTTTCCCAAGAGAAAGGAATACATACCTCTTCTTAATTCCTATTTTTTTTCCAGAGAGAATCAAACCCTAAATTTCAGTAAGGTTACAGGAGGAGTCTCAGATGTGGAAGCAATCAATATATTAAGCTCAAAATAAAGTTTCTTATTTTTAGGTAAGATTAATAAAAACAGTCTGTCCATTAGCAGTTAGCAACCAAGCAAAATAAGCTTATTGAACATGTTGTTCATTAAGAATAGATTTTGAATAACTCTTCCCATGGCTTAGAGATGGAAAGCAAAAATGTATTAGTATACTATGGTAGATCATTTCTCCTGATTAACATTTAACTATTCCTTTCTTTTACTGTGTATAGTGAAAGAAGAGCTTCATTAAAAGTACACCAGAATTACGGAGTCACTTTTGGATTTTTCTTTTTTATTTATGCTTCTTCTTCTTCCTACCTAATAATTACAAAATAGCATACTTTATCTCTTTACTTGTATTAAGTAAGAAGTCATCCTACCTCCCAACATACAAGTAACACAAAGTCTAAGCCCTGCTGAGGTTCTATCTAAATTGGTAAATTAGGCTTTAAATGGCACTGATTTCCAGCTCTTATGCAGTCCCTCTGCACAGAGGGAGGGAAATCAAAGACAATTTTACTCAGTAAGATTAGGTTTTTATCCAGCTAATTAATTATTTTGCGATTAAGAGGCTCTTACCACTGGCCACTACCATCCAGCTGTGCAGTTTACTTCTATGGTATTTGGTCTCTTAACTGATGTTTGTACAAATAAAATAGTTCTAACTAATAATTTAAAATGTAGCATTGCATTTCCTACAGTACCTACACCTTACGTAGATCCTGTGCAGTCTTCTGTTGTATTGTAACGTATTATATAGGAGTTTAAAATTATGCAGTGGACAAGGGAATAATAAATTAGTCAGGCTGTCAGTCCACAAGGCATGAACATACAAATCATCTTGGTTTAGAACCTTGTGAGTTTTTTTTAAAAGGCATGTTAGCTATAATTCAGATGTGTTCTGTAAAACATTAGTATTTACATCTGTAATGTCAACTTTTCAGTAGATAAAGAGAAAAGCAAGGATATAGAGACAGTGCTTGCATATAAACCCTGGGGAACTTCCTGCAAATAGAGCACTTCCAGTACATGGATGCCATACTGCTGTCTCTGCACTGCACTGCTCTGGCCACTGAAAAACTATCCACTGTACTGTGGTGAACTCAAAACAAAATAGACAGGATTGTCAGCCAAGTTATAGGCAATAAGAAGAGGAAGTCATATTTTCTTCCTCAGGGCACAAATGGGTAAAAAGAAAAACAAAAAAAACAAACCCAAAAAACCTCACCAAAAACTAGATAGCCATTCTCTAAAAAAAGCTAGGGATAAAATATGACTTCTTCAACACATAACACCTGAATTTAAAGTTTTAGATAATGGCTATTATTAAAATAAGTCCATTATTACAGACACTCTGCTTCATTGTATCTGAACCTTACTCCCCTCCTGCCAACTTTTCCCTAAAGCATATTATCTTCAGGCTAAAAGACGCTAAAAAGCTACCCACTGGGCACTTTAATTAGACAGGTTTGAGGTGGAGAGTCAAAATAGGAAAAGTGGAAAGTGCAACTAAGCTGTTATTTATTTGTGTCCCTTAAAAGGCTGTTGGTATGCTTGAACAAACTGGTAAATATGTACATTGCACGTCTCAGCCAACAAATTATAAATGGCATTTTTTACATCTCATGAGTCAGAGAAAACTTGGGAATCCTATACATTCTTGGGTGGCTGGACTTCCTAATGTATTTCTCTCTTCCTGGTGTTCCAAAAATACAGGTAAGGCCATGAATTTTAAGGAGTCTGAACAGAGGTTGTCCTTCTGTTCCGCATTTTTCCCTCTTCTGTCTGCCAAACAGCTGGTAAGTAGTGGGACTAATACATTATCAACTTCTTCCCTCATTTCATTTCAGTTCAGCCTAGCCTTCCTAGTAAATTTAAACAATAATGAAAGTGGTTTTTTATCTTTTCCCAGAGATAACTTTTTTATTTCATTAAGAGAACAAAATTTAATAGGGAACTCTGTAAAGGCAGGACAACAGCTGGCCTAATATTTTTCCTTTCTTTATTTCTACTGAAATTTTTCTGTTAGTCAATGAAATTTGACAATGAGAAACTCATCTCAGAGTACTCAACAACACAGATCTGATTGAGAAAACTCAGTTTCAGACACTTTCTACCTGATTTGATCTTCTAATTTCAAGAAAATGCTTGTAATTTCCAGAATTTTGGCATTAAACAAGATCAAATCTATGATAAGGAATTACATCTAGCCATTTGTTTTACCTTTTTCTGTTCTTTTACTGAAAATAGAAACAAGAGAAAACTAAATTTATTTGTTTTATCTTCCTCTTTAGGCATCTAAATGGAAAATTGTCAGATCAGGTAGGTTTTTATCAGACTGAAAATACCATTATTCAGATAATTCTGATTATGGAAAAAAATGCCTCTAGCTTCTGTATCTGGTTGTAATTTAAAATTCTAATGTACTGGAATATTCACTGGAAGGGAACAGTAGGTTTGTCTAACAGTTTTCTTCCTTGTTAAACAATGTGTTCTCAGTTCCTATCTGAAGCTGTCTAGTTTCAATTTGCAACCAGTGGAGTTCGTCGCATTGAAGATTCTTCTATTATTTTAATTCTGTTCTCTGAAGCAGTTATAATCTATGACCATGACAACACATAACCTTAGTCTGCTGCCTTTTGTCAGTTCTCAAAAAAAAATCGACTTGTTTAGCTCTATCACTGAAGACGATAGATGCAAATGACATGGAGTATAACAAACCCCCGGTGGTCTAGTGGTTAAGGACGCGGCGCTGTTACCGCCGAGGCCCAGGTTTGATTCCTGGTCAGGGACCTCC
>JAWWES010000001.1:94059430-94079077 GCA_035583135.1 Lophotriccus pileatus
GCAAAAACTGTAAAAAGCCATGTTGAAACATGTTTAAAACAATAGTTTTTCATTTACTGCAGGTTTACTGCGACAGAATACGAATTCACAAATAATAAAATCTTATATGTTATAAATATTTTGGTTTCTTTTTCCACAGTTCCCTTTAAAGTACGGCTGCTGCCTTCTTAGAGTGAAGCTGAAGGGCTGCAACACCCCAAAGTGGCTTTGTAGTTAACTATCCAATGAGGCTATCCAACTGTGTGAACTAAATATTTTGATTTCTGGTTATATTATTATTCCTTTTCATTTCCAGCTGGGTAACTAACCAAAGCAAGATCAGGAAAAAAAAAAAAAAAAAATGTCCTTTGACTGAAATAACCTGAAAGGATTAAACACTGAAGAATTTAATTCGTAGACCCACTGTAAGAAGGGAAGAAACGGGTAAAAAAATCTATTACAGCATTTTGTTATGAGTCCACAGGAATTCAGTGATATCAGGGCCACAGTGATGATTAAATATTGGAGCATCTTTCATGTGAGAGGAGACTGAGACAGCTGGGACTTTTTTGTCTGTAGAGGAGAAGGCTTGATGAGAGGGATATATCTTATAGATGTATGTAAGTTCCCTACGGAGTGTGAAGAAAAGGAAGCCATACTCTTTTCAGTAGTTCTCTGTGGCAGAACCAGAGGCAATGGACACACAGCGAAACACAGGACATCTCCTATGAGCATCAAGAAGCACTTTTTTTTTACTGTGAGAGTGATTGAACACTAGCACAGGTTATGCAGAGAGGTGATGGAATTTCCATGCTTGAATACAGTTAAACTCCAACTGGGCATGATCCTGAGCAACCTTCTCTAGTTGATTCTGAGGGGAGTGCTGGACTAGATGATAAACAGAGGTCCCATCCAGCCTCAGTTATCCTGTGATTCTGAGGTATGTTTTGTGGCTTAAGAACAGTGTCAAAGGGCCAAGAAACACTGTCCATCCACCATGATAATGAATGTTAATGGACTAAGTAGCCAAATAAATTGTTCCTGGATGTTAGCATTTCATTATCCTTTGTTAGGATTAATATAAATAATTTTATAAGATTCAAGAGTATGATAAATAAGTACTTCGTTTTAGCTATAGTTTATTTAATTAATTGGAACTATCTCAAATTTTAAAATACATTGATTTGAAGAGATTTCTACAGAAAAACTCAGATAAAATGGTTTTGACAGAAGGTTTGCAAGATAAGGATATTTTAAATTTATGTTGATGAAATCAATGTTTTCTATCCTTATGAATACATTGTTGACAATTCCTGATTGAACAGGTCAATCACATCTTTTAAAGTATGTTAACAGTGCTTCTTTTTTTCTACTGAGTAAAATTAAATTACAGGTAATAGACAAAAAAATAAAAATTTTACCCAGTTCCCTTTCCTACCAGATCCCACAACCTATTTAAGATTTGTATATACGAGAAAACATGATATACTTGGAACAGTTGCACCAGATTTACTTAGTTCCATTTATAGTAAATACAGCTAATGTCTGAGATGGTAATCTTCCTCATCCAAGGTATACTCACTGGGATTGTAATAAATATCAATATGAATGAAGATTAAGTTAAAGTTTAATAGACAAAATATTTTTCAAGGAAAGAAAACCAACGCATTCATTTCCTAGACAGATTTCTTTACTTTTTCATTACAAAATATACATAATTATGAAATATCTGATTTTCACACCTCTTCCTACTACTCAAAGAAAAAAAGAAGGTTTTTTTAATCACCTAAAAGATATCCTCAGTGGGAAAACATCATAGAGCATCTTTTCATTCCTGGAAGGAAGTATCATAGTTAATTTATAGTTTTCACTCTCAAAATAAGAAATCTTGTTCATTCAGCACTTACACAGCTTCTGGGTCTACTACAGATGGAGGCAGCTCTATCAGTAATTTAGTACGCTACTTGTGTTCTGTTAATGTTAGTTTTGGCATGAGTCCAAACAGATTCATACACCTGGGAAGGAAAATAAAGCTGCTGAAGTAATTTATATGGTAAAAATCTGCAGTCTGTCTTTCTAGTGTGAAGGAAAACCTTCAGAAAGTTTCAGACTTAGTGCATTTTTTCCCTAAAAGTAGTCAATATTTCTTACTGAAATGATTTTACCTCCAGTAAACATTTAACATCCCTTAAAATCATGTGGTCTTTTTCTTTTTTTTTTTTTTTGCAATGTTTTATTTTTATTATAAGAATTAATGTAATTCAAAATTGACAATTCTGCTGTCAGTTGCTTTGGGAGATGAGCTGGAGATATTTGGTTGTAAGGGCCAAATAGTAAACTGTTAGCTAGAGCTATGTTCAAGGAACACACATATACACACTAGCAACAAGGGAATGTGTTCCCTCTGTGTTTCATTTAACATTTAACAGGAAAGCACTGCATATTACATGTTTTCTTTTTAGGAGGCAGCAGAGTAAATCAAGTGGAAAACCCAGATGAGAAAAAAGATCCTGAAGTATATCACAGATTTCCTCTGGCTCCTCAAAGCTTTCATGAGGGACCAGGTAGTCTGAAGCTAGTCAGAAGAGTTGGAGTGCACTAAATCTCTTCTTTTCCCAAGTATTTCACAGAATGTAAACTATATTTTCTACAGCTAGAGCACTATGCACTAGTAGGTTTAAGGCACTAGCAGTACCTTTTATATAATAAAATATAAAAATTTGTAATCATTTTAAGGATTATAATCTATTAGACTTTCCATTTTTCTTATGTTTCTGAAATGACAGGACATGATGTAAGTAAATTTCATGCAGTCACAGGTCAGGATTACAAGGCAATGCAAGGAGAGGAAAGAATCCAATGTTCAATAAAAAACACAGGCAACATATAAATTTAGATGTAAGTTCAGACTAGGCAGGGAAGCAAAGCAATGAGGGTTTATGGAAATTTTTTACACTTCATGAGACTAATAGTTAAGTTTAATATCTAGAAAATATTTTCTAGAGTCTATCATTCTTACCAAGCCTGTAAAGAATAGTTGAAGCAAGACTTGCAGATATATGTATACAGATGCTGACGATTCTCTTTGAGTGTTACTGACTTCAAAGGGACATTCACTGTGAGTAAAGTTTTCTGCTAGTGATTGCTGTGAAAGCGTTGTGACTTTTAAGATGCAAAAAGGATACAAAAAATCAAAAAAATTACTTGTGGGTAGCAAAAAAAAATTATTCATGAAGCAGCTAGAGACAATACGCAGTACCTGATAGCATCAAATTTTCTTTTGACACTTAACCTGAGCATATAGGGTAAGAATACTGCTTGAGTTAACAATATAACAACATAAATCATTGTAAATGATTTCTTAGTATATTTGTTCCAGAGCATAAAATTTTTCAAGCCAAGAAGTTTTATGGGAAGAGCTTAATTTCCCTCATTTTATTTTTTTATTCCCAGGGAAGGTCTGCTTAGTACAAATTCAATAGAAAACCTGCAAGTTCTGTTGTTGATTGAAAATTCCACCAGAAGTGTATCAAACATTTCATAAACAGACCTACAGGTATTTTTCCCCTGCAACCCATCCTAAGCCCTATCTCCCTTTTGTCAGTAGCCCTCTTCAATCTGCAAGGCTTTCTGGAGACGGTTGTCTCTCCTCTGTGGGTTTCATATCAGGACAAGTTGCTGTTCATCCTTGTCAGTTCAAGGGCCCACTGATTTGGGTGCCCACCTGCCCTCACCAGATGACAGGGTTTCCTTTGCCTAAAAAGCATCATCAAAGACCTTGAAATGTGTATTTTCACAATATATTCCAAGTTAATCTAGGCTAAAGACAATCACTCTTTCCACAATACAATTCTTAAAGAGCAAGAAGTGTAAAAACTACATTTCCCCAATCTTTGGGGCGTAGCCAACTACACAGATATGTGTTAGTGTCTTCTCATAATCACAACTCTTGGCCCAGAATCAGGCACACTGCAGCTTTCCAAAATGAGATTTTAATCCAAATGAAAAGGTGCAAGTATACTGCATAAAAATGTATATTTAAAATGTAAATGCTTAACTGTTTACAATTCTAGTCATCATATTCATTATCACCTCAAACCAAAGGTCAAAGCTTCTTTTGTTTGCATTAAATATAATTTTTAGCTTAGAAGTTTTCTTTTCAGATTATGTAACTCCCCAAATAAAAGAAGCAACTTCACTCTTAGAATGAAGAAAGAGAAACCGAGAAACAAGAATGTTAGAAATAAGAAAATACTTTAGTTGGCAACAGTTTTTTACTGTTCTAGAAAAATTTAATGATTGAGCTCTCTTTACTAAACAGTGGTATATATCTGTAAGGAATAGAGTAAGATGAAAAAACAGACCTAAATTTACAATAAAAAATCCTCTATAAATTTGTTATCTATGAAGAATAGTCTGTACAATTAAACTAGAATTTGAGTATAAAGAGTGAGAGTGAGAGAAAGACTAAAAATAAGACTCAGGTCAACAATATAACGATTTCAGTACTGTTTATGTTCTGTTCTCACTTCACTAAAATATTCCAAAGATCTGTCATTCATTTCTATTCAGACTTCTGTGGTCAACATTTATAATTAAATTAGGTTATGATACACAGACTATCTAATCTTGATATTAAACAATAAAATCAATTAATCCCTTTTATTTGTTGGTATTTATTTTTCTATGAAAAGAAAGGGGAAGAACAGAGGGGGACTGGATCAGATGAAAAAGTAAAATAATTATTAAAAAATATTAATTTATAATTCAAGAATGGCTAGTTTGTGACCCTCATTCAAGTTGGACAGAGGATTTACAGGTTCAAAGATAAACAAAGGAAAAAAATACCATAGCCTAACCAAAAGTAAACAAACACATGAATATATTTTTTATATTATCTCGGAAATCTCTTAAAAACCACTGTGACATGTATTTGTATTTAACATTTCTGTTCTAAGTTTTTTCAGGCTTTTGGATGCCCTAATTAACTTATGTCACTCTAGGAATTGCTTTATACCTTCTTTTTTTGTAACAAATCAATGCATCTAAAAATGTTATCTGTCCGGTAATTACATAGATTCAACTTCAATTCAATTTTTAAAAAGGCACAATTAATACAATATTTATGTGGGAAAATATTAAATTAGAGAGATTTGCATAGTTTTAGTAGCTCTGGCACTCAATACATGAAATTCAGTTAAAAAAATCTACAGTAACCTCAGTTACTTGGGAACTGGGTTTGTATTAGTGAAGTAGCAATATAGAACAGTTGAAAAAGTATTTAAAACTATATTCTTCACAGACATGCTTGTAAGTCTTAAAAATTGTTTGAAGAGTCAAATAAAAGAAAATTTTATTGCAATTGAAAAAAAGATTACATAATATTTTATATGCTGTTAAGAAAATATGAATATAAAATAATAAAATACCGATTTTGATAATGTCACCACATTTGACTTATCTTGCATGAAAAGGTCAGAGTCAGAGTAATTTGTAAGATTCAAATGAAGTCTCAAGACATATAGGGCAGAAAATTCAGTAGTTGCTGGGTTGTATTAAAAGGTTACTCGTTCGTAGGCAGAAAATGTATCTTTAGCTTTGACATGTCGAGTGCACTATCACAAGAGGTGTTCTTATATGAAGTTGTTCTCTAGACCAGTAAATTTTGTGGGTACATTAGGGTAGATCAATGCAAGGAGATTTTAAAAATTAGCTATAATATAAAGAAAGGTGTATAAACAAAAAAGCAAGATTTTTTTCATGCCTTGTATTTAAAACTCATATTTCTGAAAGGTAGTGTTTCTATTCTTGCCCATTTCTAACAACTGTAAGCTATCCAGAAGGTAGGTAGAACTATGTTTTTAAATATCTATCTTTTCAAATGTGGGATGTGAACTAGCAATCAAGCATTTAAATACGGATTTTATAAACATAAGTGTCAAATAAATAATAAGTTATTTGCCCTATAGGCCTAGAGTTGATTTTAGTGAATGATGAATTTTTTTAAATAAAATTAGTTGATTTTAATATTATTAAAATATATTTTTTAAATGTTTACACAAAGACAAGCTCTGTTGTGTAGGTTGTAGTTTGTTTGTTTGTTTATGGTTTTTTCTCTTTGAAATAATTATTGTTTTTATTTAAGAAATTAATTGCTTCTACATCTGTCCTGGGAATTTCCTTCTAAGCCCACAAATTTCTATAATGAGCTAGAATTCTGATGTTTAATACAGATTAATACAACATCAAATAACAAATTCCCAAAGGAAAATAAATCTTCTCTCTTATGACTAAATGAGTAGAAAAGAAATAATCATGTAGGGTATTAGTTGTATGATGTACAACAGATACAATCCAGTTTTGTCCATTCTGCCTACAAGAACTTCGTGATTCCTAAGTCTTACCACAGGATATTACAAATATGGTTTTGCATTTAGCACAAGAAACCTGTTTGCCAAAGTGAAGGTGTGCACTGTACTGCCCTGCCTATTTTACTTTACAAGCCACTGCCTGGATTTTCAAGTTCAAGAAGAGATCCTGATATTCAAGCAGCGATGTGCCAGGACAGACGTGATGTGCCATAAAATATCCCCTGCATTGGCCCAGGAGGGGCAGATGTGACATCAGACCCGAGCAGTGCCATCTGATATTCTCCAGATGCTGGTTTAGAGGAGTTTGGGACTTTCAATGGTAGTACTGACTAAAATTCTGGTGACAATTACCAGATCTTAGGCAATTAACACTCGCATACATTGCTGGCACATAATTGAAGTATCAAAAATGTAACTGAATACCACCATTCTAGCAAATATGTATGGGAGAAGCCCAAAGGGAACTAGATAGCAACAAAGACTCACAATGTAGGGTAATTTAATTTTTTTTTTTTTAATTGTAGGGAAGAAACGTCATGTCTGTATGTAATCCAGTGTTTTCTCATCTGCCCAGCTTATTGGATGCAGCACAAAACAGCAGAGAGAAGTAGGACCTTCACATTCCATGGTCCCTGCTTCCTGTTAATCACTCCACCCAAGGCAGCAGTGGCCAGCAAATTAGTGAATTGGAGTCAGAGCCAAGTAAATAGTCCTTCACTGTCAGTTTCTGAAATTACCATAATAAATCCAATAGTAGATGTGACAGAGAAAAAAGTTGTCCTGCCTAGCATTCCTCCAATAGAGCTCTGATAGGACAAGACATTAAAGGAGAAAACTTATCTTTCCTTCAGTTTCCACTCACTTATACCTTTTTTTTCCCTTCTATTCCCATTATAAGGTTATAAAACTATCAAAGGTATATTGTCTTCTGTACATATACCAGGTGGTTCCAGTGCCCCCATCTCTGTCCCACTCCATGTAAATTCTGGAAAATTAAATAGGAAAAAATAATGAAAAAGCATTTATCAATCATACAAATCTGCCATAAGCAATGCATTTGGTTTATACCATACTCAAAGTTGCACATTGTTCTTTATGTTTGCTGTTTTTCTTGTATTTTATTTTTGTCTTATTAGAAAAATATTTTTCCTCTAATTGGTTACTTGTGGCATCCAACCATGAAAGGGATGGGGAATGCAGGTGTGCAGATGCTCATGGCCAAAAAGGAATAACTAAAGTCAGAGGGTCTGCAAAAACTTACAGACTTTCATTAGTAAATTATACACTTGGCATGGAAACTTGATATGAAATATTCCCTTTTCTTAGAGTATAAGCACACAGCAGTGGTTTTTGCATAAGGGACAAGATGAAAGAGGAGGGAGAGAGATTAGAGAGCAAGAGAGAAATAGAGAAAGAAAGGAAAAAAGATCAGCAGTCCTGGCTCCAGCACCAATCCAGATGATGTGGTGTTCATGGTCCTGGGGTGCACACCCAGACTTCATGGGGGTACCCTGGAGATAAGTTTCTTTCTTTCTATGTAAATTAGTTATCATGCCCATTCTGTTCTCCTAGACCTTTTGGGAAATGAATCGGAGGGCTTTGGGGGTCTTTGATGGTCATGATCCCCTATACTGGGTCAACTTTTGGTCAACAGTCCATGCCCACTTCTTTATTCATTCCTGTGCTTGCTTTCTACTGTGTTTTGCTTATCTGCATATGTCACAACAAGGACTTTTGTAAAAAAAAAGTGGTGCCCTACCTCTGTATGGTCCCTTTTCCAGACCCATACAGTTCTTTCTCACAGTGGGCTCTTAATAACAATCCACAGTTGGCTCCACAGCTATCCAGCTAACAGTGTTTGAGACAGACACAGTAGCCCCCTATCTTGTGGGCTTCTACATTTCTCACTGACCATTGAATAGCTAAGTTTATTAATTGTTCAACAGAAACAAAACCAACCACAGCATTGAAATCAATGGAACATAGATATCGCTAGTATAAAGAATTTAAAATCACTCATCCAGTTACTGCATTCTGGCAGTCAAGCAGACAAAATGCAACTCTGCATGTCAAAAATGAGACACATAAACACTAAGGAAAATCATCTTTTCTACTAGGGTCAAGAACTTGGAATAGTAAATTAATAAGAAATTTCAAGTTGTGGAAGCTGTCAAATATGCCTCATATCAAACATTTTAGGAATAAGGAATTTATTAATAATTGAACTATTAATAGTAATACAAAGGTTAATGTTAAACCAGACATTAAAAAATGGAAAAAAAAAAGGTTTTTTTACAGCAGTAATTTCCTGAAGCTACAACAAAATGAACTATGTCAAAAAGCTACAACATACTTTTCCTCATTCTGTTGCAATGGAAAACAAATTATTTGAATTTTGTCTTCCTCGTCCTGGTATAAATCGAAAGAAATTCTAAGGAGTCAATAAAGTTTTTCTGGGATAAGACTAGGGACAAAATAAGTATTATCAGGATGTTAACGGTTCAGATGAAATGGTAAAGTAGAGGGAAAAGATATTCAAGGAAGTAAAGAAACTATAATTTTAAATTATAGGTGTTTGTATAAAAAAAATGATGGATCTCAAATAAAATTTGTAAGCATTTTCTCATCATATTTCCTTGTCACTTCTGCCATTATTCACTGGTCTTGTCTTTCTTCATGAAGTTTTTTCTCTTTTATAACGATCTATATCCACAAATCAGAATTCCTTTTCCACACCACACATGCTAACTCCCACATAGACCAGAGATGGCCTCTACTCCTCAACCGCCAGATGGGCCCTGGGGAACAGGGAGCTCACTCCCACTCATGGATATGCCAGGACCAACTCTGGGTCCAGCATCTTTTTGTGGTATCTCCACTGCAGACTCTGCTTGCTGCATTCTGTCCAACATACAGGGGTAGGTTTCTGCCCCACAGTAAGGGGCTGTTTCATAAAATAATTTTTCACTTTCCATACTAGACTGATGGCCTAAGTCTGCAAAAGCTTTTCTAATCATGTAGCCTCAGGACAATCCCTTTGACTTTCTCTGTATCTAGAACAGTTTCTCTTTGACTTTCTCTGTATCTAGCAGTTGTCACTAGGCTTTTTGTCACCCTCAGATTTTCCTTCCCAAATTTCTTACCAAAGTGTAAGGTTATGCATTGCACAATTTTTCTGATGTGCCTTTGTTTTCCAGATCATCTATATTAATCAAGTCAGTTAGAGCTGTTCAGAGGTAGTCAAGGTCTCCTTTGTCAGGGAAGTGCTTTCAGATAAGCTTCACCCCATGACACTGTGACATTATAATTGGACACTGTGTCTACAGATGAATTTGTATTTAAAACCTACTGCAAAACATAAGTACATAAATGCATGTCTTTTGCTATTTATCCATACAACTTACCCAGTATCCTTTTTCTATAATGTTTTCTGTACTCCACTCATCAAAAAATATTTAAAACCGGTAAGTTTTATTCTCTTTGTGTCATCTGTTAAAAATTTTCTTAGAAGTATTTTTAGTCTGAACCACTTGGGTTTTGTGTGAATAAATACTTAGGGAGGAGACATGCAATGTTTAACACAGATAAACTTCCTCTAAAATTAAGTTTCTATATTTCACTTTCTATATTTGTTTTAGATGAATCTCCCATCCTATTCTTATAAAAAAAAAAAAACAAAACAACAAAAATCTGTTTTTGCAAGTAAAAAAATCATATTTTGTTCATGATTTATGGCGCCCACTGATCATACACTATGAAAAGTGAGAATAGGCTACCTCCTACTACTCACTTATTAGCCTTTAAAATCCTGTGGTTAATTTGAAAATCACAGATGTAAGTATGATGATGTTATAAACCACAACTGACATTTAAGAATGTATGCTATTCTTCAACATTTTGTTCATTGTGTTAATAATAATGTCTTAAGAAAGTTCATTTGCTGCAATTATTTTTTAAATATAATTATTTTATAGAATATATATATATTTATATACAAAATAGATATAATAAATAACTAAGAGGGGTTCATTGTCCTAATATTTATATATTTAAAATTAAATTATAATTAACTGGTAACCTTAAAAAATCCAGGAAGTAAATTCAATGAGAAGAACTGAAAGGCAAAATAAATAAAAGAAAAAGAAAAACTACTTTTTTTAGCAGAAAAATGTCCCTATTCTACCTTTTACCTGTTAGGTATTTTATCATCCTGAACAAAAAAGTAATAGTAGCAGAAGCTACTGTAGTTAATCTAAAAATATAATTATGCTATGGCTTTTCTGTACTTAAAATGAATAAGTGCTCCAGACTACATTCATATACGCAGATGGTGTTCTATTAAGGAAGAAAGGGGTAAGCAACTGCTAAGAACATGACTTGTTTTCTACAAACAAATCTCAATAAACTAAAATAGACATCAAAGACTCAGTTAATACAGGTATCAGCAAGTGGCCTAGGAAAGCTAGAATAAAATATGTAGTTAGGTAAGTCAGTACAGTAAACACCAAAATTTAAAGTCACAGAGGGAATATGTCTCTGAAACACATGGCAGATAGGACCATACAAACAACATACTTTGAGTCACTTATTTCACTGACCTCAGTTGCAGGAAAGGATTTTAAACACTAATTCCCAAGTCATGGCAGAGTGACTAGGTGATGGGATGGTAGGTTCTCAAATAGGAATTCTTAATTCAAAGAACAGGGATGTGATGTATACGATAACGTTAGATATATTAAAACCATGGGAGCTGAGGAAATCTGTCCCAGAACAGAATTCTAAAGAATGTCAAAAATCCTGGTTCTCTCAAACTTTTATAAACAAGGATGGGTCCTTTTGGAAAAATTATTGCCAGCTTACACACTGAAAGTCTCCTTCAAATGGACTTTTGTCATGTGAAGGAGTTGGAAGAAGACTTGGGTTTATCCCTGTTTTTAAAGACAAATAATGGCCACACAATACAAAGAGTGGTGAATAATATCTTTTCATTTTATTCAAAATTTTTGCCCCTGATGTTTTAAAGAGGTATCCAGTGAAATTCCTAGGAAACTACATGCCAGATAATTAAAATATATCCTATTATATCAGGACTTCTAAATGTGCTGGAAGCTAACTTCTATCACTGGAATAATGCGGAAATATTCATCAGTAAAGTGGGTGAATAATTTGTCCATCAGTTTAGAGGCACCAGCTGCTTTAAATATTGCATCTTATTGGGTCAGATGGTCTTTTGTATGTCCAGGTTCCTGAGGTGGTTTAAAATCTGATCTTACTCAAGTGAAAGGTCTTTGTTCCCCCAGTCCCCGCCTTGAGGTTCAATTACTTGAAAGTGATTACCAGTGAAAACTAAGACAAAAAGCCTCCTTCATGCTGGTTTTCACTAGTTCACAGATTTCACAGAATATTCTGTGTTGGAAGAGACCCACAAAGATCATCGAGTCCAGCTCTTCAGTGGATGGCCCATATGGGGATCAGGCCCACAATCTTGGGGTTATTAACACCATTCTGTAACGAACTGAGCTAATCTCAGTTTTCCTGTCTTATTTGTTGAGACAAATACAGAACACATCTTCCTTTTCTGAGTAATGTATTTGCAGAAACCTACCTTATAATTTTTTACATTTTTTACCATATTCTGCTACAACTTATTCTTAGCTTTGTTGATTCTATCCCTTCACAACTACAGCATCCCAATAATTTTCCTAGCTTGCGTATCTCTGGTCCACAGACTGTGTGTTTCCTTTTTACACTTCAGTTTGTCCAGGAGGTTCTTACTCAACCATGCTGATCTCCTGCCTTCCCTGTCTGATTTCTTACATGTGGGAATCAAGAGTTCCCAGACTCTAAAAAAAAGGTGCTTAAAATTTCTGCCAGCTCTATTTTGCTCTTATATCTCTGAGGGCATTTTCTAGAGGAAGTCCCAGTCACAGTGTCTTGGTGAAGAAGTAGCCAGCTGTCCTTGCAGAACAAAAGCTGGGCCATAACGATTACATCAGAAGAGAGGGAAATTTTGTGTCTGTGTAGTTCTGTAAGTATTTGTTGTTGAATGAGTGGAACATGACCTCTTACAATGTAAACGTTGCCTCTTCACTAATTCTTCCAACTCTGCAGATCATCTTAGATACAGTTTTTAATGCCAATTCCCTTTGATCATGCTATATAGTAATACTGTTGTCACTGAAAACATTACAACGGATTCTGACTTTGAATTCAGGTGTGTCCTATGGGAGATAGCGGATTGCAAGATAAATATCTGAAGGCCTCTAGGCGTGCTATGTCTGGGTAATTCTTTAAACTATATTTGAAGACCACTGATCTAGACAAGCACTTTATATTCACTATATTTAATTGGCATATAGCTAACACATAATAGGAATCTAACAGTATTTATCTCTGGTATAGACTCTTTAAGGCTCTGTGGTAAATGACTGTGGAACTCTTCTATTTGTATCAGACCACTGGATAACTTACAAAAGGGTCTTTCTTGTGAGTTTTTCATTGTTGAAGTTTTTTTACTTAATCCTATAAGGTTCAAAGATCAAATGCCACGTTTAGTGAGTTTACCACACACAAATCTAAATTCGTTCTGCTCTGATGGCAGTGCTGCAAGGAAAGGAATTATTTCTTTCTCCTTGACATTTCTAATGTACCATGATACAACATTCAGATACAAAATGGAGAGAGAAATTGAATGACCTTCCTGACAGCTGAAGGGATTTCTGAACTGCCTTTCATGACAAATTCTAGCTTTAAAAGGCTTGCTTACTGTCTCAGAATTTCCAAAGGCTCCTAAGGGTAAGAGATCTTCCAGGATCTCTAGATATTCATTTTGCTCACATCTTAATGGTGAAACATATCATACTGTCATATGAAAAGAGGAGATTTCCTTCACCCTTAGTGTGGAGAGATTTCCTTGACCCTTAGTGCTTGATTTGTCAGTGCCCCAGGGAAGCCAAGACCTTTGTGCCTGATCAGGCTGTCAGTGTCCCATTACAGGGACCCTTCACTGAACAGTCCTGCTGGATCAGAGGTGATTTGACTGGTCTTTTCAGAAAACTACACCAACAGTGTAGTCTTCCCACTTTATTCAAGTGTGTTACCTACTGCCAGCAACTGCCAGCGCCCGTGAAGGACTCACACCGACAATTATGGAATAATGCTCTTTATTGATACAAAACTGGAACAGGTTACGGTTTGAAGATTGCCAGTGATAGTATCTGACTGCAAAAACATGTTTAAAGCCATACACAGAAAAGATCTAATCCCAGTAAAATATTCAGCATATGTATAGTTCTTACCCAATAGGTGTCCCTATGCAGAAGAAGGCAGCCCGTTGACTGATCCCAGCAGTTACAGTGGAGTTTTCCCTAGCTTTTCACCCATTCTCAACTTACCTTCATACTATTTCTTTGTGTTTAGTTGGAGCCTGAGTGACTTTAGTCGAAAATAACTTTGTTACCGATTGTGTGTAAAATTCTCTTGCTTTGCTTTTGAAGATATAGTAAAGAAAAAAATATGCCTGCCCAGTGGGGGGTGGTCATACCTTGGAGGTCGATAACTCTAGGGTAGAGGTGTGCCTTAATTGCACAAATGAACCAAGGTCATCTGAGGAGAGGGATTTTGCCAGTTGTTGGCTCAGAAGGAGGACATCTTCTCCTATCTCACTTGGTTAACAGGTGCTGTGCGGTTTTATCAACTACAAAGTACTACTGAATTCCCCTCCCTGCAGGGATTTGTACAGAGCCTGGACATGGTGTCTGTACTCAGCTCCACCCCACATTCCATCCCCCTTAGCAGATGCTTTCTGTTGTGTGGGGAATCATCTTGGAGCATGCCAAACACATTCCGTCCATGGAGTAGCAGTTGCATTTTACCCTATAATTTCTGTACTGTTATAACTTCTGTTAGGATGTGAATAAAACTTCCAGTTTCCTGTAATTTTTATCCCTAGTCACCTTCCCACACTCACATGAAGAGAAACTGGAAGATATGGATAAAATTCATCTTTAAATGATTAAAAGTTAGGACTTGAGTTTCCTAAGAATTTTGTTCTTTCAAAAGGGAGGATTCTTGTCACTGATCACACAGTGAGCAGTGAGGCTCTCTCTCTTTTTATTTGATGCTAAAGCTGCACTTTAGTTTGTATGTCACGCCAAAGTGTTCACTTGCCCAGAATGACAAACAGTGAGAAATTGATTGTCTGGTGTTCAGTGATGGTTGTGGCCCAAAAAATACAGCACTCCAAAACCCTAAAGTATTTAATAAAATATTGAAAATTTAACTGATTTTGAATAAGGGGGAAAAAAAGAAAAAAGAGAGAAAAAAAAGCAACAATCTACTAAATAGAAGCTTAAGAACATCAAGGTGCTGGTGCTGTGTCCCAAGAATTGGGGTACAACTGTGAAGACTAGAGGAACTCTGAGTGCTGGTGTATGTGAGCAGAAGAAAGAAATCAGGGATTGAATCACAAATGTTAGTAATGACTAAGGACATTTTAGGTCAACATGTACCATCTCATCTTCATCAGGTATGTTATCAGTATATTTTTGTTAATTCTGTTCAAAGAAGTTAGTTGTTTTTCAGTCTGTGAATCTCTTTTCTCATCTCTGGAGTCTTCATCTGAAAGAAAGTATTTCTAAAGAGTAGAAAGTGAAGAAAAAATGTTGAAGTACTTCTCTATATGTCTTAGGATAAGAAAAAAAATCGACAGAAGTAAATTTTCTCGTACTTTTGAAATGTTCCTAGTTTGAGGAGAAAAAGAAAAATATGAACTTTCCGTCTTTACAGATATCTGTTTTCCCCCCAGACAAAAAGATTTTAAAAATTGTGCCTTTTCAATGGTTGCTGCACTCAGTTTCTTCTAACATGTGAGATAGATCCCTAATGAGGTGATTTTATTGGCTATGCAATAAAAAACCTTGAAATAACAAAACAACACAACTTCATTTCTCAGTGCAGCAAAAGCAAAAATACTTCAGTTTTAGCCTGATATAAAGATTGGTTTTCCTCTAACAATAGCATCAAAGGTTTCTCTATCACATTACTTTTACTTAACTGTCTCACAACCCTCACATTAAAGATTTTTTTTTCTAATATCTAATCTAAACCTACCGACTTTCACTTTAAAATCATTGCCCCTTTTCCTGCCACTATGGTAAAAAGTCACCCTGGTAAAAAGTGTTTCTTCATCTTTCTTATTAAATCCCCTTTAACATTTAAAAGCTTCAATGAGGTCTTAAAGCCTTCTCTTCCCCAGGCTAAACAACCCCAACTCAGCCTTTCTTCAGAAAAAAGTATTCCAGACTTCTGGTCATTTTTATGGCACTGCTCTGGATCTGCTTGAACAGTCCACTGAGCTGGACTCAGTACTCCAGATGGAGTCTCACAAAAGCAGAATCACTTCCTTCGACCCGCTGGTCATGCTGTTTTTGATGCAGCCCAGGGTACGGTTGGCTTTCTGGGCTGTGAGTGTAAATTGCTGTCTCATGTCCAGCCTTTCATACTTCAAGATATTCCTAAGTCCTTCCTTGTACCTCTGGTTTTAATAAATTTATTCACCAGTCAGGGGGTCATGGTCTAACCCTAAGTAACACACAGCTGGTTGCACACTCTTCCTTCTACCCCTCACACCTTCCCTGGTTAAGGGCAGAATCAGAAAGAAAAACTAAACCTCATGGGTTGGGATTAGAACACTTTAATAATTGAAACAGACATAAAAATAATAATATATATGCTAGTAATAATAATATCTACAATCTATAATAATAATTGCAAGAGAGAAAGAACATCAGAATCTAAGAGAAACAATACAATTTCTCACCAACAGACAAAAGTCCAGCCCATCTGCAAACAGTGATGAGTCTCCCTCCCAGTCAACTCCCCCGGTTTATATACCGAGCATGACACTCAATGTTTTGCAATATCCCTTTCAGGTCACCTGTCCTGGCCATGTTTCTTCCCAGCCTATTGTGCTGCTCCATACTGACAGAGCACAGGAAAATGAGAAGTCCTTGCTTTAGGGCAAGCACTACCTAGGAACAGCCAAAACATCAGTGTGTTATCCACATCATTCTAACATTAAATAAAAAAACCAGAGCACTATAACAGCTCCTAAGAAGAAAATTAATTCTATCCCAGCCAAAATCAGTACAGGAGGTTGCGTGTAGCACTCAGCCATGTAGAACTTCATGATGTTCCTATGTGTCAGCTCCTCAGGTGTGGGCATCATATGCAGCTTATTCAAAGTTCACTCCTCTGGCTGCTTTTGCATGAGTGTGTTCTCCAAATATCAATGTCTAGCCATTACAGGTTTTGCATTTGGTAGTACTTTGCAGACTACACACAGAAAAATATTCAGTCTTTTCCCTGGGTTTTGTTAAGTTTAATTTTTTAGCGGAGTGGCAGGAATATTCTTGTATTGAACAATACTATGGACTGAAATTATTATTATTATTATTATTATTACTACTACTATTACTATTATTATTACTACTACTACTATTATTTTATTTTAGTAGAAGTACTATTATTCATAATTTGACAAAGGAATTTAGATTGAGAAGATAAACAAGAAGAAATTTGAGCTGATGTGTTTGCAGTGTTTCTCCAAGCCATGCTTGACCTTTTTCTGTTTACTTATGTGTGAAGGATGAAGACTTCCTTTGGTATTAGAATCGATTTCAGTACATATCTCAAATATCAACTGTCCATGATATATCCTTTTGGTTCAGAAATTTATAGCTTGTGTCACCATATTTTCTTTTAAGAATTTCTTCAATCGATGTGAAGTTACATAAATATAGTTTTTGAGCTATGTATTTAAGTGTTCAAATTGTACATCAGATTTCTTCACCCAGTTTAGTTGAAGGGTTGAAGTGGACTTCAACAGAGCATTAGTGTAATGAGCTGTATTTTTCTAAGAAATAGCGGAAAAACTAATTGCATGTTACTGTAAGAAACAGTTATCTAAATCTCAAGTGGATGGAGAAAATGTATGAATTACTCTATTTCAGATAACATGCAGTAGGTTGAAGAAGGATTTATCTTCACAAATATCCATTCATACATGCATGCTTGCTTCTGTCTCTAGTAGCATACAAAAACTCTTTTAAAAATGAATTCAGTTTTATTTTTAAATATGCCTAAATATAAACCATATAACTGTCTCTCTCTCTCACTCTCTCTATTTATATATTCATGGACATGTACATGTGTGTGCTGGTATACAGAGACACACATGGGTATATCCTACATAAAAATGCATTTGATATATGTACCTTATATTCACATGTACCATTAAAGAAAACTGAATGAGCTGCTTAGAAACTCATACTTCTCTCTGAGCAGTGTCATTGTCCTAGAATACCCTTGAAAATAGATCAAAAGATTTTCCGTGTAAGATATGAAGTAAGAGATAAAAAGGATATTCAAAAGAAAATCTAAACCATTTCGGGGTGGGGGGGGGCGGGGAGGGGGGAAGGATGGAATGAAATGCTCCAAGCATTTGAAAAGAAAACTGGTTCTCAATGAAATATGGATGAACTGTATCAGTTTGGATCTTTGAAAATAACATAAATAGCTCAGGAAGGGATGAAAAACCTAACCTTTATTCTGACGTGATAAGGACCACATTGGGAAATCAGCCTGAATGCTACTCACTGCTAGAATCTCACCATTCATTTGCTTTGTTTCATCAAAATTCTCAGAGAAAGAGGATTGGAAAGAATAAATGCTTTGAAAGCAATCATTTCACATCAGTGCCAATACAGTGACAGTAAGAGTGCATAAGCAACAGAAGGAGCTAATTCAGACAATTGGAAGATGTCTTTCCTAGACTAAGAGCGAGTATGATGGGCAGGAACAAAACTTTACTTGATGTACACACCCTGAAAGAAATGAAGATTTCCCCAGCCTAAGATGACTAAAGAGGACAGCCCTGAGGAGTTAAGAACAGAAAGAGGAGTGCTGTATACCATTTCATTTCTTAACATGTCTTTGGCCTTAGAGGGACCTCCAAATGAGTTTATCAAAAAGAAGCTCACAGGCATCTGGACACAATATTTTCAAGGGGTAAAGAAGAAATCACAAAGCAACTTCAGTAATGAAGCAAGACCTTTTTGAGTGTCTTGAACTGCTACTCACTGCAGTCATTTTAGGTCTTGTAAATCATAGTATCATAGAATCAACCAGGTTCGAAAAGGCCTTTGAGATCATCAGTGTAACCCTTGATCCAAGACCACTGTGGTTACCAGACCATGGCACTAAGTGACACATCCAGTCTCATCTTAAAAACCTCCAGGGATGGAGAATCCACCACCTCCCTGGGCAGCACATTACAGTGTCTGATTACTCTCTACGTAAAAAATTTCTTCCTAATATCCAACCTAAACTTCTCCTGGCACAGTTTAAGCCCGTACCCTCTTGTCCTACTTCTGGTTGCTTGGTAGAAGAGACTGACACCCACCTGGCTACAACCTCCTTTCAGGTAGTTGTAAATATTTAACATTACGTAGAAAAAAATTACATTTTATCTTTGAGACCGTAGTCCAGCATTGTTGTTCAACTATAGTAGAAAAATATTTACTGTTTGTATTTACAGAAATGTCCATCATTTTAAATTTAATTACAAGGAAGAAACAATAAGCAAACAAACAAAAAAAAATTCATATCACAAGGCAATACTGCCAGCAGTGCTCACTCTTCATGCTGCTAATTACTCTTTCATGATGTGGAGAAGACTTAACAGTAGAGTATCATGGGAAATAGCTACTCCACAACTATCACATTTCAGCCTGCAGAGTAACTGCATGTTTCAAAAAGAATAACTAGAAAGTTAGTGTCCCCTTACTAGTGAGTTAATGGATTTTTAAAACAATTACTAATTAGATTAGAACTAATAAAAAGAAAAACTGAAAGGTGAATAGAGGATAAAAATAAAAGGGCTAAGAGAATACATATTCTTCCTCCTAAGCAGCTATAAAGTTATAAAGAGAGGGCTGAGGAAAAGATATATGTAATAACAGATGTTATCTTATTAAGAGTTCCTAAAATAAGCTTTCCTCATAGCTGAGTGTGCATTAATAATTTTATAATAAAATTTTAATGAGAATGTTGTCATAATACCCAAATTAAGCTCTACCAAACTAGGAAATACTCCAAATTACAGTTCACTTCAGATCCAACTATGATCAGAGTGGCAAGGGTTAATTTGTCCATTAATTTTCTGTCTTTGGTCCTTGTTCTAATCAATGGTATATAGATATGTAAAAAATGTTCTAACTTAGACATTAAATTTCAG
>JAWWES010000001.1:94079177-94093053 GCA_035583135.1 Lophotriccus pileatus
AAAGAGAGGGCTGAGGAAAAGATATATGTAATAACAGATGTTATCTTATTAAGAGTTCCTAAAATAAGCTTTCCTCACAGCTGAGTGTGCATTAATAATTTTATAACAAAATTTTAATGAGAATGTTGTCATAATACCCAAATTAAGCTCTACCAAACTAGGAAATACTCCAAATTACAGTTAACTTCAGATCCAACTATGATCAGAGTGGCAAGGGTTAATTTGTCCATTAATCTTCTGTCTTTGGTCCTTGTTCTAATCAATGGTATATAGATATGTAAAAAATGTTCTAACTTAGACATTAAATTTCAGATGTTGATTAATTTTTAAAATATACTTGGAATTCTTGTTTCCTCTCTTTTCAAGACATTAAATATATCCTGTTAAAATTCTATCTAGAAACTACAGAGAGGTCATACATGATTCTTAAAATAAAATGCTCCTGTCTTGATGGTGGTTTCTTCCTTGCCAAATAATAGGCAAGAGGAGAGTACTTTTGTGCTTATCCAGGAGCTCTTTGGAATGACCACTGAGAACCCAATGGAAAGACCTAGCCCTCATGTAAATCCTGCTCTAGCAGTGACAAAATTTTCTTTGCTGCTGAAATACAAAGCACAGTGTTAAGATTCAGTTATTAGTATTATTGCAGAGGTGCCTCTGTCCAAATTAAGGTGCAAATGAGATCATATGCCAGAGTAAATAGTATGGGTTTTATTTAGCAGCAAATGAGGTAGAGAGAAAGAGATAAAAAGAAATAGAAAGGAGAGAGAGGGAGGGGAGAGAAAGAGAGTAACAGAGACAGATGAAGTACAAAATATCACCACTCTGTGGATCTCAGCAGTGTCTGGTTGATTCTCATCTTCTGGTCTTGTCATTGGTGAGGGTCCTGCAAATCCCAGAGTTCAATTGACTGATATATGTTCAGGCTAATTGGGAAATGACAAGGTACCTCCCCTGAGGGGAGCGGGGGGGGAGGAAGTTTTACACTTTCTCTTGCATCAGACATTGGATCTGTTGCACCATTTTCATCATGTGCAGTCCTTTGGTGGAAGGACTCAGGAATGAGTCTGCGGGGTGTTTTGGGGGTCCTGGATTGTTTATGGCCCCTTCTCCGTTGACTCTCATGTGAATATCCCATGTGAATATCCCATATCTTCTCGAGAGGGGAGTTTTACAACTGAGACAGTTTGTGCAAGGGAGGATAAGTGTTTATTCCCTCTGTCTTATGCAGAGAAGTTTCACCATTACACATCCAGAAACTACCATTCTCTTCCCTAGAGCTGATTTTCAACTGCAGAGTTTGGCTTTGCACTCTTGTCCCCAGAGAAGAGGGTTTTTTAACTTGTATGCATTCCTAAACAGCAGGTGGATGGCCTCAATCTGCCACATGTGAAATCAGAGGGAATTATCTAATATAAAGGGAATTATCTGATGATAATTTAATTCCAGTTTCCTATCCCTCTGTACTTCAGAGAAATACAGGAAGATCTTATCTAATTAGTGAATCTGATCCCAACTGTTTAGCACTGTGCTGATTTGTATACATTCTTATGTGATGTCAGTTTACCCTAGTGAGAAACCCCACAAAATAATGTCAGGTTATAATGGGATTCATTCTCTGATGTTAGAGATTGAATCAGCTTTCCAATAGTTAGAAGATATTTTTTCATTCTCCTAGTGAGGAAGAATATCTATTCATATCTATTTCCTTCAGACCTGATCTTAAAAAGATGGAGGTGTAGCAGTATTTCTGTCACCCTCTGTATGAATTAGAAGATGACAAGCTCGACCTTCAGTGGATTTCAGGGCTCAGAGGAAGATTTCTGTAAAATAGTAAGGAATCAGAAAAAAATCAGGTATTTGAAAGAGACCTGTAGCAAAATCTAAAAAAAAAAATGGACAAGTTTATAATAGAATAACAGAAAGTCTAGTATCAAATATACCAAAGCTCTTTTTCTTTTTCATGTATCTGTAGAGCTGTAAAAAAATCACATTTTCATATGTTTTCTCAAAAACCCCTCGACTACCACGCGTCTTGGTGTTTTCATAGTTTAATAATTTTAAATCCACTGATCAAAACGGCCTGGGCCTCCTTTTCTGTGAGAATTGTTTTCAAACTATTTTGTAGATCTTAAATTTGTGCATATTCCTGTGCAAAATTTATCTGCCTTAAAGAAAAAAAGATCATTTATCAGAATATTTGCAACAGTGAGCAAAGATTTCTGCTAAATTGTCTTTTTATGTGTATGATAAAAACAAGAGAGGAATTAATGTTGAATTTTGAGCAGTTTTCATTTCATTATGTATATTTTAGAATTAGAAATGTGCAAAGTACTATTGATTTCTGCATACGCATGATTTGAAAGTAAGTCGTTCTGTTCACAGCAGATTGGTCAAGGACTTTATTTAATAATACTGAATAGTATTTATGAAGGATATCGCTTTGTTCAGGCATTGATTTAGCCAATGTTCCATTGCAAAGCAGGCTTGTTTCCTTCATGAACCTAATTAGATTTTTCAACAGGCAAACAAAACCCCTGACATAATAATGTTGTCTTCTTGAGCAACTTGCTGTAAGTCCCTTGACAGAGTGCATGGTGACACCATACAATGCCGGAAGCTCATTGCATTCCTATGGGCATTGCAGCGGGAAGCAGAGAGTTTGTTAACAGCAAGTGCTGAAAGCACTTTTAGTAGGAAGGAATGATTCTGCTTGAGAGGCATGAAAAGCAGTTTTGTGCAAGGAAAGAACAGAAGTTGGACTGGAATCCCCATCAGATCCATGGGAATGCAATGCTCTCAATGCAATAGAGTGCTTCTTACCAAATTGTTCAGAAGCATTTGGCACGGCCAGTTCATGAAATCCAGCAGCAGTATGACTTATTGACTGGTTGTGCCCTCTAGAGAGGGCATATGAAAAAGTATGTAGAGAAAACATGCTTCAGAATAAAAACAGAAATTCTCAGAAGAGTACTTCAACAGACTATTTATATGCTTTAATGCATGATTAAGACTACTGCTGAATAATGACCTTCACAAATCTATCCATAAACAGGAGCTGAATATACCTCAGTTTATGAACAGGAAAAAAACTTTGGCACTACTTTAATATGGCTGGTCTACTCAGAATAAGGAAGGAAATAAGTAATACTCATTTCACTTTCACAAATGCAAAATCAATTCCCTCACATATTCTCATATTTAGAGTCCGATATCATACACATTTTTTCAGCTGATATTTTATATTTATTTTGTGCCTTGAGAAATTACCATTATGTTAGGATATTGAGTACAATGAAGTTTGGCCTTCTTCTTTACTGTACAATCTGTCTTACATGTGGCATGGAACTCAAACAAAGGAAAAAGATTTTCATTTATATTAACAGACTTTGTGGCAAGCTGAACATCTTCATAAAACCCTAATATTTCAATATTGTCTTTGCAAAGTGGCTTACTTGATATTTCCACTTCGTCACCCTCCTGAAAGCTTTCTCTTTTGTTGTAAACATGAATTCATAGCTCAGAGCAGAGCAATACAGGTAAAGGGAACACACAGTCCAGATTGCGTAAGGTTAAATTCAGTCTAAATAGAAAAGAATAATTGTTTATCTCCTACAGTAAGCTTTGAATGTCTCATACAATGAGTTCTCAGAGGAACACAAATTCTTGACAGGCAAATAACCAAACCAAAACCTTGGGAAAGTTTTTGTCTGTTGTTATGACCTTAAAACACAAGGGATAGACAAGTTTATCCCTTTTGGAATGTCTTGATCATCTGTTTGGCTTTTTTGTTTTTCTCCTCCAAGGGTTTGACAAAAGAAAATGTTTTATTTCTTTCCTTGGAGGAAGTTTATTTTTATGCACAGAATCAGTTAAGGAAACAAATTTTATATTAAGCTTTTAAGTTTGGGATAATGTGATACATCAACAGGGGACAATACTTAAGTTGGTTTTCTATATTAGTAGGAATTCCTTTACTTTTAAACTGAATTGGAGACCTGCCTGAGAATAAATACTAACATGGAGAGCCAGAGAATTTGTTAGTTAAACGTGGGATTTATATGTTTTTTGTTGTTGACCTATATAATATAACTCATGCTGTCTCTTTAAAAGATACTCAGTGATTCATAAATTTCCTTCAGGGAATCTTTGCCCTCATCTTCTTCAAAGACATATCCATCTATGCAGAATAGTAAATCCCCTTGGTGGAATAAATAGTTGAATTATATGCTCTAGCATAAAATGACAAAAGTTACCAGCTCTAATTACCCCCTCACCTTCTGAAAATACGACATCCTTAATTGGCAGGTTATACTGATTAACTTCCCATAAACTATTTACAAAAAACCATTTTTCTTAGGTCATTTAAAAGGCACAACAAAATCAACAAGGAAATGATTCAGAACAGAATTTCTTAGGTAGTAACCTGGATGATGTGGGTGTAATTTGAGTCTGGTTTCAACTAGAGATATATTCATACTGGCCATTCACATTGGTCTATTTTTCCCCACACACACACATTCTACAAAAAAGCTTCTTTTTTAGTTTCTTGCTGTAGATGGTAAATTGGAAATTTCCAGTAAAAATATTTGCACTTAAGGAATAATAATTAAAGATCTATTCATGCTGATAATCAGAATCTAGAGCTCTTTTCATGGTGAGTTTTCCTTAATAGAATGACTCTAATTACTTCAAAATATGAAAGAATTATTTATGAAGATGTCCTGTCCATCTCCTTGTTTTTGAAACAGAGCAGGATTTGGTTAACAGAATGTAATACAGTTCCAATAGGATAAATGAATGTTATTACCAAGCAAAAGAGATCAATGAGAATTCCATTTCTTTTGAAAGGAAAGGATGTGACTTTAGAAGAACTTTGGTTAGTGACTATTTTGGTTTAATGCTGGGAAAAAGCAATCCATGCTGGTTTTTCCAGACTAAGCAAACCATATCAAGAATTGATACTCCAGTTGGAAAAATACCTCCCCAAATGCTTCTAAAAGCAGTCCTACAGTAAAAAGATAAACTGTAGCACATATTTTTCACTCTAGTCAACTGTCATCTCCAGCTTCCTAATATAATCAGAAAAAAATCAGATGTTTAGTTAGGTGGAGAAAGGTGTTCTTGCCATGTAGTCAGTCCTTAACAAACAACCTAAGCAACTGTAGCCTTTTTCCTTCATAAGACGCCTATAGTTTACTTTTTTATATATATCCTCTAGAATGAACAAATTGTCCTCAGTAGGACACAATCAGGTGAGCTCTGCTGGAGCAGTTTCAGAAATAAATTTAGTCCTCAAAATGTCACGATGAGATGTTCTTGCCACAGAAATGGAAATAGGACCTGAGGGGAGAAGACAAAATGTTCCCCCTGAAATAAAGCTAGGGAGTTATCTGCACTATCATGCAGGCATCCTGACCTCTCAAAAAAAAAAAAAAAAAAAAGAAAACACAACACCAAAGCCACCTTGCGATTAAATCTTCACACATGAGCAATGAAATAACTAAATTACTAAATAAACAAATAGAAATATACAGATTTGCTAGAGAGAAAATAATTTTCTTTTTTAATTGCAATCTACTAAAAACATTATAAACTCAGATGCAACATGCCTATTGATGCCTACAATTTTCCTTAGACAGCACCCTTGAAATATAGATTACACTTAACAGTCAGTTCTGACGCAGAGCCAGTCCTTTGACTTTGTATATCAGCTGGTGAAAAATAGGCAAAAATAACTATAAAATCTAGTGAAGTGTTTAGGAAGAGAGTGTAACTAGAAAACAAGTCACCAGCCATCTATTCTGCTCGTACTAAATGCGCCTCAGGTGAAAACAAATGGAAACAAAGACAACAGTGCAATTCATTATTACAGAAGAGGCATTTACCTTATAACTGTACAATGGAAACATAAAAGCACAAAGAAAACAAATTTGTTTTGATAAAAGTTAAGAAATACTAATTTTCTGAAGGTCTTCTTCTACAGCATTTCTGAAATGATGGAAAAGATGATGTTCTAAAGATATTCCCTAAAGTCACACACCTTTCTTTAGCAGCCCAGGACCTGCCAGCTGCTGCCCAGGTACTGGAGCCCAGCCCAGTGCCCAGGCTGGAGACACAGCTGCCACTTTCCCCTCTGCAGTTTCAACCTGCCCGTAGGTGCATACAGAGAAGAAAAATATTCAACCAGTTGGTTTTATTTTTTGCAATAGAACACTTCCAAGTGCTCTTACAGAAAAGATTTCACAAACAAAACCAGCAAGAACCAAGGTCTTTGGTTGATCTTTAATTTAAGGGGGAGGGGATTGTATAAAGTCTGATTTTACATGAGCTGACATGGTAAGAGGAGTTTGTTATGAGGCTTCTTGGTTGAATCAATTTATTAGTATGTATTTCTTACAACATAGCATAAATAAAAATTACGTTGATCATTACTTTTTTTCAGAGTAGCTCCTTATGCTGATAAGAATCCAGTCAAGATATATGTTCATTCTCATTCCTCCTCATACACATTCATACTATCCTTTTTTTCCTACGGAATGTCAAACTCAGATTTTTTTTCAACCATTCAGTGCTATAAATGCTATATGAACCACTATTGAAATCAAATAAAGCATTATTATGTTAGCATCAGATAAAGAGATTTGACACAATTAATCCTGCAGCTCTGTTACCTTACTGCAACATTATGTTATCACATTTAACCTCCATCTTTCTTTCTCTGAATCAAATCATCTAAACCTTCCATCATTTCACTGAATAAAGTCCTTTACCCCATCCTCCTCACCAATGAAAACTTGATTTATTATCTAAATTTTGTCTACTTCTGAAATACCACTTTAAAATGTTACATGCAGTATTTAATGTATGGATGAATTACCGACATAATAATGAAACTATTACATTTTCTGTATTACTGTATAACATTTGTCTCTTTCTTAACAATGTCAACATCCTGTTCATGCTTTCAATCAGTCTTGTTCACTCAATAGGGTTTTTCAATGGCCTATTGTGGCGTTTCCATTTTCTCTACAAAGGATACAATCCCATCATTATGTCTGAGTGATTTAACTTGTTAGTGTCAGTGTTCATAGACTGTTGGCTCATGTTATTGTAAGTGACCTATTCCACTGTGGAGCACTTCACTTATTTGTAAAGCATATTTCATTGAATATTACAGCATTCAAGCTTAGCTGTGCTAATATTTCAATTTAGATTTTTTTTTTTAAATTAAGTATTCATATTCATACTGATATTTAGAGTCTCAGGTAGAATTATAGTTTAGAGATGCAATTGCAATTCTGCTCTAATTTAATTTTCTCACTAGGCCAAGGAACAAAATTGAGCTTAATGATTGTTCAACAAATAAAATTACATATAAGAACACATATATTTTTAACACTGTTGTGAATATTTATGCATAATAGATATACATAATTCTACTTCATATTTGGTAACCAATTAATTTTTGTATATACAAATGAAAGTGAGACAATCGGGTGATTAGGTTAGTAACGGGGAATATGTAAGTATATTTTGAATGTCTTCCTTGACCCCTGATGGAATGTAAAACATTTTATGATCTCTCTATATTACAAAAATCTCATCTATATTTTAAAAATAAATATTAAAGAATCATTTAAAGCCTTCCTGGTTTTTAGTCAGGGCATTAAAATTGGTACTGTCCAGTGTGTTGACTTAAGAAAATAGGCGAGTAAAATTGTCTGAATTTTAAGACTGTCCACCTACTTTCTGTTCCTTTGTGCAAGTCCTACTTAAATGCATTAAGGTGTGTTCGAATCAGCTACAAATAAAAATAAGAGTAAAATAATAGCTTTTAAAGAATGTTTTTAAAAGTGGATCATAAATAACATCTTTTTCCAAATTTAAAATGGGTAGAGAAAATAATAAGCACTTATAATATCAAAATAGCCTACCTTGAAGTCTGTTCTTTACTAAGTATCAAGAATTTATTCAGTTACATATTTGCAATATTTTAAAAAATTATACCTAAAGTGAAATGAATAACATATTTATTGATGTTAAAATGGTAATTAAGGCAACAGTTTCCTTTTGTTGATAACAGCATGATTGCAGGGGCATTGGATTACATGATCTCCAGAAATCCCTTCCAACAGTAACAATTCTGTTATTCCTTGATTCTGTATTTGAAACATAAAGCTAGCCACAAGCTTTTTTAACAGCTGCAGGAATAGATATTGAGAATCACACATAGACAAGGATCCTGCTATAGCTTGAACAGAGAAGTTAAATGAATCAGTTTTAATTCATACTTTGGTTTTATGTCAGGGAAAAAATCCTGTTTAAATGTATAAATAATTGTTTAAGAAATAATTATATTTCATGAAAGTAAATTCATATCTTTATAAGATCTTGGATTGAAATTATGATTGAAGAAATATTCTGATACTGAAGAACAGAATCATCAAGTTTGGAAGAGACCTTCAAGATTACCTAATTCAACCATCAATGTAGCACCACCATAAACCACATCCTCATGTGCCACATCCAGACACTTCTTGAACACTTTCAGGGATGATGACTCCATCCCATTCCTGGGCAGTTTTTTCCAATGCCTAACCACTTTTTCAGGTAAACCTTTTTTCTAATATCTAATCTGAACCTTTCTTGTCACAACTGAAGGCCATTTCCTCTCATTCTTTCACTTCACATATGGCAGAAGAGACTGATCCCCACTTTACTACAATCTACTTTCAGGTAGGTGTAGAGAGCAATGGGATCCCCTGAACCTCCTCTTCTCCAGACTAGACAACCCTAGTTCCCTCAGTCTCTCCTGATAAGATATGTTTTCTAAACTGTCACCAGCTCCACTGCCCTTCTCTGGACATATTCCAGCACCTCAATGTACTTGTAGTGAGGGGCTAAAAACCAAAGACAGGACTATGAGGATATGGCCTTACCAGTGATGAGTCCAGCGGCACAATCACTTCCCTAGTCCTGCTGGCCACAGTATTTTTGATACAGGCCTGGATGCCATTGGCCTTCTTGGCCACCTGAGTGCACTGCTGGCTCCTGTTCATCTGTCTGTCAATCAGCACCCCCAAGTCACTTTCTGCTGAGCAGCATTCAAGCTACTCTTTCCCAATCCTGGAGTGCTGCATGGGGTTGCTGCAAACTATGTGCAGGACCCTGCACTTTGCCTTACTGAACCTCATGTAGTTGTTCTGAGCCCATTTGTCCAGCCTGTCCAGAGCCCACTGAAGAACCCTCCTACCATCCAGCACACCAACACTCCTACTAAGATGGTGTTGTCTGCAAACCTACTAGGAACTTGCTATTTGACATTTTCATCAATGATTTGAACCTATTCAAATCTGAACTTATTCAAACCATTGATAAAGATGTTATACAGGACCAGGTCCATGTACTGGCCCTGCAGAACACCAGTAATGACTGGCTGCCCACTAGGTTTAGTTCCACTCACCACCAGTCTCTGGGCCAGTTTTCCATGCAGCAAAGGGCACACCTGTCTAAACTATTAGCAACCAGTTGGGAATCCTGTGGGACACGGTGTCAGATACTTTTACTGAAGTCTAGACAGACAACATCCACAGCCTTTCCCTAACGTCATACTCTTGATCTTACAGTAGAAAGCTATCATATCTAGTAGCCTTAAATATCTGCCTGCATGTGGAATGCAGAAAACAAATTTGTCTTACAATGCTTCTTTCCATTCTCTTGCTGCAGAAAATTGTCCTAAACCAGTCTCAAAAAATTAGTTTTCTTTGAAAGTCAGCCTAAATCCATGACATATTTTAATTTTAATACTTATATGAGCTAAAGTGGAAGTTCAAGTTTCTAAGCAATGATACCTTTGTCTGCACAACCCACATGTCTCAGAATCTGTTTCAAATATATATTTCTATTTTCTTTGTTTTATGTCAAAAAAAAAATTAAAATATTGGTAATACATGCCAGAATGTGATCAATATCTGGACACTGTCTATAGAGGACCTACTTAAATATCTGCAGACAAATTAAAACTTGTTCCAACTGATTAATCATGGCTCGTCATCTTATGTCACTCCAAGATGCAAATGATACTGGCAATTCCCACCATTTTAACTTAAGAGAGCACAGTTTTTGCAGCAAATTTGAAGATAAATTGTTATAGTTATTCATAATTCCCAAACTACATGTCTAGTTTGTTGTAGTTCCAGCACAATCTTCAGTCTTCAGCACCATCTGTGCTGTGAATTACCAGTCTAGTTTGTGCTTTTAGCTTGCTTACCAGTCTAAGAGGAGAAAAGAGGTAGTGTGTATAGAACTGACTAAGGTCTTAGACATGGTTATTTTAACTTGTTGAGTATCAAAGCCTGAACAGTGATGAAGACTGTGCTTGCACATTCAATTTTGTTTCAAGCTAGATGTGTCTTATTTAGAGAAATATTGACAATTACGCAGAACTTTCATTAACATTTTCTGGTCTCTGTGAGGCTCTTTCTCAGAGACAGGACAGTGGTAAAATAGCAAAAGTATCCAGGTGTCAGTGCTATGCCGTCAATCCATGTTATCAGACATGACACATTTACCATTATGTCAAGTCTGGAACAGTACTGCTATTTTTTTAATGCAGCTAGGAATAACATTGTCATACACACTAAAGTAAGTTATTTTCCCTCCAAATGACCATCTGTTAACACAATATTGGAAAATGTCCATATTTAATGGCACTACAGCTCAGTAAAAGACCATGTGGGAGATGGCAACATGGACAAAACAAATATGCCAAGCATTGGACTTGTCTCTGGAGGTAGCAAAAAGATAGCTAATTATTTCAGATTTTTAAGGGTACACAGGCTGAGGATGGTCCCAGGTCAGGCAGGAAACAATTTGGCATTTGGCAGAGAGACAGATAACAGTGTTAAAGGTCAGTTTTATTTTTTAGCTTTAAGATTGTATAAGAGTGTTCTCCAGTGGGTGGGGCTTGATAACTTTGGTCATACATGCATTACATGTTCCATGTTCTCCTTCATATGCATCCTAAGGGTTGTGTAAGTTAATAGGTTGATGAGGCTTAATGAGAGTCTTGATTAGAATTTATAGTTGACAAAAAGGTAGGATAAATATTTGGTCCTCCTCCATGTACTAAGAAGGCAGTAAAGGCTCTCTGACCTTCATCAGAGGGTCTTTATGTGCATTCTTATCTCCTTAGTGAAGCAGATTGATGTTTTTCATGGTGAAGGGAGTGTGGCTATTGGCTGGTACAGAGGTGCAGTGTTCTTCTCTGCCTCAATGAAACATCAGGCCATGGGACCACCACCTCACTCCAGACATCATTCGGTTGTTAAGCCTTGCTTGAGCCTGGTGCAAGATAAGCAAAGGGCCCAACTCCTGTTTTTATCAATCAGCCTCATAATACTTCCCTGTCTTAAAGAATACTATACAATTCTGACCATTTACCACAAGGAGTAATACTTTGAAATGGTAGAACCAAAAATAATCACATTTGGAGTTACTGTTTTCCTTGCCTTTTTAGATGTATTAAAATTGCTTTTGGGGAAGAACCCAAAGATTCATCTCTTGTAATGTGAACATCTAAGGTGAGAGAAACTGCTTTTAAAATTAATTCCTTCAGAGAGTCTAAAAACACTGCATATATTCACTGTACGTGTCTGATTTAAATCATGAGATGAAAACTTCCAGCAATGAACATAAAAGTTTTGTGAGACATTTATATGTGAGTCAGTTGTAAGCCAGTTAAATAGCACTTGATAAATGTTGCATCTTCCTTTATTTTTTCTACAAGTACAGCTCTCGTGGTTTTCCTTTAAGGGTCACTGGACTTAGTCTTATTCACACAAATATAAGAGAACAGATTGGACTGGAATTGTCCTTGCCATCACAAGGTTGGAGCCTACCAAGTTAGGTTCCCATTGGTTTAGTTACCACAAGGACAGAGCCCCATCTTGCATCCTGTCTAGCAGTTAGAGACTGAAGAGTAGAAACATTTTGCTGAAATTCTCAATGACAGCTATGGGCAATGCAAGTACTTCTTCCATGAGTTGTGCAGTCAATAGATTTTTATCCAAACGTGTGCTCTTCCTCCTCTGTTAGGCATGAACTTTCAGAAGGGAACTCCACAAGGAAGACAGACATTTCTTCAGACATCAGTGTGTCTGAAGACTGAACTCCTGTAAGGTTATATTGATTATTTATTGTTTCATTCGATGTGTACAACCCATGCAAACCTCACAAGACTCAAAAACAATCCCATAAAATAGAAGCTTTCTCTACACAAAATGGAGGTTCCTTGTTTGAGTTATCTGGATGTCCTTCCAGAAGAACTGATGTTTGCTTGATAGGAATCCTCTATTTAAGATCACTGCCTTGCTGGAATTGGGTGTTTAGATTTCAGTAATGTAATTTCAAAATGCAGGGAGATAAATATGGCCATATATTTTCCTTTTGCTCACAAGCACCTTTACACTAAATACCTAAGCAGTAAAATTAAAACATTTCCACTTTCTTCACTAAGGTTCTGTGAAATAAAACTCTGTTTTAGATAATAAAGATGTATAAGTACTCATTCCATTTTTAGACAGTTGATTTTCAAAAGCCCTAATACATAAACAACTTGATTATCAAGTTCTGGTCTGAAAAAAGAGAGGAAAATAGTTGTGCTTTTTCACTATTTTTCAACATTTACATTCTTGACAAGCCTTACCATGCAATGGAAATTCAAGATGGATTCCATGATCCCCCTGCATTTGGAGTAGAATGTATTTTTTATTCAAGAAAATTTGATCCTGTGTTTTTGGAGAGCATTTATCTTATCTAAATCTGGAGAATTTAGATTTGCTGTGAGGACTGAATAATTCATCTATTTCATGGACCATTGAAAACCAATTAAGTTGATTATTCAGATTCTTCTAGAATAGTTTGCACTTCTTTTTTTTCTTTTTCCCTAATACTTCACTCACTAAAAAGACGTAAATACTTAGCTATGGTCATGAAATGGGCCTGTGACATTATTTAATCATTTGAAGGGAAAAACTCAAAAAGGTTGCGGTAAAGATTACTTTTTTTAAAAAAAAAATTAGACTACATAAAATATAAAGGACTAGGGATCAAAGGGTTGTTCAGGAAGTATGAATAGATAGAAGAAAATCATATTAGAGAACATGCAAAGAAAAACAATGTTATTAGCAGATGATTTTTTTTCCTCCTGAATATCATCATAAAAGCAATCTGTTGTTTTTTTAGAAAAAACATGTACAGATGGAAGAAGTCACATGGAACATCTATTTTCTAAGCACCCACTCAGAAAATACCAAGGCTGTACCATGACAAAAAGTCACTGAAATTCCAAAATAGTAGTGAGATGATAAAAGGGCTAATGAGGGAAAAAAACACACAGGAAAATCTAAGGATACAAAACTATTCCCAAGAAAATATCATACTATCCTGTGTATTTCACTGGATATGAACTCACTACTGTTTAATACCACCTAATTACAATACTGCAAAACCAGCAGAATTAAGTCAAGGGCAATTTTCTGAAGTGGGAGATATCATGCCTTGAGTCTACCCCCACTATATTGCAGGGCATGGTGATGGGGCTTTGGGTCTAAATGGGTTTCATTCGGGTCTAAAGTCAACTCTTTGTCTTCATGTCTGCTTGATCCCCAAGAATCTCCATCTGCTGTTTCCAGATTCCAGTCCTCACTCAGGATTGCCATTAAGGCTTCTTCCCTTTGTGCATTCACCTCTCGGTGTGCTCAGTGATTTGTGGAACCATTATCACTGCCGTCTCCTGTTGGAAGTTGGGTTTGCAATATATGAGAAACTGTTGTTTGAACATATTTCAAAATGGCTTTTTGTAGTCTTTTTG
>JAWWES010000001.1:94093432-94130576 GCA_035583135.1 Lophotriccus pileatus
ATGGCTTCTTGATTTCAAACTGCGCAACTAACCTTCTCTTCCGTTTCTTAAAGATGTAATTGGCAAAAGGCGTTACCGGAACCTCTGATTGGTTTTGTCCGGGAAATCAACCTGGACAAACCATCTCACAGTCCCCCAGGGAGGGGGGACCCTGCTAACCCACGACAATCTTCATATGGCAGCATTCACTCTTCTGTAATTCCAGCAGAATTTAATTAAAGCTGTTCAATTTCTCTGAAATCTTTCAACTCAACCAGTATGAACTATCTGACAAAGCAAATGTGCCTCCTAGAGGAGAAGTCAGTAGAAGATGATAGCATGTTGAGGCAAGGTTTTACTTCTCACAGAAGAACTCAGGAAGGAACCACAACTTCTCTTACACCCTATGATACTCAGGACACATGGTGCTACCCGACTCCAGATCTTGATTTCCAGGATCAGTAGCAGCACAGATAAGGAATATTTTGCTATGAAGTTTTTCCATTCTCTCAATGTAGGGCATGAAATTCAGTAAAAATGTACAGAAGGTCTGTTGCAAATTAAAACAGAAAAATATGGCTAGATGATATGCTTCCAAAAATGTCTCAGCAGAGACTCACTGAACTGCAAAAAAAAAATGCCCTGAGGCTCTGTCTCACTGAACATAATCCATTCTAGGATTACAATAACTCTTTTTTGTATTAATCATTAAGAGATGAAGGGTCACTGCAGGAGCTAGGAGACTAATATAGAAACTAAGACTAGGAGTAAGGGACAAAAAGGGTCACTAATGTATATATTTAGAAAAATAGAGTCAGAAAAGGGGCCAGATCTGGCACAGGTAATAGTACTGAAAAGCTATAAGAAAGAACTGGAGGTGAGTTCATGGAGACAATGTGGTGAAATCTGAAAGGTAGCTTTCTGGTTGGATATCCTCTATATCAATTCTGACAGAATGCTTTCTAATCCAAATTCAAGATGAGTGTTCTTCTGCATCATTTTTTCTTTTTTTCAAGAACATCATTGCATTCTTGTCCATGTCATCCAGTTATATTCTTTTTCTCTTATGTCTGCACAAAGATCATAAACTCTGTGAATATTTTACATTTTGTACTTCTTGATATTTTTCTTTAGCTCTATTTATGCTGCTTTACAAAATTAAATTTAATTAATTTGATCTTATTCAGGATCTTTGATCCTAAATAATTTTGTGAAGAACTTGTCCCTTAATTCATCTTAAACTGAGCTAATAATCTTCTTTCAAATCCATTTTAAGATAAGCTGTATAACTTGTTATAAAATAGCTTTTTTCCACAGCTATTATAAAGTCTTATTTCAAGACCAGTTACATAGGGGTTAGTAGTATCTTTCATCAGGCTGAGCTAGAAACTAACATTTAATTTCTTTAACTGTAAAAATAGCAGCCTTAAGCATACCTTTCACTTTCACTTCTGACATTTCTCACCTACCTGTTTTAAAGTTTTCTGATACCATCAGTAACTTAAAAAAACACAATTTCTTGCTTCAAAGCAGCTTGAAATTTTCTGGCTTGCACTCCATGTCTACAGATGGCACCACAATCACTTAAAGGAAATAGGAAAATAGTAACTAAACCCCCTGAAACTGTACTCTTTCCAGGCTACATTTATTCATTCTGCCCTGAGAAACTCTATTTGCCTGTTTACTAGAGTGACTGGTGGGCTTTAAGTATTCTGTTTTTGAGAGTATTGACAACAGAAGGAATGAATGTTATCGTACATGTAGAATACAAAATGTTTACATGCTTTAAATGGAGCAGAAAATGTTTACAAAATTATTGGTTTCTGGGAAGAGAGGGATTTTTTTGTCTTCCTTTAGATTTCTAAAGGGTTCTAAGTCTTGGAAAAATGCATCTGGCTTTTTGGTTGGTTGGTTGGTTGGTTTTGGTTTTTGTTTGGTTGTTTTTTTGTATTGTTTTGATTTGGTTTGAGTGTTTTTTGTTTGTGATTTTTTTTTTTTCCGCACTGGCAATTATCCCTAGTTTTCTCTAATAATTTTATATCTTTTTACCATTAAGATTGTACATCCATATCAAAAAATTCAAAAAAATACAGGGAAGCACATGCTTATTGAAATTAGTTTTTCATATTTACCACCTGAAATGTCTCTTGATGAGTGGGACAGTTAAACTGTCAGAGGAATGAGATAAGATCTTAAAGGTAGGGACACATATAAATAATAGAGATATTATTAAAATAACAGAGAATAACCAAATAAAACCAAACACCAATAAAATAAGCAGTGTCCCAGCTGTGCGACTATTATTCCTTCCTATTGAAAAACCTGATAGATTATGGGAGCAGTGGGAATAAAAATGGTTGCTACTTCTAGAGTGACTATCAAATTATGGTATTTTGTTAGAAAATCTATTTCTGATACATGATATCAGAAATATATATTGGTATATTCTGATACATCAGTAAGATATCAATAAATTCCTTTACCACATATAATCTAATCATTAGGTATACATCTTGTCAGAGAAGTGGAATTTAAAATAGAGCTAAATAATGTTAAATATATCATATATTCTAATACAAGATCTATACAGTCAAATTTGTATTCATATAAGCCAACCTGTAGGAGAACACAAAGTATTATAATGTGGACGTTTTTGACAGGAAATGAAAATTTTGTAACAAGAATAAATATTGGATCAGATTTTTTTTCTGAGCAGGGACCAAAGAAAACTGCAAACCAATTAAGTCTGTAAAGACAAATATTAAAAGGGACTTGAGCATTTCTACTTAAATAATGAATATCCAAAACATTTGAGAAGGGACATCCTTTAAAATGAAGAAAGAACATACTTTTGTGTATTCCAAAACCAGTTTGCTTGCTTTTAGATATCATTGAGGAAGTCACTTGGTATAAATTAATAAGTAATTAGACCTCCCTCAGCTTTCTAGACATGAGGGATCAGACAGTCTTCAGTTTTCTAGGCATGTGAATTTTTCTGTTAGGAAGAATGAATTTGGGGGGAGGGACGTTTAGCTACCTTGGAGGTAGTGGTGTGGGGCTTCTTTATTTTTCACAGAACACATCTAATGAATATAATTTACAACAGTTAAGAAATTCCTATGCCATATTTTGCAGAAGTATCAAGTTTATGTCAAATGCTTGCAATCTCACATTTAACTGCAACAGTGTTCATAGCTGGGATCCCAAAGGTTGTAGTAGACCAAGCTCAAAATCTTGTTCATGAACAAAGACACCCTGCATCTATGTAAAGCCACAAATTTATTGTTACTGTAATTGAAATAATCTAATTAAAGAATAATTATTAGTCTAGATATAGCTGTTATTGAAAAAAATGCAGTAGACTTCTTATACACACACTGAGTTTCTGCACCTTTTGCTGATGTTAACGTTCTTGCTTTTTATGTTCCTCTGAGTACTAAGGCTGGTGGTACCATTAGGCTAATGGTGGTGGGTATTACAGGGAAAATACTCCCAAAATTCAAGGCAAGATGGAGAAGGAGAATTGAATAAGATCAAAGAAGAGTTAACTGGAACAAATGCCAAAGGAAAATTTCAAAGGAAAAATCATATCTTATGAACTTTACTTATATGGGTAGGCCAGTAGAGAAACAATGGGCCTCCATGGCAGATTATTTTGCTTTGTCATGTGAATGGATTAAAACTCTCATGTTGAAGATAACTGTGTTAGAGAATTGTTATTCAGCCTTTTTCCCTCTGTTTTGTTTTAGTTTTCGCTGTTCCAGATAAAGTCATGGGTCTCATTGTCTTGAAGCAAATGGTACTCTGAAAGAAAATGATAGGTATTGGGCAGACTGTTGATTACAAGAAAATGATGCCATGGCTACTGCAAACCAGCATTGTTGTAGAATCTTTGTGGTTCCTAGCTGCACTGTCCCCTCAAAGTCTCATTAACACAACTAAAACTACAATTTATTCAGTTCTTCTCAAGTTGTTTCAAAGGAACTTATTATGTACTTTTCCCCTTGGAGCACTAATTCATCCATTCACTTCATCAGGGCTGCAACACTGAGAGGGAGCACAATTACACACTACCACAAATTGCTTAAGTACTTTTAGAAAAGAGGATGCCCTTCCAATTTCTTTAAGATAACATGGATTGATTAGTGTATCAGAGAAGTTCTTAAATATTTATGACAACTTTTTTTTTCCTATTACTAAAATGTAAATAATGAGTTTATTAAGAGATATTGTGATTTACTTACAGGCATGTGGATAATAATCAGCTGAAGTGCCTTGCTCTGCTACTGTTCATTTTTTGTTGATTCAAACCTGCACAAACTAAGCTAAAGCAACATCTTTTCTCTCATAATTAAACAGCCTTATGCTGATCGTGTCTGTTAAATAACAGACACTCTTCTGCTTAGAAGAGTGTTTTCTACTTACTGAGGTCTCTGTTGCCCTTTTGACTAATATGAATCACTTTCCTTGATATTGATAGGATTTTACCCACAGGGATCAACTCATTCACCTGGATGAAGGACTGTGCTTTACCTATGTGCTCAAAGGTGTGCTCAGGTCCTCTCAAGGGATGCCCAGCCTTTTAATTGGCTGCACAGTAGGAACATGTGTGATGTGAAATCTCAGAGAACAAAGCTCAAATCTTGAGTGCCAAACTGACTATGCTATTCAATTGTTATGGGATTCCTCAGCTTTGCTGTGTGTGAAATTTAGTTTTTTTCAAAACAAGTCCGGCATTCCGTCTTTAGATGTGCAAAAGAATACATGAAACTTTATTTGTTTACCAGCTTTTGATAAAGTGAGAGTAGTGTTTCTTTAAGCTAGTTGAGTAACTATCAGCCTTCACTGTTCCACTGAAAATATTTCAAATGGGAGACATAATATAGACCTATGGGCTGCCTGAAAAAGCAGCTTTATATGGAGTTTTTTGTGTTTTGGATTTTTTCCATTTTTCTTAATACAGATGGGGATAAGGAAAACATTTTATTCCTTCTCTCCAGCTCAGAAGAAGGACTGAACTCTTACTATGATGTTCTTAAAACTTCGTTTTTTCTCTGCAGCATTTATTACCACTGTTTACTGATTTTAGATCCATAATGCTTTGCCTTTTTCTGATGAAGTTTGCTAAATTACAAATCACAAGTGTTAAATCCAGGCACGTTACAAATCTGTTAAGCATTTTAATATTTCATTCCCTTTTTGCTGGTTCTTGCAAAATATTTTGTACAATAGCCTAAAAAAAATGTAATTTTCTCAAAAATTTATTTTTAAAATATGTCAAATTTGATTACTTTTTTCAAATGTTTCTTGCCCTATTTTAAATGCTTATTCTTTTCTTTCTTTATTTTCTAATGTTTTTTGTATTTACTTTTGATAAGGGTCTCTTGGGATAAACTATTTTATTGGGTTTCTTTTAAAGCTTTACAGAAATACTGCAAACAAGGGCTGTAACTCCAGGTGAATACCACAGCCAACTGCAGACTCATGGTCTCTACAGATGCTTTTTCACCCTGTTTCTGGGTAGGCATGGAATTTGTGTATGCAACTAGGGAGATTATTAAGTGCCTACCAACCTAGCAATAAAACAAGGACTCTGGGACAAAGCATGGAATGTTTTCAATTTAGATCAGTTCATACATGTTCTTTAAAGACATTGAGACTACCAACTGTTGTTCAATTTCTCAAAAGAAAGAAGGTTCATCAAGCTGTTGTTATGAAAATAGCTTTCTTCTGCATGGTACGTAATGATCAGACCTATATGAAGCTTTTAGGTTACACTCTGTTATGTTATCTCAGAAATGCATTAGAACTTTTGGTAATGAAGGAACTGTAATTCTCTAAAAGTCCTCCTTCCCCCTGCATGCCTACTTTTTATTCATCAGCTGTAGTTTGGATATAATACCTTTATTTCAGTTTTGAAATAAATATTTCATTATAAAACCAGATAGATCTGATTTTATAACAAGTATATTGTACATTTGTACTTGTTCTCTAGACATAAAAAAAGAAATCATAAAAAATTAACTAATAAACCAGACCAAAAAAACCCCAAATGAAACGAAAACAATAACAACAAAACTCCATGCCCATAGTTCAGTGGAAGATTTAGAAATAACTTTCCTGTTGCAATGGCCTACAGAGTAATGCTTGCATTTTGCACAATTAATTGTATTTCAGAAATAGACTTCAGCATTTAATGGTGTCTTTTCTTGCAGTATTTGATAAAGTTGGAAATTAAAAAATTAATGTCAATCATTTAAGTTTCTGTTTGTTTTTTTTTTTTTATTGTTTCTTTTCTCAGATGAGTTCTGTTTAATATCTGCCTGAATAAGCCCGACTGATATGTTGGGTTTTTTTACAGTTCTTAAATTACCCTGGACTAAAGTGGACAAGCAATCTAAGTGGACAGAATAAATACTGCACACTTTACAATATGTGTTTCTGCAAGCAAACAATTTAGGCGCTAACATATCTCAGCTTCTAGGTCGAGATTTGTTTCTCTCTGTTGTCAAGAAATCTTAATGAAGGAGCAGTAGAAAAAAATCTTTGCATGTGAATTTGCAGAGCAGACAAGACAATGCATACAGCTCCCCTCTGTCTGAACAGTCATTTATTACTATGGTGCCAAGAAGGACTAAGAAATCACACTGTCTGGGAATACTTTCCATTATTTCTTTTTCCTATCAGACATCTTCTATTAGATTCAATAAAGTTTTCTCCAAGAACCAATTTACCAACCAGAAAATTGTGTTACAATTTAATGTGTTGTTTTTCCTCAATTAACTAAATTTTTACCCTTTTTTTGTGCCTTATTTTAAAAGTCTTAATTAAATTTGCATGAATCCTAGAAAAGTGAATAACAGAATGTATTGAGTCTGGCTGAGCTGGGGTTCATTTCCCCACCGTAGCCCTCACAGTGCTGTGCTTTGCATTGGCAGATAGAAGGGTGTTGATAAGACATCCGTGTTTTGGCTACTGCTGAGCACAGCAGCAGCAAGGTAACATTCCTTTCTCAATCGAGGGCAAGATTCTGGGATGGGACTCAAGTAGGCCAGCTGACCCAAACTGACCAAAGGGATATTCCATGCCATATGATGTCAGCTCAGATATGAAAGCTAAGACAAGGTGCAGTGTCTGCTTGCTGAGGAACCATCATGTGTACTGAAGCCCTGCTTCTCAGGAGTGGCTGACCATGGGAAGTAGAGAATAAACTGCTGCTCATGGGAAGAAGAGAATAAACTGCTGCTCATGGGAAGAAGAGAATAAACTGTGTTATCTTTTGCTTCGCTTTTGCATGCGCAAGCTTCCACTTTGCTTTTTGCTTTAAATAAACTGCCTTATCCCAAACCAAAAGTTGTTTTCCACCTTACTCTCTCTCTGTCTGACTGGGAAGGGGAGTGATAGAGCAGCTAGGTGGGCACCTGGAGTCCAGCCAAGGTCAACCCACTACAGAGAAATCAGAAATTTTCCCTTTATTCTTACCTTCCATTGAAGCCAAACAACGAGCAAGATAGAACTCTGTAAGAACTACCACTCAACTCTGGTGTGATTTTTTATTCAGCAATTAATGTTGCCTCATATTTTTCCACCTTGCATTTACTAAGACACAGAATCTGTAATTTTGGCACTACACCTGATGTCAAAATGTCCCCATACAAAGAATCACCTACTTTGCCACAGAGATCTGTGACAAAATGGGGTTGACTATTTCAGGGCCTGCATAGGGCTCTTGTTTCACTCACAATCTCTCTAGTGGGAACCAGGCTGTCAGAAGCATCTTGAAAACTATTTTTCTACATGTCTCTTACTAAAAAAGAAGTTTTCAAATAGCAGAGGAAAATTTAAAGAAGCACTGACAATATTAATTTACCTACCCCAAGGGACAGTTGTCATGCAGTGTCTTTAGCTGTCTCACTAGTGTCAGGCATGGTGACCCTCCTCTCAGCCCCTTGGGGATTCAGTGGGTCTAAAAGAAGATGAGAAATGGTAAAGAATGAAGTGCTGTCTTTGACAATTTGCAACTCAGAATTAATTTAATCCTACTTTCCTTATTCTATGAAGGTAGAGCAGAAGGCTGACACTAAGAAGGTAACTCCTGATGGCATCATCCTTTTGTCTACCTGTAAAACTCTGAGCATGTGTTCTAGCATGTGCTGCTATCCCAATTATCATTTTGGATTGAAAATGAAGAAATAACTGAACTTCCTCAACCTTTTTATTTAGTTGTAATTTAATTTTATGTCTTTAATTTTCTTAAAGGGATTAATGAAGTATTTGGTTACAGGAGTTTGTGGTTACAGCAATTTTATAGAGTTGGAAGGAAGAGATAATTAGCTTTGAGAAATAGATAATTCTAAATGCAAAAGTAAAATGCCCGTGTAACCTCGTCATTATTTGGCACTCATGAGTCCTGGCAAAGAACTTGCTTACTTGCCAAGAGGTTTGAGGCCCTCTCTTTTGTAGTTCATAAGTGTGAAGAGACAAGAGAATATATCTGGACCGGAAATAATTTCAGAAAGTTCCATTATATGCATTGTCCTCTGCGCTCTGGTGGTCTGCCCAAAGAATCTGTGGACCAGTTAATCCAGCTCAGAGCTGGATTAATTCTAAATGCTGAACACAATACTCCTCTGTCATTAAAAGGCTCATTTTTGATCCAATAGAGTCAAGGAAAATGCTCCATGGTAATGGAGATGCTCATTATAGGGATGTGTTTCTCCCTTGTTGCTTGGCTGAAATGTGATACATGGAAACTGAATCTTGTACATTCAGGCCATGTTCTTGCTAAATTATTCATTTTCATTACAAAAGTTTGATCTCATAATTTTTTTTACTATTTTTTCTACATTTTTTATTGATAAATACATCTACAATAGCGCTATCTGCAGCAATATAGTTCTTAAAGTCAGGGGGTTTTGTTTTCAAATGTTTTCTACATGTTTTGCCTGCACAGGGATTTTCCTGTGCAGGCAGAATATGAATATGTCTTGAAAGAGATGAGCAGCTGTGATATGATTCCACTTGTTTTCAGTAATACTTTCTAAAGCACAACCTGTATAACTAGGTTTTGTCAAGCACTATCACAAGTTTTAAATCTAATGTGTTCATAAGTGTTTTTGTTGTTTTGGGTGGGGGTGTTGTATGCATTTTATTTATCAAGAATTATCAAATATGTTTAACCTAGTGGGGAACCAATGAATGCATCCTATAAATTGGTATATCAAAGATGCCATATATAAATAATCAGAAATATTTTCCTTTTTTTTTTAGTTGCCAAAGACACTAATAAAACAAAGCAGAACTTCTAGTGAAGTGGTTTTGCAGTCATCATAAAACATAGTTTGAGAAATTAGCATGTAGCAGTATTTTGGGGATGTTTGTCTGGAATTGAGGCATCTAGAAATATTAAGTACCGCTTTTCCTTTCAGCAAAGGGCAAGGACTAATTTGCATTCTTCTATGGCTCTTCCTACGAGCAGATCAACAAAGCAGTGTTGGCTTCAGTCCTGACAATTCTGGCTGATGGCCTCGCTTCCCTGGCTGCATGGTGTGTGACTCATGCATTTACAAAGTGTATGAGGGATAAAGGGATTCATCCTGCACCCACTGACTTCAGTGGGACAGTATCAAACACAAAGACTCATTGAAACTCAATGGGACTTAGAATCCTAAGTAGAGCTATACAAGAAACTGATTCTTTGGTTGTGGCACTGAATTTTTTAATTAGGTATAAAAGAGGAAAAAGTGGGATGATTAGAAACATGTCTGTGTTAATTTTCACAGAAATATCAAAGGTCAAACAAAGCATTGCATTTGCCCTAAATACAATTCTCTTTGTATATGAGGAAAGAAAACTATTATTTTTTATTAATTTTAAAAACTTCAAATGGAAAAATATGTTTAAAAAAGATAAATATTTCCTTTAAAATGTTGATATCAAGCCCAAATTAAAATAAAATATCTTTTTTACTAAATCTGCTGATGAATAGTTTCAGTCTCTCCAGATTTCATGTTTTGAAAATAGATGCTTTACAGAAGAGTAGATTACTCAAACTCTTCATACAAAATTACATTATCTGGTTGGGATGTACAGGTTTCTTTCTGTAGTGGAGATAACTTGCTTTGAGGTAAGGGTTTTTCCTTCTTCCAGAGTAGTCCCTTCCCTCAAATATTCATGTTCGTACCACATAGCTGACTTCTGAAAATGTTACTGAATTGTCCCACCTTTTTAAAAAGAAGCATGCACAGATTTTGTCTTAACTAATACCTCAGGCTGTAAAGTATGCTCATCCAGGATCTGTCTCAGAGAAAAGTGATCAGCCTACAAAACAGTCAAGGTGAAAGAATCCAGGAAAAGAGAGGATGAGTTGGAGACACTGTGACTTGTACTTTAGCTGGATTTTAACACATTTTTTGTGACTCAGAGTCATTGGACAGGCACTTTAAAGATATTTAATTAAATATTCCCACAGTGGGAATGTACCTGTGTGCATCCACAGTCTGATCTTCAGACAGCACAGGTCCGCGTAGCCCTGTAATTTAAATACCTTAAACATTTGACTCCAGTTGACCTAAGTATTTTGTTCTGGCTTAGAATTGTCTCCCTCGCCCCCCCTTTTCTTTCTCCCTCTCCAAGCTTATTGTGTAGGAAAAAAATCAGGGCTTGCAACTGCTCATCAGACTGGATGGATTAATCTACAGGAGTAAAGGCTTTTTATGTTTTAAAGTCACCTCTGCCACATTTTGCTCGGTAGCTGCACTCATATATTGCTCCTTTGAAAGATGAAAGAACAGAGAGTTGGTATCTGGATGCTTAGGACCTTATCAAAATCTCCTTGTAAAATTAAAATCAGTCAACTACGAAGCAGAAGCTCCAAAAGAAGAAGAGAAAACACTATCTGTAATTTGTTATACAGATTTAGGTTAGACAAGGTATTTCCTAAGGGATATAAAAGAAGGTACTGCCAAGTTTATGAGCTGACTTGGAACATCCTTGTAGAGAGTCTCTCTTTTCAAGCTAAGACTCTGATAAATACCTCTGATTTCAGAGTGTAATAGATGAAAAGGTAAAGTGTTAAGGGACCTGTGGCAAATTACTAGTTTTAAACAAAGATTTAATAAAAACAAAGAGTAAAATACATTATTTAACTTCTTCTTTTAACTAATTTTAAAACAATATAAGAACAATTATTTAAAATAAATGAATTCTTTCATACTGTAATCTTCATATCAAATTTTAAACAGTTAAAGACTGCTTATTATGCATGAATTTCTAAATAATAGCAAATTAACTACTCACATAATTAATCAACCTGCTCAAAGTTCCCACTCTGATTTCTGAAGTGCTAATAGGACTGAATTGATCAAATCCAGGAAAGAAATTAAGAGATGTGAAATGTTAATTAGATGGAGAAAAAGAACTAAAAGGAGAAGCAATAGGAAATAGAGACTAAACATGAATAAATAAACATTTCAATTGAGAACTTAAAAAAAAGAGAAATTAAATAGCTACAGACTAACAATATATAAATTGATTGCCCTATGTTACTGTAGAATATAAGATCTCACTTTGAGGTGTGTTGCTAGGATAGCACTGTGACTTCCTATTTACTATAAATGTTGGAAATATTTGGGATGTTCTAATCTGCTAGTAGTGTGGCTCCATAACATCATAGACATCAGGGATGAGACTCAGAGCCGGGCTGTTGTAATCTAAATTTACAGGTAAATGTTATGGTCAAAAGCCTAGGCAATACTACCACTGAAGGCTAAAAAAGCTTCTCAACTGACCAGCAAGCTTCTACTTTAGGATGAATACACTAGTTCTGTAAATTCAGCCGACTATGGCTTAGACACACAATCTACAGTGCATTGTGGACCCCAATATTGTTTATTTATTATTATTTGAGGGAACAGAGAGGTGAAGAAAAAAAAAATCAGTGTAAGACAAGCACAAGGAATATTTTGCCAGGAAAGTATCTGTTTTCAAATCGTTTCACTTTGGCAAAAATATGTTCAAAAAGTCACAGTTCCATTCCAGGGCTCCATTCTCTGAATTTGTAAAAAGAATGCTTTAAAACAGTTTGTTATCATACTTGCCTACAGTATATCTGAATGCTCATCTCAGGCATACAAAGCAGTTTAATGCTTGTTGGTCACAAGTTTTATGGAAAACATGTGTTTTCTCTTTGCTCTTCTCTCAGCTTTAATAGTCATGTTGCTCTTGACTCTCAGATGATGAATTCATCTTACCACCTGTCTGCTGAGGGATAAAGAATATTGCACAGAAATTAAAGTTCCTTCAAACATGACTAGCCAAATGTAGTAGGAAGAGATTGCTGGAATGAAAAGAGGTTGGAAAGACTGGCAGTTCTTTCCTTAAATTGCTCACTGAATGCCTCATCACCTCTACATCATTAAAAAAATGGCATGCATGAATCATGACAAAATAGGAGACCTGATTTTGGACATATTTTGGGGACACAGACAGATCCCTAACGTAAATGACAGTATGAAAAATTAATGTCTGGTAAATATAATTAAAAAGTAGTAATTCATTAGGAGAAGTATATTTTCAACAGGCAGCTGAATTCCCAGATTGGAAACAAGGATGACACAAAACATGATTTAGTATTAAACAAAACCCAAGCTGCTGTATCAAGAAATTACTACGAAAATATATATATTTACCAGGGGGGAAAAAAGTAACTAAAAAAAGTACAATGTTGTGATGTTATGTAAGTATGCCACATATCTCTGAATCAATGCTATATGAACACTTAATATTTTTGATTCTTCTGCTACACAAAAATGTATTAAACCACTTTTTATTTACCCAGGAATAAAAGTAAAGCTCTACTGAATGCTCTTTCTAAAGCAGAAAGACTGTAAATTAAAAGATATCATGTTTTATTTGCAAGATTTTTTTTAAAATCAGAAATACATTATGTTCAGGAATGCTACATGTTGATTTCAAAATAGCAAACCAAAAAATAAAACTATAAAATCCTGCACATTGAAGCTGTTGTTTTCTACTTCTTATCTTCCCATCACAATACTTGGAAAAAAAATCAGTCTGGAATGAGATGAGGGAGAAGATGAGGGGGAAAGTGTTTATTCACTGAATTCAGAATACTTTTAAAAATTTCAATTTTTCTAGTCTGAAAGATAATTTTATATAGAAAGTATTTAGAGAAAGATTTGTATCTTTATTTAGTAGAAGGTATCTACTTTATTTGTTTCAATGAAGTTTCTTCTGGTTTCTTTACCCTGAGCAACAGGAGTTTATATGATATAACGCTCATAGCTTGCAATGTAAGGTGGCACAATTCAGCAGCAGAAAACCAACACAGATTTGGACTGCTTTGGCAGAAGCACATTAAAGACTTTAACACAGACATCTACAGAGGGGTATTCATCACCAAATAATGACAAGTTATGAGAAAGTGCAGTGAAAAGCAAAATGTGAAATGTAATTATGTGCAACGGAAATGACAGCAAGATATCCTACTGATGAGATCTATTGTTAATCTTTGAACTCCCAAGGGAATGAGATTAAAGTCTGAGATGAGATCAAGCCACACGATGTTCAGTTTGACAATATGTTAGTAAATACTGTATGAGAAATAATGTAAGATGGATTCCTAAGAGGATCTAATAGGATTTTTGGGGGGTTTGTGTGGAGTACTCATTACAAATTATTTGGCTACCAGAATAACAGGAGAACCTTTTATCCTTAAAATCTATGAAGGTTCCTTTTTTTTTAAGGTTACTCTTCCTCATGCAAAAGACAGAAATAGAAACTAGAATTTTGGCAGTATCACTGAGAATCTTCCTATCTTTGTTTTTCTTTTACATAACTTTTTTTTTTAACCACATAAAAACAGAGGGAGAAACAACCAGAATATTTTACTTTCTTCAAAAGTTGAAACATTAGGATTGCTTGCTTCATTTTTTTTTTTATTTGAGAAAAACAAAAAGGAGCAAAAAAGGAAAATCCTTCTAATTTCTTAATTTCTATACCATTTCTTGATAGTACCCTGTATGTCTGTATAGCTGCAGGATATTCTGCGAATGTATATTAAAATTCTGGGGCCATTGCTACCTACTTCTGCTGAAGAAAGGTCCATGTCCAGTCTATTCAAATTCAAACCTTCTATTCAGATTATATGGCATGTTTTGTAAAGCAAAGATACAGATTGCATTTTCAAATCATGACATGAATTTTTTTTAACCTCCGACATTATTTCAGAGAACAACAATATCAAGACAAAAAAAACAAGGATTTTTGAGATAAATGCATAGACAGGTTTATAATGCCTGTCAAATTCATCAAATGTTTCAGTTACAGACCTGTAACATCAATATACTCCAAAAGTGTTATTTGCTCTTTACATAGTTTAGTTTTTCAACAATACTTATAAGCTTGAGATCTGCTTGAGACTATTCAGGCATTATTTTTACAACAACGTCACTTGCAGACAGGGAGGTCTGATATAAAATTGGTGACTTAAGATCTGCTTTGGGGAAAGTTAAGAAGCTGAGGGGTATGGTGATGAAAAAGGAAATAACTGTTTCACATTGTCTAAAATGACAGGTTTTCATCTATGGGTAAATGACATGAGGGTTGTGAAGATTTTTTTGTCCTGTTCAAATGCAAGGAATGATGAGTCACAGCATTAATAGCATTAGTCAGTTGAAGGCAGGAAGCTCTTGTTGCTGTTCTTATTATTACCATCACAACTGATCAGCCAAGCTGTTATTGTCAGGGCATTGCATCAATTTACCAAATTCCATTAATGTAATACAGCATGTGAGGCCAAAAGCATGTAGTTGATGATAATACTAATTTGAATTATTTGAGGGAAAAAAATAAAAAGAATGCAGTAGATGCAGGAATACTTTCATTTTTTTTTCACAATTATCATAACTTTATTTATATCCTTGAATAAGGACAATGGGCTCTTTTGGAATTAAAAAAATATACAGTCAATGACATGATGCTCAGGTTAAATTGCAAGGCTTTGCTTGATTACTGGTGTTATCTTAATCTACAAGTTTTAATGGTCCAAGAAAACTCAATTCCCTGCTATGAATTAAAGCTAATATATCTCTGACTTGTAGTAGACTCTAGTAGTAACATGAAAAGTAGTCACTGCAAATGTTTAAGGAAAAAAAAACAGGAACAAAATTTGAGAATTATGGATTAAGGCATTCTTTCCCACATTCCATCCACCAATGTAGCTGGACTTCGTAAAAATTTGCAGCACCATAACATAGTACTAAATTTATTTGTTTAGGTTCTTAAAAAAGTCTTTGAGAGAAAGAATTGTCATTAGTTTCCTCCAGGGACTGTAAAACAAGCTTTGGAGAGGAAACAGATAGATCCTTTAAAAGTAATGGAATGAATCCTCAAAGATCCTGTACTACAGAACTGAGAAAGGTGATAGACACAAATCAAGGAGGATACACTGAAATTCATGTTGTTTTTTCACTGTTTTTGCTGGGGTTTTGTTGTTTGGGTGGGGTTTTTTTGGGTTTTTTGTGGTTTTTTTGTTGTTTTTTTTTTCACTTGGCCATAGAGCTGTGTCTGTCTCAAAGTAAACATATGCAGTTATTTATCACTAGGAAGTAAAGTAGCTTGGTCTCTTTCCTTCTGGGGAAGGTGAAGTAAAAGTCTGGGTGAAGAAAACTGAAAGAGATTTCTGTAGAAACAAACAATTTTTTCTACCTGCTTTTCATACCTATGCTTTCTCTGCATTCTACTACAAAGCAAAAGACCCTGAAAGGCAAACCAGGCAATATTCTTTCCCCTTTCAAAAGTATCAAGAAATCTGGGAGAGCTGTCACTTTCAAAGCACCTTGTAGGTCCCAAATGGGAATTTATTCTGTTTTGTCTCTAAAGAAAGCCTTCTCATTAGGATGGGAAAGGGGAAACATTTCCAGGAAGCTTTGGCTTTCATTAAAAAAGTGAAGGTGCCAGGTTAACCAAGTCAAGTTAACCTCAGCCGTTCTAGGATTCTGTGATTCTTTGAAGTCCACAGAAACAGTCTAAAGCAAAGAGTATAGTTCCTAAAAAGGAGTATAAGTATTTTATTAGGAAGGAGTTCTCTGCTTTGAATCAGGACTGTCAGTCCTGATGACTGTAAGATTTAGATGTGGAGAAGGACTGGAGAACAAGCAAAGCAATTACTTCCATTCAGATGCAAATATTTATCTCCTTCTATTCTCAAAGCACGTTGCTCAGAGAATGGATGGTTATTTAGCAGTGCTTCTTTTTTTATAGCTTGATATGATAAAAGTCATGACCTTTTTTTGTCTCCTGCTGTGATTTTATATTTTGCTGGCAACTTAATTCGAAGCCAAACACCAAGGCAGTTGAAGGCCTCAGAGAAGAGATGATGTATTTTACTCCTGGCAGAAGCTGATTTTAAAGAATGAAAAGTCACTAAAAATTTGCTGAAATAGCACTAAAATGATAAAACAGGAAATAGCCCCCTTAAGGGAAAAAAAAAAAAAAAAGCAAACCCCAACCCAACAACCTCCAAAAAAACCAAACAAACAGAAAGTCCACAGAAGATTACTATGTTATGCATAATGCCAATTACAGTATAACAGAATAATCATCTAGCAGTGAAAAAGTTTTATAAAGATTTTAGCACTGCTGTTAAATTGAAGAGAAAAATATGTGGCAAACAAAGCTCTTATATGTCTGGTCAGACTGACTTTGTACGATGAAAAAAAATTTGGAGGAAAAAGCTCCTTGTTAAAAGCTATTCAACTTGTCTTTTGAGTTTCATGTGCCTTTTACAGATTAAAATACATCTCTGAACTATACATTTCTTGGAAAGTAGCTAGCTAAAATTATCTCTCAGCGATGATAAAAAAGGAAAAGCTGCTCTGAGAATTCCAGTGCTATGAGAACTTGCGTTTTCTATTATTTGTTTATACTGCTTTCAAAGCACATGCAACTCTATTATCTTCATTAACAGTAAGTAGATAAAAAACAACAACAAAAATTAAATTTGTGGTAAAAACATGCAAGAGAGACTCACTGTGGCAAACCTTCATCTGCCATAAATAGACAAAGCTCCATTCCACTCAATGGAGGGATTTATTTTGTTATAATATCACAATCAGAAAGGTACTGTGCCCCTGCTTGCACAAACTGGGTTTACTTTGCTCCTTCCATTCTGCTTCTATATTAACTGTTATTGTGGCATAAATGCCCATATCAAATCAAACCCACCTTTTAACCTCTTCTGTGATATAAGAAGCATAAAATGAAAATGTACTCTAATTAATGAAGGCAATTACTTTTTCTAGGTATATCACTGACATCACACAGGAAACATTTAAGTTCTTGTTTTGTTGACAGTAATTTATTGCAGTTTTAAATAATTAAAAAAAAAAAGTCTTGCTCACTTTGAAGCAAACATTCAAGCTTCAGTTTAATATCATGCCATATGTGTTTTTTTTTCTTTTATCCATTTTGAGGCTTAAATTAATTTTTCAACTATGATTTGATGAGATATACCAAAGACTGCATGTATTTTTTCCTTTATTCTTTTTTGAGTTGTATTGAAGCTTTTAAGAATGCACTTGTCTGTAAGTCATGGTATAATGTGGGTTTGTTAATATCATGAGTGTTATATTACTTTTTATATCAGTTGTTAATATAGCCCAAGTTATGAGTGTGATTCTGTTTTTTTGGTACAGCATTTTACTCTTTTATTTATATGCTTAATTCTTTGGGCTGAATGAGAACAATTTATATACAATCTACAGGATAAATTGAGTAAATTTCTAGTTCACTTATTTTAGTCTTCTTCATGTCTAATGTTTCTTAAAAAATAGAGCTCTGGTTTTATGAAGTATAAAAAATCAAGTTCACTCTGATTTCATATTTTTCAAAGATAAGCAAGTTTTATTGTTTTATTTCTGCCAAAAATATACTGAAAAAATTCAATATGAATACAATTCAATGAAAAATTTCTAGTGTAATAAAAGTTCAATCATTTTATCATTCCCCCTTCCCTCCATTTTTTTAAATAGAGTAGGAAATTCTTACAAACAACTATATGTTACTTATATGTGAAATTAATCTAAATGGTGAAATAAGCACACTGCAGATCTATATTAAAATTTAAAGTGACATTTTATTTGTATTTTGTCTAATACTGAGATTTTTGTTACTTCCCTCACATGTCAGTCACCTCCTTTCACTACAGATTAGAAAAAGTCAGAATTATGAATATGTGTCCAATTAAGAGATTTCTTGTGTAAATAGGAAAACTTTCCTGTATAAAAACTTTCCTGTACATTTCTTATAGAAATATGAAATTTAGCAAAAAAAAAAGAAAAAACAAAACAAACAAACAAACAAACAAAAACCCCACAAACAACAAACACCATCAAAATCCCCTAACAAAACAGTTTTGTTGACACTGGAATTTATTATTCTTTGGTGTCAGAGAAGTAGTCTTAAGAACTCTCTGAAAAATAAGATTTTTCATGGGGTTTAATTTTGATTTCTGAATGTGGTACTATCTAGTAAAGTGCTCAAAAAAATGGGTTTTATTTTGTAATATCACCATTGTTCCCAACTGTCAGTGACAAATTTATGACTCCAACTACTATGATATAAAATTAGAGAATTTATATGGAAGTACCACTTCTAGTGAATTATTATTATTAACAAATTTTCTTAATAGTTTTAATAAAAAACTTGACAGCAAAGTGTTTTTAGACAGATGCAACTAAATCCTTCAAATTCATTATAAATGTCTTAACTGTAAATGTCTTGCTGCAGATAAGCTAAAGTTTGAATATATTGTGAATATGATACCAGCAATTATTTTTTTCCAACTTTTAACAGAGAGGAAAAACACACACACACACACAAAAAGACCTTAATTTACAAATGACAAAGCAACTCCTACACATTTTTCTTATTTTTAAAAAAGCATGAGTATTGGTTCACATTAATTCAGTGCAAATATTGCTATTGGTTTTAGAGGGCAGACATTTAAACTAATGTGCACATCTGTGACTAAAGAACTAGGGAAATTAAAGCTTTGCAGAAGAACACAATGTGCTTTCCAAAGTTACAGGCACAGAGTTCTTGCAGGCTTTATGTCTAGATGTGATTTGCTCATTCCTCATCCCTTGTATGAGGAAACGTTACAATAGCTGGGTGTACAAAGGGAAATGCTTTCCACAACACTTAATTGTCTTCAAGAGTTTATTCTGTTGTGAGTGCTTGCAGTCTTTCCAAGTTATTTATATCTAATTCTGAAGAATATACTTAATTGTAATGCAAAAAAGAAGGGAGTAAGAAGGAAAAGGAGGTATTTTTAAAGTAGTTCAGTTTAAGGAATTATGGCTTTCTTCTTCTTAAAGAGCTAAGTGGGGAATTTCCTCTACTACAGATTATGGCCAAGAAAACCCTTGACAGACAACACAGAGCTATTGGTATGTGGCACTGCACCAAGGAGCACCTTAGGACACCCTTAAGGTAGTGGCGGCAAAACAGTGAGCAAGCCAGGGTAAACCAAGTCACATATATTATATCCAGATTGCCTCTTGATCTATCCTTGAGTCTATATCCATGCTTTATCTGGCTAATCCAAGGCTAGATTAAAAGGTGTATTGTACCTCTACATGTATGCAAAGAGAGGAAGGAAGAAGGGAAGAGCAAGTAAATACTAGATGCATAGCATAGCATCATGAGCGAAGAACACTAAAAGACAGGAATCTTGCGTCTTCAGGGTGTTTTGTTCTCAGAAGGCAACAACTTGAAATACAGTATGGGAAGCAGGAACGAGGTATTCCCTCTTCCACCTAAACATTCCACAATTAAGTGTTAGAAAGGAAAAATGTATATATATTTGAAAGAGGAATGTTGATTTTATTAATCAAAAGTGTGTGCAGTAATAGATAGCTTTCAGGAGTGATTAATGTATAAGATATTATAATGTTCTACAGCTTAAGAAATGAATGAGATTATGGTGAAGAAGACACATGAAAGTATTGTGTACACTTAGAAGAAAAACTCAGAGCAGGACGGACTACCTTCTTTTCTAAAAAGAACAAAAAATTACTTTTATGTCTTCTGGTTACAGTCACTCACCTTCTCAACAGAAAATTCGGACTGTGCAGTTATGGACTCACCAGCCTTACCTATATGCCACAATAGCCCACGTGTTACCAGAGGAGATAAGAAGAAAGATTCTAAACAGTCTGTTCCAGACAATGCCAGGAATGATATACTTAGATCACTGAATGCATTTTGCACCATATTATAATATTTGCAGCTTCTCACAATATTTACATTTCACCAGCCTCTTCTGCCCATTATTGCTACAGCTTTTATATACAAGTCATACAGATTTATAACACAGAGGTTACAAACCTCTGCATAACATTTGTGCAACAGGCCCCTAAATGTAAGAAAAAGAACGTAAGAACATTTTCAGCCCCAGGGTTTATCTGTTGCTATTTTATTCACTTCTAGTCTCTGTTCTTGCCTTTTTGTATATATTATTTTCTAATAGTTGTCTACATCGTGATCTCTCTCCGACACTATATTTCATTATTCTGCTTTTCTATGCAGGGTTATTGTTGCACCCCTGTAAATGTAAACCCTCCTTTCAGCTATTCTGAGTTTTTATGTCATAGCTCTTTTGTGTCTTTACCTCCTGTCCCAACAGCTGTTTCTTTTTCATTGTGAAATCTCAATACAAATACTGAGCTCACAGAATGCTGCTTCAGAGATACTTGACACAGGCAGTCTATGACTGTATCTTATATTTTCAATTCCTCTCCCAAAAGTCCTTGTAGTCATTTCAACTACTCTTGGTGGAATGGAGCATTAGAAAATGCATTCACTGAGTGTGAAAATCATAGAGAAAGGCCACTGACCTGCCTAGCCTGATCTACTGAAGACCATGCACACTTAGACTGGTCTGCTAGATGAAGTCTGTGTCGGTACTGGATCACTCCTTCTGCTTGGTGCCAGGGAAAACCGCTATAGATGTAAATATCCAGGAAAACATCCAGATGGCGCAGTTCTTGTTCCACTCTGCATACACTCATATTTAGAGACTCTAGCCTTTAGAGGTTCAACTCCATGTTCCAATCAGAGCTAGACATGAATGTGATTTTTTTAACCTTCTTTTTAAGAACAAAATTTTATGTTCATAGTAGTCTGAAAAAAAATTTAACATCTACATTAGCCATTCGATTTCCATTATTGAAAAATAATTCTTTACTTAAACAGCAAGTCAATCTTACCCTATCTGTTTCTCCATCAGCTCTATCTCTACAAACTCTAGATCACAGCCCTTCGTCTTCTCTCCTGCAGCATCTCTCTGTCATTTCTATTCTTCTCCTACCTCCTCCCCTGTTGCCTCTTCTCCCTAAGAATTGGTCTCCTTTCACATTTTTTTGTTCTTCCTTTATTTCTTGACAGCTGAATGACCGCAGAGTGACAGAACTGCAGTGACACTCTCCATTCTCTATCCCATTACTCTTTGTCTTTAGGCTGGGTGTACACAGAGCAGAAATCAGAAAACTATTTTCTTCATTCACAGGTGTGGACAGATTGAAGGAGGCTGCAGTTGAACCAGAATGGAGCAATGGTCAAATCTTTTTTAATGACTGCAGCTTTTATGTGAGGTATTACAATGCTTCACAGTTCTCATATATAAGTATGATTAAAACCATCAAGTATTTCTTACTCTTACTAATCATCTTGCTGATTTTTTTTTCATTACCATTTATTATTTCATTAAATATTTCTCAAAATAAAATTTGAGAACATTAGTCTGAAATATTGCAATAAAAAATTTTATGCATGGGAGATTCAGATATGCAGAATGAAATAATAATTAGGTTGACATAATTCAACTGTTCAATATAGAAAATAAATGTTTTATTCAGTTTTGAGAATATTCCTGTTTGTTTTTTGATTTCAAATTACTTTATGTAAATTGCACTTTTAGCCCTTGTATTCCTATAATTTTGCGTGGAGAGACAGATTTGCTAAAATGAAACGTTTTTCTTAATCATGATAATTTGATGTTCTGACTCCCTCGTTCACAACTACATTAAAAACTCAGTGCAGCTATATTACTACTGGTTAACGTTATTTTTCCTCCTACTAAGTTTCAATGGAATTTGGTTTTAATTCATGCAATTTCACCAAGAGTATAAAACATGATAACTCTATGAAAACAGCTATTTTACTTTGATTCTTTAGACTGATGATTTTCTATAATATTTTTTTCTCTAAAGATTTCACATCTATATGAAATCCTGAAAGCCTTTAAAAGTTTAAATATTAAGTAGATTAAAAATCATTATTCGGTACATTAAAAAAAGAAATTGAATTTGAAGTATCATATTTAAAACTTTTGTGTTTAATAAAAGTTAAGCTCTATCTTAACAAGGAGAATCCATTTTAAAAATGGTTCTGTTAATCTGTACTTCTGAAGAATACAGGAAACCTGTCTTTAGACTACGGTCTACCACATGTGATATGGATTAGATTTAGTATTAGGTGCAAGTTTGGTTTTCTCCGAGATAAGGTTGCCTTCTATAGTTTTGTTCCCCATAAATATGCAAACATTTTGGGCTGGGTTTGTTTGGTAGAGGCTATTGAAGGTTAACTTACAGATTGAAAGAGGTATGTTCCTATGTATCCCATTAAATTGAGAAGATCTCAAAGTTCAGGCTTTGCAATACATGATATCTTAGGAGTTCTCTCAACCAATCTGATATAAGAATTGTCATGGAAGTATGGAAAGGACATTTTGTTCTGTTCCTTTCTTAGTTAACACTGGGGCTTTTAACTGTACCAGCCAAGACTAAAATAATAAAAAGCATAGCTTTGACAAAAATCCTTACTATGTCTGGTACAAAAAAGATACCAGAAAACATACCCATCTGTTTTCACAGAATGGAGTGACAATTCTGTTGTCCATGGCTGTAATATTTACTAGGAGATGTAAGCAGGGAAGAATCATGAAACCTAACACTGAAATTCATAATTACCAAAGTGAGTAAAATAACACTTCTTAAAAAAATTCCTAGTCCGTGCTTAGTTTCGATAATGCAAAAGGATTAAAATCAAATGAGACATTAAAAAAATAAAACCCATTTAAAATTAAAACTGAGAAGCTTTTTTTGTTTGTTTGTTTTCTTAAATATTGTTGGCTATGTCCACTCTGAACATCTTCAGATGTCTGGCATTTAGGTCAGTGTTAGGAACATATAATACAAATGGTGCATGTTTTCCCACTAAAATATCCTAAAAAAATATTTCGGGTTCTTAGGTGGACAACAAGTAAATTTCAGTGCACTGCTGAATCCTTAAACCATCAGGAGCAGAATGAGATTTAGTATTAAATGTGTGCCTGCTTTATTTGAAAGAGAAAAGAAATATCCTTTCACCAGTAAAACCCCCAAAGCCAGTAGTGGGACCTGCCTTTTCCCTTTTTCATAGTGTTGAACAGAATTAAAAAATGAGTGTTTTGTAAATGGTTTTAGAACTTGGCAGTTTTGTATATATTTTGGGACTGAAATCAAAGGCACTGAGCCATAAACTGAACTTAGACAACAGGATGAATTAGCCTTGATGAGGTGGGAAAACGCTGTAATTTTTATACTCACAGGCCATATTGATAAATTGCTAGTCCGTTAAATACAAGAGGAACCAGGACTGGTTCCAGGGCGGTGGGGAAGTGTCAGAGGATGGTTTGCATCCCCAAGTCTCAGTGATTTGCTTGGAGGTATGGGGTGCATTCCTACATCATATCTTTCAGTATATACCTGCAAAAGGAATCCATCTCATCTGCTCCAAGATCGCTTGCAACGTACAATGTAGTTTAGTTTGTGAGGAAAGTTTAATAAATGTGGATCAGCAGATTTCCTTTAACAGTACATTCCTGAACCAAACAAAAATACTAATGTAAACACATCTTGGCAGTCTAGTATTGCATCTTTGTCCTGTGCGCTATTTTCTGAACTTTTATTCTCAGTGTTATGGGCTTTCTGGTTATTTTCCTCGTTTCTGGTTTATACTTCTTCTGAGTTTAGTTGATTCAGGCTCAAGCCACTTCCTGGCTTCTCCTCATGTGTCCTTGGTCAACAGCCACATTTCTTCTGTAGCTCCTGACTGTCCTCCTCACTTGCCTTTGTCCATTCTGTATAACTTGCTTTTCCACACATTTCTGTAACCTCATTTTTTCAGATGAATGGGATTCATTCTTTTTCTCTGAGGAACAATTGAGGATTACATTCTGCAACAGAACTATTGCAGCTGGGGAGTTATTTTCACCAAGTGAATGAAAAGAGACACAAGAAGTTATCTTCCCACCTTCCCCTCAGTTGCATTTGTGCGTGCATCTTCAGAACAAAGGCTTGTGTATATCTCTGAAAAAAAAGGTTTTTAAATGGACCATTTCCAAAATACCTGTGAAATGCACTAGTATCTTTCATATTCTGTAAATTGTAAATAATTGAAAATATCTTTTATAATCTGACACTGAAAACTGGCAGCAAGAAAGCATATAATAGCCATATATATATATGTCATAAATATATCTGCATATATAGATGTAGAAATACATCCTAGATATCTAAATATGTAGCCTTCTAGATTCAAATGCTAGTTAGCAGAAGTTCCTATAAAGGTTATATATTTGTACATAAATCAGCATATTACTTAATAAAATAATTTAGATGGTATATCTACCAGAAACCTTCTTTCCCCAAATTATATATCCTATAAAAATTATTATCACATTCTCATAAAATTTCAAAGCTTGCAATGCAGAAACTTCTCTGAAATCAAGTGCAAAATTTCTTAACCATTACAGTCAGAATTGGACAGTTGTAAAAAGCTGTATGCTCAAACATATTGTCTCTCAAACTACTTTACTTTCTCTTTCAGGCAATCACTGAGATGACTGAAATGAGTAATTTGCCCATTGTTAATTCTCTATTATAAGGAAAGCGGAGATGACAGTAAAACTCTACAACTTCAGAATGCATAAATTCTTCAACTATCAAAAAGACAGAACCCCCAAATAATTCCAGGTGAAAAACAATGCCAAGATCAGATCTTGAATTCAAAATAGAGAAATACAGTCAGTTTAGTACAAATGCACATATATGTGCAACACACTAAAGTATGTTTAACTATTCCTCTAGGATTACCTGCAATCTCCAAATTATTGTATGTGATATGCTGGATTCATAAACATTTTGGGAAGCTGAAACGCTTCTATACTGCAGTGATATAACTAAGAGAAATTATCTGCATTTTTGTTCTGTAGTAGGTATTATCTCTCACATGGTACCTACAGGCAAGACTTGTCTGTTTCTGACTGGTCATCTGTTAGTAAACTGCTGAGAGCCAAGGAAGTTTGTAAACCTGCCCTCCAGAGGTCAGTGCAGTCACTGAGATATTATCATATATCTGAGGAGATATTTTTTGTGTTCAATCTCTGTTAGTCCCTAGTTATATGTCAGCTTTCTGGAGAAAGAAACAGCTCTTCACAGGGAAATTCATTATATGTAAAATCTAGATGGGGTGTTGGTAATAGGATCTGAAGAAGATTTGGGGCTTCTAATAAAGGTCTCAGCTGTCCAAAGATCCAGCAACTTATGTCTTCATTTTTCTTTAGCTGTGGGCTGCAAATCTGAGAGCTCCTGGTAGTTGTTCCATGTGTCCTTGGTATACATTATTTTTCATTCCAAAAACTCAGCAAGAAAAGGTAAGTAACTTCAAATTTACTATTTATTGAAGCAGCAATTTATAGAGCTGTTGTAAACAGTACACCACTTCCTAGCTATGTGCACATACAGCTGATGATTTTTCCTAATCCTCCATTAGAACTCTCTATTGCTTCTGATTTGGAGATACAGTAACACATCTGCAGTCAGATCATGAGATTAATGCCATATTGAATATTCTCTTACACATATGAGAGATTTAATTTTTTGTAATTAAATTTTTATTTGAATAATTTTTAATCAAATTCTTACTGACCTCCTGCTATATTAATGGTGCAGAATCTACAGTCTGGGGAGCAGCACAGAAGTTTTTTAATAAGCCCATTATAATGGGTGAGAGATATTTAAGACTCACAAATCAATTCCGTAGGTGGCTGTTGCCATCTTCAGCAGCTCCCTCACCACCCACTGCTCCTTGACTGCCTGTTTCCAGCCCAATCAAAAACTGAGTAAAGTGCTTTTCTAGCTTTTCCTCAAGTACTGGGGGAAGCTGGTAGCACATTGTTCTTCATCCCTTACCTCTTCCTCATTGTCCTTCACTGAGAAGAGAAAAAATGACTCATAAAAAATAAACAGTTCATATTCCTTCCTTCTCCATCCCAGCTCCAACTTAAAGGGACCTCTAACATCTACCAGCTGTTGGTGATTTTTGAAGGCTCAAAGGCCAGTCACTAGTGGAAAGCAGCACACTCCAGGAACCTTCCCTCTCCCCTGCCTCTCCCCCACCCCAGGAAAATGAAGAAAAAAAGCAGATTTGGAGGATAACCCCTCTGTTGGCAAACAAAATGGTTCTCCAGACTGGACCTGTTTTTGGCTTGTATTGTCATTATTCCCTATTTATTGAGTCTGGCACTTTGTCTTTCTTGGAGTAAAATTACTTGGATGTTTTGTCATTTCGTGACAAATATGCACATTTCACTTTACTGTGTTATCTACCATGGCAGCACTGTTGTCTTGCTAAAGTAGGGCATCTAGGGATCTAATTTTATACTTCTCAATACCCAGATGAGCACTGTAGATTATGTTCAACAGATCTAAATCCATATGGTATAGCATTATGACACAACATCTCTGTTCAAAATCCCATTATAGTCTCATTATCTCCAGTGATTTCATTTGACTAGTCCCTGTAAAAATGTATCCTTTGAGATGGTTTTCCTTTTTCGGTTGGCCTTTCACACAGAAGAAGTGCACCACATTATTTTAAGGTCATTTCACATCACATCATATTATAAATCTTACTGTCAAATTCATTTAAAAACAATTTGCATTCACTTCCTTTTTATTTTAAAACACTCTCCCTGCACTTTTGCTGCTGCTGCTGCTGCTGTTAGGAATTCTTGAAAGCAGAAACTCTGTCAAGAATACACTAGTTTCTGAAGTGAGACACCCATTGACTAAAGTGTACTAAGCACTCCTGCAGCTGCTATTGACCTGCAAATTGTTGCCTATGCAAAACAACCACCAGTGTAGGATACTAGAGCGGTTTCTACAAATTTTACCTTGGGTCTTGCTTACCTTTGACATAATGTAATTAAATTCTGATGCATGAAAATGTTAATTAATTTTCCTATATTTGTAAAACAGGTCCCCCTCAAGTAGAAGGCAGTATACCATGAATTCTTCTCATACTGGCTAACTGTGCCAGCCTCCTATTAGTTTGCACTGACAGTAGAATCAGGAAACATTAATGGTTTAGAAATGTTTTTATGTTTTGATGCTGCAGTGTAATTAGCTGTATCTAAACAAAAATTAAGAGCAATTTAGGGTTTGAAAAATCTTGCTGTGCAATAGAATAACATACTAATTCAATTTACCTTTGATTAAAGATCAATATAGAAAAGAAACAAATGCCAACAATAAATAATAACAATAATAAAACTACAGAGTAACAAAGAGCCTGGCTCCAAGCTGGCACTTCCCACTAAGACATTCACTATGTCAAAGCAAAGCTGTTAGGCTGGCACAAAATGCAGATAGCCACAGAGATCAATGGATTTCAAGGATGAGGAATACTGCCATGTAAATACTCCTTCAAGGGAACTTTAAAAGCAGCAAGGAAAATGTCACATGGAAAATGCTCTCTCACAGTCATACAGCACAGAATGGAACAAATCTGGGGCCAAACTTAACTGTTGTGACATGGAAACATATCTGTATCTGTAGGGAAATATCTGATGAGAGATAAAAGATATGAGATGACAAAAAACAAGGGCTTTGAGTTAGGTATATAACAAAAAGCATGACATCAGACATCAAAAGCTCAAAAATGAGAACACGGTCTCTAAAAATGTAGTCTTTGAAAAATAAAACATAGATAAAGCTCTCTATGTTTTTGTGTCATATCTTTGGCTGTTGGACAGAAACACAACTGTGCTTTGTAGTCAAAGGCAACGTCAGTTCTTTGTCCAGCTTCTTCCTTTTACTTAGACTTGGACTCCTGGGAATGGGGCTACTCTGAATCACCTACATAACCTACAAGTCCTGATAAAAGCACTAGAGGAAGAACTTTTTATCTTTCAGCAACTGAGGATTTTTATGTAGAAAACCAAAATTACGTCACCTATTTAATTTTGCATTTACTTATACGGATATTCCAGAAAATAATGTCTGAAAAGGTTTTGTTATTCTTTATCAGGAAGGGGTAGACAATTAAGTTACGAAAATGTAGGTATTGCAGAAAGTTGTGAACTTCCCATTAATAAAAATGGAATGTACCTTATTTATTAGATGTTTATTTTACATTTGAATTGTTAGAATATTAATGCATATTTTCCTTTATTGGCACTGTGTCTCAGCTGTAGTTCACTTGGTTTATGACAAAAATTCTCCTCTGGTCTGGACTTTGTGACTGGACTGTGACTACGTCGTCCCTGAGTGGTCTGGGTTTCTCTAACGTGGTAAAATTTGGATAAAGTAATTTGAGTGGGCTATAAAAGACTGAGAAAACATAACTGCCTTAGAACTAACTTACATAACTGTTAGAAGACACAGTGTGTACCTTGGTGCCCGCAGTAGAACACCAAACAAAATGGCTTGAATCAAAACTTCACCCCAAAGTGAAATGTTATTTATTATGCTACAGCTCAAACAAATGTTTAGACATTTCCAAACCCCTTCCTTATTTTTCATTTGCTTAAAAAAAAAAAAGGTACTGTCTTATTTTTCAGGTTAATTTGATGTGTTGAGAAGCATTTTAAGATATTATGATATTAAATATATAATACCATAATTTCTAGTGGGATGAAAATCCCAGTTTTTACCAGCTGCTATGGCCTCTGGAGAGATTCAGGCTGATGAGGTTTGTGATGTCAAACAGCTGCAAATGAAAATATGAGAAACAATTGACAATAATTAAATAATACAAATGTAAAACTACAAATCTGAGACAAGCATATAATTATGATGGTATTATTTCAAATGATTTTATGTGATATTAAACACCATTGAATTGTCATATTCTTAGCAAAGTCAAAATAGGAACATATGAATCTGCAGATTTATATTTCAGACAGCAAAAGAACAAAACACAATATTTACTTAGCATGAACAAAGTTCTGAAGATTTTCTCTTTTTTTAAATGTGAAACTGCTTAACTGAAAAGAAGCTAATTTATTGAGACCTCCCCACAATTTAAGGTGAACAATTCACAGAAATTACACAGTTGTAACCCCTTTTCTTGTGCATGAATTATCTCAAGCAAGCTGTGGAATTTTGAAGTGTACCTATGATTAAATGTATTTGCTGAACAACTATAAACTTGCAGTTTATTTGCAAAAGCTTTATATACAAATTCAATATTCAAAATTCAAGCTGCTTGATTAGGTCAGTAGGCACATATTTCTACCTCAGAAGCTTGATTCTTCATATCACAAATCTGATATGAATAATTCAGAATTTGCTTTTTGCAAATACTCTTCACTAATATGCTCAAAATCCTTTAAACGTTATTGTTAGTACCTCTATTGAGCAGAATAGTTACAGAAAGCAAACAATACCCAGCTCAAATTACTAAAATGTCTATGTACCTTTCCAGTGAAAGGAAACCTCACTGATAAACAGAATCTAACATCATAAAAGAACAATTTACTTAGCCTTTGAAGGAAGAATGATATTAATGACATTCTTGCAATCTATGTAAATACCTTAAATATATATGAGTAACATATATTGCTGCTCCTACATATTTTTTTCTAGCAAAACTAATTGCTTATCTAAATTTAAAAGGTAAAAGGAAAGTATGTTTACTTATGGAGGTTCGATGTATTAGATTTTTCTGCAAGATTCTCATCCCTAATCTGGAAGATACATTTTTCAGCTGCTAGGCTATACACTACTAAGGGAAGCTGCTTACCCAAGCTTTTTTTCCAGTGTCTCAGAAAATACTAACAAAATAATTAAACCATTGCTTCAATGGGAATTGCAGTGCATACAGGTAATAAGTATATGGAGCTTATTCTCCTACATCTTCATTGTCTGAGTTGCTTTCATTTTACTGGCAGGCTTATAGAACTACAAAAGCCATGAAAACTCAATGCTAACTTAAAAGTGCAACCTCTGTTACTTTAATATTTTTACAGTGTGTATCAAGGCATTGTTGACATTAGATAATGAAATGGAGATGGGGCAGAAAACACACCTCTGAAGACTTTCTACACAAAAGGATGAACACGTAGTTATTTGCACAAAGCATTAGAAAATACCGTGATATTTTATTATTAAAAATGCTGCTGAAAAGTTTATACATATGTGTCCAGCCATATATATCTTCTATCATTACTTAAGGCAAAAAACAAAAAATTGCAAAACGATAACAGAAGAAACCATTGAACCCTGTGTGCCTCGTAAGGACAAGAATATAAGCCTGGGAAAGTACTTTTGTTTTTCTTTTACAGTTTCAAAGTATATTTTGATATCATTATTATAGAATTCTATGAAGACCCTATAAATCTGTTCCCTCTATAAATCATACATCAGTCCAGATGTATCAAATTATTAAATCAACTTGGTTGTAATTACTTTTAAAAGCTAAAATCATTCACTTACAGGAACTTTTTTTTACCCAAATGTCACAAGCCTGACACAGTACTGTACATATTGCTAGCAGAAGACAATTGGAAGTACTAAACAAATACTGTAATTCACATTACAAACATACCCAACTGCTTATGATGTCAAGCATCATTACCTTTTTTTTTTCTTTTTTCTTTTTTTTTTCCCAACCTTTTTTTAAGAGTTATGAACTGCTGCATCTCAGCTGAGGCATTAAAAAATAGGTGGAAATGGCCTGGTATAGAGTCAGCATTTATCAATATTATGTGATGGATCAGTGAAAAAAATGAAACAGTTTTCCATTTTCTACTAGTTGCATTTTGAAGTTGCTGTTTTATCACATTCCAACCTGAGCATCCAGGTCAGATTTATAGTATGTTTACTACAGATGAAGGATTGTATCAGCCACATGTTGCATTTTTATCATGTCATTAACTTTTAACTTCTTTCATTCAGAATTTGTTTATTGCCTGCTACAACAAGGAGTTGTGCAGATGAATAGGCCTCAGTGAATAACCTTGCCTTTGATTTTATTTGTAGGGGCCACTATTACAAGATATTTTATTCAAAAACAAAAGGTGTAGAAAACAAGAAGAGGTACAAGGCATCTTGTGTTAGATACTTATGGGACAGATGATATTTATGCAGTGTAGTTGTGGAATAATAATAGAAAATACATCTGGAATAATTAGGTTCAAGTGCAGACCAATTTGTTTAAATATCTTTGGTTACTATCTCTCAGTGATGGAGTAAGTTTCAAGGACAAAATATAAAGCAATCTTCATCTGCGAGAACTAATTTCTAGCTTTTCACATTCAAAACCGTTGTTTGAATCAAACTGCCAAGTTACTTTGTTTGATAGCTCTGCTTGGCTTCTGCTTTTCTAGTGAAGGAAGGGCAGAAGGGAATAACCAGCTAATAATTTTGCCTTTTCTGAGAGTGATGATCTCTGGGATTTTCAATTTTGTTCAGATGCAGAACAGTTGATGATGTCTCTGCTTCTCTCTCCATAATATTCTTTGACTACGGGACTGTTGTGCAATAAATCAGCAAAATAAGCATTTTCTGACAGGTACACTCTCAAGCACAAATCAAGATATTGGGTTGAGAAGTTCTTTACACACTGACCATTCTGAACACTTTGAAAAACAGCCAGCCAACCAACCCTGCATTTCCTCACTTTCAAATTGTAGTTTTATATCATTTAGCAAACTAAGGAGGTGCTTTATCAGCTGAGATTCTACTGCAACTGCTGGTGAATATAGAGCTAATTTTCCTCAGAGAAGGCTGACCAAAACACAGGCTTTCATTGCTTTTGTCAGGGCACAAAACTCTTGCTAAGGTATCACAATAACCAAGAACTACAAACTGGACTCTGAATATATATTATTAGATGTTTCTTGGTTCAGTTCAACAAGTATAAAATAGTAATTATTTTCTTTCGTGTTTTTTTTTCTTTTCATTTTCCAATCCATTGCTGTGTTGCAATTTAACAAAGGCTAACACAAAATTAAATTATAGAAAAAAATGTTTCAGAAAAGAACAACAATCTCCTATGAATACTTTAACATGCACTAGTGTAACCTGTAAGAGAAAATACGCAGGTCACACAGACAACTGTATCCTCTGCATGACACCATGGCCTCATATAAATGAAACATGTTAGAAAAAACTCATGTTTTTTGTTTACCACTAGTAATTAAGAAGGAATTCCTCCTTTGGTCTTGGAGGAAACAGAGGTGATATGACTAATGTATATACACATAGGTCACAATCGAATGCACAATCTTTCTAAAAGCTCTTTTCAAACTGAAAACATCAATAAAAGCTGCTGCTTTTTTTTTTTTTTTTTGTTGGTTTGTTTTTAAACTCACAGCTATGTACATTTTTACAAAGTTTCTTTAAATATAGTTCAGGCTGGCAAGTCATCTCTTTGCACAGAACTATACGTATTTTACTGCATAGTCAGTCCTCCTCTTTTTTTTTTTTTTTCTTTTTTGTATTTAATAATAAAATTCTATTTTCCCCATCTGGATTACAGCTTCATATGCTGGGTAAAAGCCCATGGTGATGTCTTTGTTTTATCAATGGCCATTCATGGTATGGCACATAAAGAATCTTTTTTATTATTTTATTTATTATAAAAACCCGAAACAAAACACCTGTACAGTCACTGGCTGTGTGTTCCAGAAAATTCTGCTTTGCTTGTTACACTTAAAACATCATTTTAAATTACTTCTTCTGGCCTCAACTTTCAATCAAAGTGGCTGAGATCTTAAAGCAGTATCGCAACAGCAATGTACACTTTTCACATTTCACAGGGTTTGTAGTTGATCTTTAATATCAGTGAGTTTCTGTGGGAAGGATCAGTAAGAAAATAATGACTGTCCTTCTCTTGCTTGTTTTTACTTTAGATTTTGACAAGGTGTTCAATGGATGGTATTATAACTTTTTCCTCTTCTTTTTTTTCTTTTTTTTTTTTCCTTTTTTTTTCTTTCTTCCAAGTGGCTTGTGAGGGTAGAGGGGGAAGGGCTGAGCTATACCCTAGTGGTCGAATGTCCATGGGGCAAATTTGTACTGTTTTGTCCTCCACTGAAGGTGTTGAAAGTATGCAAAGGCTGCATTCCTGTTAATGTATTTGGGATCATGGTTATGGTGTTGGGTGTCATTAGCGGGATGTCATCTGGGGACCTTCTCAAAGTAAGCGTGTAGTCAGGTGGACAGGTTAGTCTCAGTGTGTCGTGGGCCTGCAGCGATTCACACTCATGGTCATGTTCTAGCTGCTTCATCTGCAACGACATAATCTCTTCGTTTTGTATATGTGCTATATCATTGGTCGTGTTCCTCTGGGGGCTGGGACGTCTGTGAGTCTCATGACGCCTCTTGTCCTTCTTGTAATACAACGCAGCAAAGGCTAAAATGTTGAGGAACAGCAAGGACGCCCCCACGGCAATGGTGACGCTCAGCTCCGTGGAGTAATCTCGCTTGTTTTCTATCAGAACTGTTGTATCTTCTGGAGCTGTTTTATGGGTGTCTTTTGAATGTTTGGGATTGTTGGCAGGTGTCATTGCTGGGCGTTTGGTGGCTGGCCACAGTTTACCAGGAGAACGTCGCGTCACATAAGGAAATGAGGTCATGTCAGGAGGGGGGACTTTAGTTGTTGTGGAAACGTACTGAAATATTTCATTCAGGTTGTGAAGGTGTGGTACGAGCTCCAACCAGAAGGCAACTTTTGTTGCTCGGTAGTGATCACGAACCCGGGGTTTCAGGCCAATATGCAGATAAAGCTGGTCTTTAGGATTGTATTTGGACCAGGCCACTTCTTCAAAGCGGTTGGGTTTTGTGTGGATGAACTTTGTGTCCTGTGGAACTGGCTGGTTTGGATCTCTAAAAAAACAAAACCAGACAATATGACAGTCATTAATCTAATCCCCCCCAAAAATGGACAAAAGCAAAAAGAACCAAACCTTCTCAATCCTAAAGTTAATGGATTTTCAGTACTTAAAGTAATCTAAAAGCAGAAGCTAAAAAGCCCTCCCTAAATGAAGAACAATGGTTAATAAATAATCAAAAGAAAATTACTTACTGTACAATGCATTTTTTTAAATGAAAACAGAGAAAGGATAGGGTTTTCAGATCCCAACAGGCCATCTGAAGTTCTGTGATTCAGCATCATACTCCAAAGAGTATGTCTTAGAGTTATACTGTATTAGAGAGGTACTAATTACCTCTCCCCATAGTAAAGGTGTATGTTCAACTCTTCTCAGGGCTTGACACTAACTTTCTCATTTAATATACCACTACTTCCACTGCTTTAAGTAGTAAATATGGGCATCTAATTCCTACGGCAATATTGGAAGTCCATGTGAACCCAAGAAATATGAGCTGTATACATTACAAAAAAAACTTTTAAAACATGAAGTAGCAGGGCTAATATATGTAACTGGAAACCATTTATCTCTGTGTTCCTTTACTGAGCTATTAGTCCTCCTTCATTCAAATATCAACTTTGGCAAAAAATCTTGGAACTATTTTTATGTTGCAAATCTTTCCATAATTTGCTTTAGTAGATAACTATTTGAAAGTTCCATGAGATCATTGTTATGAAGGAATTGTGCTTAATGGTCATAGGACAGTGAGCCTTAACTCTGTCTCACTTTATAGAGATGAGACATATATTAGCTTAGATCAACAAGCTTTGTAGTACTTAAGTAGCAGTAGAGATCAGAGTAGCACAGAACTTGGATTATTTCAACATTAGCAAGTCAGATATTTAATTGACATTATCCTTTTTCCATACTTTTTTTCCTTATATGTTCAGAATAAAGACAAATCAATTTCACAAAGAGTATTTAAATACTGTAAGTCTCACTTCAGTGCCTGGTAAAAAAATGGAGAAGATTATTCTGGGAAATATTGAAAAACACCTGGAAGACAACGCTGTGATTGGCCACAGCCAGTAGGGCGTCATGAGAGGAAAGTCCTGCTTATCAAACATGATTTCCTTTCATGACAAAGTAACCCAGCAAGTTGATCAAGGGAAGCCAGTTGATGTAATCTTTTTGGATTTCAGTAAAGCTTTCAATACTTCGTACTTCAATACTCTCACTGGATCCTTCTGGACAAAATATCGAGCACACAGCTGGATAAACACCTTGTGGTGTGTGAGCAGTTGGCTAACGGGTTGAGCACAGAGGGTAATAGTGAATGGGGGAACATGATTGACCTCTCAGTAGTGGGGTTCCACAGGGCTCCATCTTAGGCCCTGTGCTCTTCAGCATCTTCGTTAATGACTTGGATAGAGGACTGGAAGGGATACTAAGGAAGTTTGCAGATGATACAAAATTGAGAGGAGATGCTGACTCCCTCAAAGGCAGGGAGGTCCTGCAGAGAGACCTCAACAAATTACAGGACTGGGCAATCACCAACCATATGAAGTTTAACAAGGTCAAGTGCCAGATTCTGTACCTGGGATGGAGCAACCCTGGATGTTTGTACAGACTGAGGAATAAGATGCTAGAAAGCATCACAGAAAAGGACATTGGGATCTTGGTTGCTGGCAAGCTGAATATGAGTCAGCAGTGCCCTGTCAGCCAGGAGGGCCAACCTTGTCCTGGGGGGCATCAGGTAAAGCATTGTCAGCTGGTCAAGGGAGGGGATTATCCTGCTCTGCTCTGCACTGGTGAGGCCTCACCTTGAATACTGTGTGCAGTTTTGAGTGCCAGAACACAAGAAAGACACTAAGCTATTGGAGAGTGCCCAAAGAAGGGCAGCAAGGATATTGAAGGGCCTTGAGGGGAAGCTGTATGTGGAGCAGCTGAGGTCACTTGGTCTGTTCAGCCTCAAAGACTGAGGGGAGACCTCATTGCAGTTACAACTTCCTCAAAGGGGGAAGAGGAGGGGCAGGCACTGATCTCTGTGGTGACCAGTGACAGAACCTGGAGGGAATGGCTTGAAATTTTGTCAGGGGATATTTAGGTTGGATATTAGAAAGAGGTTCTTCACCCAGAAGGTGGCTTGGCACTGCAACAGGCTCCCAGAGAAGTGGTCACAGTACAAGCCTCAGAGAGTTCAAGAAGCTTTTGGAGAATACTGTCAGACACATGGTGTGACTCTTGGGGATGGTTCTGTGCCAGGCCAGAAGTCGGACTTGATGATTCTTGTGAGTTCCTTCCAACTCAGTATATTCTGTGATTCTGTGATTGTCAGTGTATGTGTATGTCTACAACTTTAGTAAACTTTAAGTTACATACTACTTCCTCTTGCCATGAAAAAATACAGAAAGGTTAAATTACAAATACTGAGCTTAATATTCTGTTTTGCAAGGGTTTGCATCTTCTTTTGCAGCAAAGAGTATTTTCAGGGACTTTTTAATATATTATACCAAGACTACATTATTTATTTTCTGTGCATTACTCTGAGAACTCTCCATTCTCCTTTTCTTTCCCATATGCATTAGTTTATTTCCTGCGAAAATTATTCTAATATTTTCCTTTCCTTCCAATACACAGTTATCTATGTTATGGGAATATCAAGCCCCACCACTACAGATTTTAAAGCACCTTAGTTTTTTTTTCTTTTTCCATTTTCAAAAGCCCATGAGCTTGATAGCCTACTTTAGTCTTCCTTTGGTGTACATAAGTCCTATGAGGAGAGGCTGAGGGAGCTGGTGTTGTTTAGCCTGGAGAAGGGAAGGCTCAGGGGTGACCTCATCACTCTCTACAACTACCTGAGAGAAGGTTGTAGCCAGGTGGGGGTTGGTCTCTTCTCCCAGGCAATCAGCAGTAGGACAAGAGGGCACGGGCTTAAGCTGT
>JAWWES010000001.1:94130676-94145304 GCA_035583135.1 Lophotriccus pileatus
CTGGAGGTGTTTAAGATGAGGCTGGATGTGGCACTGAGTGCCATTATCTAGTAATCACAGTGGGGTTGGATCAAGGGTTGGACTTGATGATCTCGGAGGTCTCTTCCAACACAGTTAATTCTATAATTCTATGATTCTATGATTCTATAATTTATCATGTCTTTTGAGTGAAAAGAAGATTTTTCCCATATAATGTTGGTATTTTTGCTTACTTATGCCTGTGGTTTTAGTATTTGCAGTGGTTTAGTGTGCTGCTGTTTTTTTGGTTTTTTTGTTTTTTTTTTAAATATTGTACCCATATCATTCCCATTTCAATAAGATATAAAAGACATAAACTACGGGGTTTGAAACTCCTACCATTTCATTTGTCTATCTTATTATCTGTCTTATCTATCTATCTATCTATTTATCTTTTTTATTTATTTAATTTTTATTTTATGCATTAACAGCCAAATTGTGTTAATTCTGAACAAAAAGATAATTGCTTGGTAATTGTTCATCCCAGTTCAAACTAGAGGAGTAATATTCACTTCCAAGCAGTACAGAAACAGATATATGCTTCTATTTTCAGGGACTCTAACATGCACTGAAGAAGACAATAAAGTTTTTCTTTTGTTATTAAGGAACAGACTAAAAGATCTGGAAAATCCAGAGGAGAAGATACTGGCCACATTCATTATATCTACTTCTACAGGAATTTGGGGTTCAATACATAAATTCTAAAGCAAGCTAAAAATCAACAAGATTATCAAAATGCAAAGTATTTTTCTTGTCAGAAACTCTTGCATTGTCCCCCCTTGCTGTTCTGATTCACAGCACAAAAGACTTTGGGAAGGGTCCTATAGAAAACCGATTCGTTAAGCTAGTTCAGGTAAATGAGTAGCACTTTATTCACATACAGGAAATGAAGAAGATGAGCACTCATTTCAATGACCAGCCAAGCTGGACATGCACCTTTTTTTTTTTACATTTATTTTTTAATTTATCTTTAAAATTATTTTTATTTTTTTATTGGCCCTATAAAAATGTCAGCAGATGATTATTTTAACAACTAAACATTTTTTAAATTTGCATGCTCACTGTGGTCTCTTCCAACCTTTCCCATTCTGTTATCCTATGATTCCCTTCCCCTACAAACAGCCTGCAATACAAGTAAATATCAGCCCCCTCTTCCATTCTCTACCTCCATCTGTCATTTTTAACTGTATCTGCTAGGAGCAGCCAATTATGCTGCCGCCTCCTCCAAACACGAGAGAATATAACATTACATGTGGGTAGGCTTGTATTTCAGTATTTGTTTACATGACTCTGTGGGGGCATGAAGCTGTCCCTTGAAACAAGGAATAGAAATAAATCAGCCAGCTCTAAAGATAAGTAATTTCTTTGCTGTGGGTATCAGAGCTCTACCACTGACACCAACTCTAGGGTTGATAACTTAGTAAATGAATAAATGGTATGAATATTCTCTCTGAATTTGGAGGGTAGGTAAATCAATAATTATTTTTTTAAAGAAAAGTAAATAACTAAGTCCATTCCTAAACAGAGAATCTAATAATACATGGATCTTGGTTTTACAGACTAATGATAATGTGCAAAAAATATTCAGTACATAGAGAACTTTTACTTTCCTTGGCCTTTCTGCTATGTACACTGCAAAAAATTAATAAAATCATAAGGTTACAACTTAAAACAAGTTTTTTTCTTGGGTATTTGAGCAGCCTCTCTATTATGAACAATTTTCCAGTTTTATTGGTAGGCATGAAAAGTAGACATACAATCATTTCTTCTATCAAATCAGCTGTTCAACAAAACTCTTTTCTGTTATTAATTTCAAATTTCCTTTTTCCTTTTTTAGCCCCTCACATCACCTTTGCGCTTCTAGATGTTCTTGAGGCTCAAATGTGTAATGCACAACAAAAGGCTGCTACGAAACTTTCTTTTAAAAACCTGCTGCACTCATGATGATAACAGTATAATATGAACACTATATTTTCAGTTCTGTACTTCTTCCAGTAATGACTCTCATAGGGATTAGATAACTTATTTCCCAATTCTACCGTTGTTAGGGAGATTTTTTTTTTCATTCATGCTACTGTTGTAACAAAATTAATTACTATTATTATTCATTTTACTCTCTCATTATTTATTTTTAGCACCTTTAAAATTCAATTTAAACAGCTTCTCCATCAAAAAATGTCCCCATCATGAAATGTCTGAACTTTTCTTCCATATAACAGAAGACAATATGATGGTCTTTCTTATTTTATCAAAGGTATATTTTTCTTAATGTGCAGGATAACCCCATATCACCTGTCACTTTTTTTTCTCCTACTTTCAGTCTGCACTGATTTTGTACAGCTCGGGATGTTGCTGTATCTTGTCACTTAATTCACACCTTATTGGCTAGAGGTGTACAATCAAAGCATTATTTTTTTCTCAGGCAATATAAAGTAAATGTGCCTGCATGGATACTGATTGAAGAGCAATCCACTACTGTTCACAAGGCAGATTAGTAGCTCATTTTAAGGACAAACGAGAGAACTGGGTATTCATATCTGCTGATACTGTCACGGGAAGAATGATGAATTAGGATGTTTCCTCTTTGCCCATATTCCATACAACACAGCAAAATACAATTTGTGTTTTAACTACTGCAAAAACAGGACAATGGAACTGTTATGTTAATGCACTTAAAGTATTTTGTTATTTGGGTCCTTCTCTAGCTTTCTTGGGGAGCAAAATGTCTTCACAGTTACATACTGTTTTCTGTTTGTCTCCAAGACTCTGAAAGGCCCTTTGATATTTTTTTTGCAGTACTACTCTTTCTTCCATATGTGAGGGAAAAAAAAAAAAAAAGAGAGAGAAAAACTGGCATTTCTTTATTATTCTGCTGATTTTTTTTTCATAGTGTCACAATACCAATAATGGCACAGACATTGCTGCCTGAAGGACTGGTACACAGTCATATCTTCCCTTTCCTCACTTATCACCAGGTCCCATGCTCCAGTCAGCTATTATAATCACTAAGGAAAACAAACCATAAACACACTTGGTTTTTTGACTAATACAGATTTGCCATTGGAGGCAGCTATTTCTTCAGACAAAAACATAAAAAAAAAAAAAAGCAGCAGCCTCCTAAAATGTTCACTGAGAATTGATTTGAAAACATACTTTTATAATTGTAAGTCTAATCATGCCTTCTGTTAGAGAACCAAACTGAATACAAAACATAGATGTTCTTAATAACTCAGAAATGTACACAGCTTTGTGCTTCAGAATCAGTGGTAGTAAAATAATTCTGGAGTTTTTATCTGAAGTACAAGGAAAACAAGGATATATCGTTTAGACCTTTATCTTTCCTAATACCAGCGTAGGTAGAGCTGGAAGAATGGGAGCAAAAATAGAGCACTGTAATTCTTCACAAAGAGGGCAATTTTTAGAAACCTGATAGATGTCTCTAATGACAGCATGGCTTTGTATATAGTCTGTGAAACTTCAAATCCTTCTTCACAAGAGTGTGGCTGACAGAGTATCTGTGAAGGACTGGCACACAACCCCTCATGTTGTTCACTCTCCCCCTGGTGATGTATCTGCGAAGGAGGGAACATGGCCCTATCTAACAGAACACTTGGCACATAAAATTACCATTACGGTTAAGATAGTACTACTGGCAGCAGACTGAAGCTCTAAGTGCACCTCTTAATGAAGCTCTCACATATAATTCTGCCCATAGTGGAATTAAAAACTATATTTTCATGTCATTTTTATATTCCAAATGTAGTATCTCACACCCGCTCTGTAAAAAATTGTTGTCCTATTTCTAGGGCATGTTAGAAACATAGTTTTGGAAAGGAAAAAAAAATTGTTAATAATAATAACAAAAATAACAATAAAAGAGTCATAGAAAGGTAGAGAATGAAAAATTAGCAAAATACAACTTCAAGGCATTCATTTCAAGCACAAAGTACCTGCCATTAAACACTTTCATTGTCACCTCCTATTTGCTAGCTTCAGTAACAGACTTCAAGGTTAAACTCAATAAAAGCCCTATGCCTTATGTTGTGATTTTATAAGATTGATCTGGCCTCCAAACTCAGTCTTTGCAGTAGGCCCATTAAACAATGTGTCTTTTTTTAGGAATGGGTGCCATGTCATAAAAGCCTAACACAGTCTATCAGAATGATGAACCACCTGAGCCGTAATTGTACAATAAGTTCCTGGATCCAGTCTCTGCGCGAGAATCATCAAGATTAGAAGAGTCTCAGAGACTTTTAAATTAAATAAATATATCTGTGGTTTTAATGTTCAAGGCTCACCTACAGGGACATGTGGAATAATAAAATCTTTCAGTTAACAGATTTTTCATATATGTTGCCATGGGTACAAACACAAAGCAAGACAACCTCCTTCAGAATAAGGATGGGAAATGATCAATTAAAAATGGAGGGGGGGGGGGGGGCAAAGCAGAGCCCCCAACAATGCAGTCTTGAACTATATAAATCTTTTTGAGAGTTGGAGGACCTGAGTCACAGATTCCAGATTGCACATGAGTGAGTAGAGAGGAGAATGGTTACTTCAGAGATCCTCTTTGCTCTAGGCTTGAGGTGCTACAACCTTCTCTTTTCCATTGGAGGAACCAGGGATGCAGAGCAAATACAATCTTAAGATATTATTTACCTCCAAGTATTTTCTTGTACTCTTCAGAAAAATTAATCATTGTTCATATAAACAAAAAAAAAATCCGTCAAGGTAATATGTATTGTGTTGCTCTTTTCCTTTCTTTGTGAAAACAAATTTTACAGCTAGAGGTCATTTCTACCGACACATCTTTCAGACTGTCTATAATCGAGTGAGTCTGTAATAGAATACATGCCCCATTCCTGTCTCATCCACAATGGGAAAGTTTCAGAAATGACTAATGGGTGTCCCAAAGAACCTTTTTTGCCTTCAGGTCTAGTATGACAATGTCTTCATAACTAGAGAACTGAGTATAGCCTGCTGGAATTAACTTTCAAGTAGCAACAGCTGGAAAGTTCTATGAGTAATGGTGGCAGCTGGGACTGTGAGAAGCTCCCGTTAGCCTCAAAAACTGCTTAATAGAACTTTTTAATCTACTGGGAATAGTCATAAAGTAATTGTAAACAATAGTGAGACTGTGAAGGTCTTGCATTTCTGTAAGAATTCCAACTATGTATACTTTATGTATATGTGGCACTTCATCTACAAAAATAAAGAAAAACTGATGGTATCATCATTTTTCTGAGTATGTGGTATAGCCAGCACTGAGCATTCTCTGTCTATAAACCAAAATTTCATCATGATGTTTTCCCATCCCAGTACTGATGATTTCTTGTTGCCAAATACATCTAAATATTAGAGTTCATTCACTTTTTTTGCTGAACTGTGGGATTTCTGTGTGCAAAAGTACCTGTTTACCTAACATGTGGTGCAAAAAATGCTTTTTATTTGCCTTGTAAATTGACCTGAAGCATTTGATTGGTTTTTACTCTATTTATGCTTGAGGTTCTTTTAAGACAGCAAAATCCCTCTCCCTTGAACGTCATTTGGATTCATTAAAGGTAGCAAGGGCTGAAGCCTCTGAGTGTTTCACAATGGGCACCTCTGAGTTTTTCTTATATAGCTGCACATCGTTCACTGCAGTGCAGTAAAGCTGCAGTTTCCAGAGCCCAATCCTACCATTAAACGTTCAGTGAAAAGATTTACAGCTCCTTTGTGCCACAAGTATCTTTGTTTTAATTCAGTACCAAAGACTCAAGGTTAACAAAAAAGCCCTTGCTGCTCAAGGAAAACACCGCAGTACTCTTTAAAGTAATGCTATAGGAAGAGAATAGAATTTATTATTACTATTCACAGATTAAGCTGCTTTGAGGGTTCTTTCCTTTATGTTTACAACACTATTTCAGCAAAACATTGAGGTCTTCATTTTGTTTTGTAAGCAGAATTAAATTTTTAACCTTCTCAAAGCAAAATTTTTATCTGGGTCTCTTCTTCATTCCAGTCAAGTACTTATTATTGCCATTATAGCCCTCAGAGGGAAAAAATTTTCTAGTGTCTGCCTTTCTGTTCTAATTCCTCCCTGAGTCCTCATCTCTGTGAAGGTCAATGAAAAACAAGAACTTTCTTTCTTTCGTAGCAGATAAGTGCTATCTGCCTGACAGTTCCTTCTTCAAGTGGCAGACATGTTGCCTCTGATTTTTCAGTATCTTAGTGAGCCACCTTTTCTCTGAGATATGCTTTTTGTCTTAATAATTATCCTATTTTTTGAACCAAAAATTTGGTGCATTATTATTCTCACTGAGCTACTGAAAGAAAATAGTTTGAGGGAACACACTAATTAAAAATCTATTAAATATGAATAAGCCTCATTTACCTGCTTTCTTAAAGCAAACAGTTCTATAATACAACTGCAAAATCAGAGTTTGAGACCACTGCAGTGGGGTACAGACTATTTTAGAAGTATGCTATCAACAGAAAGGAATGCTGGGCATCACACTTACCCAGTTTTGGCAAAGTTAGTCCAGTACGTCATAACCACTGCACTGAGCATGACATCATTCTTGGAAAAGTTGCAGTTGAACAGTTCTGTGGGACCAATCATAGGAATCCCAAACACATAAGGGACTTCATCACCATGAGCTGAATCAGCCCAGCTGGGTTTCATTTCACTTTGGCAATGGTGATAAAATGCATAGAAATATGTTGGAGATCCATACTGGGCATGCAGGTCAGCAGTAGCAACAGCCGGAGCAACCCACTGGTGGTCTGTGAAAAGAGCAACGAGGGTCTTCCGTCTTGTTTCGGGGTTTTCTTTGTCTGCCCAGTCGGTGTACATGAATTTAATGGTCTCTCTCAGTGTATCCTTTCCTTCTGGATAACCATACAGATTGTCCACAAAATTGGAGACAGAAAAGTCAAAATCATTGGGGGACACACCATCTTCATTGTCTACAATTCCATCCACAAATTTTAAACCTTCCCCTTGATTCACGCCCAGCATTATATCATAGTTAAGGAATTCCCCTTGCTCCATTAGAATCTGAGGGTCATCTGGAATCACGTCTCCATCTATCACAGGCCCAAAGGCAATATGGTACGTGGCTGGCGTGATGGTCTGTTGAATGAGTTCTTTGTAATTCTTATTCCGAAGGCATTCAACCAAATCAGTGGTATCCAGCATGTCACAGCCCACTTTATCTGCCAATATCCGAGTGTACTTGGCAGGCTGATAGTTCACTGCCCAGCTGGACAGGGCTGTTCCGCTTTGTATGATTGCCTTTTGGAACAAACCTGCAGGTGCAAATTGTTTAAATACAAATCCAATTAGACATTTAAAAAATGTGTGTATCAAAAAATCAAAAAAATTAAAAGTTTTTCTTACAAAGCAAAAAAAGCTTTGATTATACAATCACTGAAGAATGCATAAACAAAAATTTCTATTCAATTTCCATAGATCCTACCCACTACTCTCTTTTATACTATCTCTAATAAGCTACTAATTAAAATCTTTCCTGTTCTTGGTGCTCACACACATAAAGCATGAAGGTTTCAGGCTGCTGTTTCGACTCATGCTTATACTGCAGTTTTCTTGCATCTTTGATGGAAGTCCTCTGGCTTTACCACAGCTGTAGTCCTGTGAAAATTTCTTTAAGGGATTGGCAGCTACAAGCAATCATATCCTCTTTGCCATGTAAATGAGACTCATAAATCCACCTTTCAGTAGTTTAAAGGTCAAATGAAAACTACATGCTCTACTTTCCTTCACAGAAGCTATGCATCTTATAACTTCAAAAAATCTGATCCAATAAAAGCAACTTAATAGGTTTGAATCTTCTACTCAGAAAATTTTGTTACCATTTTTTAATTATTATTTTGTGTGTATATGTTAGCACTGCTACACATTGAATTTTGTGTGCGTGTTAGCACTACCTATATGTTGAACAAAAATATTTAAATATTGTTGAAAGAGAGTGAGATGAGATTCAATAGTTCTTTCTCGTTTCTTTATGTGTACTAATAAAAAGAGAACTGAAAATCTGATCTGAAGAGCTTCTTTGTGTCAGAGCACTGAAAAGCAACAGGAGCTTACTGGTGAAGCTGCCCCATCTCTTTTTTTCTGGTAAGACCGCTAAAATGACCTATTTTATATTTAAAATTAAATGCCTGGATTTCTTCTTGACATGATTTCTACTGTTAAGCTCTCAAAATGTCAAAGACAGCAACAGCTACAAAAGCATGTGGGTTTTGTTGCTGACATACCTTTGAGATGATGCTGACATACCTTTGAGATGATGCTGACATACCTTTGAGATGATGCACACACAAGGAAACTTAATTTATATGATCAGTTAAGTTTTTTGTGGTTCCATCTGCTTGATTTTGGCATGGCTTGCTCAACAGTTATGCACTGCACTCTTATTTGTATCAACTGACTGAACTGTCAAGCACAATTTTATGTATTTCAAGATGAGGGGTATTTACCAATCACCCTGCTATAACTGTTTGCTAGAGCTTAGCTTTCTGTCACAAATTCCTGTCTGTTTTAATGTGATAAAAATGGCATGGACTTATAAATATAATAGATATTTTCATGTTGTCTTCTTTTATAAATTCTTTGTAGGTTTGGTCTTATCACCATGAATATTTATTATTTGGTACTGCTGCTAAACATTCTTGGGGCTTGTTGTTTTTTATTTTTTTGAGGGGTGAAGTGTTAAGGGTAGAAATCCCACAGCTCACTTACCAAAATCTTAAGAACACTGTGTGGGATCAAACAGTATTTGTGGGGAGTTTTTAAATATACTTTTTAATAAGCTTAAGTTATGTTATTATTAAGTAAAGAAAGCATCTAAATATATGTTGGAAGTGCAGCCAAGAGCATGTAAAAAATCAAAAAGGTCACTGCTCTCTTCCATTTTAATTAGGGCAAATTCTTTGACAGGAGACTCAGTGGAATCTGTTGATAAAACTAGAAAAACCATATTGCCCATGGCATTTGTTGCATGAGATTTATGCTGTAATAGCATTTAATTTTCCCTATAAATACATTTTTATGTTGACGAGTACAAATCCAGAATACTAGCTAGTAGGTATTTTACAAAAATTACAGACCTCATGTAATTCTAATCACCCTACCTCATATGGCCATTTTCATGACACCAGAATGTTAAAAAAAGAAAAAAAAAGTGCTTTGCTTACCTTCTGAATAGTGGGAGAGTGTCAGAAGACTGACACAGGAAGCTCCTGCCCCAGATCCAAAAATAGTAACTCTTTTTGGGTCTCCTCCAAAAGATCCAATATTTTCTTCAATCCAACGTAAAGCTTGGATTTGGTCAAGCAATCCATAATTGCCTTTCGCAGCTTGGTCCCCAGTACTTAAAAAACCTATAAGGCAAACCCCCATATTTAGTTCATGAGACAGAGTTAGCTACAGGGTATCTACATATTCACAACACATTTTCCCATCCTTTCATTTTCTGTGCTTTTTTTGTCTTCTTTTTTTTTTTTTTTTTTAAAGGTCACCATCCTAGTTAAATGTCTCCAGAACAGGCAGTGAAACTCATTCTTATGCTATTTGGCTTTAGTTTGTTTTTCCCTACTGCAGAGGTCATGTTTGTGAAGAATCACTATTTCCTTTCTGAAACATTTCTGTAACAATGCAGCAATACAGACAGAAGATATTAAACATTTTTTAACTGGATATGAGTAAGGTCAAAAAACTTAGGAAATTATTTTTGTGCAAAGGTGTGAGATAGCCAGTCATCAACTGAGAACAAGATTCCCTAATACACTAATTTAAATACTTGCCAAAATTGTCCTGAACTACATAGCTATTTAAATTACTCTACTTGTGATATGGATAGATGTACTCAGAAACAGAAAAAAGAGGGCACAAGAAAATACTAAAAGGAACATGAAAAAGTCTAGGAAAAAAAATTTCACTTCAATTTCACAGAGGATATTTATTAGGAAGAGAGTAGGTAAATCCACATCAATTCAGCCTTTGGTAGGGAGGCTTTATCTGAACAAATCAGGTTTTGTCTCTCTCCTTGGAAATTGCAGGGAAAGCTGTGCTGCTGTTTTCTGTTCCCATACTGTGGTTATCAGATTTTAAAAACAAAGCATGACCTTTTTGCTGCTTGTCTTGCAACTGAGAACAAAATGACTGAAAGATTAGAACTGAGATTAATTTTGTTTTTTTGAAAATAACTAAGATGAAACATTGCAGTTATCCTTGCTGCCTATCATTCACAGGTACGACTTGTGTTATGTCCAAATTACCCCAGTAATGTGAGTACTCACACTCCTCTCTGTAACTCCCACAGACCTTTTCCTGTTAGACAACTGTTAAGTCGGAAGTCAATTAGAAATACCTTATAGGATAGGTAAGTTTTCAGATGGACATTACTGATTTAGGCACCACTGACAGCTGCTTATCAAGACAAAACAAGGACATCACTTGGCAGGCTTTTCCAAGCTAATTATCAGTTCAGACAAATTTGTTATAATGGGCACCTAGGACTCAGGAGATCTGTAGTCTGCTGCAGTTTGATATGAGTCTGTTATCATGAGACACCTGAGCCTGCAGTAACAAGACCTTCATGATCATAGGAAAGACTGGAAGGGAAGTCTTAGATTCCTAGGAGAAAAAAGGGCCTTGCAATATATTACACCTGCTTTGGCAAGGGGGAACAAATCTCTTTGCACTGGCTGTAGTAATTTTTTGGGTGATAGGAAGAATGAAAAATCCACAAGGTGAAAGGGATTCACAATACGGAGAAAGCAGAAGAGAAGGCAAGACAGGAGAAAAGAAGAAAAAATCTGATGTGTTGGACATTCACACCTGCCAGACTTTCACCAAAATGCTTTCTATAGTAAAATTTCTACAACGATATGCAAAATTTTGTCTGAAGATTTAAAAGCAATATCACATCAGGACTAAACTCTAAATATAGAATGCTACATGGCCTCCATTATGGTGGCATAAATTTCTGCATGCAAGGTTAGTCATGATTGAATGAAATGTATTACCTTCTACACAAAATAATTTTTTAATACTTAATTAGTAATTATATGTAGGTATTAAAAGTCAGCAAGTGCTGATGAGTCTTTGTATTTTTCAGAAAACAGTTGCTTCAACTGCAGTAATACAAATCATATCTGTATTGCTAAATAGCATTTGATCCAGCTTTCTCATTAAAAAAGGTCTCTAATAATGGGAAGCACAGGAGTTAGAATGGAGTAACATTCTCTTCTATATCAGTGGAGACAAAATAAACAAACTATTAATCTATAATTGTCTCAATTTTTTTATTTTTTTTTAACAGATACACTTTTCTCTTTTTCTCGTGCCTTTATTATCTTTTTAGGATTGTCAAAGAAAAAATAATTCATTTTCTGGCTTTGTTGCTGCAGCTCACTGCAATGTTCTAAAATATTCTATAATTAAGGCTTTATTCAATCAGAACTATGACCTCCCTTGGAGAAAGTGACTGTTGTAACCTTTAAAGCAGTGTGATAATTAATATTCGGAGCCTAAACATGTTTTAGCTCTTCTAGCAGCATCAAGCTAAAGCTGGTTGAACTTTGTAATTCTGAAATGTACTAAAAGGTGAACTGCGTAAAACTGCAGTCAGTGAATATCTGACGTTAGACAAATGTAGATATCTTTTGTTTCCACAGTTCTCTGCTGATTTTCATCAATTGCAAGAACAAATTTTCTTAATTTAAAAACTAGTCATCATGGCAAAGAGTCAGCCCCACACTACACAATCTGAATTCATAAACCTGTGGGTTTTTTTGATGAGAATGTATTTTCTTTCATGCTCTGAATACCAGAGCAAAATATTTCTTCAAAGGTATTTGAAGAAAATCAGGCAAATAGTAATTATTTGTTCAGAAATACACAACACTAAGAGTTTTGTGGCTTTTTTTCTGTGACCACTGTGAAGATTTCAGAGCAGGAATGCAGGTGGTTTTTTTTCTGAGATGGTATTTATTTTCGGTGCCTTTTATATATATGTTTTTAAGTCCAGTTAAAACTATGTCTCAGTTTATAATTTGGTGTGACTTGAAGGCCATCCTGTGATCTGAAAATTCTTAGGTTTGGGCTTTGATAGAACTTGGAAGTTCTTCTCACTTGTTTAATGCAGTGCAGTAACAAATGGAACTGGCTTGATATGGAAAATAAAGAGGAGGGTTTGTTTGTTTTTATTTTATTTGTGGTTTTTTCCCATATAATGATACAGTAAGATATTAACAGTAATATTCAATTCTTGACTTCACAGATCTTTCTTTCCTTAAATAATGGTTTGGAAGGTTGACCAGGCTCTCCAGCTGCAAAATGATATGGACAGCAACAGCTGAAAAAGAGGAATGTGAGTGCATCCCTTGTGTGTTGAGTGAAATACTCCAAACTGCCTTAGCAGAAATTTGCTCCAAACTTATGCCAGAGGGAAATACGACCACCAGTCAGACTGAACAGTAACCAGGGAATCAGAGTCTTCTGAGCCAAAGGTCAGCTTGAAAAAGAGGGCAACAGAAGCATGACAATTTGTGAAATGAGAGAGAGGGAGGTGGAAAGAGGGCAGCATCTGGACATGGTTTGTCATTGTGCAAAGTGGCCACAACATTGCAAACTCTCTCCAGACTGGAGAGAGTACCCCCCTGTGGGGCGTCTGTGCTCATCCAGAGGCTGTCCATGTGTGCTGTCACACAAGGATATGTCTAAGCATGTCCAGGGTCCTGTGCGATGTTGGGTCAGTCGGTGGTTAGGGGTGGCAGGAGCTCACCTGATGCTGAAGCAACCACATATCCCACAGAGAAAACAAGGGAAAGTCCCCTCCCCTGCAATGGGGCTGCTAGTGACCCACACAGTCTGGAGGCGGCTGGTGCACAACCAGCTCTATGTGTTTGTGTGTGATTAAAACTTTTGGGGATTAATTACAGAAGAATGTTTAGAAATTTGCAACTGTTTACTAACCTAAGTGTCCAGTATTGTACCTTATCTTTTATACTTCTGATATTGACCCTGAAAGTACAGCTCATTGTTTGCTGGTTAGTTATTTATCATTAACAAATTAATAAGCTGCTTTGATACTGATTTGATTAAATCACATGAACTGAACAGATTTTCCCTATGACAGGTCATTCTTTAAAAAAAAAAAATCATGATTATCTATGAGAAAACATAAAGTACCCTTAATTTGTTTTGGTGTGCTACTTGTAATTAATGGTGCATCTCATTTTTTCCACATGACTTCAATGAAGAGAAAAAATGCTTCCTTAAACTGAAATTTCTGAAGTAACTATTGTATTTATTTTTCTCTGACTATCAAGGAAAGCATTCAAGATGAGTGCTTTAGTTTTAGCCAACTAGATTAGCAACAGTCAAGGAGGAAAAGATTACAAATGGGAATTTGCCTTTCCCACAACCTTTAAAAATGAATGGACTCATATGCTACATGCTGTCACTTGCATTGTTTTGATAATGCAGGGAAGACACAAAGCTACACAAAAAGCTCTTAGACAGGAAGAAATCCCTAGGTCTATCTTTATAGTTGGTTTTCCCACTATGACACAGAAATCTTACTGAGAGACAAAACCCTTTACTACTAAAAAGTTATGCAGAGACACATAGTGACAAGTAGCAGGGGCAAATATCTATAAAATCCACCCAGAGAGTTTACTTCTGTCCAGCTCCAGCCTTGTCTAGTGGTTGGAGCCATCCCTATATTAGCATGCTGTGCAGACAGACCTTCAAGAAGCAGTCTAAAGAGAACAAACAGGTGTACCTCATGCCCAGTCTATGTATTTCATGAATTTATTCTACTATGACTGAACTCTTGACCAGTCCATGGGCTGAATGAATGACCACTGGTAGATATAGTGCATAAGGGGCAGGACATCTTCCAGTTGAGGCTCACCTGGAAGGGTCCAGGCTGTACTTTTCAGAAGCTTTTTGAAATGTGAAACAGTGATCAAGAAGGTGGAGACAATATTGTGAATTTCTGTGGAAATACACTCTTGACCTGAATTAAAACACTAGTGTGGACATGGTCAGGATCAAAATTATATTCTTCCAATGAAGGAATTTCAATTTAATGTACATAGTCTTAAGAAAAAATAAAGAAAATGGAGAATCCCCACAAAACAGCATTCTGTTAAGTATGGTAAATTATGACCTATGGCTTCAGCCTTAGAGATAAATACAATCACCAAGATAACTCCAATCTTGAGTAATTTGCATTTTTAAAATTCCTATGTACTGCTTTCTCCTTCTTCTTAAATAAAAAATTCCTGTGACAATTTTCCTTTGACATTTTGCACGCAGTAATACCCAGTATTACATCACTGCGGGAAAAGTTCCATTCTTTATCCTCATATTTTGACCCCTGGGCCTAGTGCATATCGAATCAAATTGATGGCTGGCTGAAAGCCTAAATTCCAACTGTGAACGTTCCTTCCTTCCTTCCTTCCTTCCTTCCTTCCTTCCTTCCTTCCTTTCTTCCTTCCTTCCTTCCTTTCTTTCTTTCTTCCTTCCTTTCTTTCTTTCTTTCTTTCTTTCTTTCTTTCTTTCTTTCTTTCTTTCTTTCTTTCTTTCTTTCTTTC
>JAWWES010000001.1:94145404-94194678 GCA_035583135.1 Lophotriccus pileatus
TTCTTTCTTTCTTTCTTTCTTTCTTTCTTTCTTTCTTTCTTTCTTTCTTTCTTTCTTTCTTTCTTTCTTTCCTTTTTCTCTTCCACCCTGCCCTGCCCTTCCCATGAATGCAAACATGCCAGGCTGTAATACATTATAAGTTATTAGGAACTTAAGAGGAAGGCACAGTGCATATGCAAAGGATTCCTGTGTTGTGATTTTTTGCAGGGCTTCAATACATTTTTTTCAAAAGTAACCAAAACCAAACATTTCCTTTTTTCGAAGAATAGTACCTTCTACAACTCTCATAACTCTTAGGACAGTTTGTTATTGTTGTTGTTCTACATTTACATTGCAATAGGTAGTATAAAATCTCCCAGTGGAAAGAAAACAAGGTTGACTTCATGCATGAAAGCCAATATTTTCTTACCAGCTCAAAATAATGTCAAAATTTACAAATTGGTACAATTTGGTACTGGTAAACTGTACTGACTGTAAGTTTTAAATAAAATCAGAAAGCAGAAAGTCAATCAAGGATATGTGATCTTTTTTTCCATTTCAGCAGGGAAAATAAAAGTAGTGGAAGATTAAAACATTTTATTATACATTTTAGTAGCTACTACAATCAATTTTAAAAGTGCATCTTGAAACGACATATACTTTTCATCGTAAATCAAGTACTTTTGCTTCATCTTCTGCCCTTCACAAGTTTTCTTAAAAACAAAATGTTTAATTTCTGAGACATAGCTCTCACATAAAAAACAATGCCAGACTTAATAAGACTTGTTGAATAGCCAAGATATCACAACAAAAAATTAATCATCAGGAAATCTGTAGAAAACTGACAAGCTAGTGGTCTTAAGCCTCTGCTGTATTTTCTGAGTTCACATTGGTCTTTAAGCCTCTTTGTGACAGAAATTGATCAGAACTATGACATAAACAGCAAAAATAAGATACAAGAGACTGCTTCGAAGTACAATCACGTCTTTTTTGTTTACATTTGTGAAATACCAAAGTAGGGCCTTTTCAAAGCAAAGAGCAAATGACAGGCATACAGCAGAGTCTTCATATTTTCTAGCAGGTTTTGCCTGTACATATCACATTTACCACTGTAAAAGTGGAGTTGCTGAACACAAATGTTAAAGTGTTCAAATGGGAAGTGAAATTCTCTGGGGATTACTGTGAACACAGACTGCAGTTGGTTCAGGAAGATCCTGAAATATAAATAGTTGGAGAGCAGAGTAGTATTAGAGGGAATTATAATATAAGTTTGTCCTATCCGTAAGTTGTCCTTTCCCTAACCATTCCCAAATGTCCTCAACAGTATTTGAAGACAGGATGCTCGGTCAGATGATGCCTTGTTAGGAATCAACATAACTAGATATTCCATTTTGTTTTGACTCTATGTTTAACTTTAACAGTACCCCTTGAACTTTACTGCAAAGATGGTGGGATGCAAGATGGGGTGATGGTATCCTTGGCACATATTTAGCAGAAGAAAAAAAAAATTGCTGAATTTTTCCTATAGCATGACTGGCCCATGCAAAGCTAAGTAAGCATCACTGTTGCACCTGAGACAGCTACCTAGAGACTAAGACAAGGGGGAGGACTGTGGAGTGGCTATGTATGAGTCTGTGCAGAAATAATGTTACACAGATACTTCTTCATCCTGAAAACAAAACAATAATGCTTTTCCTTCATCTGCAAAATGGCTTGAAATTTTCAGGTCTACTGCCAAAGCAAATATTTTAATATTCAGAAACTTTGGTAGTGTGGCCTGCCATTGTGAAGCAGTGGTCTCAGAATATTTCTTCATGCTATGGCTACTTACCCTACCCAGCTCCAAATAACACCCATTTAAATTTTAACTCAAGATACTGGAAGCAAAGAGAAACATGTAGTGTATACAAATTAGCTCACAGTTTTCATATGAGTTCATATATAATGCTAAAATGTCAGGGATAATGTTTTTAATTCAATTTTCTAACTCCAAAAGAGTCTCTTATGATTCTACCTTTATGGATTATTTAGAATTAATTCTATTATGAAGACAGAACCTAAATCTGCTTGTTTAGAAAGAACATCTCATTACCACATGCAGTACAAAAGAATAGGCCAGAGATGCTGAAGTGAGAATATAATTATTATTACTTGTTTCTATATTGCTTCAGTACTGAAACCTAAAGTGTGACCTTTACAGTTCAGGAGAATACCCAGACTTAAAACCATAAAAGTCTTTTGAAGATGTCCTGCATTATGTATGTGTATAAGAACACTTAGCAGTTAAAGAATGAGAAACCATAACAGGATACATTTTAACAAGATTTAAAACCTATTTTTATACATATTTCTAAACAGTGAAAAGCTTCTTAGCATAAATTTATCAGAGCACTATGGAGTTCAACAAGTTTCCTTCAGTTAAGCCATTACAACATTTCTACAATGAAATAGTTTTAATGAATCTAATTGAGATTTATACATGCCACTTTCACTTCTCTTAAATTTGCCTTGTTTATTGCAAAATGCTCTGAAGCTACTCTGCAATGAGGTTAGGTCAAGGAATGTTATCTAAAATGTTAGAGACTTAAGATATTCTCATAATTCAATTCTGTTGTCACCATTCATCATGAGTAGCACATAACTCTGCACATAACTCTGGAGTGTCACTGAAGACAATTTTGCAATTGTTATGAACATAGGTTTTTAAAAATATAGTAAATAAAGATGACAGCAACAAACACTGCAGAACACATTCACTGATCTACTGTCTTCTTACTTACTATTTATCCAAATTTTCACAAGTTAAACCTGCCATTACACAAAATCCAATTAATAAAACAGCAGGTTTGTCCAATAAAAAGTTTGCTGAATACATTATAAACAGCTTGATTAAAAACAAAATAAACTGAGCTCAAACCAATCAATTGTTCTAAGAATGTTACTGCTGAGAGGAAAAAAACAAAACAAACCAAAACTAAAAAGTTGTATGTTAAGGGAGTGAGTGGCCTTTGGTATACTCAGCCTGATTTGAAAATATTTCATAGTCACTTGGTCAAATTCAAAGGCATTTAACAAGAAAAATGCATATAACTATCCATAAAGCAATAATGCAGTTACACCCTCCTCTTCAGAGGAGGAAATGCAAAAAAATAAACACAAGAAAAATTTTAGGTTGAGATAAAGACACTGTAATAGGTGAAACAAAAAGAGAAAAGCAACTGAAAGAAAGGACAACACTTGACACCTCTGAGAAGTAGAGCAATGTCTTGCCAGTCTCTGAACAACAGCTACTTGGAAACCAAACCCACTCCACTTCTTCCTCTCATGTTAAGTACTCTGAGTGTGATGATACAAGGTGGGATATCTCCTTGTTCAGTCTGGGTCAGCTGTCCTGGCTCTTCCTCATCCTCTCAAGTTCTTGTCTACCTCCAACTTAATTTTTATTTTCTAAAGTATTTAAAAAAACCCAAAACCTTACCCAGCAGTTTCTGTTGCTTTTACATAAGGCTACTTTTAAGAGAAATAAAACTGCAAATCCCCTACCATGGGTAGGGCACTTTCCACTAGACCAGGTTGCTCAAAGCCTCATCCCACCTGGCATTGGACACTTCCATGAACGGGACATCCCCAGCTGTTCCAGTGCCTCACCACCCTCACAGTAAATAGTTACTTCCTAATATCTAATCTAAATCTCTCCCCCTTTCAGTTTTAAGCCATTGTCCCTTGCTCTATGGCTACGTGCCCTTGTAAAAAGCTCCTGTCCAGGTTTCTTGTAGACCATTTCTTGTACTGAAAGGCTGCTGTAAGGTCTTCTCAGAGCCTTCTCCTCTCCACACTGAACAACCTTAACTCCCTCAGTCTGTCTTCATAGGTGAGGTGTTCCAGACCTCTGCTCATTTTCATGGCCCTCCTCTGGGCTTGCTCAGACAGATTCATTTCCTTCTTATGTTCAGGGCCCCCGAGCTGGACAGAGTACTCCACTTGGGTTAAAAAATTGGAAAATGCAAGAAAGACAATGCAGAATCTAGTAAAAACTATTTGCCTATTAGGGAGCCAAACATCATGAATCTGTTATAAAAGGAAATGTGATTTCAATAGCAGACTTCTATAAGGACTGACAAGATGGAAGAGGGTGATGGTTAACAAGCAATCATTACTAGTGGTCTCACTTGTCTTCTGTACTATGGACAGCTGTCTCATCCTCATATGCACCATTCCCAGTTGCAAGAAAGAGACATAACAAGTTACCTCACTGGGTTGTGTGCCTTCCTTTTTTCAGCTATAAGCTTTGTTCCCCTAAAATAGCAAACAATGCATAACCTTTTCACAGTGTAGACTATAAAACTGAAAATGAGATGTGGTTGAATATAAGCTTCAGAATTAAAAGCCTATTAAAATTAATCTTCTTTTAGTAAGAGGGGAAATAACTATGTAACTAAGCAGATGAAAAGAAAAAAACTCATTTTCCAGTTAGAATTTTTTGATGTTTTCTTTCAAAGTTTAGGGCTTTAAGGAGAATAACTGCATTGTCATGCATAACACTAGCAAATATATACACTCAAAGAGCAAGTTCTTTTTAACAGTTAACTTTCAAGAAAGACATCGGTCACAAACAGAGCACCTCACTGTACCTCCATAAACTTCTGTTATATGCAGTTGTTGTGGTTTCCTTTCTTATGCCTACAGAAGAGTTTGCCTGCAAGCACAGAACTGGAATACAGCAACTGTACATGGCCCGTGGCACTCAGCAGCATCTGAAAATCAGGAGCTACTGCATCAGTACCAGCTACTCCATGACGAAAAAAGGAATCCAAGTTGACCCTTCTTTCAGGAAGGAGATCATGTGCTGGTAATATCTGGTTGGCTTAAAGCCTGGACCTCATCAGTGTCCTGTGCAGGGGGCATCAGTTAGTTATGGATCAATTCTAAGCATTGCCTCTAAAAACATATTTTGAACACCAGTGACACAAAATGTGTGTTGTTGGTAAGCAAAGAAAACAAGTACATATGATGCTGAGAGAAAAACTAAACACTTGCACAGTTTTTCTATCTTCTATTGTGATCTTAATTTAAAAAGTTCTATAGAAAAAATTCAAAACCATTCATATTACACCATAAATAAAGCTATATTTAGACTCACATACGAGTTGAGCTTTTCAGGATGTGGAAGGCAGTGGGTTTTTAAATCATCAGACTATGGGTACATATTTTTAAGTTAATAGTGAATTGTCAAAAAATTAGCAGGAATTTTCTGATGAAATTAAACAAATCATCTCTCTTGATAATATTTGACTAAAATTTGCAATATCCTTAATAATCTGAAAAAATATTCAGCTCTTTGACACAGCACTAAGGAAAGGAACTGGGGAGAAATGAACCTTACCACAGTCTGATAGTGACTAATCAGTGAGAGAATGTTTAATAAAATTCCTGTGAGACAAAAATAAAGTTGAAAGTGAGACAATTATTAAAAGCCTTTTTATGTGCTGCAACTGTATATATATATATCTTCTAAAAGTTATTATTCTTATACTATACAGACTCTTTAAAGAAGGACATAGCACAAATGGTTTTCAACTAGAGTAAATGATTCATAATTCATCTTGATCCATTTTTTTAATAAAATGTGCCCTTTAAATAAAATTTCATATGTACTATCTGAAATGCCTGCTCAAGAACTCTATCAGTGGATGCAAGCAAAGTATCCCACTTAAACAAAATCATGATGTATTAAAGCAGCAGATTACAAAGAACATTTTTTTTTCTATGCTGGAGGATACTGACAAATGCTAATACCAAATTTCCTTTGGCATCAGTTTTTAAGAAAGACTTAAAGAAAAATAAACTACCTTCTGGTTCTAGTTAATTTCTTCTTAACATTATGAATAAATTGCAAAAGCTCATGTTTTAATCAAAGTTCATTTCTAAACAAGACTGCAAGTGTTTTGAGTTCTATTGATGAACTTATCAAAAGATCAGCGTTCAGGAGGATGACATGTGGGTGTACTCACTCTTTTCCACCACAAGCCTGGTTAGCATGTAAGGATGTCTTAGTTGACTGTATCCCAAAGTTAGACCCTACAACTCTGCAGCTTCAGGGGGCTAGCTGGGCTCTGAGGAAGCCTATGCTTCATTTTTTCACTGATTTACAGGGCTCTCGGGAAACACCTCAATGTCAGAAGCCACAGCCGAGAGGAGCATTGCCACTGTGTCTCCTATCCCTCACATCTCGTACATGTTGCCTGTGCTGAGTGGTCTATTCATCAGCTTCAGAAATGGCTAAATTGAAATTTTTAGAAAGACAAGAGTGTTCAGGCACTTTGGTCTCCATCTACTATTCAAAAAAGAGCTTTAGAAGACTTGAATAAGATAAGATGGTTCTCAGGAATTACATAAACAGATTTCTACAACTACTAGTAAAATATATTTAATTGTTGTTGATTTGGTTGGTTTTGGTTGGTTTGGGGTTTTTGTTTGGTGGCTTCTGCTGACAAGAAATAAGTCATATATTTAAAATTACTTTTTACTGTTTTAAAGAAGTTTTTGGTAAAACTGTATTTTCTAAGCCTTTGACACTGAAGCTTAATGAAAATACTAAAATAGATTGTCTCAGGTTGGTTTTGCACATCACGAATCCCCTGTGAGAAATAAATGCATTTAAATAATGTTCCTCAACATTCATAGCTCCAACAAAGTGAACAAAAACAATGCTGCTGCACATTCAAACACATAAAATATTCTGAATTAGTGTTTCATAGGAGCAGTTTACCACCACAGTAGGACTATAGTGTGTTAGAATTACTCTTCTCAGAAAGAAAAAGGCAAGTGTAACCCCTTTCTTAACGCTTCCATAGTCTCAGTAATCCAATCATTTACACAGAGGTCTGAAATATTTTACAGTATACTTTGAGTATTCTTAGTTAGAGCATTCCTAGAAAACACCAAGAAAAATATCTGTAATTACGATGTTAGGCAGAAAATTTCTATAAGGCAGTCTTAAAATAGATGGATTTTTTTTGGTAATCTGAGGCATCTTTTCAACTTGGAAAAATAAAAATTGAAGATAATAGTATGGCATGCTGAAATCAGTGAAAATGTGGAGTTGTTTCATTGTTTTAACATATTATTTCATGTATTTTCTATAAAGATCTGAATAAATTTGAAAGGTTTTTTCCTACAATGTTATCATAAAAGGTGAAATATCATTTCTATTCTGTACCAGCCTTGACCAAAATCTGATGGTTTGTAAGATTCAACTTTGTAGTTCTCAGTTAATAAAGTATTGTTTTGAAGAAGCCTTATTCTCAATACTATATAGAAGCATAAATCACAAATATATATGATCATAAAAATATATAAATAACTATATAACTATTAAAGTAAATTAGCAGGTGGAAGTGAGTTATTGTCAACTATTCTAAGACACATGGTCCTGATGTCCTACTCATTGTTCACCTTTTATTATCTAGTAGTATTTTTGTTTCTGTATCTAGTTTTCATGTCACTGGTGCAGTTATTTGATTCTTCCTCCCCCAATTAAAGTCATAATAACAGGTGAGATAAAGCTTATAATATAAAATAAGATGAAAGAACTAACTTGTAAATCTTGGACATTTGAATATGAGTCACCTGTGGTAGCTGAGTTTGTGCTACAACAACCATAATTTCATAGCCATCACACAAACTTCCTTAAGTGGTATATAATGGTTTCCTAATAGAATTACTCTGAGCCTTAGGGAGGAATTAGATTTTCAGTTATTACATTCATAATTTAGAAAAAGAAATGCTGATTAGATTTGTTTAATTTAATATTCCAGGTAATGTGGGATTTTCCTCACTAGTATATTTATTCTTGGGTTTGGGTTTTGATGCTTTCTTCTGTGCTCCTCTAATTAACAACACATGTTTTCTGGCACTAAATAATTATAAAGGCTAACAATAATGAATTATTATTTCCCATTTTTTAATTACTTTTTTTTTAATGAACCTCAGGATAAACTTACGTTGTTCAGCTAATAATGATGGTTTCAGTTATTACACTGTTTACGTCTACCTATTCAGGTACTGATTTGCATACCATGTGGGAAAGGCAGAAATGCTGGAATAAAGAAATTAAACTAGAATTGTCTTTAGAACATATTTTGGGATTTCTAAATATGTTTAAATTATGCTCTGGCTCTTAATTTTTTTCTCCAGGATGTATTCAGTTTTGTTGATTTCCAAGAGACCGCTGGAAATAGTGAAATGACGATCGCTGAGTTTCAGAGGTGATTTTTAGGAACACCCTCAACGTCCTCTTGCCAATGCCCTCTGCTGCTGTACTCAAAAAAATGTATTTCAAAAGCAAATTAATGTAATCCTTAATCAGTTGCTGGAAAATATTCACAACATTATTAAGAACTTGACTCTTCAGAGAGAGATATGAATAGGAGGAGGATCCTACTCACAGGTGCAAATTTTTGAAAAGGAAGATTAATCTTCAGAAAGTCTTCTAAAGGTAGGGGTGGAAGAGAGTGGAAAAAAAACCCTACACCATCTTTTCTAAAGGGCAGATTAAAACATTGAACTGCATTCTTTTTCTGAACTACCACTAAAGTAATCACACTTCACAGGACAAGAGAAGTTTAATGGCACGATGAGAAGTCTAAGAGCACGACAAGCCTCAGCACCTCCTGATGCACCAGGGGTGAGCAAGGGAAGCACCCACAGAAGGGTGTTAGATGGGACTCATCTTCCAATCCAGCAAAGTGGTGTTGAAAGAACAGGGAAGATGGTGATCACTTACTACTGTCCAAGGAAACTATGAGGAAGATGGAAATTACAGAGATCTCACTTGGGAAGAAGTGCAGGTGGGTGGCTGGAAAGACTGCTGCTGTCTGTCAGGCTAGGCAAGGTTGTGACAGCAGTTAACATGCTTCTCATGATATTTCATATATTAATTTGTACTATCAGTTCTTTAAGAAAATGACACATGCTATCAAAATCTCCCACATGAATCTTATTCCTGTGGAATCAGTCCAACTCTCCTGGCATTAGCTGGCATTCATTACAGCAACAAACACTCTCGATTCACCTGCACTCAATATATCGCTACTAGAAAATGTTTGTCTTTACTAATTTTTACTACAAATGATCCTCAATATGTCTGAAGGTAATTGAGATCCTCTACAAAACAGGCAAAGTTAAGAGGCTGTAGGACTCAAATTCTAGCAAAACAGTTGTGAGAATATGATAGCTATCACCCAACAGTACCACACATAAATATTGAAGAAAGAAATCAATCTGAAGCAAAAGAAAATATGAGGTATTTCATAACTGGTAATATGACCATATCCATACTTTAGGTTGGTTGTTCTAGTGACATAAAGTCAGATATTCTGAAATGATTCTCCATAACAGAAAATGTATCTGAGAACGCTTTGATTAAATTTGGTTATAAAACCAAAAGTATTTATTTCCTGGAACCATTATAATGTCTTCAGATTCTATAAGATAGCAAAAGATTAAGAGACGAAGTCCTAAAGGATGTATTAAATAAACAGAAAAGCTGAAATTGCTTCTGAATTTGCACACATACATCCATACATCTTATTTTATGAAACATAAAAGCTGAGTATGTGGACTTTCTTGTTTCCAGCCCACGTTCTTCTGGTGATGAAACAGATGTTACTTTGTGGACAAAAAAAAAAGGTTCTAAACTGCTAAATATTCATGTTTTGAATGTTTCAAAATAGAACTATATAAATGGAAATTTTCTTTTGTTATTTTCAACAAATGAACGTAACAGAAATAATTATTTCTTTGGAAACTGGTTCTGAAGGCTAGGAATCCACATTCTGCAGTTTTGGTTAAGCTCTTTGGCTGGTTTCTCTATCTTCATGGTTTATGCTTCTCCCTACTATCATGTATGCAAGAATGCAATCCTAGTAAGAGACTCAGTCCTCTGAAAGTTAACCAAAAAACATTACCATGAACTATACTAAAAGAACTTTCACTGTATATTGCATGTCCCTTGATTAATGTTCAGCAGAAGGAAGCACCAGACAGAGCATTTTTTGCTCCCTTCTATTGTATCCTGCTTGTAAAGGATACTGATAATAAACCGTGAAGTATTAAATAAGTTGGGGGAAAAATTAAAAAAAGAAAACAACAAAAAACAAACTGTGAATTCATTTTCATATTTGGATCCCCAGGAGTAGCTGTTTCTGAACTGCCTAGGTAAAGCATTGATAGGAGTGAAAATATTCTTCCAAATTAATAAAAGCAAAAGTGAAGGTGACTGTGTACAAAGGTTTATTCAAGTTATGCAATTGGAGAAAAAAATAAAGGACATTTTCATATTTATGCTTGTACTTTTTTCAAAGTTTTTAGTAAACCTAATTATTGTTGACCCTTTATTCAAAAATGTAGTTTTTGCTTCTCTTTACCCTTAACAGAAGGGTAATCAGACATTTATTTCTTCTATAATATGTGCCTATTAAAATGATTATTTACTCTCATACTTTACTATTAAATAGAGCAATTTTGTGTTGCCTAGATACAGATCAGAAGGCTACTTTATATAACTAATGCACATGAACAAACAAAGCAATCAGAGATGAAAATTATTCTTTATTCTACTGTTTTCTTGGACCTTCTTTTCCCTCTTTTGTTACCATTGCCTGTGACAATATAAACATTCTTACTAAAGATACGTACAACTCCAGCAGGAATTTATGGTCTTTCTTTTACATTCAAAACATTTCACTAGATGATTTTGTAAACAGATTATTATGCCCATTCACTAGATTGCTGGCACAAAGCTATAGCAATCCACATTCCTAGCTTTAGTTACAGATCTAGGGTTTTTTTGGATGTAAATATGATGCAAAGCATCTTTCTTGAAAAACTGGTATAATTAAGTTGTATTTTCCAATTTACATCATAGGACAATTTTAAAGAAATATTATTTCTCCAAATCTGTTCTCATTCAAAGGGAAAAATTAATAGATGAATACATTATTTCAGATTTTTTTGCAGAACTGCAAAACTTCTTATGGTTATTATGCAGAAAGCATAATTCCTTTTCTTGTTTTTAATTTGAACTGTACTTTTTTGCACTCTGTACATCTCCTACACATATTGATCTCCAATGGAATTCTTATACACACATACACACACGTGTGTGTGTTTGTGTGTATATTTAGTGTTCATTAAGTACAAATTGAAAAAAAAAAGTCTGTCTTTTGTCAAACACTTCAACCCAATAAGCGGTATTTATTGCTAGAAAAGGAAATATAAGAAAAACAAGTTGCTAAACAGGGAGAAGGTTGCAGAATTTACTCTCTGGGCTGTGGATGCATACTTTTGGTTTGCTGTTTTTTTTCCCCATGGGAATTTAAAGGGTAATGCAAATGAAATCTAAATAAAATAAAATAAAATAAAATAAAATAAAATTAAAATAAAATAAAACAATTTTCTCAGTCCCCACAGTTTTCCCTTCTCTGAATGTTTTCATCATTCAGACAAGCAGCTTTCTTTTTGCCTCTCTGTCTTATGGCCCCATGATTTTTCTAGCCTGTCTGAAGACACACCGTTTTCCAGAATGAGAAAGTCTATCATCATTTGGAACATCTCCTTTGGGGCTGAGTAAGTCTGTTAAATAAGTTTTCTACATCTTATATGAATATTGCCAAGGTAAGATGAGAAATAGCTTTTTCTATACGCTGGGTGCTCCTGAATGCAAGTCATATTTTAGTTCCTAAGGGGAAGGCTCCCAGCAGTGTCTGTTTTCTGTAAGATGGTTGCTTTGTCTTAATTAGGAGAAACTTGTATTAGAAACAGTCTTTCCTAAGGTCTTCAGAGCTGCCTATCTTTCTACACTGACTGCATTACTTACTTAAACATTTTATTTTTGTAGAATATATCCTAAATACTAAGTCAGGCATTTGAAAGGACCATAAAGATAATGTTTGAATTGAGCATCTAATCAAACATAAGTAACTAATAGGCAATCTTGACAAATAAACATCCCAACATCTCTACAAACACCTAAAATAATCTCTTCAGAAAGAATTTTCAGCACTGCTTACTACAGAATATTATTTAAAAAACTTAATTGGCTGAGTACTTTTGAAAAGCTCCCACTTAGATCCTCACAACTTGCAAGATACAGAGGGATTTGCTTTTGCATTGCAAATGTATACAGAATATATGAGTAGAAGTGAAACAGCTAGAGGTAATTGGTATTTGCCTAACAATTAGTGGAACTTCTAATGCAGCCTGGATACTGTGAGTGTTCTTTTATGTGAGTTGGTGAGTTGTTTGTCACCATTTGCTGAATTTGTTGCATTATGAAAAGAGACAATTTTACTTGCCTGCTACTTTGGGATCAAAGCAATGACTCACAAGCACTATTTGTCTGTTTGCAACAACAAGTCTTTGTACCAATATTCTTACTGAAGATATCAGAGCTCCCAACAGGATGCAGAATTTTTATGGTGTCTTTTTCATTCTCTAACTATTTCATGGCAGGTCACCAAATATTTTTCTAAGTGGGTCATTGAGCCCATTCACAGTTTTTTCTTTTTTTTTTTTTTTTTTTCCTATTTTTATCCGAGATTTTCCATCTCATTAATAGCCTCCTGAGAAAGAGCTGCAGAGACATATCATCAGTGCAGGGATGTTGTCTAACACCAAAGCACAGTGTTTGAAAATGAAGACTAGAAATCCAGAAAATACCCAACCTCCTGGTCAAAAGCTCAGCATATTTTTAAAAGTTTGCTTGATCTGAAATATTTAACATACATACACACACACACAAACATATGCATATTAAAAAAAAAAAAGGAAAACTGCACAAATCTAAATATACTCAATCTTCATTACAGTAAGAAGATCAATGGATACAAGGGTCTTAATTTTTATAGGCTGATTTGAGAATTTTTACTTCCTTGTTAGTGCACCATACTTATTGCTTCCAGGATCTCAGAATTTAAGTTGCATCCATGCCATTTGGCAGAATTTTTCAGCTACACAGAACAATGAAAACCTGAAAGTGCCAAGTTTCCTTTTAATTCCAGGTTCACAACTCCCCAACTTTTGAATGTAAAAAACCCTCACCTGTTTACACCAAATTTTAAAGAACCTAAAACTCTTATTGAATCAAGTTAAATAAATGCATTGTGTGAAATTAGGTTAAAATAAACTCCAACAGATCTTTCTTTTTTTTTACAGTTTAATATCAAAAGACTTTATGTTAAATAACTTTATGTCAGTGTTTTTTCTGGTATTGCTCAGATAATTAAGGCTGCAATAAGAACAATAGGTGCACGAATCCCTACTTATTTGTTATTCTGGAAAGGAACTGATGGAGAAGGTGACTATGGGAGAGACATACAAGCATGTATAAATTAGCCTCTGTTGACTCTGTAGGCCTACAGAGTAATTTCAGTGGTAGCATTACTTTTATCTCACTCCACCCCACCTTCTCTTCACATCTCTTCAAATGGCTTTTTGTTTGGTTTGGTTTGGTTTTGTTGTGTCACGTCATGGTACTTTATTGGTGCCATGCCTCTGAGAGTTAGAAAGTAAAACTGTCCTTATTTTACAAATGAAAAAACTGGAGGAGAGAATCTGAAAACCCAAGACACAGAGAAAACCACTTTTAGAATTTACAATAGAATAAAGAAGTACATGGCTTGCAGTTCTAACTCAGTATGCTGTAAAGAAAATATTTTCACCAAGGATCTGAAAGTAAATAGAAAATCACTGATAATAAATCTTAAGATCACTGGTCCAATAAGTACAAGACACCCAAGCAGCATGATACTAATCCACTTACTATTCTGTTCTTTTTCCTTCAAACCAAAATTCTTTATCCAGATTTATATAGAAGCAAGGAATGGAAGCCATAGCTGCAAAATGGAGGAATGTTTGTGAATTCCAGAAGAGCAAAGGGCAGTAACCTACAAATCAATGACTAAAAAAGCCCCAAGGGTTTGGGGTTTTTTTTTTAGAGCAACTGCAGAAAAGATTACAGTGTGATAGACTAATGCTATCTTTGGCTATTTAAGGAGGAAGCAGTTTGTAAGAAAAGGGGGATGACTTCATCCCTACTAGGAACACTGCAACCCATTCTGGGTTTTTATTTTAAAAGATTAACAATGTGAACGAGGGATAAGCCAAAAAATGTCAAAATATAGAAAAATGTCAGAGAAAAATCAGCAGGATTCTTGTCTCTCAGTTTCAAATGTTGTCAGTGTAGACCGCTAAGTTCATCCTGTAGGTCTTTCTTTAATCTCAATGATAATAAGTATCTACTATATTTAAGGCATATACATTTAATAAAAGTAATTCCATTTTTTAGATTTTGAAACCCAGGTCTGCTGAGGTTTTGCAAAAGAAGATTGAGACATGACTTAACTGCAATGTAAAAATACCTTTCTGATTACAAAAACTCACTTAGCAAGGAAAAGTCATAAAAACAACAAAAAGGCTATAAGCTAAAATGAGACAAATTCAAATGAGATATAAACATGGAGGGTTTTTAAAAAAGAGCAAGTACTGATGATACTGCAATCTAAAGATACTAAATCTTAGTGTATGATGTTGATATAGAACCAGTAAGAAGTAGATCTTGTAGCATAACATTTAAATGAGGAATTATTTTATTTCACAAAACACACCTACTGAAAGGCAACTTTGAGGATGTTGTGGCTATATTACCGCATTCTCAACAGACACAAATTATGCTGCAGTCTGTCAGTAAAGTAGGGAACTGAAGTTTATTTTCTAGTCTACAACCAAGCTATGATTCATTTTAAATTTCTGTATATGGCATTAAATCAACAGTTCTATAAGAAACTGTGCTTCCCTCAGAATCTCTGCGAGTTGTTGCTTTTTCATTAGAGAAACAAAAAATCCATTTAAAATGAAAAATGTTTAGTTTCGTAACAAAGTGGATATTAGCCTTGCCTACGATTTCCTCTGAATGCATACTACAGCTAACCCAGTTTCCCTGATGTCTTTTACAGGGATTCTGTGTTATTTACTACAACTGTAACTAAGCATTATTTTCTTCTAATGGTGACTCAATTTTTTATACAAAGTAAGTCAATATTCTGAGAAATGAAGAGCAAGACTGGGGGAAGGGAACAGAATTCAGGGTTTAAATTGAAGTCTGCTAAAGAAGTCCATGTTCCTTTAAAATCAATAATTTTGATTAATAGAAACACTAACACATTCTAACAATGTTACTGCTGACCCATGAATATAACACAATTAATTAATATATTGTCAATATGCCATGAATGTTTACGTTTGTATATTCTTCCTGTCACTGAAGTAAACAAAAATTATTTTAAACGGAAATTAGCCCTTTCCTAAAATATTGAGAAAGAGAATTTAAAATGTGAAAATAATCCTTAAATATAAGATACAATTATAATAACAGTAACTGGCAAGTGTAAAGCACTGAAAACCAAAAAATGTTCAAATCTATATGTTAAACTGGATTTCAATTAAACTCTTAAAAAGAATCAAAGTATGTAATGAGATGTCACAAAATGAATGACATGGGAAAAAATAATGAACTTTTGACCAGCATTTTCAGTATCTGGTTATTTAAGACAACAACACAGACTATTGTAACTTTTAGGCTGAGCAGTTCATAATGGAACTCACTTTAATCTGTCTACTTATTAATGCCTCACAATATTTGTGAAAAGGACAGTGCCATGAGAGTGCAAAGAAATTAAATTAAAACAGAGCCCAAAACAAGTAACAGATTAACTGGTGACTTAATAGACCCCCTGTGTGAAACAAAATAAAATGCTGAAATGAAGAATTACCCTAACCTTTTTAGCTTAAAATAACTATGATAACATTTTTTTTTCTGTGTTTTTATATAATTGGTTTGGGGTTTTTATTCTGTTTGCTTTTAAGGCAGAAAACCTGCTTTAATTCCAGTCTTAAAAATACTTATTGAAAAGGATAGCTTTGCACACATGATTAGGTCTTCTGAAATCAATGAACCCCTCCTATATTCTTAACTGTTTGCAAATCAGACTGCACATCCTGTAGGAGTCATTTCCAAATACAAACGCCACTAGCTTTAAATTTAATGTTTACCATCTGTGAGCAAACTAGGCTTTATCTAAAAATACCAGTGTGATGCACTTTCCACTAGAGAAGATTTTTTTTCTATTACTTATTTCCTTGATTAGTCTAAAGCTAAATCATGTGAAACTGTGTCTTTGCCAGTTGCAATCACATCTGCATTACAGGAGGAACATCTTCCCCAAACAGCAGCCTGTTTCTCAAACCAAAAGGCAGCTTAAGAAGCATGGCTCCTCCAGCAGTAACCAAATCTATCAGACCTCAGGAGAAGCACCACAGCACAACATTCTCTTGCAAGTAAACTTTGCCAGTCTAAAAATTTTCACAGGTAAGTAAATGAGATCATAAGAATTAAAGAATGAAAGCCATTTCTAAGAAAATAACCCAAACTTGAAAGTTCACAAAAAGGAATGTTTGTAGTACATGAAAATTCCAGAGAAATATTTTAATTGTGATATACCAGTGCAGGATAGAGTTTTAAATATATATATATAATATGTATATAACCTTGTGATATTTTTAAGTTGCCATGCTCAGCCCTAAACAGAAAAACATCAGTGGCAAAGATCAATATAAAATCAACAATTTGGAAGAGAACTTTGACACAGAGAAGTAACTATAAATAAATCATGCAGAAATATTATTAACAACACATTGAGTGTTTTGTACAGATCCCATTACAGATCCCCCCAAATTCAAAGGAAAAATCCCTGCAAAATTACTGTTCATGAATGGCAAACAACAATAACTTATTAACACTTCAGATCTCAGAGTAATGGAAAAAGGGGAGAACCTGGAACAACTTCCTCTCATCCACAGCAGTACTAAAACAACACCTGAATTACAAAATCTGTCATTTTAACTGTTAGGATATAACTTTAGTCCTCATTTTGCTCTCAAAAGGATGCAGAAGGGAAGAATAGATGGAATACTCTATAAACTGAACTTTGAGGCAACATGCACTGTCACTGGACACCTTTTAGTGTCCTTTCATGAGTAGTTTTTCACATTTCTCTCTTCTCCCTCCTAGTTATTCCCCCGAAAGGCTGGTGATTGGTAATAACTAGATGGTAATTGAAAATATGTACTTTCCCAATTGTCAGCAGTGACAATGGAAGAAGAAATGTTAGGAACAGCTTTTCCCTTTGTCCTTATAGACTTCAACATAAACAGTGCTGCCTACTTCCTGCTAGGGCAGTCTTACAATAACTGAGAAACAGTTTTCACCTCAAGCTGAATGACCACTGCTGCTGCAGATGTTTCTCTAGACACTTTTGAAAACAATTTAGTCTATGCTTACAAGACTTCCAGTCATTTTATGTTAGGACTGATAGTTAGGGATATTCCTGTAGGAGAGAGTAGTCTCAAATTTTTATCTCTCTTCTCCAAATCAGGATGACCAGGAATTCAAAACTGCCCCTCTTATGTGATCTTCCATTCACCAAAAAATTCGTATGTGTGTTTTAGCTGCACTGTTGAATGATTCTCTCACAGTCATCCTGTCCTTGATTTGCTAGTGAACTGTATTCTAAATAAACAGAATTTAATGAAAACATTTATTTTGACAGAACTTTCCAACAAGATAAAACTGACTAATTGGAAATCAGGAAACAAGTTAACAGGAAATATTTATGGCACATTGAATTATGTTTTTTGTTTTCTTTCCCACTCACTTCATCTGTATTCTTTCATTTTAAATTTGCCCTCATGTTCTTTCAATAGCATATAAAATATTTTGCTTCTTTCAATCAAATAAATAATACAGAAAATTAATGACCTAACAGCCAAAACCAGAAGATAATTGCTGATTTTTGGTCAAGCTCTACACTCATGAGATTAGTTTTTGGATCTTTCTAGCATATGGTCAGATAGAGATGAATTTATGAAAATCAGCTAAAGAATTTCTCATTACTGCTTTAGAATGAAAGCATTTATGACAGCTTAGAATACTACAGGTTATGTGTTTAGTATAATTGAGGGCTTTCAATAATTTCAATTCTTAGGCTTAAATGTTTTTTATTTCTTTTCACATGTCAAAACATGTTCCATATCCATATTTGTGTGATTTACTCATCTTTCAAAGCCACATTTTGCTACTGCTGACATTATAATGTACTGCAGTAGAGATGGGAATCAGACCATGGCTATTTTACGAATATTTCTTTACTATTATATGAGCAGAAAAAAGGCAGCTTGATTGTTATTTTTAAAAAATAAGAAAAGGCTTGTTATCTCAATAATAATAATAATACATTTTGCAATAAGCAGACTAAAATCATGATTTGAAATACTTGTTTATGCTACTACGCTCGCTGTCTCTATTACAGAAGAAGCAATGAGACATAACTGTGCAACAAAACAAATCTGAACATTTGATCTTTATATTCTTTTGAGAATAAATCCAAGATCAGGCTTGAAGTCTGCAAATCTTTGGAAGTGAGCCCCATTCTCTCAAGCTTTACTCAAAGGGCACTCTTCAATGGCATAAATCCCAAATCCATGCAAATCCATACAAAGATGCCCATTGACTCAAGAAGACTTGGATAAAATAAACAAATTAACAGATGCGGCTTTTTTTATTCAGGATGAACCTCCTTAAAAGCAATGAGAGTTTCATTTAGAACTGTGAATAAAAAAATTAAGGACCATAAGTACTAGTAACGTGCACTGTGCATAAGGACTCAAGAATTATCTAGTAAGAGTTACCATACAATTAGCACAAGAGTATTCTATTAAAACATGAAATTAAAGCTCTATTCAACTCTGTTCTATGGCATTATGTAGAGCATTAGCTGTCTCTTCAGCCATCAACAGAAGACACAGTGAAAAAGCTAAACTTCATACATCAGAATGCTAATGTCAGTTCAAAGCCCCATAAGGACTGGAAAAGCAATTTTTTGCCTTGAATACTGAAAAATGTGAGTCAGTTCAAACTTTGAATATAGTTTTAATGTGTTCTTAATGATTTTGGGACATTTTGTTTTATTTCTAACATTTTTATCACAGAAAGTGGAAATTGAATTGGAAATGTTACATCTTAGATTGTTATTTTCCTTTCAGATTTTTACCATCCTGTTCTGCTTATGACTTTTCTTATGCACAGTCTGAACACAGCAGCAAGCAGTGAGGACACAGAGCTGAATTCTCTTCAAATGGGCCTCGAAATACTTAAGATAGTGATGAAAATGATGTGTCTAACTAAGCTGAAATAAAGGTATTAAGGTGTTAAAGAAGCTTAATCAAACTCAGAGACTTCAGGGAAGCTTTTAAGAATAGGATTCCTCTTGATCTAACTTTACCAAGGTTAAGGATGCTGCTGAATCTTATCATCTAGCTTCTTCTTTTAGTCACACAATGGAAATTGCCTAACGACAAATCTGCCCCTTTTTTAACAAAGGATAAGAGTTATGGGCCTTTGTTTTAGTCCTTCTGTGCTGCAGTTAATAACAAGGGATTACTATAAGAACCTTGGAATTTCTGAAGTGAATGGTAAAGTGAAATACACTAATTTTATATTAAATTCTACAGCAGCTACACACACACATGAATGTTATATGAGCATCTACCATTATAAATGTAGAATTTATACATTAAGTTTTATACAGGATCTTCATCACTCTCACATACTCCTGCACTGAACAGTATAGCCAAAGGATTGGAGCTGTAATTGATATACATCAACACATTTTGAATGATGTACTTTTTCATATTCTTGTTCCATGCAAACAAGTGGTAGAGTAGCATGCTGTATAATCAGTGCTATAAAAAATATTGTTTTCTTATCATCATAATTGTGTACCCAGGAATTCCAGAGTGCCCATGTGATATCTGGAAAAATGAGAAAAGGACAAATGCAAGCACAAGTAAAAAAAAAAAAAAAAAAAAAAAAAAAAGAAAAAAAAAAAAAAGGTAAAAAAAATCTTGAGGACAACAGAGGGTCTTTTTGTCATTTAAATGGCTAAGAAGCAAGAAGCCAAATATTCCTCCACAAAGATTGGCTGGGAGCTAGTTATGAAGTATTCCTCAGTATCTCTTCCAAAACAGCTCTCTCTGCAGACCGATTACCCTGAGATGCCAGCGGAGCTATTTCTTTCCAGTCGTGGGTTTTTTACCTTTACTTTAGATTTACTCTTCTTATATCAACACAAGTTGGCTCATTTATGAAGATGGGAATATAACCTTGTCAGAAAAATCATTCACGTGTTTCAAACCAGGAAATAAATTTTACTGCAAGAAATATATGATTTTGTGAGATTGTCAGTAAATCTGCTGTGTTCAAGGCTAGAAAAATACTTTATGTACACAGATCATTAGCAGCTACATTTCTAGTTCAAGTCTTAACTGACACTACAGAATAATAATATACACACTTCACAATAATGATATCTGGACATTTATTCCATATCCACTATCAAGGGTCTTTAAGTGCAGAAGTCATTTTGTTCTTGCTCAATTATTTTCTTTGGCAAAAATGCTTATTTCAATTCCCACTTTGTTACCTAATCCCTCATACATACTCACGGTCAGGTTACTTCTTTATTTGACTGACTTTCATAGAAAAGCAAGCAATACCCATGCCTTCTGATTCATTTTAATATTGTGTTCTCACGATGAAATTTTTACAGAAACCTAGATTATTTCAAGGATTAAATGACTGTAAAATGGGAATGACTTTTAAAAACAGTGAGGCGGAAAAGATATTGGTGTATTCTTACCGTATCTTTCTAAAATGCCTTTTTCACAGGAGACCCTTAGAAGCCTCCTATAAACTATAGGGCTTTTCTCTTTTTGTTCAGTAACTCGTCCAAATTCCCAGAAACGTTACCCAAACCTTCTTTGGTAAATCTCTCCTTCTGACAACTAAATATTTTCCATGGATGTTACAGTGGAGGGAAACTCAAACGCTGAAGGAAAATAACTTATAATAAAATGTTCTTAGCAGACTACAAATGAAACTATCAATTCCATTTTATTATTTCCATAAAATGAAGCATTACTGTAAATTACTGTAAATTTTTCAGCAGAGATAAGAACAGCAGGAGATCAAATCAATACAGTGTTCTAATAGAGAAGGTTGAATTAAAATATCCCTTCCAAAATAAAGGATAAAATTCAGTATGCTTTCTGATAATAATTTAAGACAGCATTCAATTGACATAATAAGACCATTTTTCAATGAAAAGGAGAGATTAGATAGAGAAATATGTGATCCATTAGATGTAACTTATTTGCCTTATTTGTCTTTGCTAGGACCATTACTTCTCTCATCACTATGTGCCTCTGTTATCCTCCTTTCATTAGCCTGTGGCTGCTTGTCTAAATTAAGATTTTAGGAGAGAGACTGCCTACTGCTCTGTGGCTGTGCATTCTTTAGCAGGGCCAGGTATCATTTCTGTAGGTCCCATAGGAAGAAAATGTTATTAATCCTAAAGACAAGTGCTACCTAAAAGGAGAACAAATATCTCCCCTGACTTCACCAAAGGTTAGTCACATTCCATAGCATATATTCAGCCTACATACTAGGATTACAAAAAGCTGCAACCAACCAAAAAAAAAAAAAAACCCAAACTAAAACATTCTCCAAAAAAACCCACCAAACAAACTCTCCAAAACCAACAAACTTATTGAAACTGAAGATGCCAAAATTAGTCCCTCCATTTTTTCAAAAAATCAGTTCACTAGTAACTATGAAATTGATATGTATTATAACTATGATATTGGCAGCCATCCCTAAGAGTATTGTGGGTCAAAGGCTTATCCAGAGAGATACAAACACAAAGCAGAACAAGAAACTAGAATTTTGGTCTTGGAAAATAAATCATATCAAGGATTAATCTCTGAATAATTAAATGAATGATTACATACAGGAAAGTTTATCTTTATAAAGTCTATTAAAGAAAAAGAATTGCACTTCCAAATTTTTTTAAAAAAATTCTAAAAATAGCATTTATAACAAAGGATGATTAAAAAAAAATCAGAAGAATTTCTTGATGTCTAATGTCTGTGAGAAACAGCAATATGTTTCTCTGCCCATAGCTAGAATGTGTTGTGCTTGAATCTTGCATCTTTAAGATATCAGACTCAATTTTCTGTGGTGACTGATGGAAATGTGTGCAGCTAGCACCAAAATATTTCAGGGCAAATATACTATATTAGCATTAGTAATAATAACAATAATAATAGCAATAATACTAGTAAACTTTAGTAGATTTTAAGTAGATTTTATTTAATTCAAGGAAATGTTTTTTTTACTGTTTTGTGTCAAGTATGGATTTTACTCACAATCTGTATAAAAAATGCATGCAATTTATTTGAATTAGACACAGATTATCTTGATAATGTTAGGAAGGCATTTTATGCACTAGAACTCTCAGTGGAAGATCTCTTTCTGTGAAAGATTCCAAAGTGAAGGGGGAAAAAAAAGGAGCAATATCTGTATGTCTGTTTTAGATGTTACTATAATCCTGCAGTTCTTTCATGTCACAGCAAAGAGAGACATTTTCAGTTTCCAAATTAATTATTTGATCCTTTTAATATATTGTGTCATTTCTTCTCCTCAATTAATGTCAAAATTGTTTTGAGTAGGTACATTGTCCCAAAGGTGAGCAGAATAATAAATACTCATGAGTCAAATTCTAAAGCCACGCTGAAAAGTTCAACAATTCTGTGCAATAAAAATGGAATATAGGTGTGAAAATGAGTGTATAAGCTGAACATTTCTTCTTCACAGTGCTGAATGTTTTTATTTTAATGAAGGAGAAGCAACATTTTCTTAGAACTGAGTATACACCCTCTTTAAGCTTAAGGGCAACTTACAGTTTAAATGCTGACTTATTTCAATGGGTATATTTTGTTTAATTGCATATAGGAAAAATTCAGGTTTTTTTTAAATAAAAGAGAAATTCTTCGTGATTGTTCACATGTTCATAAAGAATTTATAGATGGCACAAAGACTTTGTTGACATTTAGTGCTTTTTCTGACCAGGAGAATCATACAACATTTCTTTCTGTGTGAAAGATGGAGGCTACAGAGTAGCTGACTGTACATAATGATGAACAGCTGCACTGAGATACTGTTCTGGTGGGAAATCCCTCTATTAGGAAGCACCATTTCTCTCTGTATTGCCAGCAGCTATTCCTCGTGGATTCAAGAAGTCAGACCAACACTCCGTGTAGGTAAATTAGTGACTAAGTAGCTAGTAATTATTAAGTGTATTGGGGCTTTAGTTCAGCATTCTGATAAAGTGAGAGGCAATAACCTTGCATTCCTTAATAAATCTTGTAATACAAATGGCTAAATATTTGGCCAAATTGTCTGCTGATGGAAATGGGTAGCACTTCAGCTACATCAGTGTAGCTGTTTTATTTTACATTGGCAGAGTATGTTGCTCTTTTTGCAATATCATAAGGCAAAACTCAAATACAAGGCCCGTATACCAGTGCCAAGGTAATGCAGTACTAATGCAAAAAATAAAGCCAGTGTGTAGGGGTCAAATGGGGTAGAGCTGGTGGCGATAGTTGAGTCAAGATCTTTTCAAGGCAATATAAATAATATGTGGACTGTGAAAGAACATAATGGGACCTCTATATTCACATCAAGCAGAGTTCAAAATAATCTTTTACACACAAAAAAAACCCCTAAACCACCAAACAACAAAACCTAGGCAGAGAGGGACATCTCCAGCATACAAACTGAATGTATTATAAGTATTGGATTTCTGTATTTTCCTGGTATTTCCAAGAAAAAGCCACTCGTTAAATGTCTTTTTGGGTCAAGCCATGCAAAATATAATGGACCCAGTACCCCTGTCAGATTGAATTCCATCCTTCTGTTCCATCCTCTGTATTCGACTGGATGAAACTCTTTAGTCATCAATGGAAACAGAGATGGACGGCAGAAAATTAAAGACAATCTCTCGCTCTAATTCTTGGTTCTGCTCAACCACAGAGGAACTGAAATCCTATTTCCTACACTGCAGAAGAGTGTCCCAAATATGAGGCTGAAGAGCATTCTAGGCAAAATCCTTCTTACAGTGTTTGTTTTCCTACTGGCTCTAAGCTGAACAAACAGGAATTCAAGAGGCAGGAGACAGTAAACGAGACTCACTAGAGCAAGAGCACAGAATAAATAGAAAATGTTCTAAGAAGCTGAGATGTCTTATCCATTGCATTATATTTCTATCTGGGAATTAAAGTACTTTAAACCTACTGATGAACGTTTTCAGCTGTGAAACAGACAGGTTTGTTCACATCACAGTGGCTGGTGCATTTTCCTATAAATAAGATTTGGAGTCTAATTAGACCAATAAACACAAATCTCAAAATTATTCCTTAAAAATAATCATACATAAGATCAAAAAGAAAACAAAAACATCACCCGAAATATTATCAGAAGAGGCCAATTTTGAGAATTTTTGAAATCTATTGCTACATGACTTTGAAATCAAATATTATTTCAGATCCTACCAATCTATAATGTCTGTGAAGGCTATCAGAATCTTTTATATATCTGAATACTTCTGCTGTCTAAACTGCATTTTTGCTCTGGGGTGGGAAGATGATGATCTAGTCAGAAAATAAGAAAAGGCTCGGAACCAAATTTCTTTACCACAAAGTGATCTTCTTTCCACTTATTTTACTCTATTATTGCAAGGATCAAATTCATGATTTAAGTTGATGTTTTCTTAGAATTATCAGTATCCTATCCCTAAAAAATAATCACATGAATCTTTTCACTCCAATAGTATCAGAGAGTATTTATATGTTCAGTACTCCATTTAATATAAAAAATTCTAAATTCAGTGGTCTTCAGGCTCATCTTTAGGACAGACAGTAAGAAGGCCTGCTGGCATTCTGGTGTGAAAACAAATTACGTAAATGAGGTGCACTGTCAGAGTATTGCTCCAAATTGGGCAGACCACATGCATAATCATGTTTAAGATGTAAAGAAACGTAATGACAATGCAAAAAGGATCTTGAATTCAGTCATTAAAGGTTTGTTCATGAAGACATTGCATTCAACAGGCTCATACCCTTTATAAGCAGTTGTTGAGTTCCTGTAAATTATATTGGCTGCTTACAGTGTTGATAGAAGTTATTCCTGCAGAGGATTGATGGTGCAGACAGTTGGCTTTGCCATATGTTCTCTACTTGTAGACAAAGATGAGGATGTCTTCTAAATCAGGAAAATTCAAAAGCTCATTAATATGCCTTTAACAGAAGTAGCTAATGGAGACACTGATGCCTTTTTTCCATTTCTTTCCTATTTGTTGACTGTCTCGAGACTATCTCAGTGCATTAAATACTTTGCATAGCAATGCTGCTTCTAGTTTCAGCAAATTAGGTAGCAGTGATGCTGTAAATCTCATCATTTAGAAATGCAGAATATCACCCATTTTCTCCAAGAATATAATGCACTTACATAACTTTCTTCCAGAAATCTTATCAGTAAAACATAATCGTCTCACAACTGTGTACACATTTCAATAAATCTAGGTAATTATCTATCTTTATACAGAAAAACACATATTCATCAACCATAATTCCATTTTAGTTGCTAATTTCAGTCAAAACTATATATTTGGAGTTTTTTAAAGCAAATTGTCATGATTGGGACTCATAGGTTCCCTCCCTTTCAAAGGCAGGTTGTCTTGCTCTGCATATTTATTAGAATTCAAAATATCTTCCAACCTGTAGAAAGTATATGGGTACAGTTTGAGTTCAGTCTATAGTAGGTAAAGTCAGAGTAATTGAGGAGAGAGAATCAAAAGTCAAGTATATCAAATCTCGTCACAGTAGCTTTTCTGGAAGAAACCAATTTATGTATGTAGTATCTGATAACTGAAATGATCACAAATTTGTGAGAAAAGTAAAATTAGGTCTGTTAGACAAATTTCAGACTATTTAGGTATGTTATATCTCATAGATTCCACTTTTATTTATTTGAAATACTGCCTTGCATTTGAAGAACAAGAGGAATGGCAAAAAGATGTCACCTTTCCATGACTGTAACTTGTTGGTTTTACCAGTAACACCTTTTTCATCCCCTGGAACATTAGGACATAAATCAATTTTAGAAACTTCAGTAATTAAAAACTGGACTTAGGTGGTCAAAGTAACTTACAAAGTAAGTGACAAGCTAGGAGATGTTTCTCTAGGGAAGATGTTTATTCATTATATGAATGAAACAGCAGCAAGTACAACCTGCTGTATACAGAAGGCAGGTTGTTGTATTAGCCATAAGGTAGAGAAATAAATTTTCCTATTCCTTTTTATCTCACTTTTTATTTCATTTTTCATTTTGATTCTCCATTCCTTTCTCTTTTCTTGAGCTGCTGCAATATCTTATGCATCAATTGACATGTTGTAGTACTTTTTACACAAAAACATTTTTGAGGTAGCTTACATTAGAATACCTAAAGTCATCTGAAAGTCCTGCTTGTAACACCTCAATTAAAAAATGAAAATTGCTACACATTCATGACAAAATAGGAAATGATGTCTTAGATACATAATTTTATTAATTTGTCTTTTTGCCCTTAGATATCTTTTCAGGACCTTTCAGTAACAATGAAGATATTCTCCTCTGCTATACAAAGAGCTTTCTTATTCATTGGTTTTATTGCTATGAATCCAACTGCCTGCAAGAACATTATGTGAGTAAGACATAGCTGCTAGTGCGGTCATGTAAAAAAGAAACTGATTTTAATTTGTTGTTTTCAAAGTGTATGGAATTTGACAATATTTTTTTAATATTCTGTTTCTCTGGTAGAATGTTTGTTTGACATGTAATAATGTAAACTGCCACTTTTTGAAAGAAAAGAATGAAAACCCAACATATGTACGTATTTGTGTCCTGTTTGGTCCTGGATTTAGTCATGCTGAAGGAAATAGTGACTCAGTCGCCCCATTCTGACAAATCCTTTTTATTCTTTGCATTTAATAACTAGGGAGACAGATTTTTTTTATAAAGGTCAAATGTCATACACTGGAGCCTCATCTTCTGCTGTCAAAGCTGTTCGTGCTGCCAAGTCTTCTCCATGTTTCTGAATTGTGGAGCAGTGTTCCCAGTACATATTGTTACATTGCCTTCTCTTGGAATTGTGATTCCTTTTATTCAGCATAACTTCCATTGTAGGCGATACCAGTGTATGTGTCACTATGACACTTCTATTTGGTGTTTTATTGTGTAACATCATTTTACCTCCAAAGTTTACATATCTTGTTAAATATCTTGTTACATATCTTGTTAAAACAATTCCTTCAATTAAGTCAGGGAGGAATACAGAGAAGGATGGTTAAGCATATCCTGTAACTGCTGTAAAACAAGATTCTGTACTCTTGGGAATCCCATTTAACTAAGAATTACTAGATTATAAAACATTAAAAACATAACTTTGTTTTAAAATAACTTACAAAGTTTGTTTAATATGTTTGCATGTTTTTCTGGTTTGGTTTGGTTTCTATTTGAAAATGATAAATTATTTCCCAGAAACAAAATCTACTTACCATGTTAATGAAAAACAACTCATTCCAGAGACTGCATCCAAATGCAGCAGAAGTCATTGTGTTTGGTTCTGCATTTGTTGAACAATTATCTGATTAATGAGATAAACCCAAATCCTCCTTCACAGAGCTCCAAAAGTTAAGGGAGTCTGTATTTACAGTTTTTTTATTCAAGCAAGTCAACAATTTAACCTTGAAAATAAACACACAGCATGAAGAAAGAATGCAAAAGGTATTATCTGAGTTATAAGATTACCTCATAACGTAAAACTAACAGAAAAAATGAGCCTGTATATATACTACAGTGCCAAGTAGTGACATGGCTCAGTTCACATCATAGACAAAACAAATATTCCATGAGAAAAATTATGCTTTTTCTTAAAGTTTTCTTATTTGATAATCCAGCAAAATAGGACTGTCATAGGGTGGGGGCGGGGGGGGGGGGGGGGACACAGAGGGCGCCCCCCCCCCCCCCCCCCCCCCCCCCCACACAGAGGGAGCATAACCAAAACAAAGAGGATGTTTAAATCCCCAAAATAACACATAACCAGTCTGATATACTATTTTATTACTAGCAAGAGCTACTACCCCCTTTATCTATCCTCAAGAAACTAATCTTAATGGGTGAGTCTCAATCATCTGCAATCCTTATCCTTGTCTTACCAGTTGCCTCACACAGAAACTGAAAAGAGCTATCATCGCCAGTGAAAAGGCTGTGTTTTGAATTTCATTGCACACAAACTGTAATCTGCTGAACATTTCAAGTCTTTTGGAGTCCAGAAGAGTAAGGTTTTTCATCATTCAGATAGTTCTACCATTGCTTGAATGTTGAGTCAAATTGTAGGTTACCATTTCTTGAAAGTCACAGGGCTGAGAAAGGGATTTTTTTATACTTTTTTAACAGCTGCAGCTTAGAAGCTTGCTTTTTTTTTTTTTAATTCCATTTAGCATGTGAAAAATATCCTCTTTTTTAATAGACTTTCTGTCTACTCTCTTAATATAATCAGCTTTATCTACTGTAATTATCAATTTCTTAATAAGTTTCTGCTAAGTTTATTTCCTTAAAAGTCAGTTGATATAATTTTAACTGCTTTTCAATTCTTACTGATTAAAAAGGTCAGGGGTATATTTTTAAATTTATTTTTAAAGTGTTACTCTTTGCATTCCTATTAATTTGTAAAACCCTTCAGGAAACAGAAACTTCATTAGAACTGAGGTCATGTTTTGAAATCATGACAGGCTTCAAATATGTTTTATTTCTTAAGCTACTATCTGACTGTGAAAGATCACTTTTAGATAACCACCTCATAGAAGCTTTGAAGACTGTTTTGGGGATTTTTTTTTTTTTTTTGGTTGCTTCTTTGTTTCTTTGTTTCCACTCTTGCATCCTATGGTAGAGTTATCCCAAGAAGGAGTTTGTACTTGTGGCAGGAGTATAGAACACATTGTTTTAGATGTTTCACTAGTTTCTTAAACACGCTAAATATGTTTTCTCAACTAACAGTAAAGGCTTATCTCTTTCACTACAAATTTTGTGACATTATGCATACCTCACCTTCTACTGCTGATTTCATGTAAGCTATATATGTTCTTAAAAGCCTCATTAAAATAACAAACAAAATGAAACAACAAACGGTTTTATAGAATATATGTGACCATCTTAAAGAAAAATAATTATATTGTTAACATAATTCATGTAGGAATGACAGGAGTGAAAAGGAATAAATAAATTTGTAGAACACTATTATTACTAAAGTTTCAGTAATCAAAAAGCATGCACAAACCCCCCTGAAAGTAACCTGAAAATACAACAAATATTGTAAATAGATGCTAGATTAGACTCAGCAGAACATTTTGTGGACATCAGTAGAAGACTTCAACTTTTCATGATACTACAACACCTTGAAACTATTTTTCACAGACAAAACAGTAAAAAAAGATGGGGATTCAGAAGAATGTCACAATATTTCAGTAGAATATTATTTGTGAATAAAAGGAAGGATTCACCTAAATATATGCATTTTACATCACAGAATCACAGAATGGTGGGGGTGTGAAGGTACCTCTGGAGATCATCTAATCCAACACCCTTGCTAAAGCAGGCTCACCTAGAGCAGTTCTGCCAGTCCTCAGTCCACCTCACTGTCCACTCAGATATCTAACCCACATTTCCTGAGGATGTTATGGGAGACAGAGTCAAAAGTTTTTCTGAAGTCAAGGTACATGGTATCATCTGCTCTCTCCAGATATCTATCTCCTTCAGATATCTGAGCAGCCAAGACATTATTTGCAGCAAGGTCAGAGAATATGGCAGTTCTAAGACTCGACTCAATTCATTGCTTAAAATTAATCAGATTAACTTTACCTACCTTTAGTATAATGAGAGGATATAGATAGACATCCAAGTTGCATAAGTTTCCAGTCTACTTAATGAGATGAACTCCCAACTAGACTTTAGCTCACAAGTCCTCAAGATTTATACTGTTGCTACATACAGAAGGTATTCAAACTTCACAAATTCAAGCTTGTCGGTACAGTTAATTTCATTAAATGTTTGAGTAAAAAATATTTTTGAACAGGAACACACAAAAAAAGTTTTGATAATTTGCCATTTTGGTAATGACATAGGGCATAATAAATGACCAGATGGTCTGTTAGAATTAAGAGGCTGAGAATTTATTTTTCATTCCATCCTCATGCTTTCGTATTAAAACTTTGGGCAGGTAATCTCTTACCTCCACTGTCAAATTATTTAACAACCAATTTCTATTCATTCTGGTTGAAAATCGCTTTTAAAGACAAGAACTGTAGTCTTCATTCTTCAATTTAATATCTAACTTAGGTTAGATATCCTGAAAAGGTGATCTAGTCTACACATGTCAGATATAAGCCTGAACCACTGACTACAGGAAATTTAAAGGAATGTTATTTATTTGTACTTTAGTCTAAGGTAGAAGTAAATTAAGTAAAACAAAATAGTGATTTCAGACAATGCAAAGGTGACACCATGTTTCCAGAAGTATCCTATCCATCAAGACATAATAAAACCTTGCATAGTACTCTCCACTGTTCCTTTTCATCAAACTGAGAAAATACACGGTTGAGAATACAAGATTTCAGAAATAGCAGAGATAAAGAAGTGCAGGCTGAAATTTAGGATAGAAAAGGACAGAAACAAGGAGCAGAGAATTACTGGTTACCTTTTACACAGTGTTCAGTACAGGTTAGGACCCCACTTTAACTCTTCTGAAGTAAGTACGGTAACCACTACCGTATTATCCACCACAACGACCAGGTCAAAAGAAGCTAGTTATAGTCCTGACATTGTCTGGCTTCTGAGGTCTCCCCAAGAGATTTAGGTTCTCAGATCTTTATCCAAAACTTGGATCTCAGTGCAGTAGGTAGGTAAGGAGGTGACATTCCACCCATTCTCTCAACCTCCAATTAATCTTAGGTTTTGTGGTGATTCTTTCTTTCCATTTTTTCTCATGAGTTGTCTTGCTTGCAGTCAGAAAAACAACTGTTATGAGTTTAAGCTTGCTGAAGGGTTGGAGCTGGTTAGTTATTGTTTGATATTTTGCTTGTTCAGTATATGTTTTGCTTCTGTTTTTTTCTATAAACTCTCATGTTCCCAAGCACTGAAAATATAAAAATACTATTTAATTTATGTGTTACTTGACCTTTAGAGACTTAGCCCTTCCTTTTTGATCCTTTCCTATCCTGAGTCTAGATAGACTTGAACCAGACAAATATTCTAAATCAGAGAATAAATCATTAAAGATTTTTCATTTCACATTTACATGTTTCGATAAAATAATTATGGTAATATATTAATAAGCTGCATAGCTTTTTAATAGAATGATCCCCCTCTCATCGTTCAAAAATATTAGGAAAAAGCAGGCCCATTCTTAATAACACTAATTTTAAAAAAAAAGCAGCATGCAATGAGAGAAAGTATCTTCCTACCTACATTAAAAAAAAAAAAAAAAAAGGAAAGAAAATGTGAATTAAAAAATTATTTCAAATCAAATTTTCAGTAATCCCTTGCAGGTTTTAAAGTAGTTCTTTACAAAACACTAAAAATGCCTCTCTGGATGAATGAATCTTCTGTAATTGCATCCGTGGATTTAGAGGTTGTTTTGGTTTGACTTTTTTTATCTCTTTTCTATCAATGAATTCCCAGTATTCATTTTAAATGAACAGAGGTATTCATGAGATTGAAGTAGAAGAGAAATATTTTGCTGTATTACAGCCAACCACTCAGTACCTTACAGAATCAAGTGTCATATTAATTTATTTGATTATTGAGCCTGTCATGTTGAAAAGAAAAACTTTATATATATCTTTATGTGTAGATCATCTAATAATATTTTCTGACACAGCTGACTATGAAACAGCCTTGTAGAGAATAAGAGGACTAAAGTAATCTCACTGTTTCCATTTTAATAAGATTTTTCTTTTTCTCTATTTACCACTCTGCTGTTTTACATTGAAATTTGTCTCTGTCAGGCCCATGAAAATATCACCAGCCCTGACTGTCTCTGCCCATACCCATCACTCTCCTCATTTTGCCCAGGGTCTGGGGCCAGTTTGCAGCTCCACACAGCCCAGCCCTGCCCTGCCCTGACATGGTTCTGCTGAGCCAGGACCACCCATTGGCCCACATCCCAGCCCAGCCTCGGCCCATCCCCAGGGAGGTGCCCAGTGGTGTGGACTGGGGCTCCCCCAGTGCCTCTGGATGCCCTGCTCCTGGCTGAGGCTGTTCCTGGCTGCCAGGCCCTGCTGCTCACCAGGTGTTCCCAACACACCTGGACCTTGTGATCTCCAGTGCTTCCCATCAGTTCTCTTTATCTACATTTTGGTGTCTACAATACCTGCCAAACCCAATGTTCACTTCCCAACTTCTGTGTAGCACCCATCTTTTCTACATTTGATTAACCTGTTATAGAGTTGCTTAGTATTTAAGAGAAATAAATCAATATAATACAATCAAGACGTTCAGTCTATTTTAGACCAAGTCATTATTGTTTGGACAGTTTTCCTTGCAGCAACTAATTTAAAATATTTTTCTGTAACTATCTACTATATTTTTCCTGTAGTTTCTATTCTTTTTTTTGTTGTTGTTGTTGTTGTTGTTTGTGCCCAGCATAGCTGCAAGAGAAATATAAAAGCCTATATAAATATTGAAAGTATTTTTCACTACATTGTTTATATCCTATGATCCTTTCCCCCACTTTAACAATTCCTATCTCTTACAAAAACACCAACCCCCCCAAAAAAAAATTTTAAAAAAACCACAAAAAACAAAGAAATCATAAATAAAGTTTTCTTTTAAAACAATTTTTCAAAGCAGAAGGCAGAGGTGCTTGATTTCTTTAAGTGAATCAACTGATTTCAAGTATTTGTATAAGGAACTTGGTCTTGTTTTCCTATTACAGTCAGTGAGATTTAAGGGCTCTCCTAGAGGGAGTGTCATCTGAACCAGGATCCTGTTCTGGAGCACTCTCTGAAGGAGTCTCTTTCCCTTGATAAGTGTTTATGAAGCCTGCCAAGAATAGGCTTCTGCTTACTTTACACCCTCACTGTTTCTCAGTCAGCCCTGAGTTAGAAAGTTGCCGAAAGCCATAAAGACAAATTTCAATATGAATCATGATTCATGTTCATGGAGAGATGGAGAGCTTTAATTTTATGGGAGTGCTACTGTTCAAACTTCAATTCTTTGGGAGGCATAAAGACTTTCTAGAGGAATCTTAGATATATCCACAGGGAAAGTAAAAATAATAATAAAAAAAGTGTTTCAGACTTTTTCTATTTACTCAGCCACGATGTGTGCGCTCAGGACCCACCCATAACTCACATGTCCTCTGTCCTGTCAGTGAGGTTTCCCCTTAATGCAGAAGCCCTTCCACGAAGTCTTGTTCCTGGCTTCAGTTATGAGACCTCAGCCAAAGTTCATTCACACCCACATTCTCCTTTATTTTAAAGGGCAAGGTGCCATTATGTGTCTCTAACACGCGGTTCTCTTTGGATTCTGTGGTTAGTTCCACCCAGTACATAACCAATTCTTCACTCTTGAACAGCACGCAGATCAGCTCATGAGGTTATCTATGTGAACAAAGCATCTCATATACACAACTGAGTACATTCTTGAGGGCAAGATAAATGAATAGAAATTATGAGAAACATATGTCATATTATTTTTTTTCTTTCTAAGCTATATTATACTAACAAACATGGTCAGTACTCACAGCACTGAAGAGGACTCAAGTAATCACCTTTTTACTTTGTGTTTATATAGCATGTGTATTCACTAGTAATTATTTAGTGTAGTCTTTTCTGTTATGTTTGAATTAGATTTTAGGGATAGATTTAGGATTTAGATTTAAGGGCACAGTCTGCATTCAGTAAGTAAGGATCAATAAACATAAGAAAAGAATTTAACATATCAATTCAACACATAAATTAAATATATATATAGATTTTGAAAAGGGCATTTCTTCAAGATATTTAAATTCTATTCACTTCAATTTGATCACAAAGACATTAATGAACAAACTAGTATGCATCAAGTTTAAGGAACCACTACTTCAAATAGTCAAAGCTTGGGATCGACATGGCTGCAGTAGTTTGTTTGTCTATTCCATGACCATAAAAAAGTTCTGTCTTCTAAAGCTACCCCTGAAATCCCTACTTCTTCACTGCAAACTTAATGTGAGGAATTTGATCCTTTAACTTTGTGTTAACACTTACAAAGGAAAAAAAAAGTCACCAAAATTCAGATGACAAGATAGTTTAAGGAGAGGAAAAAAAAAAAAAAAGAAGAATGTTTCAGAATGTGTTTAAAATGCATCTTAGAATTATTGAAATATGTTAATGCACTGATCTTTTGTACACCATACAAGGAGCAGTATACAGAACTGTTCCTCATCAAAAGTCTACTTGCTAATACCACTGGGGAATGTAGTGATTCTCACTGAACCAGACACTGCTCTTCAGAAACAAGCAATTGGGGTTTTTTTCTATTTCTATCAAAGTCTTTGGTAAGATTTTCTTTTCTATTAGAAAATAAATATATGTTATTTCAGTCTATTCCACAATAATAACCATAACATCTGTAAAAAGTTACATACCTATCTGTGTATGGAAGGTAGGCAGAGAAATAAACAAGTGAAATATGAGCCCAAAAAATTAGGTGGATAAGGATTGGAATCACTTTAGAAAAGATATTATTGTTGAGCCGTATACATGAAAATACTACACCTGTTTTATTTCCCTCATTCATGCAAAGCCTAGAACTTTCTTACATGAAACCTAGATTTCCACTATCACAAAATAAGTTTGAATATCCTTATCTGAAAAATGCTCATGGGATTTCAAAGCAGATGATTTAAAGAAAAAGATAACTACCATTTATAACACAAGGCAATTAGGTTTTGAAAAATAAGGAAATCTCTCAAACATAAGTGAACACTAGTACAGGCATGATTTTAGAAAAGTTAATACAAAAGAAAATATATGCATGTATAATGTGTTGTTATTAAGTTATGCCTTCCTTTAAGAAAGCTGTTTTGAAAGTAAATAGTATTTATTAATTTTTAATGGGTTATTTGTTCTTGGCTCAAGCCATATTTTCCAGATCAGACTATTTTCTAAATATATGAGCCTGTCAATCACACCACAAGGACTATTACTAAGCAAGTTGACATCCAACTCAGTGATAGACACACACATGACACCTCTCAGATAAGCCTTCCCTTCAGTGTACACTTCCTGCTTTCATTTGTTTTTTCTTGTTGCTCAGCCCCTGTGATATAAGAGCATTGAAAGTTTAAATAATTAATCAGTTACAAAAAAAAGCAGTAGGAGGCAATCTGCATAATAACTAAAATGGCCTGATATTAAAACAATACTTTAAAAAAGAAAAAATACTTAATAAGTACTCTAACACTTGGAGGTCCTTTTGTCTTAAGCCTCATCACCAAGTTCAGTCTCAACAGGATGATTATCTAGTTCAGATTTGGTTGCATCTGCCTTTTCTTTAGCTGGAATCCGAGTATTTTCTCTGCTACTGGCATTCAATTTTGCTCTTTTCCTTTTGATTTTTAATTCTATTTTTAGAAGCCAATCATGCCCTTGAACATAACTTTTCAGGCAGTCCATGTGCAAAATAGACAGCATGCTTCAGAAAATGATTATGGCACAATGTGCAATCAGACCTTGAAACTGTGTCAAAGGTAACCTTCAGCCCTAACCTCCTTAGGCAGTATTCAAGAAAAGTCTGGTGCTCATACATACAAAACAGAGTCAGTTCTGACTAAGAGGATTTGAATGTGACTTCTGTGTTGCCAGGAAGAACAAAGGTACATGGTATAAATAGGAGGAATACATGAAAGTAATCAACTTAAGGAAATATGACATTTCATGTCCCTGCATCAGTGGGTCAAAGATTACTGCTTTATGTGGCATAGGAGACATAGTATACCAAGAGGAGCTAAAGGATGAAAATATCAGTGGCTTGAACAGAACAGCTTTTTTAATTTTCTTTTCTATTTTGCACTGCAACTGGTATATCCAAAGTTTTGCATGGTCTGACTATTACTTCGAAAACACTACACACACCAAATATACGGAATGAAACAAATCAGAAAAAAAACCCCACACTGTTTCAATGGTGTTCTTTCATATTCTACAAGCTTTACATTCATGATCACTTTGATTACATTTAAGTAATCATCTTTTCATGGATGTGCACAATCCGCCTGGAGCCGTGAGGAGACATTATAAGGAATATTACAAAGATAAAGCTATATCTTTCAGAAGAAATGGTAGAACATGGAGATAATAAAAGAATCTGATAACCACGTTTCATCCCAGGTCTTTACCAAAGGATTACTTTCCACAAACCCAGGTTGCACAGTTTCTGATACTGTCATAATTGGTTTTAGAGATACTGTGAATTTATATTTATTGTCTTGGAAACATCTGAGAATGGATCTGCAATCTATTCCTTTCATGCTTTTTCTGAACTTCAGGCTGCTAAACACCATTCCTGTTCTCCTGCATATGCCAGTTCTAATGCTTATGTGGCCATAGGTAAAATGGATGAGTTTATGCTAAAGTTTACAACTGTGATTTGCAGAAACTGCTTTCAGTGGGATCTGTGAAATGCTGTCTCTCAGTCTACAGCTGCATGTTTGCTGGAAGAGGGTAAAAGAAGGAACTTTACCTCTGATTTACTCCTCACATAGTTCAAGGCAAGTACTTCCAGATTGTCATCCTATGTCCTACTCTATCATTAAAAGGAAAATGAGAGAAGGAAAAATTCAGTGGTCAAAGATTGTTGCAGGTGTTTCAAAGTCAGCAAGAACTACATATGGTCTGAAATTTCCAGACCAAGTCATGACCACGCTATAACTTCTACTTAAAGCTAAATATAATAACAATAACAAAAAACCAAACCAACCAAAATACCCCAAACAAAACAAACCTCCCCCTCCCCCCCAAAAAAAAGAAAAAAAAAATCAATTATTCTTTGTTGAAAGAATCAACAATCAGGAATTATGGTTTTACACAAGACCTCACTCTTACATTTCAGAATGGTAGAATTGGTTCGGGGTTTTTTGCTTCCCTAAGTTAAACTGTAAATTGTGTTAAATATGTTCCTTCATATTTTCGTTTGATTCCAAAGAGGGAATACTTTTTGGTGTACAGTAATTTCTTGGTCTTAAAAGATAAAAAATTTTTATCTTCAGCACTAGTGTTAGATGCTTCAGTATTTCAAGTGCATTTTTAACCAGGAAATCTCCTATTTTATAGGACAGAAAAGAGTCAGTGCCTTAGGGAAACATCCATGCAAGAAGGAATTTCTTGTAACAGCTGCTCTTAGAAATGTTTGACCTTATTTTGAGTGAAGCCAAAATTAGGGAACGGTGTAAAACTGGAAAAAAAAAGTGAAAGTTGCATAGGAAGAAATTAACATTCTACTCAATAGGTTCTTCTCTTCTTCTCTCTTGTTTTGGCTGTTAGGACCATCATATTTAAAGACCAGTATTTTAATAATCACTGTATCTGCAAACCATACATTCTTCTTAACAACACTATCCTATTCTGAAAGATAAAGATGTAAAAGGTATTACAATTTAGGCCTACAAGTGATATTAGAAAGTTGGGTTCTTTTTAAGTAGTCCATATTTTCCTACAGCAATTTGATTTTTATATATATCAGAGGATATTAATTAAGAAATTACGTGAGTAATTAAAATTATCTGCAATTTTCTCAAAAAACTAGATTTAAATAAAAAATGTATGATTGTTTAAAGTAATGAAGGCTTATTATTTAAAAGTGGCAATATTTGCACATTTCTTACTATTTCTATAAACAAATTTCCCAGATCCAGATAAGCACCAGTTTTATACATAACAATTTGAAAAATAAACTGTGCAGGTTCAAGCAAATACTTAATTTCCTATTCAGTAACTAAACAGGAAAAGGGAAAGGCATAGAAAGATTAAAAATTTTCCATTTTTATTGAATTAAAAAATGTATTTTCTTTGCTTGACAGAAATTAAAAACCTCTTAAACTAGTTTCCTGATGTTTAAAATATTCCCATATGGCAGAAAAGGTCACATATTGATCCCTTAATTTAAACCAGAATAAACATATGTACTGGTTTTGGGTGGGGTATACTTAATTTTTTTCACAGTGGCTGGTATGGGGCCATGTTTCAGATTTGTGCTGAACACAGGGTTGATAATATAGAGATGTTTTTGCTATTGCTGAGCAGGGCTTGCACAAAGCTTTTCATACTGCCACACTGGCAAGGAAGTTGGAGGTGCATGGGAGGCTGGGAGGAGACACAAACCCAAACTGGTCAAAGGGATATTCCATACTCTATGACATCATGCTCAGGATATAAAGTGGATGGAAGAAAGAGGAAGTTGGGAACATTTGGGGTGATGGAGTTTGTCTTCCCAAGTCATCATTGTGCACGATGGGGCCCTGCTCTCCTGGACAGGGCTGTACACCTGCCTGCCCATGGCAAACAGTGACTTAATTCCTTGTTTTTCTTTGCTTGTGAGTGGGTTTTTCTTTCTCTATTAAACTGTCTTTATTTCAACCCACAAGTTTTCCAGCTTTTACCTGATTCTCTGCCTGATCTTATGGGTGGGGGTGTGAGCAAGTGGCTGTGTGAGGTTTGACTGATGGCTGGGGCTAAACCATGACAACTTCCTGAAACCCTTTTTTTTTTTTTCTTAATGGAATTAATTTTGTCCATCCTTTTTGTGTTGATGAGGCAGAAGGTTTCTAGAGCAGCTGTTTCAAAGTGGTCATTCTTATTAGAGAATGTACTAGCTTAGCACTCAAAGAATAACATCTGTAAGTTTGAATTCACCACTGATCTTCTGAATGTCTTTATGAAGTTATTGCTTCCTGGTATTTCACTGCTTCTGCTCACTTTAAATGTGAGTATATTTATTTCTCTGTAAGGAAGCTCAGCTAATGGACAGTTTTATCTAAGTGGATGTACTCTGATTCCTAATCTCCCAAGTGATGCACAAAGCTCACAGTTTGGTTTGAATAAACTTCTTCAAAAACTTTTTTGTCTTGAAGAGTAAGGCACTGAAACACATTTCCCACAGAAGCTGTGGATGCCTCATCCCTAGCAGTGTTCAAGGACAGGTTGGATGGCGCTCTGGGCAACCTGGGCTAGTGAGAGGTGTTCCTGCCTGTGGCAGGGAAGTTGGAACTAGATGATCTTTAAGGTCCTTTCCAACCCAGGACATTCTGTGAATCTAAGACTGTATGATTTTTCTGATCCTGTCTTTTATTTACTTCTTCTTATAAATAGAAAATTGCATAGATGATTCATTTTCCTAAGACATCAATTTAATTTCCCTCAGGCAGGGTATATGAAAGTCATGCATTCTGAGTATTGCCTTCAGAAAAAAAAAAAATGTGGAAAGGGTAAAATGCCACCAACTTAGAAGTTCTGTGGTGACTGATCTTTTTATGTTTCTAAATGTAAATTTTCTTCATTGAAATGACATAGAAGGTGTTTCCAGATATAGGAATTTTGTCTTCTTTTAGGCACCACCTTTTGACAGATGTGAAGATGCAGGCAATTTGTCCTTGATAATTCAGCTATATAGGTAACTGATTACCAGACTGAGATACTTTGTTGGAGTGATGTGCTTCCTGTTATGATCTTTGCAAATGATGGGAATCAAGTTATTAAAATAAAAGAAAGACCTTCTCTGCAATAAGAGAAGATGTTGCCTTTTAAGGAAAGCAATCTGAAGGTGGAAACTGGATGTCTTAAATTGAAAGGTAAAAGTCCTATTGATTTAAACAGCAGGAGGATTTCATCATAAATGTGAGAAAAATTTGTCCTATTGGTTATTGAATATATTGAATCCAGCTATGAAGAAGAAGCAATAATTCAAGCTCTATGTTATTTTAGCAGTCATGCACAACGTATTTTTTCTTAACTACAAAGTTTCTTTTTCAGAAGATTGTATTTGAATGAAATCTCTGGAATATTTTCTCATAAATTTTGTCCATGTTAATATCCTCTGTGAAGGTCAGAAGGAGGGCAAAATATTGAGTTTTAATAAAAATATTGCTTACGAAGATAGAGTTTTATTAAACAACTTTTTAATTATTTTTTAGATTTTTAAAGATGCCCAAGAGTTAAAAGAAATCAGCAACACTCATAGAAAAGTAGAAGGCTAGCTAGATTTTATTCTCTTATCAGCCACAGGCATGACTATCTGGCTTCAATAGGAACATAAAGATGTCAGTAAAATTAGCTCGCATTTCAACTGACCCTTGACTAGAATCACAGGAAAAACATATATTGGGAGAGGAGCAGCTGAAGAGCAGCTCTCCAGAAGGAGATCTGGGGGTGCTGGTTGACAGCAGACTCTGTAGGAGTCAGCAGGATGCCAAGGCAGCCAAGAGAGAAAACCACATCCCAGGGTGGGATAGCATTTGGAAGGGACAGTTATCCCACTATATTTAGCATTGGTGTGGCCTCACCTTGAATTCTGGGCCCCATGATTTAAAAGAATGTGAAGGTCCTTGAATGTGTCTAGAGGAGGGCAACAAAGATAGTGACAGGGCTCAAATAAATGAGAGTCCATAGGTTTTTCACAAAGGCCCCATTTAAATTCTCCTCTTCTGACAAACAGGAGAAACTTCCATGCACTCAGATAAGTGATTAAAATGCTCTTTTTTAAAAACAGATTTACAGCATTTGCAAATGAAGATGATACCATTTCTGAAATAAACAGCGTTGAGTACAAACTGTGCATTTACACAAGATATAAAGAGCCATGAGCTCTGAGCAGGCACATTACAAGGTGGAAGCTGTATTGTGCCTTCATTATGAGGTGTGAGGGCAAAACCATTCCAAAGTTCCTGGATCTGTTGGTACCAATCTGATGATACTTTGACAGCTCTTTTTTGAAGCTCTTTTTTTCTTCATCCTTTTGATAATTTCTGTGCCATGAACAGAGGCTGCAGTCACAGACATGGGCAGCCATTGCATTGGATAAACCAACCATCAGAAAGATGGCTTTGTCCTAAGAGATTTTATGCTGTAAATTGGAACAGAGATCCTGGCTGTGGTTGTATGGAGAAAAGCAATAATCCTCCTGTCACCCTACTACTATGAAAAAACAACTTTTCCCTATTTGTCAACCGTAATACATGTTAGAAGAAAAGAGAAATCTTTTTCTTCTTTGAGAAGTCATCAATTGAAGCAATATAATTTATCCCAGGAGCAAGGAAAAAGTAGAGATGAAATTAGGACCTTATGAGTCATAGCTTGTTCTCTCTTCTATTTTGGGAGTGCAACATCTGTAAGCTACCCTTTATTCAAGGATATTCAGAATTGAGTTCCTTGTATTTTTATCAAGGACTAATCCAAGTCCTTGATTAAAAACAATTATGAATCTGGGGCAGATTGTGTGTTTGATTCCTCCTACTTTCAACAGTAAAATAAGAACAGCAGATAGAGACGTAGATTTTTTTGGTTGCTGTTTTTTCCCCTCTTTCCCAGAAAGAGGAATTCTGTTGATATTTCTTTGGTAAAAGGAAAATGATATACAAGTTAAGAAGCTTTACAGTCAATTCTCCTAGAAGTTTACATTAACTAAGTCATCTGTATAAAAGGCATAAAGCTTTAATGGTAGTATTTCTCCCTAAAAGCTTCTCAACAGAAGAAGAGTTCCACTGATTATATCTTCGTGGAGACTAATGTAATCCCACTGAAAGTACACGGGCATGAAATTTTTTCATGATTTATTAGTCTAAGTGTGGTACTTGGTTATGGACTAGGTAGCCTGTGTAAAGCAATGTATTATTTGTTACATTTTTACTTGTCTGAAATACTTTTTGATAGAAACTCAAATAGTTATTATTGATGGAAGTATAACAAAGACATAAGGGAGTTAGGAACCTATTTGCTATTAAAATGCAAAAATATTTTCACAGAGCATAAATATTTACAATCAAACATTATTTCTTTTACATGTTAACACAAATGAAATACGAAAAATCATACTTATGATATTGTTCAAAAATAGTCACATACCTGAAAGTTAAACATTGATTTAACATTTCTAGCAGAAATGAAAACACAAATTTATTCATTATACTTACAGAGATTGGTTTTGATTTTCTTTAGATGTCTAAGATCTGACTTTATGCAAATTACGATGCCATCAGTGAGGAAACTTATGTTCCTTCTGGTTTTATTCTCTTCTCTTCTCTTAAATTCTGCTGAACTATAAGTATTTATTTTACCCCTTCCCAGATTTCAAAGTGGGTGTACTTATTTTTAGGCAAAATACATAATACAATACACAGACTGTCTGAGAAATAGGGAGGAAAAAAATGGAAAATTCTGAAACCATTTCTTTTCTTCCCAATTTCTCAATGGTAATTTTATTACATCCTGTACTGCCAGGCATCCTCCTAATCAATGTAAGCTTTAAATGAACCAGTGCTATGGCAGGAGACTTGGCACTAATGAAAGCCAAAAGAACATATTCTTTTGGTTCTCTAAATGGAAATAATAATTTTCAATTAAAAAGCAGGAGTGAAAAGATGAAAATGGATTGCCTTTCTAAGGTGCTAACCTTTACCTGCAGATACCTATTGAAGAACACACTTTACATCCATCACTAGAAAGGCTTTATTCATTCAATATTCTCAGATACCTTACAGCAGCTTTTGGAGCTATTAAAGAAAAAAAAAATTATCTGTTCTAAAGTGGAAACCCCCAAATCACACTGGAACCATATTTTTAGCTCTGTATACTGTATATTCATATACTGTATGAAGAGGTATTGTAAAGCAGTAAACATATTTCGATCCTTCAGTGTCTGCCAGTCTGTGATTGCAAGGAATTACCTATGAGGTCTGAAATAATTTAGGAAAAAATTACTTTGTTTTGTGCTAACCTTCCAAGAATACATATAATTAGCTGGTGCAGTAATACAACTTTTAACTCTATGAACCACTGCATGATGCTCCCCTGCCTCTTTGTGAGCAGCATGATGACGTTTAATAGCTATCTCACAGAAACTTTTGCTATTCTGATTATGTTAACAGGCTCATTTCCAAGGGATGGTTAAATTAAGTTACACTTTATTTTTATTTTTCTTCTAATTTCTGCATAAAATATTGCAACCCCCTTCAATTATGGAAGATTTCCCAAAAAATGAAGGATTTAAAATGCATTTATTTTAGTCAGCAAGGATCTTCATAACAGTATTAAAAGCATACCTCTCACAATATCTTTCTGGACATCTGAATAAACATCTCATACTATGGGTGAGCAACTGGCTCACGGGACAGGTGCAAAGGGTTATAGTAAATGGGGTTACACCACTACTGGAGTTCTGCAGGGCTCCATCTTAGGCCCAGTGTCCTTCAACATCTTCATAAATGTCTTGGATGCAGGACTTGAAGGTATAATAAGTAGGTAGAGAATTACATAAAGCTGTTAGGTTGTATATTAGAAAAGATTCTTTGCCCAGAGGGTAGTTGGAACTGGAACAGGCTCCCCAGGGAAGTTGTCGCAGCACCAAGCCTAACAGAGTTCAAGAAGCATTTGGACAACACTCTCAGGCACATGATGTGATTCTTGGGGTGTGCTGGGAAGGCCCAGGAGTTGGATTGTGATGATCATTTTGGGTCCCTTCTAGTATTATATGATTTTATGATTGTATGATGCACTTTTGAAAAAATGATAAAAAAATGGTTTTAAACACAGGTTGGTGGCTTCTTATGAAATACAGGGATTAAGTACATTTGAATCTTAACCCATTTGAGTTGAACAGTAAATTTTTTGTTGACTTCAGTGCACTTGAACTTCATCCACAGTTCTTTTTTCTATATAAGCTCAATAAAACAATGCATGTATTATCACTATATCATCACTGCATTTCAGATGGATGTTCTAAATTATATAATATTATATAACAACATACTAAAATTTTCAACATCTTTTAAATGACAGAAAGTTAAGAAGAAAGTTTCAGATTTCAATGAATAAAATCCTTTTGATGCAAGCTGACAAGAGAACTTATGTATAGCATAACAAACTTTTAAAAGAAAAAAAATAAGTGAAAAATGGACATTATGGGCAATATGCAAGACAACCCTTATAAAGAGCTTTATAACTGGGTCCATGTAAACCCAGCGAGGTTCAACAAGCCCAAGTGCAAGGTACTGCACCTGGGTCGGGGCAAACCCAGACATGAATGCAGAGTGGGAGAACAACTCATTGAATGCAGCCTTGTGAAGAAGGACTCGGAAGTTCAAGTGGACAAAATCTGGCTATGAGCCAGTCATGCGATGTTGCAGCCCAGAAACCCAACTGTGTCCTAGACACTGAAGAGCATCAAGAGAGCTGAGACCAACAGGTCAAGGGAGGTGATTCTGCCACTCTACTCTACTCTCGCAAGACCCCACCTGGAGTACTCTGTTCAGCTCTGGGGTTCCCAGCACAGTAAGGATGTAGACCTGCTCAAGTGCATCCAGAGGAGGGCCATGAAGATGCTCTGAGGGCTGGAGCACCCCAGACAGACTGAGAATGTTGGGGTTGTTTGGCCTGGAGAAGAGAAGGCTCTGGGGAGACCTCATTGCAACCTTCCAGTACCTAAAGGGACCGAAAATATAGGGAGAGTGACTTTTTATATGGGCAGATAGTGATAGATCATGGGCCAACAGTTTTAAATTAAGAGAGATTTAGATTAAATGTTAGGAACAAATTCCTTGTACTTAGAGGGTTGTGAAGGATAGGAATAGATTTGCTCAGAGAAGTTGTGAATGCCCCACAAAAATGGGGAATACAGATTCAACATTTCTTTACATAATATTCAGAAAAAAAATTACATTTTATAAAACTATGCCCTTTGTATAAACTGATTAACTATGGAATTACCACCAAAATTATATGGATTATGTATATATAAAAAAATCTTTATACTAAAATATATCATGAAAACAGAATTCAGTCAATGTGAGAACAATTCATGTTCAGAAATCTTATCAAGTAAGCTTTCAATTACATCAAAATATATTTCACATAAATGAGTCTAAATGTTTGTGAGTTTCAAAAGAGTTACAGAGATTTGAACACGTTAAAATTACTATACCAGCATTTTTAATATTTTCACTGTCTTTTGTTTTTACAGGCAACCTTACAGAATGTTTTGAAAAATAGCTTTTTGGTTTGTAAGACTCTAAATGGCTTTATCTCATTTTCAAAACTATATAGGTTATGATTAAAATTATTTTATGAGACCATACTTTATTAGCTTAGTCAACCGCATCAATCCATCAAGCCTGGAGGAAGCAGATTTTGTTGCATCTATGTAAGAGGAACCCTCTGTCAAAATTTTCTAAGTTTCACAATTACATTTCAAGAATGCCCACACTTGCCCTCGATAACAGAATTACATAGAAGTTACACAGCTTCAGATGCTGTAAAAATAAGCCACATGAGTGCAGAGCACGCTGATAAGTGCATTTGTGGTTGTAAGACACAATCCCAGCAGTACCACGTGCTCACTCAATAAAAGGAATATACCTGATTTTAGAAACTCTGTGAATGTATGCATTGCTTCTGATGTTTGAAATGGAAGATGTAGTGACATGACAATCCAAATCCAAAGGAATATGGTTAGAATTTATGAGATACATTTGCACAAATACAATTTCTGTGACTTAATAATAGATTTAGAGAAAAATATAAGATTTACCAAAAAAAAAATTAATCATCGAAGATCATAATTTTAATGCCTAGAAAAACATGTTGATAGCAAAGGGAGTAACAGGTGTCATTTCTGGGAAGTTAGGAGTTAAACTGAACTAGAAAGTCAGCTGTAAACTGATATTAGCTAATGCAATTATCAGCCAGCTAAGAAGACAGGCCAGGGACAAAACTGGCCAGAATCTGCATGAAGCTTAGAGATAGCTGAGACAGTGGAGTGAAGTTTGTATTGGCTTCAACAATGCAAATAGTCATAATAATCTTAATGAACTTAAATAAACCTCCTTTCTTGTGTAAGCATAGAACTGTGATTTACTGAGCACACTCCAACTTCTGAGTCATTCCCATGTTGTACTACTTCTGGCCTTTTCTACCAGATCATCTCTAAGTTTCCTGTGGAAATATAGTGGAGGTAGAGGAGAGCTGTACAGGGGCACAAAGGGAACAAATACCTTCATATCAAAATTTAAAATGCAGAGTAATTCTGTACAACAATTACACTACTGAAGATAAAACTCAACGTATTGTAGAGTACCGTACACTGCCAACATGAAAAAATCTGGCTCATGAGGTCACATAGTGCTTGCTTGATTTGATTACTGCTGAACAGATGAATAGAATAGAATAGAATAGAATAGAATAGAATAGAACTGAATATAACTCAGTTGGAAGGGAACTATAATGGTCAGTCAAATCCTAAGCAGTTCATTTAAAACATATACTGTTTCAGTGTTTTAATTTTCAAACCAGGTACTCAGGGAAATAAAAAAAGATGGGGTTCTCAGTAACTGGAAGTATGGAGCCTGCTTGTAAGTTGAACTCTTGATTTATATTGCAACATCTAATATGGTTACTTATAAAGAGCATGTGTATATAATTTCTGCTAAAAGGAAGTCCAGCCTTAGCAGACAGAGTACTTAAAATGGATGCTTATTGCCAGAAAGAGAGATAAATGATAGTGTATCCTTATCTACATGATTTAGAATTGTAAGAGGAAGAAAACATTAAATTGCAGGGGTCTCGGAACTGCTAAGTCAATTTTACGATTTTGAACTCTGAGTGTGTCTCATTTTACTGCAGTAGAAGTTTCATTTAACTCCAGCTTTCAAAATACCTCATCCATATTTCTAGAATTCATCTCAGGTTTTGGCTTTCCATTTTTTCTGTGATAAGACTCTGGCTTCAAAATGCCTGATTCATATTTCTAGAAATCATCTCTGGTTCTGTCTTTAGTAGCTCACATAAGATCAAGTTCATCTTTGAATATGGAAACTTTTTGAAGATTACTTACATTTTTTTTCTTCAAAGTGTGTAACACCATGACTAAATTTAACTGCATTAAAAAAATGTGCTAGGGCTTTGGGGCTTTGGTTTTATTGTTTTGAGGTTTTGCTTTGTTTTCTTTTTCCAGGGTTTTTTGAGTGAGGGCGAGTTGTCAGATTTAATTTTACTGTTACACAAGCTAAACAGGGAAACAGCATATTGAAGTCTTACTATGAGACAGATGATCCAGGTCATGTCACTGCAAAACAATACTAAACATTAATCCCTCTTTTGTATTTTTCCTGCCAACATAATCTGAAAAAGCCACTAAAACAGTGTTTATAGCTAGGGTGGAAAGATGTTGTTACTTCTTAAAGCATATCCATGAAGAATGAGAATGTAGAGACCGAAGAGGAATCTAGACTGAGCCACATCATTCAAAACATCCCACTTTTTTGTAATATTAGAACCTACTTTGAATTAGGATATATGTTTTGCCTAATCCAACCACTCTGAAGAATTTCTATTATTTCTGTTAAGTAACTCTCTAAATAACTTGGGAATTTAAAAAATTTAACTCAACTGTGGAATAACTTATAAAAAAATACTGTCACTGTACACAGTGCTCAAATCATGTGGGGTGGAGTGGGGAGACAGTTGGATTTAAACTTCTGTGTGTTACAGAATTGAATTTTTCAAGATACAGGAGCACTGCCTTGCACTGGGACAATTTAACAATTTCCTCTAGTTCCAGCAGAATCTTCAGTCCCCATTGTGGTGAGGCATAAGTAGGAACAGAAACTGCTTGGCTGGGCAGAAGCAGGATCCTCCCAAACCTTGAAGTGCACAAGTAATTAAACACAGCACTGCAGCATTCCACTTTTTTAATAATGCCCACTAGAATAAGTAGAAGAAAAAGTTAAATATTTCTAATTTATTGTCCCAAAAGGAGCTTACCCATGGAATGCATTTTGCTAAATGCAAACTTATACTTAAAGGGAAAATAAAGCCTCCTAAATAACAGCAACCCAGATTATTACTGCATGCATTCTCAGGGATCTAGAAATCTCAGGAAATTCTAGAAGTACTTAATTCAAAGGAAAGAGAGGGATGATTTAAAGGTTCAAAAGCCTTCAATACAGCTGTCTACTGTTTTGTCATGGTGCTACTTGAATATATATATATAGAGAGAGAGATGAGGAAATTATTCCCAGAGCAGCTCTGCAGTCCTCTAAGAGGGAGAGTATGCTGGAGTTACAGATAAACATTGTTCAGTGCAAAATCTAAAGAGCTATATTTTAGCCGGATGCAGGAAGAAAAGATTGAGATAAAGATATTTGTCTCTATAATTCAGTTAAAATGTTTTATAACCCTGGATGTCACCATGTTACAGCTACATTAAAAAAAAATAAAAAAGCAGCAGCTTTTTTTCTGACTAGGATGTCTGTATTTTCATTAACTTTAGACTAGGATTTTCAGTATCTCAGATATAATCAGACTTTGGGGCAGTGGAACCAGGGACATATATCCTAGCAAGAAGATAAAGATGCTGTCCAGGTGTGTAGGGATGGGATCAGAAAAACTAAGGCACAGTTGGAGATGAATTTGGTGAGGAATATGAAGAATGACAAGAAAGGCTTCTACAGCCCATGGTGCTCAGAACAGTATGTTGCTCAGAAAAGGGAGTTGTACTCCCTGTAATAAATAAGAGAGGAGAACTAGTGAAAAATGCTGTAGAAAAGACTGAGGTACTAAAAAATATTTTACCCCTCAGTTTTCACTGGTAATTGCTCTTCCCACATCTGTCAAATCCCTGAACCTTCAGGTAGAGACTGGGGCCTTCCCACTGTAGATCAGTGAGGAACCTGAGCATAAAGAAATCCAAAGGACCCAATAAAATGCATCCCAGGGTCTTGAGAGAAATAACAGATGTAGTCACTAAGCCAATTTCCACTGTATTTGAAAAAACATGGGAAATAGGGGAAGGTCCCAGTGACTGAGGAGACATCACACCTGTTTTTAAAAATGGTATTAGGACAACCCTGGGAACTACTGGTGTAACCCATAGATAACATAGAAATGATAAAGATATGTTTCTCCATTGTTTTCTGCCTGTCAAAAGACTTCCTACCAAAAATCCT
>JAWWES010000001.1:94195240-94266851 GCA_035583135.1 Lophotriccus pileatus
GCCTGGGACAGTGTGACAGGCAAATCTGCATTCCAACAACTTAAAGCCATTAAAGATCCCCCCTGCTGCTACAGAGACAACAGCTAAAATGGCAGGGAGAAAGACAGAAGAAAAAAAAAAACGCAGAAAACTGCTCCTTTCCCCCCCACTCACACACAGGGCATAGAGGTAGTTTTTGGTGGTTAACTTTTCTCTGCTTCTAAAAATAATCTTAGCACTTTCCAATCTTTTCTTATTTTTTCCTCCTTTTCTCTTTGCATCCCTTAGCAATTAATAAAATCAATTTTTGGTATTAAACAGCTAACTTGTATGAGTTTTAATTTTGCTCAAGAAAATATTAGAACCTATAGTTCCTCTCTGCAATATTTAAACAGACTGGAACGCTACAACTGGCCAGCCAGCTTCACCCCCATGCCCAATAAGCTCATGGAAGGGATCCTTATGGAAGTTATACTTCTGAATCGGGACTGTTCAATGCTCCTGGAAAACCTTATTAGGGCCTTTCAATATACAAAGTGTGCTTATAAGAAAGATGGAGAGACTTTTAACCAAGGTTTATAGTGGCAGCACAAGGGCCAAAAGAAATCTTTTTTGATGAGGGTGGGGAGACACTGGAACAGGTTGCCCAGAGAAGCTGTGGATGCCCCATCTTTGGAAGTGTTCAAAGTCAGGCTGGAGTTTTGAGCAACCTGACGTAGTAACAGATGTCCCTTCCTATGGCAGTGGGGTTGGGCTATATGGTGTTGGAAGGTTCCTTCCAATCCAAACCATTCTGTGCTTCTATAATTTATGTGTCTAACATCATCCAGTGATTATCTATGCAGTCCTAACATTTTTTGTATCTACTGCTGTTAATCACACCGTATAGACCGAAAGAAAAATAATTTAATGTGCTTCAAGAACAGAACTAATATTTATGAGGAGTATATAATTCAGAATTCATGTCCATTCAAGTGATAATTTTCCTAGAGATATGCATTTGATCAATTCAGTGCCTATTCCATCATCACAGGATGAGATAATAGTAATAGAATTATACATCTCCGTCATTAACAACAGGTTTGAATTTGATCTCATGTATAAACTTGCAAACCAAATGCAATTGAAACACACAAGATTTATGGAAATATAACCATATAGAAATAATAATCCAGACTAGAAGAAAAGGATACAAATACTGTTAATCTTCAAAATCTGTGTCATAATAATTATGCTACTTTTTTTAAAGTCTTATGAACAATCCTATTTGTTTTGCACATGGTTGTTTATCTGAAGAAAATTGTGTTTTCTCTTTCTTTTTCTTTTACCTTTGAAACAAGTCAAAAATACATGCAATTCACCTACCATCTTCCAGTGTCTAGGCAGAACCTAGGAAGTTCTCAGTGATCACATTTACATTTCATGCAGGAAGAGAAAGCCTAAATATCCTCATAAAACACAATTCCTCTGGTTTTTTTAAGTGCTATACACATATTCTGAATACTTTTGTTTTTCGAAGTCAAACATAGACCTTTGTAATAAAGAATAAATTCCACAGTCTCAAAAGTTACATTTGCTACTGCTGAGAAGCAATATTTAATGCCAAATATAGCACTGTGTTTTTCTAATCCATTTTAAATCCTGACAATTATTATATTTCAGTTTCTCGTATGAATGCCTCTGTATTGTGTCTTTTTTTCCTGAATGTCACAATACAAAAAATATAGCATTCTGATTCCTTCTATTATTTTGTTTTCAATATAAGTTCATAAAATAGCAGTTCACCAATGCAAATATTGCACCTTTTCCTTTAGATTTATATGAGGCAGCTGGACAATGAAACATTTTAAACCACTTATAATCATTTGTATCCTTCAACAATGTTAGTTTTAAGAAACCAAGAGAAAACATTTTAAGAGATCCATTAAATAACCTTTTTTACAGATAAATAACTTTTTTACAGATAAATAACTACTACCAAGTTCCTGAGTATACACTCTGTTTGACAACAACAAAAACCACAACAATTCATTTTTTTTGTGTCTTAAGTTCTTACTTTTTGGTCTTTTTTTTTTTTTTATTTTCGCTGAGCACCAAGATTGCATGCATAAATATACCAAAATATCTCATTATAATTCTGGCTTTATATTTAAATCTGTTCCCATCATAGAAAAAAAAAAATGTTCTTTTGTATTTGAAGAAGAGTCAAAATCAGGGACAAGAAAAAAAAAATCTCAGTACTCTGATGAACTATGAAGTTCTTAAATTCATTAAGGACATGAACAGACAACTCGACAAAAGAAGTTCCCTGTGTTCCAAAATAGTACATGACATGAATATAGATCAGCTTTGCTATTAAGAAACACAAGATCAAAAATTCTTGTAAAAGCCACACAAACTACTATACCTTACCTTGTGTATCTAAAATGTCAGAAATATGAGCACTTGAGCAGTCTATATGCTATTTTATACAAACTATAAGGTATATAGCCTTTCTCTTATGTACTACCTCTACCTCTGCTCTAAAAAACAATTTGCACACAAAAATAATAAATGAAGCTATATTGTAACATTTTCCCTCTTTCTATCATTGCCTACTGTTTTGAAACTAGTTAGTACTCATTCTTGATTAATTTTCTTCCTTTTTTTTTTTACACAAAATCAAGATGATATTAATAAGAAAAAGATATCAGTTCTCAAAACATTACACATTTCCAGTCATTTCTGTCTAAGGTGAAGGCAGCTGTCAAAAAGAATGTAGTCTAGTCCAGTTTTCATAAAATATTGGACAGAACTCAAAATCCATCAGCGAGAATGGTCTTCTTTTAAATTGAAACTGACCCAAGGGCCTCTGATTGATCAACAGAAAAATTCAGCTATCAAATATTTCTATGAAGAGAAGAATCACTTACCTAAAACCCCCAGCCTGTAATTGATAGTGATAACAATGACATTTCCATAACTTGCGAGAATGCTGCCATCAATCATGTTGCCAGTACCCTCCATGTAAGATCCACCATGGATGTAGACCATAACAGGTTTCTTGCTGTTCTGATCATGTATGTCTGAAAAAAATTCAAGTAAGGAAAACACAATAAAGTAATAAAAACATAAGGAAAATGTAATTAGCAATTTATAACTGTGCTAAAAATAATCTTAATTATTTCCTGTGTTTTCAGTGTCATCACCAGCATTTTAATCAGCTAGCTTGCGCAGTTCAGGATCATCCAACAAGCCTAGGATTTATAATTTTAAATTTCAGTACTATTTCCTCTGAAATGTTCTCAGAACACTAGAAATGCCTTCAAAATTACAAGAAATTTAATTTTACTGTAAATGCCTCAAAGCCTAAAAAGAATATCTAATTATGGGATAATCTTCTCTTTTTTAGAATATTCTGATTCAAGTACATGACAATTTAGAAATATCTGTGCATCTAATAATGAAATTATGGTAACGATCCATACTTTGCCATTCCTCACTGGGACATAACTGTTGAAATTATATTCCCAATAGTTTGGTAAAAGATAATATCACAAAACCAAATAGTTCTGATAGAAGGAAACACAGTGGACTGTTCCTTCTTTCAAACAGCCTAGGAGTTAACAGAGAGGATTTATGTGAATTCATGGACCAGATTTTTTTTTGTATTTAAATCAAACTATGTCTTTTGTGTAGTACTTTTCCTTGACATGATAACTCAACCTCAAAGAAAATCCTTGAATTAATGGTATTGCTAATCTTTTGTATGTTCAAAACCATTCCTGACTACTTTCAAACAGATAAACAGCTGGGTCTTTATTCCTAAAAGAAAGGTAAATGAAATTGATAGTAATATTTTCATATTTCACAGTGCATTACAAAGATGCACTAGTCAATGATTTGGAGTATATTTAGGACCAGATAAATGGCTCCTGATGCCAGACATGATTCAGGATACCTGGATTAGGAACTGATGTTCTCTACAAAAACAGTGGGAACAAGGGCTAAGCTCCTTTATAAAATAGGGAGCAATTTAGCAAGCTGCCATTAGTAATGCAAACATTTTACAAATAATTCAGTGTATCTGCATGGAATCAGAGCACTTCTTTCAAGTATACAGCAAAACATACAAGAAAAATCAGAATCTCTGATTATTCAATCAGGATTTGGGGGAAAATTAAAAAAAAAAAAGGAAAAGCAGTCTTCTCTTTTGGGTAAGATAGGTATATATTGAAGAGTGGAGAAGGGAAATGGACAAAGAAAAAGCTGAGCTAAACATCTAGAAGACAAGGACTTGGATTTGAAAACCTTCCCAAACCGTTTCTTCCCCCCAGGTTTATTAGGAAATACTTTGAGACACAAAAAAATGCAATAGGCAATGAGGTACCAGTTATTTAATGTATTTTTGTATATGTGGAGCTAATTTGAGCATATTTAAAGGGAAATTTTGACTGGTCAAATTCCTATGTTCCACTTTTATTTTACTCATGTGTTTGCATTACCTTATATATCACAAATTTCCAGCTGGGTGCAGGAGCCTATTTCCAGGCTTCAATGTATACCCGTCTACTTGTCAGAGTTTAAGGTTTGTCATATTTGCCTCATTTACATGAAAAAATACACAGTTAATATGTTGTATTTTAGGCATTACACTTGACCAACAGAACAAAAGTTTTTGTGATAAGATCTTTTTAATTCCTGTACCTACAAAAGTAATGCAGCCACTAAACAGGTCATATAAAGCAATGAGGTGCATTCTAGTGGATGCATTTTTTTTTATTCTCACTAAAGTACGTAAAAGTGCTTCTTCTCCAAAGGCACAACTAAGCCCTCAAAAAAAGGAATGCAGCTGTCATTTAAGAAAATTGCTTGTGTTACTGAATTACTTTTCCCTTCTCTCCCCACCCAGTCTCATGGCATGATTTGTTGTATGTAATCATTCCTTATTACATAGTTCAATCTCAGGGTTGAATCTTTCATTGCTAAAGTCAATTGGAAGCTTCCTTTTCTCCTTCAACGGGAACATGATTAGTTTCAACATGAAGGAAATTAGCTCCATGCTTTATGTGCTTAGATCTGAAGTGAATACCTTTTTTAATCATGAAACCCTAACATTTTCTAAAGAAGTCTGAATAATAATGTGTTCATAATCTAATACTTATCTTTAGGGTTTTTAAGCAATTTTGGTTTTACTTGTTATTTGCCCTTTGCTTTAAAATTAACTTCCGAATTTGGTATAGAAGTAATAATACCATCATCTGAAAAAAGCATAGGTTGCACAGAAATAGGTAGGTGATAATCAAAAAATAAGAGAGTAATTTTAGAGTACTCTGCACAGCATTTTTGTGTTATGAGAAACAGTGTAATTCAGCAGTGAAGGTGGTACAGTAGAAGGCAACCAGTGTGAATCAAAGATCAGAGATTTTTATAATGGTATTTTGTATGTGGATAGAGTTGCTAAAATCGAGCTGAACTCCCTGGAAAAGAGGTGATAGTATCCTCACTGCAGTATACAGGATTATAAGGAAAACAGAGAGGACATACGTTTTGAAGTTATTTAAGCTGATGTCAGATAGAAGAAAACAGGAAAAGAAGACATGGAATAACACCTTGGATTGTCCAAGCATGAGAGGATTTAGAAACACATTATTCCAAAACCGGAGTTGTTATTTTCTCATTTAGTTTTTGTTGTTTGGGTTTGTTTTTTTGTTTTTGTTTTGTTTTGTTTTCCTAATTTGGTACATATATGAAGTAAAATAAACTGTCAGTGTAACTTCAATGAAAAGGAAGGGTGAGAACAGAGGAAGGTTTCATGACTTCTTTCTATTTTGGTTCATCCTAAATAGTTTTGCTGTGTCAAGGCAGGGAAAAAAGTATTTCCTTCTAAAACTTTTCTGGGGTACTTCACTTTGAACTTTTAACATTTCCTTTCAGGGAATCTAATCCAACTTTGAAAGAAGTCAATGAAAATGATTGTTACTGATTTCAGTGGGAATGTGGTCAGAGTCAGAACAAATGTGTCTCAGAGGCTAGCTGATTACAGGAAAAAAACAATAAAGCAACATCAACAGCTTCCTTTATTTTTGTGTCCTGAAAAAAACCACATCCTGTGAGAAAAAAAATAAATAAGTAAATAAAAATAGCAAAGACAAAGCACAATTCAACTGCATCAATGTACAGCATGTGCACTGGGGAAACAGTGAAAGTGAAAGGAAGGATTTATGTGAGTTTTTTCATGAATTTCAAACAAGTGAATTTACAAAACGTGTAGGAGGGAAAAGACCACATGCATGTTTTTAAATTCCCTTTTCCCAGCCTAAGAAAGAATAGAGTGGGGAAAGTACGTGGTTTTAAATAACACTTATGTTACTCACTTCACACATATTTAGAAATAAACTTTACACCCATGTCACAGAGGAGCTGCAGTCATCTATATGCTTATTTGGATTTTAAAAAGAAAAACAATGAAAGTAAATTCTAAAGAAGAAAACAAAGAAGCACACTGAGGTGAGCTTCTGCAAATGAAGGACTAAAAATCATGTTGAAATAACAGCAATAACAATAACAATAATAATTATTATTATTATAACAAAAATTGAAAAGTTTATGTTCATGCATCAGGGTCAGGCTTTGAAAAAACAAAAAATACCTTCATCTTCACCACGATCATTACTGGTTATATCATCTGCGCTTTTCTTTGTGTTGGCTCCTGGGATCATAGTGAGGAGGAGAATAAAGGGAAAAAAGAGAATTCAAAACCGGCAGGTTCTCAAAAATTAAAAACCAATAGTACAAAAAAATGTAACAAAAATGTCAAAATCTGTTACATTTGAAATTGAAAAACAAAAAAGATGCAAACTGCACATAAACATAAAATGTCAAGAAGAACAAATTGAAAATATTTGAAAAAATGTATCATATTCTGTGACAATGCAGTACTTCAGTTAAAAGTGATTTCTGCAAAAAACAAAATTAATGTGCTATTAAAAAAGAATGTAAACCAAAAAAAGTATATTAAAAAATCACCAAATTATGTTTTTACATAATAAATGCAATTTGTTTTACTCTGTTCCATAACCTTGAAGAAATAATTCCTTCAGTTACCATCTTCAATGACTTCAAATTTTATTCATCCTCATTCGGATTTAATTAGCCACAATCTGAATTCGTCATGGAACCAATGCAAATAAAATTATCATTGAGTCTTACACAAACAAACCATAAAGACCTCCTTAAAATTCAGTCTTGTTTCTTATATGAGCAGAAAGATATTTAAACCAACAGACTATAAACAAGAGTGAAGCAAAGTTGACTCTATCTCAGACATGAAACTGGGACTTGAAATCGGTCCAAAAACAGCCTTGGTTCATGCTATACCATATTTCACGGTCTTAGAAAAACCTAGAAATTGACTGAAAACAGTTACTTACCATGATAAAGAACTTGTCCTTATTTATTAAAAGATTTAGTAAAGAATATATTTTAATTTGTATTCAATATGTTTTCTTAAAATACTTTTGGGGTCCATACATGCACACACACATACAGATGCACACACACACATATAGACATGCACACACGTAAACACTTTTGTTCATACATGTCATAGCCTGTTCTTAAGGGAGGAAGAGGAAATAGAAATAGTTTACACCATCCCTCTCACTGGACAATACTTCTTTCTTCTGACTTATAAAAAAAAAAGACACCAAGCTATCCTTGCACCCAACATTCTACTACACTTACTCCTGTAGCAAGTAGTTCTCTGTAATGTAAATGGTTACCTGATGTCTGAAACATGAATAGGAAACTCAATATATAATTTAGCTTAGAAATTATATATGGCTACGAAAGAAATAAAATTGTCTTTGTTACCACTCTAACCATTATTTTCTTGAATTATCTTAACTTTTAAGTGTGTTTTTAAGGCACAATGATAAAGAACAGCATACTTTACTTACTGTTTTATGTATGAAGTCTAAATATGTCAGAAATTATTTAGCTAAAATAATTATTTTATGACTACCTTTTATTCTACTGTTTAAATTCTACTATTTAACTATATTTATATCGCTCAGAATTCAAGGGTACACGTAAAGATTAGTCCATGATTGTAAGTCAGGATGTATTTAGTTGTTACTGAAGTACTTAAGATTTGTTAATAATTACAGTTTTGGGTTCTGTGTACTGGTTTGCTTGTCTTCTTAATAAAGAACACAGGTTTTCTCTAGGCATTTTCTGGAAATACTGCCACTATATAGGCAGTGATGATGATTAGTGAGTCACGACGTGAAAAGCAGTGTCTGATACTCTGTCTTCACATAAAGTCTGCATCTTCAATGCAGTTGTACACAAGATATCATGTATGTAGTGCGCAAGTGCATTCATTATATAAATTCATACATAATTAACTATGCAAAATATCACTGTCAGTGAAATATAGGTGTTCTCTAAACAATAATTACTTTCAGAAGTGTTAGATACAGGCTCTAAATCTCAGTCACCATCCAAGTTTTGTCCTTTTATTAAATACTTTTCCAAATCAGTTACAGCCAAGTGAAGGTTGAATACTTTCTCAGGCGCTACCAAAATAAAATTAATTTTGTAATTAAGTAAACTAAGTATTACATCCATAGATTGCCCTTAAACTATTTTTATTCATGTAAAATATTAATTAGAAATAATTATTCATAGCCATTAAATACATCTAGACATAAATTTGAAAGCACATACATTTTGATCTTAGTTCCCTCAGGGAGATATTATTCTAATTGTTTGATTAAAAAAAATTATTATCATATGCCAAATATAAAATCAAACTTCCACATATCATTCCTATGAATTAAAAACTATCAAAATCAATGTAATCCTGTAGAAAAATTGTATGTACAATTATTAAGACTGTAATACATATTTCAAGTATTTTTGAGTGAAAGAAGTAACTGTGTCCCAAAACATTTTAGTTTGGATGCTATCTCCCCTCCAGATCTTCAGTACACAAATCAGTATCCTATTGCAAGGATTTTCCCTCTAATGTGCTTCCTGAAGTGACTCTGGTTCAGTGTGCTTCTGAAAGAACAACAAAAGTGTAATGCGAATTTAGAAAATGTCATCATCACATCATGATAGTAGACGTGATGATACACAAATATCACAAGATAAGGTAAGTGACTTAAGGTTATCTGCAATATTTGAAATATTATTTCTTTTTTTTTTTTTTTTTTTAAAGCTTGAATATATCATGGAGTAACCAACTTTCAGGACAACCTAATATAACTTGTATTTAATTACAATGTGAGTGGAAATGCTGTTTCTCCTATGTGTTGTGAAACAATCTTTTATTTGTCTATTGGCAACTGGAATACACTTTTATAACTAAGTTCTTAGGTTTGAGGGAGTTTTATATTCATTTTGAGACCTGATAAAATGGATTACATCTGTGCATTCTCAAACTGGGTTTCTGTGCTCCTACCACTCTGGATTTTTTTCATACTGTGGGTAGTAGTCATAGAATCATATAATCATTAAGCCTGGAAAAGACAAGATCATCAAGTCCAACTGTGCTCCTAAGTGCCACATCTACATGTCTTTTAAATACCTCCAGGCATGGTGACTTAACCACTTCCTTGGCCAGACTGTGCCAATGGGAGACCTTCCTTTCTGTTAAGAAATTTTTCCTAATATCCAATCCAAATCTTCCCTGGTGCAACTTGAGGTTATTTCCTCTCACTCTATCCCTTCTGTCTTGGAAAAAGAGACTGACCCCCACCTTGTGGCAGGTTCTTTTCAGGGAGTTGTAGAGATCGATAAGGTCTCCTCTGAGCCTCCTTTTCCCCAGGCTAAACAAGCCCAACTCCCCCAGTGGCTCCTCATCAGGCTTATGCTCCAGACCCTTCTTCACCAGCTTTGTTGCCCTTCTCTGGACCCACTCCAGCACCTCAATGTCCTTCTTGAAGTGAGGGCTCCAAAACTGAACACAGGATCTGAGGTGTGGCCTCACTACTGCCAAGTATAGAGGGACAATCACTGTCCTCATCCTGCTGGCCACACTATTGTTGATACAAGCCATGTAATGAAAACTTGGTTTGGTATTGAAACTGACTGAGGAGAACAGAAGTGTTATTTTCGAAATTATTTCAGTAGCTCCAAAACCATTAAGATACTCAGGAGCACTGTTTGGAAAAATTATAGGGACCTTTCAAAAATATAAGCTTCCAGAAACACAGTACCATATACAGAGAGCAAATATTTGAATTTTGCAACCATGTTGTGTTTTTTTATTAAAAATGCCAATTCTTGTCCTGAAATTTCTGTAAAAAGATAGTAATCCCTGTCACAAGAGAAAAAAACCCAACTTGCTATGCCTCTATGGTTAGCTTAAGATTGCACTTCTGGGCATTAACCTAGGAAAGTGAATGGGAATGTAACTCAGAATCTCTCATGGTTCAGAAGTATTCCCTGCTGCAACAACTGCTTTTCTCACAGATCAAAAGTTCCCTCTGCTTTGGGGCTTTTTTCAGGAGTGTTCAGGGTTGGGCCAGTTTTTTCCAGCATCACATATCCCCCTTATCCCAAATCACAGGAGCAACAATTTTAGCCTTGGGTTCCCATACACCAAGCAAACATTATCACTGTATTATAGGATTTGGCCCTTCTCCAGGCTAACAAATGTTTACTTATTCATCCCACATGAAACACAGACAGTAAATTTTAACAGCAACCCAGGAACCAGCAGTAGAACAGGGAGCAGGGGTTAACTTGTGCACTTAAGACTGTATTCCCCGAGTATCTCTACTGACCAATTTAGTGTTTGAGTGGAGTTCTTGGTTTGCAAGGTTTGTGTTTCATTTTTCATGCCACTGAGAATTAACAAAAAAAAATTCAAAATATAAATAGGATGGAAAATAATTTACCAAACAGTTAAGGCTAGGAACTATTTAACCACATATATTTAATATGTGGTAGATATCACACCTCTCCTGAAGAACACATTTCTATAAAGGTTCCTGTTTTAGAAAAAGTCATACTGTTAATGACAACTAGAAAAATATGTGCCTTCAAAACATGTATATTAAAGGCCAGGTGACCTCTTTTCATTTGTCTTATAATTCCATTCACTGTTGAGTGAAAAAAGCAGGTGCCATGCCTTACTGAACTCTGTCAAACCTCATTTGTGAAGGATTTTTGCCTGCCAGAAACTACTTCTTTTTTCATATATATATGTGTGTGTGTGTATGTATTTATATCTACGTATCTCTCTCTCTCTTGTGATAGTACAGGTACAGAATAACTCAGACAAACGTGACCCACTTTGAAAATGGTGCCAGTCAGCATGGTCTTAATGAAGAAGTAGCCCTTCATGTGGGCTACTTTTTTTTCCTCCTTAAGATCTGTGAGCAATACAGTTGTAAACATTAATTCAGCAAACATTTCCCTTTAAAAGTTTTTAATTTTGAAACACTGATCCATGTGTTAATAAACTATTAAAAAGTAGTTGATTTCATTTATCTATGGATGTACAGTCACCTTGTATTTCCAGACTCATTCTCAATGTCATGCACACGTATCACAAATGAAGAAGTCACCCTGCTGTAAGCATGTCCTCTGGCTCGCATTTCCTTTGGATAATGAATAAAAATCTCATTCAGAAACAGATTTTCTGGGGTTGCAAGCTGTCCCAGATGTATTCACAATTTATGCTACATCTTCCTCCATTCAGATAATATGTATCATATATAAGTAATACAGGCAGGTCCCATGCATGCAGTTTACCAGCACTTGCATATTAGGTATTCACTCTGAAGCCTCTAATGGCAGCAAAAAATCATCCACTACTGCTTAAGCTGATGCCATTTCTTTGTATTTTATATGCAATTGCTCCATCTGTCGCATAGTATACCTTTTGACCCCATTTAGTTTTGGAAAAGGGCTCAGTTTTCAGAAATCACACAGCACATTATTAGTTGTATGACCTCTCAGTTTCACATAGAGCACGCTTAACCTTCTGGAAATTTCCAGCTCAAACCAGATTAATACAGGATTTAATAGTCATTCACTCACTGATACATCTTATTTATATAGCCATTTCAATAGAACTCTAAAGCTCTTGTTTCCCCATCCCATGAGAACTATTACAATTTTACAATCAGGTCAAGTCAGAAGTTCATTACAGTCTCGAGGGAGCATTAGGAAAGCAGAATTGTACTTTCTGCGTTTCTCCCAAGGCTGGTGGGATAGCTTCACTTTGAGTCTCACTTAGGTCACAAGCCTTAAGTAATTTCATGTCCAAAAAAAGGGTATGTCAGTGTGAGCTTGGCTGTCATAACACTGTACTTGGCTCATGGCTATGACTAAGGCTCTCCAGCTACCTTTGTATTTGTACCAAGAAGTCTTAATTCAGCAGCTGAAGAAAGATCAAATAAGGCATTTGACATTTCAAACAGAAGTGGAGGAAAATTATTGTTGTGAATTACAGCTTGTTAAAGTGACTTAGAAGTTGACTGTGGATCCCCTATGTTAGGAAAGATCACAAAGAAAAGCAATATGTGTATCATTTATATACCTGTTGTTCATAAGCTTGTTCATTTAATTGGAGAAAGAAAAATATATTCATATTGTCTAGATTTAAATAACCATTAATTCTTAACTATTTACTAAGTGCTACATGAGTGTGTAAATGTGAGTGGGTGCATAAATATATGCAAATATATACACATATACGTACATGAAACAGCTCTAGATGCCTAATAGGCTTCCAGAAAGAACACAGTTTAATTCTCTGGTACTCCCTTCCCATAATGGTGTTAAAATGAAATTATAAACTGTCAGCAGTGTGCATAACTTCAGTAAACAACCGTATTCAATGATTTCGGTGTAGTTCTTACCATAAATTAGATCTCTCTCTTAAAAATAATATGAAGACTTAGATTCCTAATGTTCTAGGTAGTTTTCAATGTGAAAGTCAATGATAGCTCAGAAATTTGCTTAAATTTGCCTGAATGAAATTTGTTTAGCTTTGGTTTAATTCCTGTATTATCAGTGAATAGCAGAAGACACATGATTATAGTGGCTATTATTCTAATACCATTAACAACAACAAAACAAAACCATTTGGGTTGCTGCTGCTGGCTCTGTAGAGCACCAACAATTCAACTAAGAAACATGCTACATAATTGAATTTACATTCTTAATTACTCCAGCTGCAACACACACACAACACTGCTGGAATTCCAGAGCAAACATATAGATATTGTTATACAGCCAAGAAATGTTTCTTTTCAAGAAAAGAGAATTAAAGGACAATTTTCTCTGATATTCAAAATTGGACGGACTGTAGGAAAATGAAGCAGAAATCCCTACAGAGTTTTATGTTCCATGCATTAGCGAGGATTAAACCAAAAAGAAAATGCTTCTTCCTAAGCTTTTTAAAATAGTTTTAGAGAACCAATAAAAAAAAACTATGGAAAAAGAAAAAGTCTGAGGTTGCAAAAGGGATTTCATAAAAAATATGGAATTCTTATATTACCTCAGCTGTGTACTCTGTTGCCTATAATTTTCAATTACATGATTACACAAACCTTTTTTTCTCAGAAAAAAAAAAAAAAAGGCATCTCTCTGTGCATTAACTGCTTCATGTACAATGAACGTGGGATTATATTTTACAAATGTCACTATGTCATATACTGTTCTATCCAAATAAAGAAAGAAATAATGATTATTCCATGCCCTAAATTATGTGCTTCCCACAAAGAGTTCTTCTGGATAACAATTAGTGCATTAAATCAGTCCCTCACTCAGTGTCATATGCTTTAAATTTTCCAACAAGTTAATACAGGGCAATAGAATATATGAATTGTCACCTAGAGTGACTCTTCCATATAGTTCCACAAAAGGACACAAGCACTTTTCAAAAGTAGGGATGTTGTGCATATAATTACTATTATTTAATAAGAGTTATTAGATCCGTGATTGATATAGCAGTTCCTTTCCTTATAAGTTTATTCCACACCAGTATCTTGATATGGATTCGCCTCAGTGAAGAAATCATAATACCCACACAGCTTCCAGGGTAGGGAAAACCTTCAGACTATCTGTATAGATGATATGTGATTCTGATCGCTGGTTAGGACCAAAAAGAGCTGACAAAAACCAGCAGCAATAGTTGCTACCCAGGAGCTATGTTGTTACATGAAGTTTTGACTGTTCTGCCTTCTGATTATACTATTCTCTACTCAGCAGCTAAGTTATATTAGCACTTATTCCATGTAAGATGTAAAAAATTAAAATCTTAACTTATGTAACTTTGGGCAAATCAGGTTTTTTCCCTTTCATCAAAGTTTTCACAGCATCTTATGTATTTAATTTTTTGAAAGTTAGCCATGCATTTTAAGAAGATTGTTAAAAATAGTTCTATAAAAAAGATAAACACTGGCATTTACATGGTACACTTGTTACAGTTACTGGAAGAAACACACCTGAATGTTATTTTTTATTCTGAAAATAATTACATTTATTTGGATTGCATTTATTCATCCTGGAAAAAAATTCTGAAACTATTAACTTTTAACTTTCATCCTGTGGTAATCCATTTTGGCACATATTTTACCCAATAAAATTGCTTTGAATAAAAGTTACCAAGAATAACAATTTTTAAAATGGTTGAATTTAGGTTTAACTTACTATTTTGATATTACTATTAGAAAGATTATTATCATTATTATTTTAGAATATTAATAATGAAAATAGGAATGAGGGAGCCACATAAATTCACTAATAATTTTTATAAGTGTTTTTGTCATGGAAGTTACACCACAATTAGAGCTTATAGTCTTCTAAACACAGTACATTGCTTTGACAAAACAATCTATAATGGCTCAAAAGAAAGAGGAGAAAGAGGGCATTGTGAAGCCTCTCCTTTCAGTGACCTCCAACAGACAGGGGAGTGTTTCTTGCACTTCCAGTGTAACTGAATCTGCTTTATTTGATGGAGTGGACCAAGCCTACAATACTTACTGATTCAATAAGGAAAGACTAATTAAACCACAAAACTACCATATAGTTAAATTAGTTCAGACGGAAGCACATATTTTTCTGTGCAAGCATCAGGAAAAACACTCTCAGTATCAAAGCGTAGCAGTGACCTCAAATAGCTTACATTTCTCTGCTGAAGTGGTGTACTTGATAAGTACTTGATGGTACTTAATAAAGCTATGTCCTGGTTTTAGTTGGGATAGAGTTAATTTTCTTCATAGTATCTGGTACAGTGCAGCATTTTGAATTTAGTATGAGATTAATGTTGATAACACACTGATTTTAGTGGTTGCTGAGCATTGCTTACCTCAGGACTTCTCAGTTTCCTATGCTCTGCCAGTGAGGAAGTGCACAAGAAGCCAGAGATTCTCCATATTCTTGGACATATTCTTGTAGGATATGTAAATCCCACTGCAAAGTGTGTCCAGAAAAATATTAATACAGCAGTGTCAAGTCAGTGGGTGTAAGACATGGGTTGAGTGCAATTAGATGCAGAGTGGCATAAGTTTGTTAGGATGAGTGTACTACAATTAAGTTTCTAATAATATATATGACTTCTAAATTAGAAGGCAAAATTCAACAATTTTTATTAATCAAAATTTTCAAGCCTAGATGTAACCACATTCTAGGTAATCTAAGTAGAGTTTTCAGAAAGGATTCAGTAATGTGACCTAACACTACCTATAACTAAAGGGTGGTTACTCTCAAATACACTTAGGAGAAGTAAGTACCCATAAACCATTTAAAATGAATGTGAATGTGGAAAAAAAAAAGTGAACTGATAACTGTTTCAGCCTCTCTGCAGACGACTGAACAACACAAGCACACACTCTGCCGTTAACAAATGCTGGTGAAGTTGCTTGTGCAAACTCTGCCTTTAGACATTCGTAGGCACCACTTGAAGCTGTGAACTGAATAATCAACTTCAAGAATACATCTAATTATTTGACACAGCTATTTTAATTCTTCATTTTGATGACTGCTTCAATTTGCAGTTGTTTTTAGAGAATTCAGGAAGTAATTATGTTTGTTATGTCAGTGGATCCTATGAGACTCTAATTTTATTTCATTGTAATAGATAATACAATAGTTTGGCACCATATTCACTTTTAATTCTGATGTTTACTGGATCGCTGACATCTTAGTTTTTAATTGGAAAACTTGGAAGTGTTAGTTACAAGAAAGTAAGATGTCCATATGAGACATCCAATGGAGATAAAAATTGCTGCTGTTTTTTTTGGCATTTTGTTTTGTTTTTGGCATGTGACCATGTTTTCAGGGGTTTTTTCTCTACTACATGTTAATGATATCTTCATCTACACACAACAATGTATTAAATCTTATTAGAATTAACAATACCAAACCAACTAAACAAATAGACTATCAAACAACTAAATTATTAATAAAATTAGTTAAAATTTAAAATACAGAAGAGAATATATTAAAGCTATTTCTGGGATAACTAGATCTAAGTGGATATAATGAAGAGCTTTATAATGTGAAGTATGAATATTTAATTATTCTAATAGTTCCTAAAATAGTATGTGCATATAAAAGATTTTCTCTAGGATTGAATAGCAGATGAATAGAAAATAAGATAGAACCTTAAATGTAAAGTTCATGTAAACATTTTATTTCTTATAACTCAGTTCTGAAAATGTATATGACATTTCCAAACAAAAATTAGTGCCCTAATCTCAAACAACTTACACTCTAAGAAGATACTGAGGGAAATATTGATAGCAGGACTTCTAATAAAACACACAAAACCCATACTTTTAAACAAGATAAAATAGCATTCTAATTTTTCATTATTTCCACAGAACACAGTTGAAGACCACAAGATATTAGGACTGGACCATTTATACAAAGTCCAACTTTATTGAAATGTTAGGAGAATTAATTAAATGGTAAGAAGCAAGGAGTTCATGACAAAACCACTTCCCAATCTCACTAAGGTCCTGGAAATTAAATGAAACAGATCTAGACCTAAATGAAAAAAAAAGAAAAAAAATAGGAAAATAACAGAAATTTCTTTTACGTTCATGTTATTGTGAGGTTTCAGCTTTTGGCATGCAAAGTTAGCACATGCAGCATTAAAGAGGGTTAAGTAGTTGTCATCAGATGATTTTGATTTTCAAGCATTCATACTAGCAAAAACCTTTTAAAAATACATTCTGTTCATACTAGTTGAAGCTTGAAAACACAGTGTTTCTGGCAATACCCTTCTGTCATCAACTTGGTAACATTTTTTGATGTTTTCACAGAAAAATATTAGGGAAGAAGGATGAGGAGGCAGAAGGCACAGACAAAATTATCCATATTATCTACATTCTATATTATCTACGTCAGCATAAGTTTTGAGAATACAATGAAACTGTGGTATTTTATCCACAAATGTAAAAGCTGAATATGGATCATTTTGATTCATACATGCTATATATTATTAATTATATTAAGCTAGCCTCAAAACAGCTGGTCAGAATCATTATTTAAACTCTCAAATGTGAACAACACAGCACTGATCTCACTAGTATCAGACCTATCTAAACTCCATTACTTGATAGTATCAGTTGGTTTTGATGCATAAAATGTTTGTGGTTTAGAGATCCATTCTAGCAGAATAATCTTTTCTTAATTGAACAAACCTAATAAAAACTCGTGTCATTTTGGTTTTCCATTTTGCAATGTTCCAAGCACAATTTTAGTTTAGTATTTTCAGAGTTGGGGTTCATGCTTTACTCAAAATTCAGAAAGGAACAACAGTGGCTTGTCAATTATAAGCATCTGACAGAAGTGGGAAATTAGAAGAAACTGATAAAAAGCCCTGTATGATAGACTTACTACATGGCATGTCCCATTTGGTACCATACAATATTATAGAATGATATAATATCAATATAATATAATACGATTTACTATTCCATCTGAGAAAGACAAGTTAAATTTTGAATTTAAAAGGAATCACATATGAACTACACTGAAAGATATGTGAAATGATACCGCTTATGTATGCAATTATTTCTGAGAAACCAAATTCCAATCATCTTTGTCTAAATAGAAGTAGTTCTTGTGAAAAAGAATGGGTCAAGATTTTCTTCTTTTTGTTTAATTAAGCAATATTATTATATGTGTGCTGATGTTATCTGTTGCCATATGTACTTCAGTTCCTACAGAAGAAAAAAAAAAGAGTTTAGTTCTGCATTTGTATTCAGCTGTAGAAGAGAGCTGAGTGTTTCCTTTTCTCAATCAGTGCAATTTACAATTTAAAACACCTACCATCTATTTGAGGAAATGAATTATAATTGGCAGTTTTGCTCAGGAAAATAAGCCACAGAGCTTCAGTGTGTTGAAGGTCACTGACAAAGTGAGTTAGTGAGGTTGTCTGAAGGTAGAATTGGCATAACGTCAGTCCAAATTACACCTGCCTGTATGCTGTTGTTAACTTTGTCAGTCATACCATACTTACAGGAAAAAAAAGAAATACTGGCACCACAGCTAAGTTTCCTACCCCAAAAGCAACAAGAAGAAGATATCAGACGTAAAAATGCAGAAAAAAAAAAAAAAAAAAAAAAGATTGTTGTGATCAAATCTGTCAGGGTACTACTTCAGTTTTCTTCTGGCATTGACTAAACCTCCTGTTCAAACTCAAAGCCTCCTGACAAAAACCATGCAGTGTAGCAGATGAACTTACTTTGTGCCTTTAAACCTTTCCTCTAAACAACACCCAATTTCTGCCAACTGTTTTTCACCTGAGGCATAATTTGAAAGGAACCAAAGCACCAGGTGAAAGGTGATTTTTGTACTAGTTGTTCCTCAGCTGGAAAGCTGCCAAAAGGCAAATTTCATTAGTTTCACTGTGTGTGTATGTGGTTGTACGTGTGTGTCCGTGTGACATTTGCCATGTTCTCACATCCTTTCATGCCTGGATCCCTTAGCAACAGAGGAAAAAGCTGAAAATATTCTTTGAACTGTGTTCTGCTTTTCAGGCACCATTGTGGGTAACTGCATACTTTTTACCAGCAAACCCTGATAAAATTGGTCATAGAAAGTGGAAAAAGGAAAAGAAAATTAAATAAGGCATATCATGACTGACTGATCCAGTGGTCTTCCATGATGCAGTCATTGTATCACTAGCTACGGGAAAAGCTGTGGGTGTCATCTATCTAGATTTCTGCAAGGTTTTTTGTATTGTTCCCTACAACAATCTTGCTGATAAATTTGGTAGATAAGCATTTGATGGATAGGCTATTGAATGACTCCATGGCTGCTATCACCAGGGTTACAGTCAACAGCTCAGTGTCCAAGTGGAAACCAGTAACCAGTGGTGTTCCTCAAGGGTCAGTAATGGGACCAACACTATCTAATATCTTCATCAATGACATACTGGGATTGAGTGCACCCTCAGAAAGTTTGCAGACAGCACCAAGCTGGGTGTTACACTGGAGGGAAGGGATGCCATCCAGAGGGACCTTGAAAAACTCGAACAATGGGCCAGCGTGAACCTCATGAAATTCAACAACGCATAATCCTGCACCTCGGTCTGGGCAATCCCCAGTATCAATACAGACTGGGGATGGATAGACTGAGAGCAGCCCTGAAGATAAGGATTTAGGAATAATGGTGGATGATAAAATTGGACATGAGATTCAGTGTGATCTTGCAGCCCAGAAAGCCACTCAAACCCTTGGCTGCATAAAACTAAATGTGTCCACCATTACTGAGCATTGTAGTTTTACTTAGCATGTTTTCTAAGATCTGTAACACATTAGGTTTTGCACAAGCTTAATAATTCCTGCAACAAATCTACAGTGGGACATTCTGCAAAATCTGCATGTAGAGTTCAGTGCAAACAACTTTCTACATTTTAGCATTTTAGTAAACCTCTGCTGTCATCCACATTTTAACTCTGATGATATAATTTTCCTCATGTTCAAAGAGCATTGCCCTTCTCTGTCCCATATTGACTCTACCACATTTCATTTTAATATCTCATTTCACAGGTCTCTACATGGCTTCCCTCAGAAATTTATTACAGATTTCTGTTGTAAAAAGCAGCAATTCCAGTAACAACCCTTAATTTGTGATTCAGACTCTTGCCTCTGAAAATAGGTTTCAAATCCATTAATATCAGCAGTATAGTACAAACCAGATCATTAAAGTAATTGATAATGTTCCCTCTCTCAAGAGTAGCTCACAGATTTCCACACCAAGAAACTGACATCATCTGACAAGTTATTTTCTTCCAACTCTTCCTTCTTTCTTTTACATGTTATTATCCTTTTTCTTCACACTAGTTATCTTTCTAAGATGATTTTCTTACTTCGTTACAAGACTTTGATTTTATATTTCATGATGTTCTAATTCATCATTTAACTTTATTCCAGGGTCAGGTTTTACCCATAATATATACTTTATTACCTCTGCTGGTTTTGGCTGGGGTAGGGATAATTTTCTTCACAGTAGCTAGTGTGGGTTGTTTTGGATTTGTGTTGGTAACACAGGAGTGTTTGGGTTTCTGCTGAGCAGCGCTTGCACAAAGCGAAGGCCTTTCTGCCTCTCACCCCACCCCACCAGTGAGCAGGCTGGGAGTGCACAAGGAGCTGGGAGGGGAGGACACAGACGGGACTGCTGATCCCAGTTGACCCAAGAGATAACCCAGACCATATGGCATTATGCTCAGCATATAAAGCAGGGGGTGAAGGAGGAAAGGGAGGTTTGTTCAGAGTGGTGACATTTGTTTTCCAAAGTCACTGTTACATGTGATAGATCCCTGCTTTCCTGGAGATGGCTGAACAACTGCCTGTGGGAAGTGGTGAATGAATTCCTTGTTTTGCTTTGCTTTATCTATTTTACTGTCTTTATCTCAACCCATGAGTCTTCTCACTTTTACTTTTCCAGTCCAATCTTCTATCCCACTAGGGAGGAGTGAGTGAGCAGCTGTGTGGTCCTTACTTGCCTGCTGAAGCTAAACCGCAACACTACTCTGGAATACCAAAATTAATTCACTGCCATGCTCTCTTCAGTCATTGCCCACTCTCAGCATCTGCGAATAAGTGAATGCTATTTCAATTTCTCTGATTTCATTCTTCTTAATCTCACTTTGTTCTTTCTTTTTCTTCTCTAGCTATTTAGTTTTACAAGAAGCAATAAGATAATATGTATTTTTCTTAGAGTAGTCAGGAAACATAATGTGTAACACAGAGTTAAAACAAGCCATGTTTTGATAAATTGAACTGTCAGAAGAATAATCATTAGTACCTATATCCTTAGATGCATTAATTATATAGCAGTATTTTATTCTCAAAAAGGAGTTGAGAATAAAATTACTGACCTGCCAGTGAAATGCTTCAGTGTCTAATCAAAATAAGTTACTATAAGAGATTAGTAGGAACATATAATATGCATACTAAAATCAAGGAAAAAAATGTTACTGTAGCCTAAGAGCAGTTAGAGCATCATAAAGCATTTTTATACATAGACAAAAAATAAGCCACATCTGTCTTTAAAGAACAAGCATCACTTTGATCTGCCAGAAATCTTGATAAAAGAAACTTGTTGATAAAATTTATTTGGGTTTTCAAAAAAGGCTTTGATAAACCTTTTTCTGTGAGATGCTGAGAACATAATTATTCACAGAGAAAGAGGTGAAGTAATGTCATGCATTAAAAACAAGCTACAGAGTGTTTAACTTGTCAATTTTCAATGACAAGAGGTCAATTTTCAAAGTAGCAAAAGATTAATGGTGTAGCAAAATATTCTCTATATTAATCTGATGCTGTTTAACATTCTGTTAATGATCTGGAAAAAAGAATGAATTATGATATTGTACAATTTTCCAGTAACAGGATTTACATAAGCCAAGGCCAGAGAGAATATGTTGGTGAATGTCGGCAATATGAGTATCTTCAAAGAGAGTTTATAAAGCTAGATAAATGATGGATGACACTTAAGGAGCTACGTTTTTTAACTTAAGTCACACAGATGTGTGATCTAAATATGAGTTTTTCACTCTGGAGTCAATGCAGATAAACAATGTCCACCCCAGGTTAAGACAAATGTCAAACAAGGTGTATTTCCTTCTCCTTTTTTCTCTCTGAATAAAAAGTAAACAGCACAGAGCTGGAGGTACCTCTACAGTAGTATGTTTAATAGTTGTGCACAGTGGAAGCAATAACTTGAGCCAGGTACACAATTGTTAGATTCCAGATTATCTGAAGAAAGTTCCAAAGTTCCAAAGAAAAAGGCTTGGGCATTACTCATATAGCAATGAGAACACTAAAAAATTGCCAAATGTGACACTCAGAATATCAAAGCATAGCACAAAGTAATTCTGAAAATACAGTAATTTTTTACTTTAATGTATAATGAACAGGTATGGCAGGTTGTATCAGGAATGATACATTCACAACCAGTTTAATGTTCACATAGAATATAGCAGAAACAGAAAGTCTTCCATCACTACTTTACATTGCTGGAAGACAGAAATGGTTTTGTATGTGAAGAAATTTAGTTAAAACTCTCAATTACATCCAGGCAACAGAAAAATAACAGGAATACCATTATTGAATTATAGCATTTATGAAGTGAAATAACTTTTCTGTGAGAACACTCAGTTGAATTCCTTTAAAAAAAATTAATATGTTTAAAAACTATTAATTTTCAGCAGCTCAGCAATGATAAATTCATAAAAAAATGAAGTCATAATGCAAATAATTACCAAACATTTATTAGCATTTTTATTAGCATTTAAGCATGTTACACCATCTAACTGACACTAAGAACTCAATAAAAGGCAAAACAGACAGTTATGTCTAATTTTATTGAGAAAAGTGGGACTGATTTACATTGAAAATAAAGGTTATGGGGAAGAGATCATGAATTGTGTGTTTCATGGCACAGATCAAGCACTAGATTTTCTGGGAAGAAAACCATGGTAAGTTTAGTTCACACAGAATTTTGTTGCACAATCAGGATTCCTTATTCTGATGCATGAGAGAACTTCCAGCTCGTAAGAAAGGAACCAGCTAAAATATTTTTTGTGTGGTCCTAAAACACTTTCAATTTCAATTTTTAATGATGTCATGGAGAAAACTGACCTTTATAACAACAGATGTGGCAGCAGTGAAATCAAAAGCAGGTGCTAAATTGGTATTAGAATCAAAGAAGGACTTGCTATTGTTCCCTAGTCCTCATATGGAAACACAGAATTAAGTTTCCAGAAGGGGTTTTGTTGTTTTGTTTGTTTGTTTGTTTTTAATTTTATTCCACCTTTAAAATGTACTGTACTATTTGATCATACTCTCTTCCCTTTTTATGAACATAAAAGAAATACTATTTTGTCAGGGGATAAAATGTGGGCCTCTGCTGACCTTCAGAAAATTGTGTGTGCTCCCTAATTGTCTTAAAATAGACTTTTTCAAAACATAAAAGCCAATCACACAATTACTTGTACACAATTACACAAGGGAAGTGCATCTTAGTTTCTAAGGTTAATTTAAATTTGAGTGTATGTGCCCACTAACTTAGTTTCAAAACAGACACAGTAATAAAAAGAATACACAAAGATCTGTGCTGAAAACAGCACTGGCAACAGGAAGCACAAGGCAAATCACCCCAACATTCACATAGAAGACAGGAAAACTGACTCAGACCTGCAGTGTCATCTTAAAAAATGCATCAAGTTGCAATAAAAATAAAATTTTTGAAAAAGCTATGAACTTGGCACTGCTTCCCACCAATTTGCATTGCAACTGGCAATACAAATCAAAAGTATTTCAGCCCTGTGGATTTAGCTACACAATACTAAAATTGGACTAAATTATTTGTACCCTTCAGATCTGTGAAACATTTTAAACACGGTATGATTATTTCTTTTTAATTTTCATCAGAAATCTGTGATAACTGACAGAGCAACTGTACCTATATGTTCATAGGAAAAAAATAATTTATTTTAAGAATTGAGGCTGTATTGCCCATAATTAGAAGGAAAATTAGAAGTAAGGATGAGAGTAAGAATAAGAGTAAGAAAAAGAATAAGACATGAGCATTCACAGACTCACAGGAGGGATTGGTTATTATCTACTAGAAGATGAATGACAGTACATTCCTGGAAATAGGCAGAGGAACAGATAGAATGTTGATGTTTCGTTAAATCTCCAATGTATCACGACGCTTACATCATGCTGCGTTGGGTTACATCATGTTACGACTAGTGATGTAACCCGTCGCAATGCAATGCACACATCGCACTCAGTCAGCACTTTTTCAGCTTGTCCACATGTTCACCGTGGCCAAGAGAGGTTTGGTTGTGTTAATTAAAATCATTGCATTTCTATGGTATTTATGGTTGTTCATCAATAGAAATTTTCTTGGTTTAAGAAAAAGCAGGAAGAAATGCAGAACTAAAATGTATTCTAGATAAAACAAATGCGTAGAACACGCAGATAAACTTAGTCTGATGATGATATGAAAAGCCACCCACATGAATATACTATATAGTAAACTTAGGAGCAAGTAAATCGGGGAAGAAATGCCAGATGCATCACTCTCACTATGAGCGTGTTTCCTCTTTAAAGATAAAAATACATCTATCTGTTCAGTCAGTTTCTTGGTTTCTTTTTTTTTTTTTTTTTTTCATGGAATGTGTTATCTAGAACTTCAAGGTAGGGCTTAGGCTTTTCCTCTATGTCATGGATGTAGTGCTCTTGTACAACTAAATCAGGCTTCAGCTCTATGTGAAGAAACAACTTAGATGCAGCAGCAGGCTGCTGAAGGTATCAAAACAGTGTCATTGCCATAATGCACATACTGGAATCTGTACCAGCTAAACTGTGGTTGACAGTGGAACTGGTGCCCAAATGGGTATTCAAATAGCTGGGACAGCAGCAGCAACTGTGATTAGAGACAAATATTGCCCACCAAATGATTACTCATTTGCCTAATTGCTTAAGACTAAAACCAAACAAGCCTAATCTTTGTCTCACCTTATTCCTCCCTTTCTTGTCTTAGTCTAGCCTTATTGTCAGTCCTTAGTGCTTGATTAGAAGCAACAGGATTCAGCTATCCGCATTTTTACAGTTATCTTCAATTTGAAAATATTACAGATATTTGAATGCATGGTTATAGCTTTTCACTGTCATAGACTACAATAAGTTTGTTAATTCCCACATTGTTTTTTCACACTATCCCTAGGAAAGTACCTTTTTTTTAAAAAAAAATGCTTAAACAAAGAAAAAATGAAGAGTATATTTAGAAAGCCACTAACTTTTTTTATGAATCCCATACTCCTTAATATTCAATGGAGATGGGAAATGGAGATGGAGAAATATTAGATGGAGAAATGGCCACTAGCATAGAACACAAAAATACTGGCAAGGAGAGTCTGATGTCATATGCCAATATGCTCTTACTTTTTCTACTGTCAGATCTGAGCATAAATTATGTCAAATCTACTGAAAACTGCATTTTCACTGTTGTTTTTATGTTCATTAATGTTTCTTCTATTCTGTCTATCTTTGGAAAAGGTTATACAGAGGATATATAGTCCTGCTGGTTTTTCCCTCTGCTCTCCACCTTGCATACTTTGCTCATAGCTTGCTCAAACACACACACACAAAACAGAAAATATCACTTTCTGTTGAAGAACTGATTGTAAATGGAATATTTTTTAAGGCTGGTCTTCAATTTAGATGTGAATATGCATCCTCTTCCACTGGCAGTTGTAGTCATGAAAGCATTTACCATTTCTTAACTAAATCCCACCCTTTCTGTCATCTGCTTATTACTGTCTTCTTGCTAGAAGCTAATTCAACTGCACATGTGATTTCTCCAGAGCTCGTCTCAGACAAAAATGTGTCAAGTTAACAAAGAATGGCTCTTTTAAACTGATTCTGCTCAAACAGTCTGACTGAAATAGGTTAGGAGACAATCATCTGAGTAGCTTCACAAGCAGAGGCAGCGATTGCTATCTTGGAGGGTGACACGCAGTGACTTTCTTTGCTGGCATGGCTACAATATAAAAGGGATATATCTGCTTCTCTGAAATACTTAAGCAGGTGAGAAGTGATTGGCAGAGAAGGATGGATTAAGAATTTACTGGAGAAAGATAAATACTAATTCAGTCTCAGAATGAAGCTGGAAAGCAGAGTGGTATTATGTCATCAGGAAGCAGGAGCCACAATTGATAAAGGAACAGATGCCAATGAAGGACAAATCTCAAGACACTCAATACAACTGTTTCTTAAAAATATATACCTCCAAATAGCAAAAGAAATATTTAATCTCATTTCTCTTCATATTCTTCATAGACCTTCACCTTTAATGGCAAGACAAGTCAAATCCTCCCATATTAACATAAAATTAATGAAGTGCTTGGAATCAGATCACAATACAGTCAAAGTGACTAACTATGATTGACAGAAGAAAGACAAACATATTTCTGGAACAGAATCTTGATTCTAGTACTTCAGAGAAGTCTATATATGTATCAGACATATAACACCTCTGAGAATTTAGAATCAGTTTTACTGAAAGTAGAATAAAAGCAAAGTGTTACATCTTAAATGAGCCATTTTAAAGGAGAAAAGACTGCAAAACACAATGCAAATACAGTGGTGCAGGAAGAGTAATTGAATTAATATGGATAGGTTTACATGGAGAATAAAATCTTTAAAGGCTTTGTTAAAATAGCTAAATTCCTAAACAAAGAAGGGAAGAAAAAGAAGACTGAGACTGAAGGTTTTCCCTAAGGCACTATACCTTCTAGGGCTTCTTCTGGACAACACTAATTATGAATCAGCTTTCACTCAAAGTTTTGCCTGAAGGCATAATTTAGCCATAAATAAATATTCATATAATTGAATGCAGCAAAGACTCATTGTTTTCTATCATAAGAATGTTTCTAGGTAACTGAATCTGGTCAGAATCCCATAAACATTAAGTAAATGGAAAAAAGTTTCCTTTGTAGATTATGTAAAGCCTTTAAAGGAAAAGTTTAGGTTTATGGATGAACTCAGCTCTAAAGCTTATGCTAAAACATCTACATTTCCTTATAATCAGTAAAACAATTTATTCTGGAATTTCCTACCACTTTAGTGAAAAGTATTATGTTCTTCCTGCACCCAAGCAGCAAAGATTCATGACATGACAAGCTAAGTTAAAATAATCAGGCTTCTGCTATTAAGGAATAAGTCGATGTAGCAGAATGAAAACTGAAGCAGTTTGCCACACACAGGAGAAGTCATGGGCAAAATGATGCACCCTGGCATAAGAGAACAATTTCTGAGTAGCTCAGTGTATATATATATATAAAATTATTTTTTTACTGATACACTGCTTCACAGATATTTGTTTATAGTCATGTTTGTGTATTTTCAAACTAACCACAAAGTAAAATTTGATCGAAATTGAAAATGAAGTATTTAAATAGTTGAGCAGGGCCATGTGGAATGAGATAATGCCTTTAAAAGTTCCAGTCTCATGGAGTTTTGACCCCACCACGCATTTTTTTGTGGAACATGGTTTACCATCTTGAATGCTATGGATATACTCTTTCCATGATTTATCCCAAATCATTACGTTGTCAGTATTTCACTGCTGAAATACTGAAGTCCTAATCTCTTTTTAAAACATGACAATCTTACTGTTTATTGCACTTGTAGAAATGCATCTTCATAGAAGCAACAAAAACAATTTCTTATTTTAGCAAAAGCACAGATTATATTCATTAGCATTATGAAACAATATATCTGTTTCCACAGATAGTAAATAAATAAAATAATAAATTAAATATCATTATTACTTTTTGAAGATGGAGTGAGATGATATCTTGTATCCATTTGCTAAAATAAGACATTATTGGGAAAAAAGTGGGCCTCCAGCAGCTTAGGAAAAGTGAACTAGAAAAGGGCAAATTTAGCACATTAAAATTTTGCTTCCTCTACCCTCATTAAATTTAGTATCTGCTGTTTCCTGGAATGGATTCTATGGTATGTGCACATAACTGTGTGCTTGTGTATCCTAAAACTTTTAAAAGGGTCAACAGGTAGCAGAGAGACAATCAGGTTATTTAATCCTTGCTTCACCTTCAGTACAATGAAACATACTGTGAGATTTGTGCAATACCTGTTAGGGTGACTGTCCATATTTATTGTAAACCCACTGTTAGAATGATAAACCATAAGTATGTATACAGATTCGGCTTGTTCAATTGCTGATACATATGCTGCAAATTTAAAGCTAGAAATGATACAAAGGAAAGCGTGAGTTTAATGGAGAACTATTATCTCAAGTCCACCTGCAATTTAAAAGAAAAATATTAAATCAGTACAAGAAGAAACTGCTCAAATTGTGCTAACTTATTGCTTTTGGTAGTCCATCCAAATACATGGGATCTCTATAAAGAAAAACAGAAATTTTCTTCTAGGGACTGAATTTTGAAGAAGCTTCTTTAGCAGCAGAAGGGGGTTCTAAATCCATGACAAGCTCACGTAAGAAATCCTTAATAGTTCCAGTATTAAAATCCCTTTCCAAAGTTGCCATACATGACTGGAAGAGAATGTGTAGAAAGCACACGTCATGTCAAACTAATAGGAGCTTAATTAATAGTTCAGGTAATAAAAAATAGTGAACCATGTCTTCATGAAACTTCCAGTAAGACTGTTATTACTCCCTGATGTGGTGTACAAACAAAAAAAAATGTTTGTTTTTCTTGACTACCTTCCTTTTTTCTCTAGTTGCCTCAGATTACACTGCGATTCATTACTTTATATCCTGTTCCCTTGGGAATTCATTTTGGAAACAATGCGATGGATATGGGCCAAAAGTTGCTGTCAAGTTTACTTTTGAAAGTGCTGGATAATGTAATCAAAGTCTGTACATAGCACACAGGATTGAATAAACAGGCCATCTGATATCATATAAAGTAGTTGTATTGCCTGAAGAGCAGGAATTGAACAGGAAACCACAGAATCACGGAGTCACAGAGTATGCCGAATTTAAAGGGACTCACAAGGATTATCAAGTCCAACTCCTGGCCCTGCAGAGGACCATACCCAACAATCACACTGTGTGCCTGAGGGTACTGTCCAAATGCTTCCTGAAATGTGGCAGGCTTGGTACTGTGACCACTTCCCTGGGCAGCCTGTTCCAGTACCCAACCACTCTCTGGGTGAAGAATCTTTTACTAATATCCAACCTAAACCTCCTGACATAACTTCAGGCCATTCCCTTGGGTCCTGTCACTGGTCACCACAGAGAAGAGATCAGTGCCTGCCCCTCCTCTTCCCCTCACAAGGAAGTTGTAGACTGCAGTGAGGTCTCCCCTCAGTCTCCTCTTCTCTAGGCTGAACACACCAAGTCACCTCAGCTGTTCCTCATACGGCTTCCCCTCAAGGCCCTTCACATCCTTGTTGCCCTCTTTTGGACGCTCTCTAATAGCTTAATATCTTTCTTGTATTGCAGTGCCCTAAACTGCAATACAATATTCAAGGTGAGGCCTCACCAGTGCAGAGCAGAAAGGGACAATCCTCTCCCTCAACCAGCTGATGATGCTTTGCCTGATGCCCCCCAGGACACGGTTGGTTCACCTGGCTGCCAAGGCACTGCTGACTCATATTCACTCTTAACCAGGACCCCCAGGTCCCTTTCTGTGGCACTGCTTTCTAGCTTCTCATTCCCAGTCTATATATATACATCTGGGGTTGCCCCATCCCAGGTGCAGAATCTAGCACTTCCTTTTGTCAAACTTCATATGGTTGGTGATTGCCCACTTCTCTAAGTTCTCAAAGTCTCTCTGTGGGGCCTCCTTGCCTTTGAGGAAGTCAACAGCTCCTCTCAGTTTTGTGTCATCCGTAAACTTACTTAGTATCCCTTCCCGTCCTGCATCAAAATCATTCATGAAGATGTTGAAGAGCACAGGGCCCAAGGTGCAGCCCTGTGGAACCCCACTAGTGACAGGTCACCAGTCTGATGTTCCCCCATTCAGTCTTACCCTCTGTGCTCAATCCATGAGCCAATTGCTCACCCACCACATGATGTGTTTATCCAGCTGTGTGCTGGACATTTTGTCCAGAAGGATCCTGTGAGAGACAGTATTGAAAACTTTACTGAAATCCAAAAAGATTACACCAACTGACTTCCCTTGATCAGCCAGGGGGGTTACCTTATCATAAACACTAGAGGGACAAGAAAAGTAATCATCTGAGCAAACTTGAGGTAAGTGGTCATAGTGGAATATTTTCATAATTTATACTATATTCGAAGGCAACAGGAAGAGCCACAGAGCAATAGAAATCCAAGCATGAGTGCATAAATTTCTTATTCAAATCAACTGAAAACCTGCAAAATTAAATAATTTCATGAGAAGAAATGTGCCAACTAGGGATAGCTCCAAGTCTAAGCTTCAGATTTCACAACCTTAACTATTTTCTAGGTTTTTTCCTACACATGTCAATGACTCATTCTTTGTGAAGGTGGTTTAATCCCTAATTAAACTCAAAAGTGAGATTTCCGCTCTCTTCCCATATACTACATGTTAAATTCCTAGGAATAGCCTGAAATCAATGTAATTATTCACAGATGTAAATATTTACTGTGCAATACTAGAAATGTAACAGTGAACTAGGGAACAGAGAACTAAGCCTGAGTAGTACACATAGCAGCTTCAAAAATTCTGACTTTCAAAACCTAACTTAAGCCCCTAAAATGGAAAATAAAAAGGAGCTTCAGTGGGCACCAGAGAGTAGAACCCCCTCCAGAAAGCAATCTATGCCATCAATGACAGGCAAGATGTATGAGCCCTAACTAAGTAGTTTAGCTCTAAAACATGTATCTACAATTCTCTTAAAACAACTAACCCTACAGATTACATTACCAAATGGTAAAGCATTGGCCAGACAGAAAATGTAAAAACCACCCCCATAATACTAAAATGAAAATTAGCTTTCAGAAAATTAGCTTTCAGAAGACAAACATTCTTATAAAACAAAGGTTATATCAGTAAATATATAATCCAGGCAACACACATAAGTTTCAAATATGGGGAAAAGAGAAACAGCTTCCATGAGTCCCTAAGAGGTTCTCTGCAATGTGGGAAGTAGCAGCATACAGAGATCCCTGAGCTAGAACAGGCTTATTGCTGACTAGAAGCAGAAAAACTGTATCACATTCTTCCTACTTAAACTAGTTAGGTCTGGTAAGTGGCAAGAACATGTACTTTGGGTGAAGTCTCTTTAAACAAAATGAAGAAACTTAAATTCTCCAATTAACAGATACTTTTCTTTTTAATGGCATCTTCTGGCAATTTGATACTATCAAACAGCCATCATTATTCAGGGAAAAAAAACCCTAAACCTGCAGCAAGAAAGAATTCTCTTTGTTTCAGCATTACAAATGTTTTGTTGTTTTTTTTTTTTTTACAATTTAATGAAATAATACAGGCTTCCTTTGTCAGGTACAAGCCAGGCAAATGTAGCATTCATTTAAATGAATACCTGCACACAGAGTAATCTCTTTCTAATGACTTTCCAATACTGTCAAAGTTAATTATTATTATTATTTACCAGAAATTAAGCTATCATGTCTTTTAATTAATTAAATATTTTTTATTCTTATTAATATGAACAAGAAAATATCCAAACAAAAGAAGACTATTCTCCTCTTTACCTTGCAAAAACAAGCTTCATTGTTACAAAGATTTAGTCTTAGAGAAGTGGAGTTCTAAGGCTTAAACTTGTACTACAATTTAGAATTCCAAATGAAAACTGATAAACTTTAGGTAGCCTTTTACTTGAAACCTCTTCAAAGGTAAATACGTATATATATATATATATATATACAGATACAAAACATAAAATATATAAAAAAATTAATACATATATATAGTTTGTTTTAGAAAACTCAGCTAAAGTAGTTTAAAAAAATGAAAATGCAGCACCAATATACAAGTTAAAGACTTTGAATCCACCTGATCTGTATCATTCTATTCTTATTCCTCAGAGTAAACATACCCATTATTTATCTATCTGTATTCTTTTCAGACAGTTTCAGAGCATTTAAGTCCCAAATGCCACACTCTTTGATATTTCTCACTGACAATCATCCTTGCTCCACAATCTCTCACTGTAATTACAACCTCACTCATCACTGGCACCGAGCTGTACTTATGAAATATATCTGGGAGGAGGTCTGTGCTGAAAGGCCCATGTATAGGGTGCACGTCCCCTGTCTCGTGCTCTGAGCTGCACACCCACACCTACTGCAAGCACATCTGCTGTCATGAGGCCTTCCACCACAGCTGACTCTATTTAGGACATCATGTGCAGGGCTTCATGCAGAGTCTCCCATTTCTAATATTGAGAAGTCTGAGAAAACCTCAGACTTTCTGATATATATTCTTGGTTAAGAGCAAGAGTCTAATTGTACAGTCAGTTAGAAAGATACAATTAAACTTCAGGGAAGGCTGCCTTATAGGCACGAAGGACACACCTTCAATATATACTCTCATAAATCCAGTGTCCTGCATCATCCAACTTTTTACTAGTGTTGATTTATGTCAAAACGCCTGCAATGTTCGAGTTGGATATTTATACAAAGTTAACATCCTCATGAGCCTTGAAAGAAGCTGGTATCCCCATAGCGGTTTTGTTTGTAAAGTTTGTTTTCATACTGAGTACTTGCTACAAAAAGAACTATTTCTGAAAATGCAGTATAGCTAAAATGAATTTTCCAAAGCATCTGACAAATAATTCCATCATTGGGACTATTGTTGTGTTCAGTTTGGTTAAGAACAACATATTAATAAGAAAACACTAGTTGTACCATATCTTTGTATCAAAATAGGTAGCAGTAAACAAACTTTGAATTCAACATTTAACAAGGATTTATTCTTAGATCACAGTGGAATTCTCATACAGAAATTCAAGAGATATTTTCTTATTCTACTTTCACCATCAAAACTCTTTTCTATGCTAAAGAGTTTACTCTGCTTCTTTAATAAAGGCTGTAAAAGAGACAATAAGAGTCCTTTCAGCTCTGTTCTGTATCTAATATTGTTATTCATGTGATAGTTTTGTTCTGGCATCATAATAAAAGAATAAATTTAGTCCATGAGAGTTCTGCTGCTCTCAGTTATCATTGGTAACCAATACTGCCTTGTAATACATGCATATTGACATTTCCTGATGTTCTTTTATACTAGAGTACATATGTTATTCTTTACAAATAACAACTTTTCTATCAAGCAACTAATGTTGCCTCTGAGGAAAGCAAGGACTGAGTCAGGAACACTACCTTCTCTACTGCAAGAGTTGGCAGCCCAACCAGCACGACCGTAATAATCAGTCTGGCCCAGCTGGTGTGTAAATCAGGAGTACCCAAAATGAAAATATTTCTTGCTGCCCTGAATTGTCACACAGGACATGGAATGATTTCAAAACACTGTGAAAGACAAGGACTCATAGAGATTGCATAGGAGACCAAATATACAAATGCCTAAGAAACAAGGTGGTTTGTGGTTTTTTGGGTTATGTTTTTTTTTTTGGTTACTCAAATGACATTTATTATTACTATGCAGGAGCTCTCATAATCCTAAATACCAGAGAAGGCAGACCAGGACAGGCAGAATGAACATTTCCCTGTTCTTGTCAATTTCATCTGTTAATATATACAAACTAGGATACGGTGATTCCACAGAACCAAGTTAAAAGCTAATTCTAACATATTATGAAAAGCTTTTCATTATTTTGAGTTTCTGTTTTTCTTTTTATACATGGTGGTAGTAATGTTTTGCTCATAGAATTTAGCATTTGTGGTCCACACAAGAGCTGTTGGCAGTAAAGAAATTATACTATTTCTATATTCTATTATTTTCTATTCTATAATATTCTATTATTACTATATTCACTTCCTGAATCTGGAGGAGGTGAAGCTTGAATGTTAATCAGCTTCTGTCATGGGCTTTAACCCATGTTACTCTACCAAGCAGATCCCTGAAGAGGCTAAAATCTGCTCTCCTGAAGTCCAGGGTAGTGAGCTTACTCTGTGCCCCCCTCGCTGCCCTAAGGATCTTGAACTCCATCATTTCGTGGTCACTCCAGCCAAGGCTGTCCTTGGGTTTCACATTCCCCAAGAGCATGACCTTGACTGTGAGGACAAGGAAAAGCATAGCACATCTCCTCTTTGGCTCCTCTATCACTTGGAGAAGGAAGTCATCATCATCGTGTTCCAGGAACCTTCAGGATTGACTGTGCTCTGCTGTGCTGCCGCTCCAACAGATACTGGAGTGGTTGAAGTCCACCTTGAGGACCAGGGCTTTGAATGTGAAGCTGCTCCTCTCTGTCAGTAAAGAGACTCACCTACTTGGTCTTTCTAGCTGGGAGGGACTGTAGCAGACCCCCCACTATGATGTCACCTGTCCCGGTCACCCCTTTAATCCTGACCCATCAGCCCTTGGTCAGCTTCTGTTCCACTCCTAGGCATATACTCCACGCACTTCAATTAATTAAATATTTGTATTACATTGGAGTTAAGCATAAAACCTGAACAATAAAAATTGTCAGGAAAGAAAGGAAGTATAATCCATTTCGTATTAACAAAAACAAACAAACAAAACAAAACAAAAACAAAAACCCAACCCAAAATTTAATCAGAAATCCAGTGAGAACTGAGTATCGTTTACCTGCATTCCAAAATAAGAGATTCAATCTTAAAAGTGGCAAAAAAAGAAAAAGAAATGGACTTGAGGGAGAATTTGACAAAGGAAGAGTTAAAGTTTTAAGTTCTAAAAAAAAATCTAAACATATACATAAAATATCTGCTATTATATTTTATATTATAAACCCCTATGAGCCCAATGACTTGCATTACACTAATGCACACCATAGATGGATACTTTACTGATATGAGCAATAACCTTTCACTTCCATTAGGATTTTGTTACTAGACTGAATTGCCCTTAGTGATAAGAATAGAAAAGGGAAAGGGGAAGGGAATATAAATACATATATATATATTTATATATATATATATATACACATATATAAATACAGCAAATTGAAGAGTTCATTAAAAAAAATAGAATATATTAAATTACAGAAAAGTCTTCATACAAGCCAGCTAAACTGCCATACAACTTGAATGCTGCTCTGAAGCCTTTGAGGATGTTAGTCAGCTAATTTAAAAGCTTTAAACCTATTTGTTGTTTATGAATGCGCTATGCTGACAGCTCTAAAGAGCTAATAATATTCTATTTATCTTTATGATGGGTATAGCAAAAGAACATAAGTGTGATTGTACCGAGTCAGATCAAGGAGTGGAGTTGCTTTCTCATAGTGAAGCTACTCAAAACAGTAAAACAACACTTGCATTTTATTTCTGTTTTTTCCAGTTACTTACACGGCTTTGTTTAAAGAAAAGGAGGTTAAAAAAAATAAACAACAAACCAGCAAATAATTACTAAGATGATTTATGTTAATTAAGGAAGATATCTGTTTTACAAAGGCCTAAGTGTGTTCTTTAGTGAAATCTCAAGTGTGCAGGCTGATACTGAAACTCCAGTGAATGCAATGCTGTAATCATGTAATAGGTAAGTAGGAAACTAGAAGTGATAAAGAAAAAACCTTGATAAGTCTCTTTTTTTTTCCTTTTTTTTTTTTTTTTAAATAGGAACATTGATCTGGATTATTAAACAATGAAGAAAAGAATAAATAGATGGCTACTGATGTACAACAGATAGGCAGTCACTGTGTGCAAGAAAGTTCAGAAGTATTACTTTCAAATAGTCCAATCAAAAATACTGGAAAAGAAGCTAATGAATTGAGGGGGAAAAAAGTACACAAGATAGAAAATATGTAAAACAAAGCTTTTTAAAACTCCAGGGGCTACTGATGTCTCTATAACGAAGTTCACAGGGTGTATCAATGAAGGAAAACAATCAAGCAAAAGAAATGGTCATGGCTACATCCTGCCTAATAACACAACAGGAGAGGAATGAGAATGAAAAATTCAAGAGACAGAATATGCAAGATGCCTAATACAGAAGAATACAAGAAGTTTCTAATAACCGTAACAAATGGTCATTAATAACTACAAAGTTGATACGTTCAAATGCAAATGGAAAAGAGTCCTTTAAATATATTCTTTACTAGGGTGACAGAGCATTGAAACAGGCTGCTCAGAGAGGCTGTGGAATATCTCTTTCTCTGGTGATATTCAAAACCCATCTGGAGACAATCATGTACAACCTGTCTAGGTGAGCCTGCTCACCTAGCAGGGGTGCTGAACTAGGAACATTTTCAGAAGTACTTTCCAACCACAAACATTCTGTGATTCTGTGAACTATTTAGATTACAAATAGTTATGATCTTCTCAGACAGAAATCTCTAATCATCCCTGAAAAGGAATCATGTTGTACCTTTCATTAAAACAGATTACTAAAAAATACATTAGATACAAAGAAATTTGGCAAATAAATGTTATTTATTTGTATGTATATATGTATATATGTATAGAAACTCAGATGCATATGTGAGTGTGTGTGTGTGTGTGTGTATACACACTTGGGATGTATTAGATACCAAGTGTTTGCTTACTCAAAATCCAATTTCAACTGTTCTTGAAACAAATACATCTAACCTAAGACAAAAAATTGCGTGGAACGCATTTCCACTGATTGCAGTATATTAAAACTTTTGAAGTATGATGCACATTTTATACAAGTCAATGTTGTCATCTCATACAGCTTTCTCCAAAAGTAATCACTGTGCACATAAAACCCTTGGAAGACATCTCACATAATTATAGTACAGATTATGACTTTTTTAGATAAAATAAATACACTTACAGCTAAACAAAAGACTGCTTTTGGCCTTCACTAAAAGATTAAATAAAAACTACCAAATAGGCCTATTCAGACTTGTGAATATACGTCCAAAAAGGAGAAAATAAAAAGTTAAAAGTTGGTGCAGAGAAGTACCTTACCTGCAGAGAAAACAGGAGACAGACATACTAAAGGGAGCATAGCTAAGAAATAGTGAAGATGCTGCACGACTTAGGAAAAAAAAAAAAGTGAGAAAGGTCATAATGAAATCTCTGTATCCTATCACAACTGTTTTTATCCATTTGTCCTTTGGTATCTGTACTATTATTTCTGGGGAAATGTAGGTTTTCTTTACTAGCTTAGATCTACTTTGCCACGGTCCAGTCTCACCAGAGAGGATTAACGATGCTCTCTGTACTCTTTGTTCTGGTAGGAATTCAGGCCAGGCTTCCTAGTGATGGTGAAAATTGCTTTTTTTTGCAGTCATTGCAGCTTCCTCCTTCAGTAAACTTGTCTAGCAAATCAGTCCTGCTCAGGGAGGTCCAAACTAGAGAAATGTATTGTTATGGCCATTTGCTGCTAGAGTTTCCCCACTTTGCTGGAGTTTTGGATTGCTCCCCAAAGCAGCTTTCTCTATCCAGGGCATTAATCCTGAGTATTTAACTTGGGCACACTGCGTGACTTGGCTGCTATCAGATATTCCTTTAATGGGTGTTCTGACAGCAGACTGCACACGATTCAATTTACTGTCTGCTGGACTTAAGAAAACAAATACAGTGCTTATACAACTAATAGAGCTTACAAATCCCCTGTAAAATGATAAGCAATGCTGTGCTCAACAGAAGTTTTCCTTTAGGTGAAGAATTGGGAAGTCTACCATAGTCCTTATATTTTCCTCCAAGCTGAAACACTGACAGCCCTCTTCAGAGAATAAAGGAACGCTTTTTCTTCTCTACTCATAAGTCAGTGAGTTTATCTATGAAATGTAACTTTTCAGCAAAAGTGTAGTTTTTCCTTATCTCTCTTACCTGAGAGCTTATCTATGCTACCCTATTGTGCAGCAGGGAGTACTGAAGTGTAATGCAAATTATCAGTGTATACAGGTAATTTTGCAGGAAATATCAATCAAATATGAAAGTAATTTTCAAAGCAATTATCAGGCAAGTAGGTTAGTGCTTTTTAGTTGTTCATGAAAAGTTCTTGAGAGTGTACACACTTTCTGGGCTACAGACAAGCCAACATATTTTTGGAAAACAATATATAAAGCTCTTAAAACTATTTCTTTATAAACTTCAGGAATTATCACAGGCTATATATGAGTGGCATTAAGACTGCAGGAATATGTCATGATTTGTGTTGCTAAAGTAAAAGTGTTAATACATGCTGATCTAAAATTTCCATAAAAAACATAGCAAATTACAATACAATGTATCTATGGTTTCCAATTACCAAAATCATATTATCAATTTAAAAAATCCTAGAAAATCTTGTCATTCACCTGATCAGTATTTCATGCGTGGGTGGGAGGATTCACCCTTGTTTTATGGTGGTGAACATACAAGGTGCTACCCCTTGGTGCTTTATTCTGTTTCAGTTGAAGTTCACATTGTCTTCAGATATGGAAAGGATAAAATTAACAATTACATGTTCATATGTCATCTTGATTACTAAATCTAACACATTTAAATTCTCGGTGTGTGAATCATAACCATTACAATACATTAGATAAACTGTGGCTGTTCATAGTGTGTGTACCTTAAACTCACAATAAACTTGGATAAAATGCATCAGCTTAAGCATCCTCTGTTAATGCTTTTTTTATATCTAGGTTAAAAGCCAGGACATTTATAGGCTAAGAAAGGGCACAGTCAACTCATGTAGCTGTCTCTTATACTAGCCCAATTGTGTTTGAAATCTTTTCAGTCATTCTAAGTTGTGGGGAAGATGGAGAAAGGCACCTGTCAGTAGCAAGGTAACACATTCACCATGGAACCATTTAGACTTTGAAATCAAGTCCAGGTTAAAGACAAGGTTACAGCTAACCGATCAGAGGAAGCAAGCCGGGGAATACACCACCAAACACTGTATTAAGGTAATGGAAACTGGGGAAAGGTGTGATATTTTTAAAAGCCACTTCCTGGGTTATGTATAAAACCAGTATTTTCTAGATCTACACAAAGTAATCGTAATGCATGCAAAATAAAATGTCTTTGAAGAATTAAGCTCTGAAAGGTAATCGGTTGCTCCCTGAAGGATGGTTTAGCAGCCACAAGAAAGTTAAAGAAGTCATCATGAGTTAGGGTCTTTGATCTACACAGTCTTAGCTGACTGAAAAGAGTGCTAAACAAGTTCTTTACCAAAAAAAATGCATCTAGCATTCCTGAAGTGCTGGACCCAGTGTAAAAGTCCATAACCCATTAGGTCCATTCTCAGGAGGATGTTTATACATCATGGAAAGTATTCATTTCAGAATGGTCTACAAGGGTTTTGCCAGCTAGGTCATAGCCAGCTGGGAGATCTGTTATAGCAAACACTTTTTATTGTACTCAGAAGTAATTTCTTTATTAGTTGGGAGATGAAGAAAATCAAAGGACTCACAGAAACATTTCAAGCCATTTGTTGTATATGCAAAGAGAATACTTGCTTCCAAAATACATTTCTGACTTCATGTTTTCAGTAAACTTTATGAGAGAAACCTATTAACTATGCATCACATGGTAGTAACAACTTTTTTTTTCATTCATCAGTAATTTATCTGATCCCTTCCAAGTTTAAATATATTACACTGGCAGCTTATATGTCTTAGCCAAGTCTTACAAAGTCTTCCCTATCTTCCAGAATTTAAATACTTTGGGATCTTCTTCTGGCATGTCTTATTTCCTGTATGTTTTTCATCTCTTGGAAAAATTCTATCTGCTGTCTCATTTCTTACTACTCAGAAGTGTAGATTGAGAGTAAAGAATTAAATGCAAACTTTGATAGCAAGGTTTCACTCTTCTATCAATAAATAAGATCAATTTCTAAATGCCTTAATTTTAAATCTCTTCATGCAAATCTTTAAATTCATCATGGTAAAATGGCACCCAAATCTATTGCCCTTTGTACCTTCCAGAGTTTTGCTTAGAGGTTACAGTACAATGCAATGATATACAAAGTGCTGCCAGTAAATGGATCACCGAGGGGAATAAGAGCCTGGAAAAAAGTAAGAATAGTCTTTTAGGTTGTAAGCATATAGGAAGTAACTTGAGCTTTTTGTCACCCAGAGGTATTTCCTTCTTGCAATTGTTTCTAATTCTAATCAGAGGAAAACAACATGGTACTTATTTTCTAAATGGATGAACAAGGCACAAAAGCAGCAGAGAGTCAATCTCTGCTGGAAACACCCTCAGACCTCCTCAGACCCAATGTACCTAAGCAATGCAATGGTTTTTATAGACTGTTTTGGTTTCATTTTTAAAGGAACAAAACCCCAAGCCATTTTACTTCACATCTTCATATTAAACAAGAAATCTGTAATAAATCCATACAAGAAATGGAGAAATTGGTAGGTAAAGTAGTAGGTGGTTGTAGTTCCAATTAATGCCTACAACAGAAAAAGTTGTAACAAAACAGAAAAAAAAATAAAATTTGCTTGTGCTAAAAATAACACATTTACTTAGCACCTCATGAAGAAAAACATGTTTAAATTATCTTCACCTACAATGTATAATCACCTGTTTTGTAATCTGGTTTTAGGAACTAGTGGTGTCTATCTTATCTGTGTTGAGGCAAAGTAGGAAAAATATCACAAGAGAAAAAAGGCAAGCAAAATACAAAGGCTATTTATTTGGAATTTGAAATAAGTCCATTAATAATCCCAACACTAAGCCATCCTGATTTACTGTATTAGTTATGCAAAACAAGCATGGTAAAAAACCCTGCATTTAGAAATTTGATACAGTATTAAGAAACAACACACCTGGAAGTAGCACCCACAAATGGAATAAATTAATTAATATTAATTAATATTAATATTAATTTCATAATATTTCAAAACCTTGAAATGTACTGGTACCTTCTAAACTTGAAATTATTTACTAGTTTCTTCCTTTATTTAAGATTAATAGAAAATCAGCTTAATTATTACAGGCCACATTTGCAAAGCTGCTAAAAGCTGAAAATTACTGCTTGAACAAAAGGTCCAAAAATCAATATCTGAACAACATCCTCCCCCTTGATTCTTGCAATATCCCAAATACTTTCTGGGCACATTTATACAATGGGGTGCAGGGCGAGCAATCGTGATGACAACTAAAATTCAAGGAAGAATAGCTCAGCTAAAAATGAAAAAATAGCAAACAACAACAACTAAATTAAACAAAACCCTACCTTACCACAGTAGGGTGCATTAGGATCTCATGTACTACCCTACAGCCCAAATGCAGCTTGCCAAGAATAGCTGAGTGGCCCACTGAAGGAGTCCAGTACAGAAGGACTAATACATGAAAGAGAATCAGGCTTTCTCTCTTCACCTGATCCTTTCACACCCACTGCATAGCTAATATATATTAGCTAATTTATGCACATAGCTACCCTTTCCAAACTTATTTAAGAGCCATAGTTGGTGTTTTCTCACCTATTGCTGCTTCTTGTGTGTAACTTTGGTAAGGAAAAGATAAGGACGAATATGTGGATAATACCATTTTTGGAAATTGAAACTGAATTTACACCTACTTTATAGTATTGCTTTGTACAACAAGCAAAGGTATTCACTTATAAAATTATAGGGGCCAATGTAGTAAGAACAAGTGGTTGCAAGGAGCAGTGAAACTGAACAAAGAAATAAGGCTTGAGCCTCTCTCAGCATTTTATTGTAAAAATTACTATAGTAAAGAATAAAATTTTACCTATTTAATCCATGCACTATGGTTTGATTATGGGAATAACATTGACGGCATTATAGATAACCATTTGATAATGAAAATAAAGAAGACATGATACAATATGACTTTTAGAAACTAATCCCGTTCTTTAAGTTCATATTACTACATTTATTTGTATTCAGTTATTTCAGCAATCTGTTTGCACTAAAGTATTCCCAATAAGAGACTGTCATACTGAGTTGCTCCTTCTGTATAATTTTTCTGTCATTTCTGACTTAAGTACACTTTGAAGTAATTGTTAATGACACAGCATAGCAATCAATCCACAGGGATGGCTTTACACATCATCACAGTAAACACTTGATTTGATTCAACTCCCAAGGACCCACCCTAGACATCCATTTCAACTCACTCTATTGCATCTAATCCCTGAAGGCAGAACAAGGTCAGTGGTTTAGGTGGATGATAAAAGAATCTCAAATCCTCAAGACCATAAAAGTAACAATCTTTTTGAATAAGATAAATGATGCCTGAAAGCAATGTATTTTGGAGGGGAAGCCCTACAGAATTTGCATAATTTCACATCTTGTATGACATAATATATCTTACTTATACTGTTAATTCCAACATGATGACAGTGAAAACTTTAAAAATGCGGTGAGAATGAAACTTCAGCATGCTTAAAATTTTTGTCTCAGTGAAATAAAAGGATAGAAAACACATTTGGCACTTTATTCAGCTCTGTAACTATAATACAGAAAATGGCAATGGCAATAATTAAAAAAAAAATCTGCCTTTGTCTACATTTTGATTATAAAATGGAAGGACAGAATCATTCCTTTTTTTTATGTAGGAATGTTTCTACTAACTCACCAAAACTGAACAGACCAAACTCTCTACTTTGGAATCAGTTCTGACATTTAATTCCTTGTAAGAATTTCAAAGAAAATACTGTTCAATTACAAGCTCGTGCATTACCAGTATGATTCTCCTCTAACCCTGTATTATTTTATAATATAAAATTAGTTTTGTGCAGGTTTGTCAGTATGAGTGCATGTTGGATAGGTTCTATCTCTTATATAAATTCATCAGCTCACAAAATAGAACCAACTGGCAACTTTATTAACTTTAACCTTGACAAAGATGGAATCAGATCCCTTCCTATCTGTTTAAAGGGCAAAAACCAGCACCTGTTTGCATGTTTTACTACTGCATTCACCAGAATTATTTGTGTCGCTCTCAGTGATGCCCAGGGACAGAAAAAATGAGCTTGCTGGTAGTTTGTGCTCCCTCTGCTGTCTGAATTAAGCATGAAGAGCCAGCCAAAGCACAGCCATGGGGGCAGTATTACAAATGCAGAATGATTTTTTGAAATTTCCTAGACACACTAAAAATACCACATAAAAAGATAATTTGATTCTAATTTATTTGCAAGAAGATGAAATGTATATATTTGGATTGGGTTTTCAGTTGCCCTACTGCATATCTAATAAAACAGACAATGTATCCATGATTTCCAGCTATGATGGCTTGTAAACATTACCAGTAACTAATTGGATAGTCATTTGATTCAGCACAAAGTAATTTCTCTCCATTAGATTAAATATGTCACACCCTGTCAATTAAAAATCCATTTAACATCAACCCAGAAATAATAAGCATTTTGAAACAAGGCACCAGAAACTCTATTTGTAACTAAAATTCCCTATATATAGCTTAGGAATTTGGCTTAGCATCACAAGCAAATTTACTCTTCACTACAAGTTTGCCTACAGCAAGAACTGTAAAAGAAAATTTTTCCTTTTATTATAACATTTCTGTAATGGATTTTTAACACATCAGCACCAGATAGCTATTTGCATTAGTTCATTTTCACGGTTTCATAACAATTATTTCTTATTGTTTGTCTCTTTGGGCACGAGGAGCAACGTCCAGATTAAGAAAGCCCTCAACCCCAAGAATATAAATTCATCCATATTCCCTGAAACAATGATAATATCATAAACACAAATTAAATTTGCTATCATGACTTTCTTTTTTTTCCATTTTCCCTTTGTTCTATTTGGATTACAACTATTACATTCAACTAATACTATCACAAAATGTGAGCATACATAATCGATTATATGCTATTCTGAGAATTTTATCTGGATATATTTTTTCTTTCTAAGAAGGATGGCAAACCAAAGTACTGTGCAAAAAGGTACTAAGTTTAGGAAAGTTTTTTGTCTTCATTTCATTTGTCCACAATTTTATCAGGAATTCTGAGAAGCAAATGAAGAGCAGTTGCTTTATTTCAGATTTGTGTTAACTTATTTTGTAAATGCCTAAACATTTGTAGAAGAGAACTGTAAATTTTTGGTTCAGACACTACCTATGGCTATCACATTGATGTGGCAACGATTCCCTGAAGTGTTTTCATAGACGCAAACTGATGTATGAGCCTTGTGACTTATCTGAGCCATTCAGCATGTGTCTGAACCTGCAATTAATGTGCAAGGTAAGCGGGACTAAATCAAATTTGAATGAAGAAATACAAATAACTTTCAAAACCTTCTGATACGCAAAAAAAAACCTGAAGGAAGACCAACGAGATCACATAGGCTTTATAGGAAATCAAAGATAATACGGGATAGCCAAGACATTGATAAGATTCAACTGTGCCTATTCCCCACTCAGAAGCCTGCCAAGGACCCACTGCACTGCCCTAGGACAGAGGCACTGCCTCAGTGTTAGCAGGTGTCACAGCGATTTGTGTTATGCCAGAAAGCAAGATGACACACAGTGAAAAGCAGCAGCATACAAAGACATGTTTTGCAGGAAGGAAGAGGAAAGCTCCATTTAAAAACAGCAGGAAAAAAAGCCCAATCAAAAAACAAAACAGAAAAAAATAAATCAAACAAACACACAGGAAAAAATCCAAACCAAAACCAAAAGCACCCTGAAGAGACAAGTGGGAGTCAGTGGGCAGAAGGAAGCAAAATCACCTATCTGATTTGGCTCTCATGACCCACATGGCTAAAGACTTTTTCTTTTGCGTCACTGAGCCAAATGGCACAGCCTCTACAATTCCAAAGGCACTGTTCTTTGACTTAAAAGGATGATAACATTAATTTGCCTTTGCAGAACAAACATTAATCCATCATGTTATCAAGAATATTCTCCCTGATTCTAGAAGGTTTTTCAATATGAGGCATTGATGAGACTCTAGGAAACAGTGCCAAAAATCTTGGTTGGATTACATAAAGTCATATCAAATGCTGAGTCTTCTCGCTAGGCTTCACTGCATATCAGTTCCTGAAAAGGCCATTTGGGTGCAATCCTGTAAAGTGCCTGTGGAATGGGCAGCTCCTGAAGGGAAGGATAGCATTTTGAAATTAGCAACTAAATCTGAATTTATCTGTAAGGATTTAAGAACTTTATTTCATCTAGATTAGAGTCCTGTTCTTTGGTGTCAGAAGGTATTTGTGACTGTTAAAAGCAAGCATGTAAAATAAGGGCCTGGATTACCCACAGCTTTATCCTGGTAGGCAGAGGATAGGCAGACATATGCCTTCTTCTTTCTCACAGATGCTGCAATATTTCTGGATTAGGAGGAGGGCATATACTGGACCCTAACAGTCAAAGAATTGGCTTGAGGCACTCTGACACAATGAGGAGTTTATCTTTCACAATGGAGAGCGATTTTCTCTCTGACGTTAAAAAGTATGTGTTTATGTTCAACTGGGATTATTCATAATAATTCTGACAACAAAACGTTATTTTGTATTGTAGTTGTTACCTACTATCAATCCTTCTCACTCTGGAAAGCAATATAACCACTTTACAAAAGGATATGTCTTATTGGTGTTTTTATAAGTTGAAATGCATTTAAATAATAAGAAAATTTTAGTAATTAGTTTTTTTATTTTTCCAAAGTAGACAAAGAATTGACTGAAAGGGTAGGAGTTAAAAATAAACCAGTTATTGACAAAATCTGTGATAATATTGAAACTGAGAACAAAGTTTTCATATAATCTGGTTTGTTTCAGAGCAGCATTATTTGCAATATGAAACTGTTTAAACTTTATCATCTATTAAAGGAAGTCCAAAATGTGTTTTAAAGCAGGTTTACAATATCTTTAAAAGTAAACAAATGTATTTAATTTGCTTTTAAAACTACATCAGAAAACATAACTAAAACTCTACACTCCTATACCTGTTACAGAAAGTATATTTCACTTGTAAAAACATGCAATAAAGATTTTGAGAAAAAATTAAAACTGTAAGCATGTGGACAAGAGATACTGGATTCTTAATTCCTTGAAGTTGTATACATAAATCCTTGTTTGATTTCTTAAGTGGCTACTTAAATTTTAAAGAAAGTTATGAAGATGTAATAGAACAATTAAAATTTTAAGATTACCTGATCAATGTCACATGTATTTACTAAAACTTAAAACTACATACGGTTTTGAAGAATATATTGTATAAAAATTTGGGGTTATTTGGAAATGAAAAGTTACTATTATTATTATCAACTCCTAATAATTCAATAAAAATAATGTTGTACAGTATTGTACCTATCGTGTTCTCTGTGTTAAGATTTTTAGGTATAACCCCTTATTTGTCATATTAATAAAGAAGTAATTGATTAGCTTACATATTTTTTCTATGCAATTAGACACCTGCAATGATGAAACTAATCTTCACTCTAACTTTTTCTCTGCCCCAAAAGAAAGGGAAAAAAAATCAAATATTCATAATTTTCATTTTATTAGCATAATTTTGACAAAAATACTTTTCCCAAATTAAAGACATTGTAATTCAACAGCACATACAAGAAGGTGGCTGCAAACACTTGTTTATATATTAAGCAGATGTTTAACATTTCATAATATATAAAAGTGACACGGTTTAAGACTCATGTTCTTGATCAGCTTTGCTTAAATTTTTCATTTTGTTGTTTCATAGTCAAATAGGCACAGAGTCTAAAGTTCCAGGTACATATCCTTTACATCATCTCCCAGAGAAGGAACACTGTTGATCTCTGCTCTTGCACAGACTTTTTTTCTTCCTGGTAGTCCACAGTTAAATATATCACTAATCCCGGACTGTTTCCCTAATCTAATGAAAAAATCATGACCTTCCCATTCAGTGTTACTGTTTCCATTCAATGTTCATGGTTTACCACCTTTTATTGTCACTTCAGCTGTATTTATTCTGATGTAAAGTGAAACAAGAGATCACAGAGGATTTTTAGTCAGTAAGACTGAAGATACTAAATACTTCATTAGTTAAACCCTAACAGATAGACAGAGGATAAGTAGCTCCACACTGGTGTGAAAGGTACCCTCTATCCACATGCCAAAAAAAAGTATATATGCTTACTATTGATAAAGTAAAGACAATAAGAAGCCGCCTTTTTTATTTTCTGTTTTGATCTGAACAGAGCAGGTTTTAAACAAACAAACATAAAAAGATTTGTTCATGTTGGTTTTTGTTCCTTGTTGTTTTGTTGTTGTTGTTTGTTTTGTTTTTTTTTTTTAATTCTGCTTTGCTATTAATGCCATTTCGAAGTTGATCATGAAAGAAATACAAATTAAGGGTCTGTTATGAGCTTTTTTGTGTTTTTGTTTTTGTTTTTTTTCCCCAGTTATGATAGGAGTTAGCAATCTCCTTCAGAATCCACAGATTCAAATGATAAAGGCCAGGGATTAAGCACAGCCGATTAACAGTCTGTGTCCTCTTCAATCTAGCATTTCCACTGTAGATAAACCCATATTCAGACTGAAGTTATAATAAACAGACTGTCCTCAATATCATTTCCCTAGATGACCTCCTCAAAACTGACATTCAAGTATTCCTGTGGAAAATTACAGACAATACAATATATATCTACACAAATGATTCTGAAGATCAAGCCAAATGTTTAGAGAGCAATAAAATGACAATTATAAATTATAATTTCACTATGAATATTTTTTTGCTTCAGTTCTTAACAATTTCTTATTACTAAAGGTTTGACATACAAAATGAAAGAAGTTTACTAGATTTTATTTTGATTGCTTGTACTATGTATCTTCAAAATAACTGCATTGGTTTTTATACTTATACAAATCAGTGGATTACAGTGGTTGCAATTCTTTCCCTTCCAAAGGCTAAAGAAGACAAATACTGAAATTCTACAGCTGCCTTAGATGGTCTGAAATACAAGCGTAACTCTAAGGAAAGTGTCATCACAAAAAATTTATCCAGTGAAAAACAGCAAAAGAATAAAAATCTGCATGGAGCAATTACAGAAATATTCTGTTAGGTATGTGTATTGACTTCTATCATAAAGAATATTTTCACCAAAAATGAAAAAATAAAAGCCCCTAAAAAAAAAGACACTTTTTGTTTTGTAAGAACGCTTCAACAAGGGAAATTCTGACAGGATTCTGCTGATATTTGACATTAGAAATGCAGAATCCTATGGGTCAAAAGAAAGGAAATTATTTAATACAGATACAGACTGTGTAACAAGGTATTTTAATTTCTTTACCTAGAAGCTAGAACTATTTTGAGGAAGTAATTTAATTTCACTGTACTCCTTCAGAAAAAAAGCAGGGACACTTCAAACTATTTTATTATAAATAACTAAACTTATAACCTAGCTAAAGAGACTGAATTCTACTCTTTATTTCCATTAGTTTATAGTGGCAGTATTCCAGTGAAGCAATTCTGAAATCAGATGAAGGCATGTGTGCATTTATTCTTCACTTCTTTATTCAAAGTACATGATCAAAATCTGGTTCCCTTTGACCAAACCACACCAGTGATAAGAATCAGGTCATGCTATACAGTGACAACAGCCCCCTCCCCAGCCCCCCCAAAAAAAAAACCACAAACAAAAACCATCAAACCTGAGCTGCATTTTGATTAGTTATTCACCAGAACTGACTTGAAGCAAGCACCAGAGTTTTTCATCTGTTCTTTTCACCAAAGTTTAAAAAAAAAAAAAAAAAGGGCACATAGAATGATTCAGATTAAGTTTCATAATCAGAAAATTAATTAGGTTTGGATGATTCCAGTCACCTTTTCTTCTAGACACACAACAGTTTCAAACCTCTTTTAAATCAATCTGTATTTGAGAAAGAATTGAAAATATGAATTTAATTCAAAGTCACTCACTTTGAGATCTTGCTTCAAAAACTAATTTCATGGTCTGTCTCCATAACAACGTAGCTTACTTTTGCCAAATAAGACTCATATAATGAAGCATAACGTGTTTAATCAGATTGTATGGACTACAATTTAAGGCTATTTATGTTTAGTATGATTTGGAGACAGGCTAACTTAGGAGATGTGATTTGTAGGCCAGTTCCCTTTAAGCATCTTTATGGACAGATGACTGAATATTTACCTCACCGAAAAAGCCACATTGAGTTATATTTAACTAGTGATATATTATACATCATACAATTAAAACATTGTGTACTCCATTTATGAATTTTTAAATTTCTTGTTCTGCAATGGAACCTGTTAAAAATGCTTGTCAGGAACAGTCTTGCCTTCAGCTCATCACTGACATCAAACTTTGTCTCTCATTATTCAGCATATATCCTTTTATGCATGCATTTATATTTTGAAGAGGAGATTTAAAAAAAAAAAAAAAAGGACAAGTGTGTTACAGTTTGGTATTCATTCAGCCCACAAAATTTTATTTTCCATTTGATATCAAACATTCTTTTCCTAGACATTCATATATATTTTTTCCTGTCTAGTCCCCTGTTCCTTAATTAATTAATGAAGCTTCTTATTATTAGATGAGGGAAATGTACTCATTTATTAAAACTGGACTCTAAAATAAGACTGAGTTAGCAGAGCTGATATTCCTTCAGTGAGTACAACTAAAATCTTAACCCAGAATGCTTTCTTAGGGCAAGCTTACCCTAGTGACTAATTAAAAGCTGAAGGATAAAATCCAGAATATAAACAAATTTGGGAAAGAATTATCTGTGTTATTATCCAAGGAGTGAGAAAGAATGCAATGAGACCGGAAGACGGAAAGAACTGGGTCAAAAAGATTTGCTTCTTCATCTACGCAGACATGCACACAACACACACATGAACACACACACGTGCACATAGAGCCCCCATAAACACAGCTTCTCTTTCACAGCACTTTCCATTTAAGCAGCTTGGTAGTATTTACTTTTGCAAAGCTCCGGGTATTCCCAAACCTTACCCCTTTATTTTTAGCTTTCAAGTTTTTGCTTCAGCTGATGAGAACAGGAAAAGAAGGCGGTATGTTTATTGCTGGCAAACAGCTTGGAAATTCTGAGTAAAGAAGCCAATCAAGGCAGAAGGATTATAATAATCAAAGTACAAAATTTGCATATTTAGAGTATGGTTACTGAGAAATAACAATGCCTTGGTTATGTAAATCCAACCCTCAGCTAAAGTGAAGGGATTTGCATATCTGGGAGAAATCTGTCATGTTATGCATCAGTAACTACATTCTAAGTAGCTGAAAGAACTGGCTTTTAGTAGAATATTAAATATAAGTGCCAGTAGTATTTTTTATTTCCTTGTGATATGGAATAGGCTTAACTCATTTGGGGCCTGATGAAAACAGGTCTTCTTGCCTGTAGGATGCAGCACTATTCAGAACAACCAAAGATACATTTATCATGCCATAAAGCTACAGTTCTGAAGATTGAGATCATATAAATGTTCAAAGAGTTCTGTGTTACCAATTGTGTTCATCCTTTTTTTCTATTGAAAGTAGATTAAAGTAGCCCTCTTGAAAAAGGATTGCATAAAACAGACAAAAGTTTAAGGCTACCTGCTCAGCTCTGCATAATAAAATCATGTTTTCTTCATCTTAAATTTAGCGAATGAAGAAAAATAAGTTGGAGTAAAACATTTCATAGATAAAAAATTCTAAAAAAAAGCCCTGCTGACTGCTTTACTATAACAACTTTCTATTATCCATTAAAATCAAGCAGAGTTAATAGTAGACCCAGAAGTTTTATAAAAAAACTAAAGGAAAAAAATTAGGGAAATTCTCATTTAAAAATTAGTACATAACACTATATTTGTACCATTCATAACCAAGTATGTTACTTCAGGCTAATGTTTATTTCCCCTTTCCTCTCTTGTGAATAATACTCAGCTGTATTTGAGATGTAAACTTAAGGCTGGCTTACACACCCCGGCCACTGCCTGCAAATGAAACTGGATTGGTGTTGCACTGAAACATGAAAGATCCTTGCAAGCATATTCGACCTGAGAAGTATTACTTTTAATGCACGTTCAGAATATCATCCATTTCTACAGATAAAACATGGAAGAAACTCATCAAGATGCTTTAAAGACCTATGTGCAGAACTGGGGAGCATGCTGCAGTGTGGTCCTCAGGGTACTTACCATCCTCTGTGGGCACATAGATATTCAAATACAGACAGTCTTCATTTTGATCTTGAACATATGTCACCACAGTATCCAGATTGGCTGTAAACCAGACTGGCAGCATATCGTTGAGCAGTGACCTTTCATCCAGGTACTGCGGGCAGACAGCAGCGAACTGTGTGGCGTTGCGGACACCCGTCCAAGATGACGGTGGCTCCGGGGGCTGAAATCGCCTTTCTCCAGTCGGAGGAGAGGCATAAGGAACACCCAGGTACTGCTCCACTGGACCAAGGATCTCATTAGGCAAAGGTGTTCTCAAACCACGTATTTTGCCATAATTCGTAGTAACAACTGGATATTGTGCTTGGCCATCGATGAGAGTAAATCTTATAGCCAGTGCAGTTATCCACAGAAGGAAGTTAGAATTCAACATGACACACATTGGAGTGAAGATCAAAGGCAGCCATAGGAGTCCCATTGGTTTTGACATTATTTAAATCAACATCAGCAGGGCTCTTTTTTTTTCCACAGCCAGTAGAAAATTAATCAGTCAAGGAAAATGCAAACTAATAAAAAATGTCGTCAAAAGGAAATGAAGTGAGGGAAAACGTAACCTTGTTCAGGCAACAAAAAAAACCAAAAGCTAATGTGTGTAGATGCCTCAGCTGACTGGCCGTAGGCAAATCCCAACATCAGAAGAAACAAGGGAGTGTTTGCCACTAAGGCCCATCCCAGACTTTAGCATTGACTTAATCCTGGCAATGCATAGCACTTCCCAGCAAGTATTGTGGCAAGAGATCCACCGTTATTCCACTTGTCCAATGAAATGGCTCCTTCCAGTGAAGTCCAGCCCACTCAGTCAGCCTGTGGCCAAGAGAAAACAAGCAATTCAAATCAACAGAGAAATTCACATAGGCATAAATCTAAAATAAAATTTTAGAAAAATATATTCACACCCTACTTCCATGTTAAGGCTCACAAATGTTTTATTAATTTTAGACATCATGGTTACATGTTTCCAAAGACAGGTAAGGTAAGAGAGCTGAAACTGAAGACATAACCTTGTAAGAGGTTATACCACAAACCAAATATTTGTGCTTCTCTATATGCTTCCAAACCAAACCACAGCCCAAACATTGTTGCTTTCAGGAAGGGTATCACATTTAAGTCCTAGCTTAAGGGTATTTTCTGCTCTAAATAAATGGAATCTCCTTTTCAACCATATTTGCACTCCCACAGGAACCATTCACTGTTTTTTTCCCCTGTATTGGATAATCTCACTTTGTTATGATATGACTTCTGTAGAGTATTTTTCACACGACTTCTTTTCTGTATGACATTCTAATTTACCTTCATCTAATTCAGAAATTCCAATTAATGGAATAGCACTACATTAGTTCAAATCAAGTGTTAGAACAGTCAGAATCAGATACAAATTTATTTGGTTTTGTTATCTGTTTTCTTTGTTCTATGTCTGACAAACAGAACTACAAAAACTGAAAAGAAAAAAAAAGTGTGATACAGTCTCTTGAAAGTCAGATTTCGACCTACATAGTGTTACAATTACATAACATTACCTTCTTGCATTCTCCCACTTTTATTTTTAGAAGGCAATTCCTACAATAATTCTGTTAATTTTTAATGAAATACAAGTCGCTTGCATGTATATGCTAACCATTAAAAGTAGAACAAATGAATACACATCAACATTCTTCTACCTGCCCAAAGAAATGAGGGAGTTCCTTTTCACCCACTATTCAACTCAAAACCAAAGACAACAATTGCACAGGTAAAAAATCCGTATTATGGGAAACTGATACTGATAACTTATATTAGGTACAATGAACACACCTTTATATATCAAACTCGTATAACTGAACTACCAGGTCTTATTTTCAGTCAGAACTGTGACAAGGAAAGTAATTTGAAAGATATTTCATTCTCTCAAAACTGCTGGAATTCTTCAATGACTTCATTTTAGCACTCTTAGCACAAAATTTTTGAACACCTGAACACCAGAGGCCAGAAAAATATCAGATACATATTACTTGTGGTGGACCAAAATTTCTATTGACATTTTCACTAGGACTTGCAATTTGAGTGCCATTTCTGAAGGAGAAGTCGTTAACAGACCTAAGCGTTGTGTCCTCGAGGGCACCACCAGGGCCATCAGTCCTTGTCTGAGCTATGCTGTGGGAAGCCCTGTGCCCATCCCCATGCCCAGACTGACTCTTGTACTCACTGGGTCCCCAGGTCGACCCTGGACCGGACTCCTCAACCTGCCTGGCCTGACGATCACTGGGTCGTGGCAGGGTCCTGTCCCTGTCCTCAACCCATCCTCAGTGTGGTGATTTAGGAGTTTAGAGTGTTGCCCTGCCAGCTCTGCAGTGCCCAAAGCTCCTGGCTCATCCTCCCTCATGGTGCAGCCCTGCTTCAGCTGCTCCCTGACACTCAGAGTGGTCAGCCAGCTATGGGTCACCTGAAATTCCTCCTCAAGCACCATCTTCCCTTTTGATTTCTGCTACTGTCATTAACAATTGAAGTCAGCAGTAGGTGATTGATTTGAATTATCTGCTCCCTCTAGCTGTCTCCCTTTCTGACTTTGGCATACTTTCTGACCATGCAGCACAAATCAGATTTTCCAGTCATATCCAACTGAAGATTTAAGCTGTGCTCAGGGAGAAGCAACAGATCTTAGTCCCTTGATGCTCACACTGCTGAAGTTTGTAATGATATTTTAAGAAGTGTGGAATAAAGTGCTAAGAAAATTGACAAGGTGGAAGGAAAGACAATGATCCAGATGACAAAAGATGGATAGAGAAAAAAATTATCTTGGCAAACAGCAAATGAAAAAAAGAAACAAAACAAGAAAAGAAAATGGGAATGACAAATAAAAAAAAACCAAACACATTACCAGCATGGAGAGAACAAAAAATGACAATATGAAGGAAAGCGGAAATCCTCAGTTGATAGAAATAATATACAACAGTCAAAAATATGACTTATTAAATAGTATGTATCCACACTAATTACAGTAGGGCTTTGGATAAAATATCTGGTTATATGCCATCATTTTGAATAGAGTGAAAGGATAAGAAAAGGGAAACATTTATTATTGACCTGGAACTGAATTTGTTATTCTCTATCTAGGAAGTAAGAACAACAAAATTTAGTTTTGTGAGTATTAAATCCACTCACATGGTGTATTTCATTTCCCCCCGTATCTTAAAAGAAGCATACATAAAGTGTGCATTTCTGATTCTTGCACACATAGACATTAGATTTTAAGGATCTTGAATCCATATGGAAATAAATCATTAGCTAACACATAGAAAATGGTCAGATTTCTCAGATCCACTGCCTGAACTGTAACAGACTTGCTGCCTTTGCCAACCAGTGCAAAGACATAAACAAACAGCACCTAATGACAAGTACATTAACACAGGCAAGATAAATATCATAAAAAGGCAATTTTAAGATGATAAGTCAGAATAAACTCACTTTTGTAAAATGTTTTTCTAATTAAAAGTTATTGAGTTTAACTAGTTAAGTGACAATTATTTTTAATAATTTCTTAGTAAATAGGTCTCACAGAAAAAGTTTACATAAGTACTAAATTATGTATGACCACCTATATATTAAGTCTTCAAACAGAAGTCTCACGAACAAAATATTTTTGCAAAGACAGTATTACACAGAATGACAGAATCAGCAAGGTTGAAAGAAACCTTCAAGGTCACCTAGTCCAACCAACAGCCTTGCACCACTATAATCACCCCTAAACCATATGCCCAAGTGCCACATCCAGACACATCTTGAACACTTCCAAAGACAGTGACTCCAACACCTCCATGGGAAAATTATTCCAATGCCTAATCACTTTTTAAGTGATTTTTTTTAAAATTTATTTATTATATTTTAATCTGAAGCTCCCCTGTTGCAACTTAAGGCCATTTTTTCTCATCTTTTCAGTTGGGACAGGAAGAAGAGACTGACCCCCACCTCAAAACAACCTCCTTTTGGATACTTGTACAGAGCAATAAGGTCTCCCCTCAGCCTTCTCTTCTCCAGACTAAACAACCCCAGCTCCATCAGCTGCTCCTCACAGGACATGTTTTCTAGACTCTTCACCAGCTTCATTGCCTTTCTGTGGACACAGTCCAGCTTTTCAGTGTCCTTTTTGAAGTCAAGAGCCCAAAACTGAACACAGGGATTCAAGGTGCAGCCTCACCAGTGCCAAGTACAGAGACAGACGATCACTTTGCTTGTCCTGTTGACCCCGCTATTTCCGATGTAGCCAGGATGCCACTGTCCTTGGCCACCCGGACACACTGCTGGTTCATGTCCAGCTGGCTGTCAACTAGCACCCCCAAGTCCCTTTCTGCTCAGCAGCTCTCAAGCCACTCTTCCCTAAGGCTGTAGTTGTGTTACAGGTTCAGGACCCAACACTTGGCCTTACTGATTCTCATACAACTGACTTCAGCCAATCCAGCCTCTCCAGATCCCTCTCAGAGCCTTCCTACCCTCCAGCAGAACAACACTCCCACCCAACATAGTATTTTCTGAGAACTTACTGAGGATGCACTCAATTCCCTTGTCCAAATCATAAAGGTACTAAACAGGACTGGCCTCAATACTGAGCCATAGGAGACACCACCAGTGACTGGCTATGAACAGGATCTAACTCCATTCACCACCACTCTCTGGGACCAGCCATCCAGCCAGTTTTTAAGACTCCACCCATCCAAACCATGAACAGCTGGTTATCCCAGGAGAATGCTGTGGGAGAGAGTGTTAGTTTACTGAAGTCTATACAGACAAGATACACAGCCTTTCCCTCATCCACCTAAGTGGGTCACTTTGTGATATAAGAAGAAGAGGTTGGTCAAGCAGGATCTGCCTTTCTAAACCCTGTTGGGTGCACCTGATTTCCCAGTTGTTCTGCACATGGCATATGATGGCACTCAGGATGATCTGCTCCATAACCTTCCCCAGTACCAAGGGCAGGCTGACAGGCCTGTACTTCCATGGGTCATCCTTCGGACCCTTCTAGTAAATGGACATTAAATTTGCTAATTTCCAGTCAACTGGGCCTTCTTGATTTTACCAGGACTGCTGGTAAATGATTCAAAGTGGCTTGGCAAGCTCTTTCACTAGCTTCCTCAGGTGCATCCCATCTGAGCCCATAGACTTGTGGGTGTCTAACTGGCTATAGAAGGTCACTAACCATTTCCTCCTGGACTATGGGGGTTTCACTCAGGTGCCCTAATTTTCAGCTCTGGAAGCCGTACATCCTGAGGACAACTGGTTTTGGTATCAAAGACTGAAGCAAAGAAGGAAGATTGATGCAAGCAAGGCAAAGTTATCCCATTTAGGATGGGATTTCTGCCCAGTTAGGCAGAAAGTACCCCACTTTTCAGTTTGTGAACGTTACTAGAGACAATACCATTTTCATAAGGTTAGTTTCACACACAAAATGCATACACATTCATACACGAAAACACACGGAATACTTTTCAGTAAGAATATCAAGAGGTAAGGAAGAAGGCATGCTACCTATTAATTTGTGAACTGTGACTTCTATGACATTAGGTGATCATTAAAAAGGTTGGAAAATGTAAACAGTCACAGGTTGCAATTAAAGATTAACCTTAAACAGAAAACTTTTAGAAAGTTTTTTAGATACTATATCAAAAACAGTTCCATGAACATCTATAGGTATACACTCAGCTGTTGAATATACTTTTAGATACTGAATCTACAGGAAGAAATGTACTTTTAATGTCTTTATTTATTATCACTTTTTCTCTTTTTTTACTGCTTTAAATGTTAGAAAAATATATATAAACTTGTTTGCAAAAATTCCTAGTTGTAAGTATCACTCAAACAACTAAAAACAATCAATCCAAATCAAAAGATTCAGTTTAAAATTGCAACTTCTGACAGCACAACACACAAAGAGAAGTCAAAGAATATCTGCAATCACATACATTCATACATGATTTCTTTATTGTCAGAGGAGTGTAATTTGAGACTAATTTTTATAGCCTTTGAAGTAAAAGCAGATTGCAGTTAACATGGATGTGCATCTAGTAAAAACACTGCTTGTAGTTGATTATAAATCTGTTTGAATAGTCTATGAATCAGGCCTTCAGGGCTAAACTGATGATTTCCAGGATCTGCAGTTATTTCTTTTTTCAACCAGAGGAGATGATTATGTCAGTAGCTTTATAATAATTCTGTGCCTGTTGGAGAAATAGAAGACATGGCTTAAAAGTCCTCTTTGCTCCAATGTAGAACAGCAAAATAAAGTGGTTTCAAGGGTTTTTGACCTTCTTGTCTAGATAATGGACAAGTCACAAGAAAACCAAACAGAAATATATATTTTATGAGCACAGGAGACTGAGGACTGCACAGATATCCTAGGGCTTCTCCCACTTTATCTAAAACTACTAGGGCACAGCAGTGCACCTCAGCTTTCAACCACCGACCACCTTCAGTCTCCTGCCCTTCCTTCTGCTCAAATTCCCTGGGGGAAGGTTTTTGGCATGTCCATAGGTCTGACCTCAATACAGAGTCAGGGTTAAAGACCCACCTCTCCTTATTTAGACATACAGTCTGAAAACATACAGTCAACTCAATTAGCTGAAACATAAGAGGTGCCACCTAGTCATCAGAACAAAAATAATGTCATCAATAAAACTTCAGATTCTCCTCATACTGATATTTTGTACAGTATTTAATGCATTTAAAAATATTTCATTTGCCAAGAGCATGAGTTGTGGCTTTTCTTCTTTCTGTTCTCTTTGTCCCCTTGAAATATATATTTTTGAAAATTATTAAGTAAAGTGGATATATGGTTGCTTGTTTTTTGAGTTTTCTTCGTTGGTTTGGTTTGTGTGTTTGTTGTTTTCAAACAAAAGTAATTAAAAATATTACCATATTTTAAACATACATAAAGCTCTATAATAAACTAATGTAGTGGTATGATACTGTAAATAAGAACTGCCCAAGGCATAGTAATTTTTGAACAAGCCTACAGTATTAACTTTAACAATACATATAACTAATTTGGAATATCAGTAGAAACTAATCACACAGCTGTTGTGTGTAAAAGCTCTTCCCAAGACAGGTTTAAATGCGCCTCTCCCTCACAACCAGCACTGCACCCTTTCAATAGCGTCTAATTTCAAATGTGTGTTCAACAACAAAAAACCTATTCTTCCAAATATCGGTAAATGCATACTGGTTTTGTCTACCATCCTCCAAATTTAAAAACCGCACAATAGTTATAATTTCTTTAGGGATTTTTTCTGAGCTTCTAGGACTTCTTTCTTAATACACTGAAATGACCTAAACTTCATTTTTCCTCATCCTACATAAAGTCATTCACAAAAGTCAGACAAAGTCATAGTAAATAACACAGAGGAACATCAATCCTGAACTAATGTGCAGTTTCTGGACTGGATTACTTACAAGGTTGACAGGAAGGTTATTTACTGAAACTGGCCAATCATAGCTATGTTTGAATCTCAGAACTATAATTATAGCAATATCTGGCTTCAAATTAACATGCAGCAGAGTCTTCCAAGACGTTATTTTTCCAAATAGAGGGTGCATTTTGTTGTTTTTAACATTTTCCCAATAGGAATAAATTATGTATTATTAAATTATTATTTAAAGACCACACAGACACACACATACAAAAACCCAAAACAAAAAAATCCAAAATTATAATAATTCTAACAGTAGAGGGGGACCAGATCTAACCATATTTTGTCTCAAACATTCTGAATAGTGCTGCAGGAAATGTGATTGGAGAAGGTCCCATGGAGGTGGGGCAGTGCTGTTCAGAGCCAACTTGCTTCTCTTGAGATCAGTGCTCAGTTCCCATGCTCAGCTTACTTCCTGGAAAAAGCCTGGCTGTGCACACAAAACATGCAAATTCACATGAGAAGCATGCACCAGGTTAACTATAAAAGGGACTGGATTGGGCCCCCCCCTCCTCTTTCTGCTCTCTTTCATTTTCTTGGTTTTTCCTAGCTCCGGATCATCCCCACGGCAGGACCGACGCAGCATCTAAGGACTGGTGATATACTTTGTTTTCTTCCCTTGCTTTGCCTGGGAAAAAACATGGCTGTCAGAATCTAGCCCATGCTCCTTACTGAACTTCATTGTGGGAGTGGGGAGATTGTGGAGGTGTGTTGTGGCTTGTAAGCCCGCTCCTTCACGTAGTGATGTGGCTTTTTAGCCAGCATCTTTGGTTGTGTGTTGCGCATTGTGAGTCACTACCTTGAAGAGTTTGTCTGGGGAGTTGGGTTTAAGGGCATATTAGCCAATACCTTTGAGTCTAAATATTGTGCTGGCCAGCAGAGTTAAGAGGAGAGTTGTACCATAAAGCATAAGAGTTCTCTGACATGTGGTCTTCTGTCTTTGTTCATCCTGAAGAGACTTTACAACACAAGTAATGCCCCTTTACCCATGGGTTGTGACATTAACTTAGCATTATAAACTTCACTAGGGATGAGTACCTGAACAGTGTATCACAGAATCACAGAATTATTTACGTTGGAAGTGTTTCTTATTCATTCATAGTTAAAAACCACTTGAAGATTTAAAGTTTAAACTGAAAAGTGATACATATTTAAGAATTAAGATGTATCCTGCCTTAAAGTGAAAATAAATGCCAGCTATACAAACATCACTATGGCCCCTGAAAATTGGTCTTAGTTATATAGTATAGTTAGAAGTAACTGAAGAAAAAGGTAGATAATTTATATTACTTTTTTAATATAGAAATAATGTCTGAAAAGTAATAGAAATTATATACAAACTTTAAATTAAGAATTTTGGGGGTTTGTTTTCAAATAACATGTTGCATTTACCATTCTATGACTTTCTCTAACTGAGTCTCTGAGATAGGCTTGGACAGTGCCAGTAGATCCCTCAGGTTAGAAACTACAATCACCATTTACTTTTCAGAAAATGGACACACATTCTTTCGCATCATTGCTTCTTGCCTGCAGCTACCACTCTTACTCTGAATTTCTATGTCTCACACTATCAAAAAGAATGATGGGATTATACGAAAAGGCTGTGTGATTCCTGCATTGTTTTTGAAAACTGCAGTTGTCTCAATAATGAAAACAATTTGAAAACCAAGTGGAGGGAAAGAAAAAATGTGATCATCAGTCCTTTTCAAAAAAAAAACCCAAGAAATACACTTCTGCATTGTGTAAAAAATCAGCTGTTTGGATCTAATTATAAAAGGTGGTTGTTGAACAATCACAAACATGGTTTCCCTTATTTATTCCTGTATTTAAAATTATTAAAAAAAACCTTTATGGTCAGGAGGACCCGAGACTAACTGGAAATGCTCGGTTAAGACAGTTGCACTTACCTCACTGACTTTTGAACTATAATTTCAACTGCTATTGCACAAAAGAACTATAGAAGAATGTCAGGGCTTAGACAATTTTCATGATACTTTCTGCTTCTTGAGAAAAATTGATAAAGATTGTAAATAAATATGTGGTGTTAATATTGGGAAAGAAAAAACATGTCATAAACTTCTTACAAACATAAACCTGAAATTACTAATTTCAGGTTTACACACCAAAGGTGTGTTCCACTCAGATCAAATCATGATCTGAATTTAAGCTTCCTATGACTGAATGGATGCTGTAGCTATTCAAATGTCTAATTGTAGCTGCAAAGTATTCTAGTAAATGTGCTTGGGAAATGTACAAAAAGTCACATCAGTACAGTCTAACACAACTGCTGGCTTTATTTCCTGCTTTTACTTCTGACACGACCTTGTAAAAGAAATGTAACGTACGCTGGGTCTCTGTTTATTTTATGCACCTCTGTTTTCTTAAATTCAGATCTGTTACTCCAAAAAGAAAAAGATCATGATCTGAAACAGACTGTTCAGCCCTGAGTTTCTGTAAGGCAAAAGTTCCTGTAGAGTAAAAGTTCTTATTCCAGGAGGAAACAAATAATAAACTAATATGCATATGAAAAATATTGAAATATGCATACAAAAATCACTATTTTATACATTTTATTTGGTTTACAGAATAGGCTTTTATAATTTGAATAAACCCTCAAAAAAATCAAAATTCATTACCTAATACCACTGTAAGACCTTTAAAAAAAGTGTTTCTAACATGGAATGAGTCTAACTCTTCTCTAGGTCAAATGACTGAAAATTCTTAAGGGAATTTATCAGGTTTTATCAGGTTTTATTGGGTTTTATCAGGTTTTATCTAAATATTATACAAAGAAACTTACAGGTCTCGGTCCTCTCTATCTTCAGCTGAATTACATGCACCCCCCCTCAAGGATGGAAGAAACTAAAACTCTTGTCTGAACCAACTGAGAAACTGTCTGAGGGTCTGATTGATAGGCAATTTGACCTCCTGAAGCTATTTAATAATTAGAATTTGATATCTTCCATTGACATTCCAGTCTCAGAAGAGAAGACATTAAAAATGTTACAATAACCAAAACCAGGGTGGGAAAAGCACCGAAAATTTAAACCAGATGGACATGTGAACACACCAACACACACATACACATACACCCCCATCAATTCATTATATGGCAAAAAAAAGTTCCTACTTTATTACACAAATTCCTAGAACTGAATTACACAGGAGACAGAGGCATGGGATTTTCATTGCATTACCTGGTTCAGTTACCGGAGTGGTGACACTGCCTTCATTCATATGATAATGTCACAATTATGCACTCATTCTGGAAATGGGAGAGTTGAGTGACTACCCTCATTAACTTGAGGAAGTCTAAACCCACACCTTCACTCTTTCAAGTTACAAACATTATCTTTCAAGTAAGCCTGTGATGGCTATGAGGACTATGTGAGACATTGTCAATCCTAAATTAAAAGACTTTGCTCTGAGATTCTTACTCTTGGACTATGAGACTACTCTATCGTTGCATTCCTAGAAAGTACAAGCTCCCCTAGACATGTATTTTTACTTTTTATTCAGTTTGTAGGAAAATCATTTCATAAAATAAAAATTGTTACTGAAGATCATCTTTACTATGCTATCACATCATCAAATTTACCAACTTGATCTTTCCCTTAGGTTTTATTTCTTTGCTAGAAAGCAGACAACTTCACCATCATGAGGGAAGAATGTCCTCTGGCTTTTGTTCCTGTGTTCCCTTCCTCCTAACTTAGTGGGCTTTCACCTGCTAAGCACTGGCTTGAGCCCCTTATATTTAAGAAGTGAGAGAGCATGTCTCAGCAAGATAAGTCTCCACAAAATGTTATGAAGAATGGGATCACCAGAATCACTCGTTAGATCAGTGCTGCTAGAGCAACAAAGCTGAGGAAAGGGCTGGAGCACAAGTCTTATGAAGAGTAGCTGAGGGACCTCAGATCATTTTGCCTGGAGAAAAGGAAGCTTAGGAGGGTACCTATTGCCCTCTACAACTACCTGAAAGAAGGTTCTAGAGAGGTGGGGGTCTCTTCTTCCAAATAGCACGTGATAGGACAAACGGAAATGGCCTCAAGTTGTACCAGGGGATGTTTAGATTGGATATTAGAAAAAATTTCTTCACCAGAAGGATTGTGGAACACACAGCCCAGGGAAGTGGTGAAATCACCATCTCTGGAGGTATTTATTTATATATATATTTATATGTAGATATGGCACTTAGGTAAATGCTATGGTGGTGGACTTGGCAGTGCTGGATTAATGGTTGGACTTGATGACCTTAGAGGTCTTTTCTAATGTAAATTATTCTATGGTCTTAGGCAACAATAACGAGGCAACCATTCCTGTAGTGCCTTCTGCCTTCCCCTCTCCTCAGCAAACACAGCTTTAAAGCCTGTCCAGAAGAGGGTCTGTGGCATATACTCTGCTTACTGTCCTGTATATGCTTAATTTATAATGAAGAGTGAAATTCATAACTTTCAAGTAACATAAGTACTGGGACCTGTGAATTATATCATATACTGTGGACCCATGAAAGCTAAGAATAATGTTACCATACAGAAGTCTCATTATGCTGTTTTCAGGCCAGTGCAGTAAGCACTGAAATTTAGGTCTAATCAGTGAATTAAATGAGGGCAGAGAATGGACTCTGGCACTGTCACACCATGGTATTCATACCTCCCAGCCAATGCATGTGCATGAATATGGAATAGGACAGGACAGAGGTATTCCTCAACAGACAGTGGTTTTGTGTTTTTTAGCGAGAAAGGCTTGCACTATAGAGATGCAAACTCTACTATGCTCTGTGTGCTCAGGGACAGTGAACAGGACCTGGACCATTTTATTCACTAAACAACATAACCGCTTGGGCAGAATCAAACATGTCATTTTCCCTCACTGACAGTGAGGAAATACAAGTTTGACTGTGCCTACTTTTATGTAATGTACATTTTTTGCTTAAATATGGAAAGCAAGGGGGGAAAACAGAGGTTATGTTCCTCCAGAAAATTAATGAAATATGACTATCATCTCACTCCAGAGATACTGACAAACCTGTAATATGAGAAGACGTACACAACAACAACAGCAACAGTGAGATTTATTTGCAAAACGACAATAAAAGCTGGGTAAATATCAAGCAGAATCCAACAACAACATATAGAAACCTAAGAAACCTTCTGAAATTCCATTAGCTTGGAAATGCAAATTCTAAAACTGTTACTCAAGCTAGCAAGAGGATACACTGCTAAGAATTCCATACACATGCAAGCTTGAAAAACGTGTCTTGATGACAGTTACTTGAGTTTTGTTTTGTTTTGTTTTTTTAATCATTATTTTTTCAACTTTATCAATTTATTGCCAAAACATCCATGAAGAAAAGCAGAAAAGCTAGGCTTGTAAAAGAAATCAAATGTTTTGCAGGTAATTTGATATTCAGTTAAAAGTGTCCTCCATTTCCAATCCCACCCTCCCAAACAATAAAAAGCAAATATCCTTCATGGTGTTTTAAGAATTCCAAGAGAAATCTCATAATAATAAGTGAATGCTTTTCTTTTAGGTAAAAAAAAAAAAAAACAATTTCTTAAAATCATCTACATGACAGCCCCTATCATTCTACTACACGCAGAACTTCAAAGCCATCTCACATTAAATTAATTATAATTTCTTGCATCAAAGGGTTTTCAGAAATCTAACATAATATATTGTATTTGCTTTATAGTGTGTAGAGCTGTATCTGAGTAGAAAAGAAAAGGCAACAACAAAGAAATTGTCATTTCTCATCCTGCTCATCCTTCCATTATCATAAAGTTTCCATCTTTGCCTAGCACCATGAGAAGGTACCTTCTCTTTCTTGGAAACATCATGTTCATCTCACTTATTGTTTATGGAAAAATCAGGTATTCTGCCTATACCAGATACATACACTTCAGGCAGCAACTCTTCATACTGTAATACAAGTATTTTGCATTACATATTAGTTGAAGGCAACCATTATGAAAACTTCCTGTTGATTACGTTTAAAGAACCCAAGTCATTAACCTATATTAGACAGCTAACCATCTGAACTGAGCCGTAGCAAGATGGTTCCTTCTTTTACCTCTTACCAATATATACAGAATTATCTCTATAGCCAAAAAGTTAATAAACTTGTAACTTTCCCATTTGTTTCATACATGAACAAAGTCCTCATAACTAAAATCACAATGAACTTATTCTGCTAAAAGTTTCTTAACAGTTTTTGTCTGTTTTTCATTAGTTCTGCTGATACTTTATCAAAGATGGTGTAACATCCATTGGGAAGAAATTCAGCATATAGAGCTTAGACTAAATGTCAAGTATTTTCTTGCCTACCATTCAATTCATTTTATCCTCCCTTTTTAAATTATTATTCATCATTATTATCATTATTATTATTATTATTATTATTATTATTATTATTCCCACAGCCATCTCTTATTTTGAAAACATGACATCGTCTTTGATGTAAAATTGTATCTCAGTGAACAAGTTTATCCATTTTTCCCATTTTCACCTAATACTATCCTTTGTTAACATAGAACTGACAAGTCTGTGGAAAAAGAGTATTATTTTAGAAATGCTGGGTTTATTTATTTATCAATAATGTGTTTCCCATTTTTGGACTTTTTGAATGCAATGAGTACTATTTATGAATGACTTTCTAAGAAGACACATGAAATATTATCATTATCACATTATTTAACATATTTTTTCATTATGCTTGTTCTCCTCTACTTGAAAACATCTCTTCCTCTTTTGCATGTAGCCTTCTCAGTCCCTTTCTAATTCTCAAATGTTTCTTCTAGAGCAGACACCACTAGCTTGTTCTTTTCTCCAAATCATAATTCCATTCCATGACTCCTTTCTTCCCCCTGGTTAATTTTTTTAGCTTCCCTTTGTCTCTTCACATATATATATATATATATTTATGTATGTAAGACAAACAGGAGAAGTTATACATATATATGTATATATTCAATCAATCAATGTAAAATTGATTTTTATTTTGTAAAGGGAATTTATTTCATTTATTTTGTAAAGGCTTTCTGGTTTTCTGTCTGTCTTTGTTTTCTTTTGTTTTGTTTTTTTCTTTTTGCCCTTGATCATATCCATATGGGATGATATTGCAGGAAAAAAAAATAACAGAAGACAATATGCAGTTGACAGGTTGACTAGGGAGGACTGATCTATTTTTTCCTGCCCTTGGTCAACTGATTTAGGTCAGGATTGAGAAAAAATGTACCTTGTGACATGGCAGGAGTTACAGCTTCCTGTGTGCTACTATTATATCATCTTAAGAAATCATACTAATAAAACATAATACCAACCAAAAATATATACCAAAAACTAATGCGGTCAATTAATAGAACAGATGGAGGTCAGGGCAGACAATTAAATCCCTTTGACAGAAGAGAAGATTATTCTACCTCATATTGGAGATATGTCAGTAATTCCTGTGTGATCTGCCTTACACTTTTATTCTTCAAAATATTTCCTTCCACAATGTCTTCTTTGTCATGAGAGAAAAAGATCCATCATCTGAAGGTCTTGCGTCTTGCTTGCAGCTATGTATAAATTTTTAAGAGGTGGGAAAGTGCACATATGTTTCTTCAGCAGTTTTCTTACTGATTCTTAGACAAAGCAAATCGAATATCTTTTTGCTTTTGTTTAGGAAGCTGCTACTCTCCTTGAAATCTGCCCCCCAAAGGGATGATACAGCTATCACCTTGGCAAGTTGCTAATCACTTCTTTTTTTAATATTGTTTCCTGTTGGCATCGAAGATAACCATCTAGGAGTTCATTATTTCTCTGGCCTCGAATTTCAGTATATTTGTAACAACTACCTGTCCTGAATTCTTACACCAGGATAGTTGTATTTCTGGACATGAGATCTACACTGCTAATAATAAAAACTGCGAGTGTTGTTCCCATATTCTGGCAATATAGATCACATATTTTACATTTCAAACAAAAAAGTTTTCACTACCAGAAACTCTGAGTTATTTAATTTTGTTCTGATTTTGCTGATTTCCAGAATATACACTTCAAATGATAAACCATAAACAACCATAAGAAACAATTGCTTAGCTAAGGATTTAAATTAAATTCTTCATTATATAATTTTTCACAGACAAAACCCAAACAAAGAAACAAACAAAAAAACCACCTCTGCATCAAATGAGTTCTATTTTGGTTTTAACTAGAGGTCATTTCAAAAAAACAATAGATGTTTTAGTCCAGAACACAATAATCATGTAAAAATTTCGTTAAGTCTTTAACTCCCTTTTTTTAAAGTTAACTCATAACATACTGTGCTAATATTTAAATTTAAAAAGCTCAGAATCAAGTTGCATTAATATTATACTAATGTTTAGAAGCACAGAAAATCCGTACTCCAAAAGACAATGAAGATGCCAAGAGAGTGATCTGTTAGTGTAATTGCTGTGATTGCTTTGTCCCAGCTACAATTTTCACAGTTTTCTTTATCAAGCTCTTCTACTGAGAACACCTGCTTTGTACATGAATAAACACAGATTGCCTAGTTTCTGTACTATCATAAAAGATTTGTCTTTCAGATACATACTCTTTATTGAATTCTGCTCTCAAATTAATATAGTTTATGCTGAACATATCAGATCTGAATTTCCTTTACTCTTATGAAACTTATTACCTCACTGTTTATACTTTTTAGTTTTGATGGCTTCTAATGGAACTAGATTATAGTTCTGCCATTGTTTGAACTTTTTTATTGTAGCCTCACATCATTCCACTCAACGAGTTCTATTGCATTAATACTTAATGAAAAATATGAACTAAAAACTATTTCAATAGTCTTTAAAATATCTAATTCAATTTCATTTGGTCCATCTTCCTTTAATCAGAATTGTAGTAACAGCAGAAATGTTAAGTCTCTAATTTGTCATCAGCTAACTTTTCAAGTGACTGACCATTGCTTCATAAACTTGTAATACAACTGTCTGGGAATTTTCCCTCCTTTTTGATACTTGCATGTAATGAAATTGAAAGGGCCATACTGTTATTTTAAATGCACATAAGGAAAAATTGAATTACTCTTAAATGAAGATCACAACATCATAAGTTGGTTGAGGTTGGAATGGACCTCTGGAGGTCACCTGGTTCAACCCTTCTGCCTAAGGAAGGATGCTTATAAATGGTTATCTAGGACCATGTTCAGACAATTTTTGAGTATCTCCAAGGAGAGAGACTCTACAGCCTCTCTGGACATCCTGTGCCAGTGTGCAGTTACCCTCACAGTAAAAAAGTCGCTCCTGATGTTCAGACAAATAAAAATCCACAACCCTCTTTTAATCCTTGAATTAGTAATCTGTAAATACAGTGCCAGTGGAAGTTTTATGTTGCACCATGAAAATAACTGGTAACTGGAACTGTAAACCAGCTATAGTAATTATTTTCTGTTATATCACCCACTACAGCGTAGATGTGTTTCATTTACCAACTGATGAGTTATATCTGGGGGCTCTTTTCCATCATTTTCTTCCTTTTATATTTGAAGTTATTCTCTGTGTATGTGTATGTGTATCTTTTTTGGAAGGATGCATAACAAACAGAGAGCTTTTAAAGTTTTACACAAAGCTTTGTATATTTTAGTCTGAGAGTATTATTAAATTAGAAATAGCTTTAATGAAAGAAGAGAATTCTGATTACTGAAACATTTTAGTAATATTTCATATTTATGGCAAAGTTATGCTCTTTGCAAGACTCATGCACTGTAACTTTACAAGCAAAAGATATTAATCTCAAAAGCTGTCTACAAGCAGTTAAGATACGTATCTTTTAATTTAGCCTCCTATTTTAGTGACATTATATAAGAATAGACTGCAACTCAGCATACCAGTTAGATCACTCATTATTCATAGCTAATTTTCAAGGATTTGCATCTCATCTTTATGAATCAAATTCATGACATATGTCTACCCATAAGAGAAGTCACAATGATATGACACAGCACAGAAAATATCACCTACATACCTTTAAAGCAAAGCAAAAAGCCTCAAATGATAGAAGCAACACAATTTTTCAGTACAATTAACTCCATTGACTGCAAACTACATTAGAATTAAGAGTGTGATTTAGTTCCAGATACAAGAATTTTGTTTCCATCATGGAAAACCAAAACACAATTTTAATAGAGATTTGGTTGCAGATTATTAATTTCTTATACCAACAAAAAATTCAGCCTTTTAAGACTATAAATAAGCACCAAATTTTGTCAGTTACTTCCTGGAGTCATATTAAAAAATAAAAATTTAAGCTGTTTTTTCTAACGTTCTGTGAATAGTTGTGTAAGATTTAAATCCATGTTCATGCTGTGAGTGCAGATGAGCAAATATCCATCACTTTTAATACAGCTGCAACCAGGTGAAAAAGGGAAAAGTAGTAGTTCATACTCTTCAGGAGAAGTAGAGCCCATAATGCCTGAAAACTGACAGAATATGATTTTACTTAACCTGAGTAGTTTAACCTACGCTCAAATAATTCTCAGCTTTTTTTCTGGTTGAGGATAACAACATTATCATATTTGTATCATGTTCCCTTTCTCTGGATTTTTCCTTGGGAAAGAACAACGGAATGCAGAGCAGTACATATGAAAGATATTCTTTGATAAAGAACCTGGTATAAAAGAGTGTTTTAGATACTTTCAGATACTTCCATACTTTTTTAAAAATACTTTAAGCTTCCATATTTAAGACACAATAAAAAAACACTGCATATATATGAATGTTCATTGTGCACAATGTCAATAGAAAATAAAAAAAAAGAGCTCTAAGAAATGCTATACAATACCAGCTATCTGGGCCTAAACTGGCATGCAATTAAAGTTAATTGTATTTTATATTCATATGTACAAACAAACACATTTACCTTTGGAATCAAATAGTGATTTTCAGTTCTAAGTAATTTCTACAAGCAGTTTGGCTTCCTGCTGGCAAAAGCATTTTATTTTTTCTTTTGAAAAAGAAATAAATATGCCATCATCTTCCCTAGTCAATCAACAGCTGTATCAATTTGTTTTCAGGGCAGTGATTAGCATAATTGCAGTGGATTACTTGCATTTGGCACAAAATAAAAATAATTTATTATTTTAGCAGATGTGACATAGAATGTATGGGATACCCAGGCCCTCTGGAGCAATGCTGGAAGTTTTATTCCTAAAACACTACTAGACGACTATTGTTAAGAATCAAAATCTGTCCCAAAGAACCATAAATCTTAATTCTTCTGATATGCTGTTAGATGAACAACCTCACACCATGGCTAGTGCACATATCCATGATATTATCTGAAAATACCTACACTGAGGGCATTATTCAAAAGGGTTCCAGTGTGATATAATTTCTTCAAAAATCAGAGAAAAATCCATTATGTGATTCCATCGTTACTGATTTTTCACCTGTTTTATCTCCAAATTCCAGTTCCAATGTTGGGATGCCTATAGTGCTGTATGAGTGTTAAAATTAATCAGCTGTGTATGTACGCAGCCATTTATCTTTATACTCCTTCATGTTTTATAAGCATACATAGATAATCACTGTATGATATTAGACAGAAATATCATAAAATTATAAAATAGTTTGGGTTGGAAGTGGCCTTACAGACCATCTAGTTCCAACCTCCCTGCCATGGGCAGAGATGCTGCTAGATCAAGTTGCTCAAAACCACCCAACCTAGTGTTGAACACTTCCAGAGACAGAGCAGCCACAATTTCTCTGGCATCTTATTCCCATGCCTCACCACCCTCACAACAAAGAACTTATTCCTTAAAGCCATTTTAAATCCATATTTTTTTCAGTTTAAAGCCATTGCTCCTTGTTCCCTGTTACTGCACACTATAAAAATTCTGTCTCCACATTTCTTATCAGCCCTTTTTATATACTGGAAGGCTGCAGTAAGGTCTCATGAGCACCTTCTATTCTCCGGATTGAACTACTCCAACTATCTCTGAGGGGAGGTGCTCCAGTCCTCTGATCATCTTGGTGGTGCTCATCTGGAGCTGCTCTAACATGTCCAGGTCTTTCTTGTGCTGGAGCTGGATGAAGTACTTCAGGTGGGGTTTCACTAGAGCAGAGTGAAATCACCTCCCTCAACATGCTGGCCATGCTCCTTTTGATACAGTCCAGGACACAGTTGGCTTTCTGGGCTGCAAATGCACACTGCTGACTCATAATCAGTTTTTCATCCACTAGTATCCCTAAGTCCTTTTCCACAAGGCTACTTTTAATCCATTCACCATCCAGCCTCTGCTGATATTGGGGATTGCCATGACACAGGTGCAAGACCTTATACTGGCCTTGCTGAACTTCAAGTAGTTCTCATGGACTCATTCCTCCAGCCTGTTGAGGTCCCCCCTGGGATGGAATTCCTTCCCTCAAGTTAATCAATTGCACGGATCATCTTGATGTCATCCACATACTTGATGATGGTGCACTATTGCCTATACTACTTATTAGCACTGTCCCACCAGTATGGACCCTCCTTGAGAGACATTGTTCATTACTGGTTTCCACCAGTAATCAGTGTAGCCCTTCATAACCTATATTACAACCTGAATAAAAAGGATTGCATGATATAGTCATCTCCTGCTTTAGAAGCTGGAGCAGATGATCCTAGAGATCATTTTCTGTCAGTTGTTTCTAACAGAAACTTGAACTTCAGGGTGGAGACTCAAACTAAGTCATGGGAATGCCTGGAGGACACAAGATTTACCTGTTGTACAGAGCTATTCCTTTTATATAAAAATGGAGGACAGTAGCCACTGCATGGCAGGTAAAGGGGTATTTATTAAGAGATATAGTTCCTATCAATTACTGAGTTGCCCAAACAAAACAAACAAATCACAATCTTGTGATTAATAATGCCTATGCAGTGTGTTTTGAACCTTGACAGGATGAGGACAACTGCTTACAAGTAATTAATTTATGCTGGAACCTTGTGCTCAAAACCTTTACTGTTCTATTAAACCAAAATCAAAACCAAAACCAAAACCAAAACCAAAACAAAAACCAAACAAAAAAAATTGAACTTTTTAAGAGTTTAAAGTTCCC
>JAWWES010000001.1:94266951-94287940 GCA_035583135.1 Lophotriccus pileatus
CAAAACCAAAACCAAAACCAAAACCAAAACAAAAACCAAACAAAAAAAATTGAACTTTTTAAGAGTTTAAAGTTCCCTGTAGAAACAGATATAAATGATATAGCATCGCTACCCGTTGTTCAGTACAGTAGATTTTAATTATATGAGTCAAATTGATAATACATTTTCAAGTTCAAACACTGAGATAGTAAAATTTGCACTCAAGTTCTTTGAATTGAACAAGACCGAACTTTAAAAAATACCGGTGGTCAATCAAATGGACTACCTATGCAGCGTGATTATTTTCTATTTCACTTGTACTTATTACTCATGATGTTATGATTCAGTGAACTCCCATTATCCATGCAGTCTGTGTAATGCTGAGATTACACAATTTTAACCATTCTTTGTTATTGTTGTACAGTACATTTTGTAATATTATGTTCAAATTAATTTTCTACAAAATCAATTGTATTTATGGAAATGTTACTTAGATAAGAATAGTTTATGTTTCTTAAAGATTTAAGACAATCGTGACCCCTACTTTTATAAAATCATTTAACTAGCTCCCAAAAGCTTTTAGTAAAGCTAATGAATTTAGGTAGAAGTGTTAAAATTATTCGGTACCTTGTCATTTGAAAGTAAATTTAATGACTTGGAAAGTTTTGGTGTTTGTTATTTCATATTTGAGTAACATTTTCAGATGCTTCATATTTCCATTTCTCACTTGGGTTCTTCATAAATTCACATATTGATGGAGATCATTACGTTTTACCTGCTTTTAGGTACTTTAGGTCAGTCATAGTATAAGAGATAACTAAATATTGGAATAAAAAATTAATGGATACATCAATTTGATGTCAAATGGAGGCAATAAATCATTTATATTCATTAAAGAATTCACATGTTTTGATTCCACTACTCACAGAAGGTCTCCACCTTTAATGGAAAACACACCACAGTATCAGTGATGTGATGGATTTGTTAAGATTAGATTTACCAGTAACATCCAGAGCAGAACAGATGATGCTACTTTACTTATTTTTTATGTATTAACTGAGCCACAGTTAGTTGCAATGGATTTAGGACTCCCTGGAAACAAATTCATAGATGCATAAAGAGTTGTGGAACATCCTGCAAACAAATCTAGGCAAAATCTCATTAAAAACTTGTTAAATTTCCAAACAGTAGGTGTTAAACTCAATTTACACTACTAAAATTTCTTGAAGAAGGTTCAGTTTGCAATTTGGAAACCTACTGAAATGTTGAGCATCGGCCTCAATTAATTAACATGAACTAGACAATCAGTTCTGACATGTTTCAGCTGATAATTTCATTAATTGCTCCTGCTGATCAATTATTTTTCACTATGGTAAACATACCCTCTATCTTTAGAAAAGGAAGAATTTAAACTGAGTTCTTCTCTTCCTTTCCTCTGTTTTAAAATTAAGAGAGTTGGTAAGAAGAATGTACACTATAATGGCAGCAGAGCCTATATATTATAGTACAGGTCTTAGGAGCCTACTTAATTGATGGATTTACATGTTAAAATTGTGTTAATATTTCATCAAGACAGAAAAAATGTGAAAAGCATTTTTCTTCCACCTAAGAGCGTAAAATACAATGAGAGCCTGAAAAGAAAACTGGAGGAGTTGAAGGAGCTGCTTAACCAGAGGCTGGACTGCTCAGCTGAGCACACTTGCATTTAGAGCCATAAACCCTGAGAAGAGGAAAGCAAAGATCTTGATCAACAATACTGACTCTGAAGGCTGAGGAGAGCTGACAGCTCTATGAATGAGAGTTATATTATGCTCTGATTTCCCTTAGAGAATTAGGAGTTGATCTGTTTCCTGAAACTCTCCAGACTAGAACTGGAATGATTTATTCCTGCCTTATAATATGAAGGCTTTATTTTTCCTTCACATTTGTTATCATAAATGATACAAGACAGAAGGCTTGATCAGAGTCTGAGAACACGATCAAGAATCTGACAGTATGTGGCTGCATCAAAGAAATGACACAGCACTTCACAGACTACCACAGGGCTCCATCTGCACATTCAGCTGTCAGGTTGAGATTCTAGAATGAAATCCCACCATTTAAACTCACATTCTGGTGCAAGATCAAAATCTGAGGACAAACTATGGGCCATTTTTTTGCTTTAGTTTTTTACTACTATATTGTGCATTGCCAGAAAGCCCTTTTTGCATACTCCAAACACAATGTTTTCTCTTCTTGAGAAAGATCATTGGTTTATGTTGAAGACTTTTATCCATTATTCCGGATGAGAATGAAAGCAAGTAAGAAGTAAAAGTGTTCAAGATGTAGGGATTTCTTTCTGTATTTCTCTTAAATATAAGATTCGACATAGCAAAAGTCACAGTTACAATCTGTTCAAGCTACCGTATCTAGTTATTTTTTGAAACCAACACTGATAATTATACTCACGTTCTCAGTTCTCCTATTCATCCAAATGTATCCTAAATGTCTGCTGCAAATGCAACTTCAAAATTAGTTTGGCTTGGGTTATACAGTTTCCTGAAAGCTTTCAGATCACTTTCTATTTGTCTCCTGAAAGAATTCTCATAATACAACCTTTTTTCAGACAAAATTTGAAATTAACACATATTTTCACATTTCTGTTGTGTATCTTTGAGTACCTTGGGAGTGGCAGTTAAATAGAAATGTCTGTGGCTACTTATATTTCAGGAAAATAGCAAGCAGAGAAGCTGAAATAAATTTGATGCTGATTTATAACCTCATTTTCTACTCTCCTGTTGTTTGTTGCTCGTTTGTTTGTTTTTTTAATGTATAGTCCAATTATCACTTCACATGAACAACGAAATTTTCAAAAGGCACAGCTGGCTTCTGACGTCCACTAACTTGCAGTGTGATTTAAAAGCCAGACATCAAGAGGCTCCATCTCACTTTTCTGTTTTAATGTTGTTTGCTCCCCTTTCTTCTCCTCTCTGGCTTTTCTTCTCTGTGTTATGAAGAACAAACACAATGCTGAGAAAACAGAGAAAACTAAAATCCCACTATCCTGCAGTTTTCCCTTCAGACTCCTCTCCCCAGCTTCTGTGGCCTATCTCAGTGTATTGTAATAGATCTAGAGATGAGACTTTCCCTTCCTGGAAAGTGGCTGTGGCTTACTCTGGTGCAAGATATTGTAAATCTACCAATCTGAAGAAATTAAGTTATTATTTCATCTTTGTACTCTTCAGCTTTGTACTCTTGATATCCACTTTGTATTCTCTATACCAGGTGCTTGCCTTTTTCCCTGAAAAAAATGTCCTTTCTTTGAAGTAGAGTCAGTAATTGAATTCTATGTATGGCATTCATGCATATTGTACTACTCGATATACTAACCCCTAAGAATTCAGCTAGTATCACAGTCACTGTGGATGCTAAACTATTAAACAGGTTCCTGTTCACAAATTATTTTTTATTCAATTACATTTAAATTGCCACAAATTGGAATAAACATGGTTCAGTGATGCAAAAGTCACAGGAGTTTTCAAAGCTGTTATTTTCTTTGTCTGAATTTTACACTTCACATAATGGCACCCTTGATTCTCATAACTAACCTGTCATACTTTGAATTATTGCTTATTCACAACTTTATTGTCACATCAGATCTATTACTATTCCTTCTCCTTGAATTTAGGACCCAGTGTTAATATGAAATTAAAACGTCATTGTACTACAACTAGGACAATGATTACAGAAAAAGTCACATCTGTTTTGAAGTTCCTGGATAATATAAAGTGAGAAGAAAGAATGTGCATCAGAGAAACTCTTCTGGTCATTCCCTTCTCATTAATCAGTATGTCAAGCACAGCATGAATGAATGGTAATAAGATTAAGGTGTTTTATAAATAGACTATATTCTATGCAGCGATTTCTATATTAAACCTTTGTCACATATTCCATACTGATATAATAAGAATGTTTATATACGTGTGTATATATATACAGATGCATATAACTATGTGTGTATGCTATATATATAAATATGTTATTTCATATTTTGCTAACAAAATGAGAGGAAAAAGTAGATCTTTAGGGTAACAATATGAAACACCAACCAAGCCCCTTTTTGATGCAGCCCCTAAGAACTTAGAAACCCAACTTTGTCTCGCAAATTGGAGACTGTCAGCTCTATCTGAAACACTGTGGCCTGGAAACCTCAAACCTTACAGAGTAGCAGTGGCACAATAGCCAGGTTTAATCCCATGTCTTTTAACTACAAACTATTTGGTATCATTCAGTACTTACAAAACTGAAAAACAATAATTCATGCTTATCATGAATAAGCACATAAAGAACACTACTGTTGAGAATGCACTGTATTCTATGTCCTATAATATGAACACATGGCAAACAAACATTTTAACTGGATGTGTATATTGCAAAGATATATTTCAAACACATTTAAGAACACCAGGAACAGATACTTGCTTTCATTTCTTTTATGCATTTTTATAGAAAACAGAATTGTTATGACCATATTTTTAATACTTACCACTGCGTTGTATTTTTGAGAAGGCTTCAGAATTCCCCCATAGGAGGAAGCATGGTGTCATTTTCGTTACAGCAGTTTTTCCTGTCGGGAAGAAATATATAGTGAGGGTTCTTCAGTAAACTACTTTAAAAAAACCCATGCTTATGAGCTACAAATAGTGAACAAAAGGTTACTTAGTAAATCACCCGTAGTGACAGATATTATACATATTCAAATGTAAAATAAAAATGCAAATATTTTTTATAAAAGACATTTTACTATTTTTTACTTTTTCTTATATGTAATTCAAAACTGTAGTTTACTCTTCAAATGACTTTTCAAAGGATAGACTATTTCTCCAAAGTCTATCCAACTTAGATAGACTATTCAGATATAAATACCAATATTTATCAACCGTCTGTTCTGGTAGGACTATCTTGAGACACTGCAACTTAAAACTCAAAACTTAATAGTGTCAAGAAAGTTATTTCAGGTAATTTTAATATGTTTCAAGACTCTATTAGCTGAAATACTTCTCTTCCGCCAAAAGCCAACAAAGTTGATTTTATGGCACTTATAGCTGCACACATTTTGCAGGAGAAACTCATGCACTGTCTGTATATTTATTTCTGTATCTCTCATAAAGTACCAAGGCACTTCTTATCATTTACTGTTATTTTCACTAAGTTGGTACTCGCAGAGACTGCAGATTCTGCAATTTAAAACACAATGAATACTTTCTCATGAATGTTTTGACTCACTACAGCCAAACCACTCCCTGTAAGCACAATTCATTGTAACAGCTGCAAACACAGTCCTCAATTCTATGTAAACACAGTGATTATAAATTGGAAATAAGTACCAGTGGATGTCTATCTAAATATACATTTGGAAAGGAGCAATTCTGAAATGCAGAAGCTAAGCAGAATTCCTTCTGAATAAGGAATGTGTGAAACACCCTAGCTAAACTGTCAAAGTGTCCATCTGGACACTTGCTACAGGGGAAGCCTGGCAAGGCTGCAACTTTTCATACACACCCGTTGAGGAATCAGATGTTGAAGTTTAGGACAATCTTTATTGCAAGCTACAGTAATGTCTTAAATCTCTCCCCATGACAGTGGCACTTTTACTGGAGATTTCACTGCTCACGTAGACTTTGACAGCCATTCCAATTCTCCAACAGTAGTAGGTGATTAAACCTAGGATTTAAGAAATAAGGACGGATTTAAGGAATGGCTGTGAATGGCAGTGAAAATCCGCTAAGGTTAACACAGTTTCGCTTCTCAATTATTTTAAACTTGCATTTCTTTATTTCAGCAATCTTTATAGCTTCATTCCTGCTACAGGAAGAGAACAGAACGAAACTCACCTCAGCTTTACTGGTAAACACAGGGATTGCATTTACTGTCTTTCCATGATACTAAAGTCTCGAGCTTTAAAGTATAAAAACAAGCCCACTATTTGTGCATTGGGTTTTCCAAGTTTATCTTTGTACCTATGGGTTTATCCTTTTCGCCTTCAGATTGTCTTATGTGTTTTAGTTAGCCTTGACAGACTGATTTTTGTAGACAACTAGATTAATAGTTTAAACTTTATGTATTCTAGTAAACCACACTGTCCATTTACAGATCATGTTTAGACTTTATCTCTGTAATAGTCAATTTTGCTTCTCAGAAAAGCAACAGCAAATACTGCACTCCCTTTATATCAGGAAGCATGGGCACACATTTTAAATGACTGCCATTTAAATTTGAAGCAAAAATTTAGGCATCATCTACATATACTTTTATTATTTGAAGAGCTATTTTATTTTCATATTTGTGACAACTGATTTCCTCATAATTATAACATTTTAAGAAAAATATTAAAGGAACCTGGCAGTTCTTCTAAGCATATTTTTCTGAAATCTATAACAGGTTTGCTCACCATTCCACAGATGCATATGTAACTTGAATCCAACGGTGCTATAATTACCCTAGTTTTAACGTTACCCAGTTTAAAACTACTTATTTGATTAATTTCTCAGAATTATCACAACTGTCTCTGATATTATAGGTAATACAACAAGAAACAACTAAGACTGACATTCTCTTATTATATTTACACAGTTATTTTAGTCTTTACCTGAGAAATATGTCAGAGGATTTTTAGGTTAGATACTAGAAAAAGGTTCTTCACCCAGAGGGTGGTTGGGCACTGGAACAGGTTCCTCAGGGAAGTGCTTACAGCACTAAGCCTACCAGAGTTCAAGAAGCATTTGGATGATACTCTCAGGCACATGGTGTGTCTCTTGGGGATGGTCCTATGCAAGGCTTAAGAGTTGGACTCAATGATCCTTGTGGTGCCTTTCCAACTCAGCATATTCTGTGATTCTGTGAAATAAAATCTCTGTCTCTTGACAGCTCTTGGCAATACCTAGATATAAGCTAAAAAAAAAGTGTTTATTCTTTGATACTCAATTTTATTCAACATGATTACTATTGTAATTAACTATTGTAATTAACTTCTGTTTGGGTAGACAGGTTCATGAAGTCTCTCTAAGAAAATTTACTTTTCTGAATTCGATCTTAGCATCTCTAAATACATCTTTAAATCTGTAACTTTTACAGTGTTTACCCACTTTTTCCCATTGATTCAGCTTCATATCAAGTTCTTTCTTTTGGAAATTTTCATAATAAGCTCTCCACTGCTAAATTGAAAAACTTCCTTTGTATTGACACATTTCATAGCAATTATATTTTCAAATCTTTTGAACTATAAACAGAAAATCAGTGATTAAACAATGGGTTATAGAATCATAGGATATGCTGAGTTGGAAGGGACCCATCAGGATCACTGAGTCCAATTCCTGGCCCTGCACAGAAAACCCCAAGACTCACACCACATGCCTGAGATGATGAACAAATGCACCCAGGCAGCTCTTGATGTTCTCTCCGCATCAATAGCCCAGAAGTCAGAATTTCAGCTAAGCAGACGTTGCTATTTCAACTGTTTATTGCCTGGACAGTTTGGGAGGACAGGGTTGTTCAGAAGCGGAAAGCCAGACAGAGGTAGATCTCACAGCAGGAAATAAACACAGATCAGCTAGGAGAGTATCAGAAATATGCAAATTAAATATTTTTTTTCACAAATTAAGGTATTTGAAAGCAAAATAACTAAATCTGGCCATAGGCTTCCTTTGTATTTAGTGAGAAAAAATAGGCATCCTGAATTTAGAAGACTTATTAATCTTCATGAGTCAAACAGTGTGGGCTTTAAGCTAGAAAATGAACAACCCCCTCTTCACATACACCAGTTGAAGTAATGTTGATTTTCTGATACCTAAGAAATGAATGGTGGTACTTTATTTTCTTTACTTGAACCAAATGTAATCAAGTATCAAATAATGCAAAGGCAGTGAAATATAACTTTTCCTTTGCTAAGTATGCAGTAACTCTCTTTTTGCCTAAAGAGAAGAAATTCACCAAAAAAAAAAAATTCCATTTTGCAAACCCATTTTTAAACTATAATTGAAAGCAGCACACCAGAAGAAGACAGGAAGCCTCTTATCTATACAACTCCCTTCAAATGTACATATTTTGAGTTATACTCCTTGTCTTCAAGCAGATCAGAAAGATATGGTGAAACCTGTGTTTCTTCTTTCTCCCTCTGACATAGTAATTTCCTCATGATTCTCTGCTCATCTATTTCTGGTTTGAACAGTTAAACCTATGAACCTCTCTGTACCTCTGGTCTTGATTTCTGCCTGTCCCATAACGATGTCCTTTTGGCAGCCTAGTCAGAGAAAGCAGGAAAAAAAGACTGACACTCCTCTGAAGCCAGAGGTGAGAGACTGTATGCTCAGCCACGAGTAACTAAAATATCCCACAAAATGGCTGGGTGGCTTCAGAGAGAAATGACAAGAAAAAGAAAGAATAGGTTTGAACAAATCTGTGGCAAGGCCTAAGGGCAGGAAAAGCTCTAGGAGAGACCAAAAATGAACACAGTAAGCAGGCAGAATAGCTTAACATGAGCAATAAACAGAGACTACTCTTCAGAGAAAATGGGCTGCTACCAAACATACGACTGCAGCAGCAGAGGAGCAATAACACAGGAATGGAAAGGCTGGTGCCACCTCCACAGGATGCAGATGGGGAGGAGGAATGAAGCTCTGTGTGTAAGGCATGACAGCACCTAGGAACAAGTAATGTGAATTTGCAGAGGACCTTATTTCTTAAAAATATTACTAACATTTCTTGAGAAATCTTCTTGCCTTCATAATTGTTTAGATATGAATCTTTGCTAATGTGATTGGCAAAACATAGGTTAATTACTCATGTGGGCCAAAACAAAGACGTCACGTGTGATACAACAGATAAAACAGATTAAAATCTTCTCCTCATCAGGAGAATAAGTGAAAGTAAAAATCTGAATAGCGTAAAATACACATTTCATTAAAAAACTTAAAGAATGAAAGGATGGCACAAGGAAGTTCTAAACAAATCTAATAATTATTATTACAGATCAACAACCCGAAAAGTTCCAGAAAAAAAATAAACATGATGAGAGGGAAAAATCCCACACCAAACCTAAAAGCAAAGAAAAAAAACCCCAACGACAAAATAAACCCGAAATACATCGAGCAGGCTGGAAACAAAGATGTTAGATTCATTTTGAATCAAACAAAACAAATATTCTCAAGAATTTGCAAACTGCTATGAGAAGTCAGGAAGAATTAAAGTCACGAATCTTGAGCCCAAAACAGCAACACACACCAGAGAAATGCTGTTGATGCAGAAGAGAGTAATTTGCCGTGTTAAGAAATTCTGAATGGTAAATGGAATGATAAATCCCCTTAGGGAAACTCCAGGCCAGAAAGTAACAATGCTAAAAAAGCATGTAGAACAAGACATAGAAAAACCAAAGGACATGAGAAATGCTAAGTCTAAGGTCAAAGAGAAGGGGAGAGTGCTAGTCCTGTGTCAAAAGAAAAGGTTGAATCTCAAGGAAGGGATAAGAGAAAGGCCAAGCTTAAGATTAAGGAGGAGGAGGAAAAGGGGGCCGAGATACAGCTAAAGGAGAAAGACAGCAGCAAGCAGAGGGTAAAAGATTAAAAAGAAAAAAAAAAAAAAGACTATGGACAAAACTGAAGTCAAAGAAACAAAATCCAAAGACAGCTTCAAGACTGTGCTGAGATATATTGAAATTAAAGATCAGATGGAACAGCAAGAGCTCCACATAATAGCCCTCAAGCTTGTCAAGGTACAGCATTGAGAGGCTGCAGACAGGGAATCAGATGAATAGAAGACAGAATAATCCAGCCAGTGGCATGGAGTTCAGATCATCTTTTAGTCTTCACTTCAAGTATCTAGTTAAGTCTCCTTAGGCCTTTTAATATTATTTCTGTTTCTGAAACTAACTGCAAAAAATGTATGAAAAGGCACTTAAACAGCTATTACAGCAAGGCTTTCACTATGCTTGAGGTAACATTAATTATCTCTGTCACTTCCAAGTTATTACTAGTAAAGCAATTACCTTCGATGAAATTAGATATGCCTCTCTATGTACGAGCAAACTCTGATAAATATATCTGCCTTTCTCCCTTATGATTTTTTTTTTCAAGATCCTAGGTAATTCAGGAAGAAATTCTCTTAAAATTTTCATACCCAGAAAGCTTGGAATGACTAAAAACTCATTCAAAAAAATTCATAAATTAAAATCTTCTCAAGAAGTGGAAAAGCTTTTTCTTTACGTAAGTGATGTGTCAGATACTATCATTGCTGGTTAAGCCATTGAGCTGTTTTTCCCACACCCCACAAAAATGAAGCATAAGGTGAGAGAAATTGCAATGTCAACTATCAAACTGAAATAAGTGCATCAAAATCTGTCTGCACTTAGGGATTTTCCTATCAAGTTGCATAAATTTTCATTTCTGTACTATCAAAACACCTTTCTGATAGACAGGACAGGAACAGGGAGGCTATTCCAGTTCAGTGTCAGCGTAACTGAGAAGTTGCCAGGGGTACAAGGCAGAGGGTCCTGATTGACAGCAACAATGACAGAGGTTCTGAGACCTCCTTCTCTTGAAAACTGAGACCTTACTCACTTTCACCTTCATTCCGTTTCTCCAGATTCATTCTCCAGAATGATACTAATATGTTAGAGGCAAATCATAGAACGTGACCCATCTCTATTGCACCTCCAAAACAGGTATTGGCAAAAAGCCTTTCAACACAGCCTGTCCCTTAGGGCACCACCAGCTCTGACTGTCCCTGGGGTTCCCCCTCACCCTCCCCAGAACTCCTCAGCCCCCCAGAACTGCCAGCCCCTGCCCAGCAGTGCCACAGCAGGGCCAGTCTCCAGCTCCCCACAGCCCAACCCTGCCCAGACATGGCCCTGCTGAGCTGGGACCACCATCGGGCCAATGGTCCAGCCTGGCCTCAGCCTGACAGAGGTGCCTGATGCCCAGGGCTGAGGCTGCCCCAGTGCCCCTGGCTGCCCTGCTCCTGGTTGGTGGGGGACAGGCCCCGGCTGACAGGACCCACTCTGATGCCCTCCATGGAGAGCCTCTGACATTTCTGGACCCTATGATGCCATGACACAACGTTATTAAATTCAGAACTGCAAATGAACTGCTCACGTAGCAAAAAAATCCAACTTTGACCAGAATCACGATGACAGACAAATGAGGAGCATATCCTTCTTGCAGCAGCTGTCATTCCATCCATAACATAATCACTAAAAACCACATTTCCTGAGATCACAGTATATTTTAACCCAGCCACTATCACAGAAACTGTGAGGATTGAAAGCAAACAAACACACAAACAAAAACCCACACCAAACACTGCAGCAGAATAAACTCACACTATCCGTCAAAAGGGGAAACTAGTTACCACTAATATTCCTCTATTTTCTGTTTCTCCACCCAGACCAAATAAAACCTTTGAGAGAGACCTAGGTAGTAAATTTCTTAACTCCAGTGGGTACTCAGAATTACAGACTCCACAAAGACTTCTGTGTTTCTTCTCTGGAGAAGCTTTCATTTTTTTGTTATAATCTATCTTCACTGGTTTTTACATGACTGAGCCACCTACTTTGCATTTACATCTGCTATAGAGGTGCTGCCTCTCAAATTGTCTGACTGATAGATAATTAAGTTGTGAAAGGGATTCTAAATATCCTTAGGAGGTAAAGCTCAGAACATTTGTTGCTAGCAAGTATTCAGTGTAAAGCTCTCTGCTTTGGTTTCAGCCCCTTAAGAGATGGTCTTCTCAATACAGAACCTCAACAATTTATCTAAGTGTATCTTTTTAGTAAAATGAGTGATGTTAACTCTCTTTACAAACCTTTCTAAACTTTGAGATTATCTAACTGAAATTTTCATACAAGAACATCCCCAAAAATTGAGCAGTGAAATGAAATACAGTAAGAATGTCTTTCATCTTAGGAGAAAGTATTATATAAAGAAAGGGCAATGAGGTCACTAGTTCCATCTTTATGCATTTTGCAATAAATCATCAGGTGAAAATAAATGTCTCAAACCACAGAGAAGGTACAGAGGTGTTATCACTGGACTACAGTTTTGATCCATTTATGTACAGTTCCCTTTCATTTAACTTGACTTTTTCTCTTCTTCCCTATCACTTGCCCCTTCTCCTTCCAAAAGGCATTTAATAATTTGTTTATTCTAAGCATAAATAAGTTTATTTTTACCTTTGTATCATTACAAGCTAAGGGCAGACACAACCACATCCTACATAGACCTAGGGACTAAAACCCACATGATTTAAACTGCAAAAGTGTGTTTCCAGCCTCCTTACTTGTCTCAAAATGATTGGTGAAGAAGAATGAACAATCTTGTCTCAAAAACAACATGTGAGGAAGTCGGGGAGCAGAGAGGAACAAATCCAAAGTACAACAGCAACCTGATATGATCATCTTAGAAGCCTTTAAAAACAATCAGTGTGATTGGAAGCATTCAAGTATTAATTAAATAGATTTCTCTCAATTTCTCTAGATGTCTCTAAAAGGAAATTTCTTAGTTCAAAATTTCAGGCATTGAATGGTGCTCAGTAACAGGACCAGAGCTAATGGGCACAAACTGAAACACAGAAGGTTCTCTTTGAATATCAGGAAACACTTTTCGACTGTAAGGGTGACCGAGCACTGCCACAGGTTGCTCTGAGAGGTTTAAGGTCTCCTTCCTTCAAACACTGCCTGGACTCAGTCCTAGACAAACAGCTGTATGTGTCTCTGCTTGAGAGCAGGATTTGGATGAAATGATCTCCAGAGGTTCCTTCCAACCCCAAGCAGTCAGTTATTCTGTTCTTCAGCAATCTGTAAATATATGTACTTTTTTCGAGCCAGACAGAATATGCCATCAACATGGCAGTCTTTCCTGACTCAAAGAAGCCAGACTCCAGTTGCAAAGGTTATAGCAGATGTTCAGTGTTTGGTTATGCCTAATTCATGCCAGTGAATCACTACATCAATTACTCAGATCATTATTTCTCCTTACAGAGCAGAGTCATTTGGTATTAGCAACTAAAGAACAGCTTGAACTATAATCTCTGACATCTCAAGTGAATATCTTTCGTGATAACTGAGCAAAAGCCTGATTCAAGTCAAGTAGAACAGGGATTGCTACAGTCCTATATCCCCAGGCATTTTTCTGTCCTCAAAGGAGACAAGGGAAGAAACATATTTTAACTCTTTCCTAATTTATTTAAATCTTCATACAGAATCAGCTGCCTACCAATGGAAAGCCACAGAGGAAAAGAAACAGCTCCATCTTCTTCCAGCACTACAAAAAATGTAATGACATGAAATGGAATGTAGGCACCCTTACACCTATTTTAGCCTCCCTGACAAGAAAAACACTGAAGTCTCTATCTGGCAACCATAGCCCTGTGAGCAAACACAAGCACATTTCATACTCACAAGACTCTGTTTCACATGAAGTTTTATGAGAGCCCCTCAAATCTTGGAGCTTAATGGCTCTATTGCCTTCTTCTAGGCCTCATTACCACAGTGGTTTACATAACAAGGCCTCCTGGTAAAAACATAATTCCTATCCTTTTTGTGTATGTGAGGTTTCCTTACAACAGATAAAATAACTGTAAGTAGGGTAAGTGGGAAGAGAGGAGTAAAAGTAACCACAGAGCTGTTCCAGATCATGTCTCAACCTGTCTATAGCCCATTCTGCCCTGAATGTTTCAAATCCTACCCCAGTTTGCAGTGTAAATACAGCCAGAATTTACTTTGGTAACAACCAGTAACAACAGAAAATTACAAATAATTTATATTTAAGGTTCCAATTTGTCTTCCCTCAAATTCAGTGAGAAGTCTTTTGCAGGAAACCTTTCTTCCTCTAATTAAATTCCATCCTGGTTTATGTGGGTTGCCATTGAAACTATCAATTTTCCCTTCTCTCGCTGTTTTCAGGAAAGTTTTGGCAGTTTACCAAAATCATAGTATGTAAAAAAGGCAAATATTTTAAAATGTGCATCCTTTTCTAAGAGATAAAGTGTGACACACAGCAATGATGGTAGCCACTACCAGTATCACTATTAGTTGGGAGTGCATGAAGAGATTAAAAGAGAAGTTCTTGACAGGAACCTCATTACCAACCCCATTTCCTGATCTCTAGAGGCAAAAGAGGCAGTAGTGAGTTGAGTTGGGGTTTTTTTGGACAGAAAACTAAACTAAGTTCCCCCTAAAACTGAGACTTGGCACCTGCAGCACAACCTCCCTCTTCACTACCAGATTACTCTACTGTCAGTGTGAAGTCCTGTAGCTCAAGCAGCAACAGGCCATATTGAGTCTTGGAATTTGACTTAAGGTGTTTTGCAGAAGGTGTGGTAAATGTACTTGGTGTTGTATGACTTTTGGTTTCCTTTTCTTTTCCTGTAACTTACAATATTCTGTGAAGAGCACAGGAAAAAATTAACAGAAAAACAAAGTCAAATCATATATTACAGGTGAGAATGTGGATCTAAATCCTCTTTATTGATTTTAACACATTCAAAAGATATGTGTGCTAATAAATGCATTTTGTTTAATGCTTCTACTAAGACTTGACTCAAATGCAGAAAGTTAAATTACAACTTAATCACTGGTGCAGAATAAACCATGTAGCAAATGTTAGATAAAGGTTAAGAGTGATGATAGATCCCTGGAACACCCACAAGAGATGCATTAACCCTTGGCAATGGATTATCTCAATCATCAGCTAATCAACCACTCCATGTACTAACTGAATCTATTAGATTTAGAACTCTCCAAAATTAGCATTGGACAGTGTAGAATAATTAATTGAACAAGCAAATAAAAAACACAGTGATAATAAAAGCCCTTACATTTCCCCAGGGCAGGAAATCAATATGTTGGTAAATTTATTTAAACTCCATTGCATGAACTGAGTAAGTTGCCTAAAATGTTTCCAGTGTCTTGGAATATTTGCTGAAGATTCTAAAGCTTCCCAAAAGTCAAATAAATCCTCTCTTGTCTCCCATCAGAAGCAGAAATGAAAAGATTTCTCTCACTGTAGGGCTATATATAAAGCCATTGTTCTGTATTTAGAATATTCTGTTTTCGGCTAGACCTTGCTTGCTCTCGGCTGTCAATCATCTTTAGATCTCCTGCCTGCAGTTGCAATAGGTTATGTCATATGCTGTTGATTACAGGTCATAACAAAAACAAATTTATGATTGCCATGAGTCCAATATCTCCACTCTCTTTCCATTTATCTGGTTGAGAGGCCAATTGCTTTTCTCTGCCCTGCTGTTACTTGGAAGAATAAAGATATTCATGAGTGAATGAGCTATGAATACGTTGGCCTTTTAGTATTTCAGTTCCAAAAATTGAAGAAAGCCTACAGCTGCTTTGAGCAGAAACTAAGAGATTGATCCAGAGCCCTTTGAAGTGAATAAAAGTTCTCATGAGATCAGTAAACTGCAGAAGTCAATCCACATATCCATGTCTTATATTTGCTGTCTCATACTTGACTGCAGTCTACTGGATACATAATTTTAGGAGGAAATTGTGACAGGTAGCTGGTAAGTGGTACTGGAAAATTATAAGTCATACCCAGGAGCATGGTTGTGTAAAGCATTAAAAGGAAACATATTTTAGAAGTCTCTTCCACATAAGGAAAACTGGTGCCACTTTGCAAGCCACAAGATAAATGATATCTCGAAAAGCTCTAAGAACTGATGATACACGCCAAGTTATACAGAAAAGCAAAGCTAACGTTGACCAAAGTGGTACAAAACTGCACTGCAGTGCTCTTGAGAGACCACAGTCATGTCACTGTAAGGATGTGTGTACTCAGTCCGGTAACTTGGAATTGTTTCCACAGTGCTGCAAAATATTCGTAGAAATACACCTCTGACTACATACAGACTCCTGAATTAGACACATGTGGTCAATATTAATATGGAAGATAATGATACAGTGTAAGCTTGATTGCGGCCTGATTTTCAGAATTTTTGAAAACCCAATAGCTCAAAAGATCCTTTTGGTGACAAATCTCTGCAGTCGTAAAATCCTTGTCTTTCTTGAGTACCAAGAACTCCAAACGTTACGCTATTTTTCAAAAAGTAATTCCTTATCTGTAGAAATTTTTCCCAGCATAGGTAAGTATGCTAACAAAGGTATTCTGCATGAAAGTAACAATTTGAAGTTTCTACAAATAAACTAAATCTTCCACTAATACACAATCTATATTAAAAACACTTAAAGGCACTGCAGTTTGCCGTTCTTTTTATTCTTTTTTTCCTGTTCATATGTCTAAGATGCAACTGAGACTCATAGTTGGTTAAGTGATAAATGCCTTTGTTATATCATCATTTGGTTTTAGTTAAAAATTCAATTACTAGATCTCCTCAGTAAACAACAGGACATCAGGAGAAATGTTTATTGGTTTTGCTGTTGTTTTTAAATACAGTTCTTAACTCTTACAAGAGTTTTTAAATAGAGCTCTTAACTTTGCATTATTTAAGGGAGGGCTTTAAATTGTTTTATTCTCAGAAGTTGAAACTGAACTTGAGATATCAAGAACAAATTCTCTCTATAGAAAACACAGCTCATATTCTTCTGAAATTAGCTTGTTGTCATGTAATCACTTCCAAAGATGTGAACAGAGATTATCACATTATCTTATTATCAATGCACAAAAAAATGCTACTGTTTCACTCAAGGATCCAACTGCAATGTATGCACTCACAAAAACAAACCTCCCGTAGCTGGTATTGAAGTGACAGTTGTTCACAGTAAAAGAACCACTACAGATGGTCTTGTTTTTCTTTTTAAGAATTTGAGTTTGCAATGGTGGATTTTTTTAAATCACTCCTTAAAAAAAAAAAAAAAAAGCCAACAGAGCTATACATATAAAAGCCATTCAAGATTATCAAGTGGATGCTTGCAATCTTCTGTCTAACAATAAAACCCATCAAACAATTAAATGAGCTGAAATAGACATATATATATATATATATTTGCACAAATGATATTTTTTTAGAACTTTGATTTTTTTTATTCGAAAAATATTTTTAAACATGAGTTTCAATTAAAAATAATTTATATACATCTAATCCTTTAGCCCTTTTCCTGTGAGAAATATAAACAGCTGTTGCTGAATTCAGAGACCTGTGTTGCAACAACCACTGTATTAGCTATTCCCTTCTTTGATACTCTTCAGTAAAATTTTGAAACAGAATTCTTTGTCATGAATTGGAGTGCTCACTTATTATTATAAAAAATAAAGCTAGTCTTCTGCTTCCAATTTTTTATATTGCAATTAATTGATAATGTCAAAAAGAGTAGGGGGTTTAGAATGTTCAGTATTGGCTAGAAGTGAAAACTGATGTTTTTATTGTTGCATTTGGGAGTTTAAATTTTATGTCTTGACTTAAATACATTTAAGCAGGTAACTAGTGGAGATTTTCTTTCTGAAATATCTATGAAATTTCCAGTGATTATATTATGAATTCTAAGTATTCCACACTGCATTTTGCCAACCCCCAAAAATTCAGCCACATCTCAACTGTTTTTCCCCTTAGCAAAACTTGCAAAGGAATAAGAGACGATAGTCTGAGTCCTTAAACTCAACCACAGTAAAACATATCTGTTATAATTATTTCAAATTGATGCTATGCCAATTATATTTTTTCACCTCTTTTAAATTCAGAGTAATTGAAAATCCTATAAAACTCCTCCACACATTTTACAAAAGGATGTCTCACACAGAATGTACTTGGAGGTAACCAGCATACAAAATACTCTCTTTCTTTCATACATCATGATCTGCATACATTGTAACTGGGTAGTTTCTATTTTTTACCTATGATTAAAACCACTGAATGACTGTGTTGCACAGAAGAACAAAATTTCTTGACACCAATAGTCCACAACAAACTGTGAGAAACCTGTCAGCATGCCAAAGTTCAAAAAGGACTACAATCTGATGATTAAGGCTTCTGATACGTACAACAACCTCAAATTAAGGCTAGATAGTAGATTATCAATGGCATTCAAGCATATCAGACATCCAACAATACCAGAATTTCATAAAGAAAATGTGTCTGAAAATGATACAAATGATCAAACATCAAGAACTGTAGGCCACGAAAAGAGCAGTCCTATATCTTAAAAAGGAGTCCTATATATAAACAAAACTAACAATAAAGTGCAATTGTAAGGGACCTTTGCTTCAGAAATAACATGGGTGTCTTAGACAAGGCCTCAGAACAACAGGAAAGTCAATAGCATATAGTCTGTGGAACAATGTAAACTGACCAAGATCAAGTTCCACCTGGTCAAATTCATTTATTCCTTAATCATATGTGCTTAATCTCATGCTGAGGAAAACCTTAAAAGGGTCAATTTCACCCAAAATTCTTAATTATTCCCATAAATTGCATTGAGAGATTAGAATAATTAGTTTGCACACAACTGTCTACAGTTTAAATGCAGATCTCTGGTATGCAAGATAAACCAATCCATGGGGGACTCAAGAAAGTCAGCATATACTTTCAGTAATCATACTAGACATCAGTTACTCTGGTCAGCACCTGATAGTATCTAGACTGAAGGATGAGTGAAGTGTATTTATTTTTGTTACGCTTTGTCATACTTACAGTCAAAATGGACTGCATTTCCAAGAGATTCAGAACTATGATTTTCAGTGGCATCTGAGCTAAAATAGTAGTGTAAAGACCTGATTTAGGAAGCAAAGGGCACCGGCAGACAGACAGAGTCCTCACTGATCTGACAGAGACATCTTTGAGAGAGACTCATTTACTAGTAAAGAAATCACTGAAATCCGGTGGTTGTTGGTGCCTCACACCACAGTCATCCTCACTGAACCAGGTGTAGAAAAAAAACGTGAAATTTTTGTCATGTGGCTCAGCACATGTAAGAACTGATTATCTAAAATATGTGGACCTAAAAATAAAATGCATTCTCCTGTGTAAGATATGCAATAGGCAGTTGACAATTTTTAAACACATACTTAACACCTTACTGAACACGTATACAGTTCTCAGTGGGAAAAAGAGTAGCAGCCCTGTAAGGATCCTTCATCAGCAACTAATGAGTTAGGCATATCATAAAATGAAGAAGAGGGTTTGTGGTTCTTTTTTTTAATTCATCCCTAGTTATTATATCAGAACAGCCCAGGATCAACAGAGTCACAATTTCTCAGCGTCTTCAGCTTGCATCAGCCAACCTCTAAGAATAATTAGCCTGAGACATCCAGCCACTGAATAACTGATCTCATGGTCTAAAGTAGTTACTTGGACTATTAAGAAATTTTTGCCTTCTTCCAATGTATAGCTCTCTCAGGAAAGAAAACTGAGGCTAGGCTTAAAACTCTGACGAAAAAAATCTGACAGTGTTGAGAATAGTTTGAAAGACCAAATTAGTCAGTAACCAGATCAAGAAATTCTGTGAACATTGCTGTTTGCCACTACAAAAGCCAAGATCATCAAGGATAACACTGTGCTCCCTGCTGTGGTACCTCAGCTTCTAATGAATTTAGCCATCTGATTATGCAGCATAATTCCTCAAAGTACAGTCTTCTGAATGTGGCATTTCTGGGAACAGCACCAAAATATGACAGCAGTAACTGTATGTGTTGTTAATGCCTGTGGCTAGATTTTGTATTTTGGAATACCTTGAGGCACTGGGTAATGTAGATATTGGGCAATTCTTGTGATGCTTTATGAAGTCATAGTGCATCTAAATGTACCCTGGCAATTACTGTTTGATAAATGATGCAGTCTTAGGAAGAGAGGACACCCTTTCTTCCAAAGCATCCATTATGAAATAACTGAAGTTATAAGGGGATACAAAGTCACCTCATACTTTCAAACACTGTACAAACAAGTACTGGTTCTATTTATATGAACATAGCAAAGCATAAAGTAAATTCTGGGATTTTGCCCTAAAATATCACTATATAGTTTAAAAATAAAGCCTATGCTATGGATACATTATGCCTTTATCTAGAGCAAGCCAAACACAAAAAAAAAGACCCTTGGAATTCTCTATATTCTCTCTTTTTGAGAAAAAAGAAGTATTCAGGGAAAAGTTCTACATTATGTCTACATGACCCTGATTTTTGTATCTCTGATGTTAAGTTTAAGTGATCTAATAGGAATTTTTCATTCATGAATGCTCTTAAGGCGTGTTTTGCCTTGAGTATACTAATATCTCAGCTTTAGTAATGCCAAGGTTCTGCAATTCATAGCTCCTTAAGTTTTCCCCTAAGCTGTTGAGGCCGTGTTTTCCAGAGCCTCCATAACATTATTTTTCTCCTGCCCTTGATGTTCTCAAACTCTAGGTCTTGTGTTGTTATGATGACAGTCTTGAAACTGTAAAACCCCAATGGTTTTTTATGGCAGATAGGGGTGGAAAAAACTACAGCTACAGAGACAACGGTCCCTCTTTTGCCCATCCTTCTGCATCAATTTTAACTTTCTTGGCCTTTTGTTTTGTAGAGTTTAGTTTACAACAGAGAAACACAAAATGTAGTACACAGCAAAAAAAAGAAATAGTAAACATTTTACTACTTAGTAAATAATGTCCAATAATAAATTTTAATTACCAATGTGCAACACCTGAACCCAAAAATTACCACGCTTCAATCAAGGCTAATCTCATCAATAACTTAAACAACCACTGCTCTTTGTGTAAAAATATTTATGAAAATCTAGAATGGAAATTCTTTTCTACGTCTCTAGGCTGCCATACCAGGTAAAAAAAAAAAGAAAAGAAATGAAGTCACAGAATCATAAAATCACAGAATAATTAAGATTGGAAAACATGTCCAAGATCATCAAGTCTGACCTTTGACCAAACATCACTAAGGCATAGCACTAAGTGCTAAGTCTAATTGTTTCTTTGCCACTTATAGGGATGGTAACTCCATGCCTTCCCTGGGCAGCCCATTCCAATGCTTAACCACACTTTCAGTGAAGAATTTCTTCCTGATGTGAACCTGACCCTCTCCTAGTGCAGCTT
>JAWWES010000001.1:94291543-94354488 GCA_035583135.1 Lophotriccus pileatus
CTCTCTCAGCTGAAGGGATGGGTTGTTCATGTCCATATTTTTGCAAAATATGTCCATTTATTACAATCATCCCAACATTGACTCATATCCAGCTACTATAAGTTCTCCAGAATATAGTATTTGAACTGCCAGTCCTCTTATTATGACACTCTCTATGCTCTTGTATGTCTACTATCTCTGTGTGTTATAATATTCTTTTTCTATGGAACTTAATCATGTTAACCTTCCTTCAAAACTGGTCATCTGTCTGCAACTCATTGCATTACTGCAGACTGACTAGGATGGGTCTCTTGAGTCAATAAGAAGAGAAAGGAAATGACCCACCAAGTTAGGGATGATCAATAAGAGAGGGAGTGGTTGGGTCATTTAGGAAGCATCCTCCTCTCGCACAGGGCAAAAAGTAAGAACTAGAATATGCAGTCTCCCCATCTTAAACATAAATATGCTTAGTGCTTAGCTCTTGGGCCTTCAGAAGTAGAAGTTATTTTACAAATGCTATCACTATTGTTAAGAAACTCATTAATTTTCTCTTCCAAAATGAGACTGGACCATCATCCATCATCCTTATTGATGTCTCAGGCTCCACGCAGTATCTTCTCCAACTTTACACATTTTGGTTTCTCTTTAATAAACCAGCTCTAACTGATTTCAAAAAGCAGTGAAGTATCAAGCCTAACCAAATGGCCATCCTTCAGGGCCAAACAAAAACTAGAGAAGGATATTTCTACGAAGTGTTATTATGCAGTGATCATTATTATGCAACTCATATTCAAAATGCAAGACTTATTTAGCTTTCCAATCTTACTTAGCTAATAGCTAAGAGAATTCAACACATTGCCAATATTACAATTGCTCCTATTTCCTGTCCTTTCTACAGCATTACCTATGTAATTTCTACATTGCTAATATAATTTGAATTGCCAGAACAAGAAATCCTTCACAAAAATATATTCTAATTCAGCTTAACAGAGCTGCTAATGCAAATTTTTCAAGAGATAAAGCGGTTTTTACTTTAGCTATTGAAGCCATGGTCACCATATTGACCAGTATTACACCTTTATTAAGGCATGAATGGAAAACATTTCATAGGCTCTGGGGTGCTAGCACAAATTGCAAAGTTACAGAAAAAGAAAAAACAGACAAGCAAACAAAAAAAACCTTCCTCTGAAAAAAGAAGAAATAGAGAAAAAAAAGATCCTAACCACATGCTCTAAGGTCAGTTTTCTCAAGCTAAAACTTTTACAGACAAGACAGATTTGGTCAGGAGGATGATTAACATGAATATCATATTTCCAAAGCCAACAGGGAAAGGAAAATACAAGGTTAATTGAAAATTACAAGGTTAATACACATTTGCTACACTGTAGCACAAAAGAGGATGGACCAGCTCTTCTAGTGAAGAACTAGTTTTGCTTATTCTTGCATTCATCTCCACGACCCTAACAACTCCATGTAAGAGTAATGGCACATGCTAACTGCACAATTAACCCCCTGCATTTCTGTAATGTCGCACCTCTGTACCAGATCAGGGCAGATAAATCAATGCAGACACCTTTCACAATCCAAAGTGTAAAAATCTTACTGGCTTTTCTATTTTGCCTTTTTTTTTTTTTTTAATTTAATAAAAGTGCCAGCTGGCCTGCATTATCATATTACTAAAGCACTGTATCTGTAACATATACATGTAAAGATGACATCAAACCAAAATAAACATGAAACATTTATCTTTAAAAACTCTAACTCAAATGCAGTTTTACCGACAAGATCTTGAGAAAAAGACATAAAAATGTAAGTTTAAACAAGGTAGTGTATTTTTTTAACAACTGTTACACTGTTTAGATCAAAGCAGTAACTCCACCTATCCTGCACTGTAACTTGTGCATCTGAGACAAAGCAAAATACTATGACAATGAGCATGAAATTAATACACTAGCTCTTCCCTAAGGAGATCTCCTCCAGCTCGGCGATTAATTTCCAGTTATGCCAACTGCTATTATTTAATCTGTCAAAACCACTGGATCTACATTATCTGTCCCCAAATTCACCACCTGCACATTTGGAAACTACACACACCGAACATTTCTAATTCAGGCAGCAGACCTACTGCTGGCTGTGTTAATACAAATTCACAGCCTCAGGCACCACAGCTCATCTGTCCAGCTGTGCATAATTTGCAGAAAGTTCTACTTCCCCTCACGCCATGTGTACTGAGAACTTACCTTTGCTTTCATGCATATGATATAAAATGCAGTAGGCAGACATAATAGTAATTACATTGGTGATAGAGATACATTTGACTTGGGAGACTACAGCAAACAAATCTGTGTGACTATGTACCTGACTGGGAAGGAACAGTATGTCTGATGAATATTGTCCTAAAGTGCTTCACCGAACCATCTGCACTGAAGTTTGGGGGAAGGGTACATTTGATACAGCAATAACTCCTTAGCTGCTTCCTCTAGTTGTTGTGTAATCTTTCTTCACTCTTTGCCTAAGACATCCCATGAAATACTGGTTTGAAGGCAAGTTCATTAATAGAACTTCATGGGAAATTGGGAGGAGTCTTTTAAGCTCTGTGAATGACATTGCCAGCTCTATGCAAATACTCCATACAATTTTATTCAAATACTACTTACTCATAGGATCTGACCAAAAGCCTTTTGAAATTAACAAGAATCTTTGCACTGAATCCAACAAGACCTGATCACACAACATTAGTCAGTCAATGTTTACTTTGTTCCTGTTACACATGTCTTTTAATATTAATGGTTTATGCTACATCCAATAAGAAAATTAGTAAAAATGTGTTGTACATTAGACAACATATGGCTTATAGAGTGTCCTATATGAATAATATACTAATTTTGTTTATTTTAGAAGATAGAGTGGGAAAACATTCACAGTAGATCGTAAAATAAAGAATCATATCTCAAAGCATAATATTTTTTATATAATTTCCAAGCAATTGGTTCTGTATAGGACCAAGTGCTCAGAAGATGTATTTCATGGACAAGGGATATAGACTGTTGGAGTAAAGTAAGTAAATAAAGAGAAAGGGAGGAAAAAAGAAAGTATTTTCAGAGAATTTTTAGATGTGTGTCTTGGTAATTAAACTATTGATAAATTTTGAGTAATTCCCTACTCTTTTTGATTGCAGAGTTCTGTGCAGTGTCTGCAAAAGTCTTTTATTTGACAGAAGAAAAACTGCCCAGCATATCTACTTTCAAGCATATTATGAATCTAGAATTTATGCAAAACTTAAGTCTAAAATCAGTACGAAAAAAGTCAGTACAAAATGAAGGTATAAAAATAAACACTAAGTATCTGATTCCATTCTGAAGTCCTTTATTTCAAAAGAGGCTATCAACTTTGTCCCCATTGGACAAATTTGTCCCCCATTTGGACAGATATGAAGTAGGGCTTTTATATATCAAAAGTCAAAAGTGTGACATATAATGTAGTATTTGTTTATTGGAATAGAACAAATAGATATTTGGAGGTGATTACTGCAAAATCTTTCTTTAAAACGAAAAAACTCACCAAACAGAAGAGTTATTGAAGTCTGTCCACTTACTTTCCTCCAGAGTTCAAAAGTATAAAAGACACCCTGTTACAGAAAACATAACTAATTTATTTGAGCCCTCTCTATAGTATTTCTCTAAAAAGTGTTTTTGGAAAGACTTGTTGGCATTAAACTGAGTATGCTTTCACTAAGGGTCCAAACTGACATTAAAACGTCAAGAAGCTTGATCACCCAGATAGGTCTGGCAACAATATCACAATATCACCACATGATGGCACTGACCAAGATGGCTGGTCAGTCCTGGAAAGACTATTAACTTGACAGCAACATATAGACCTTGAAAATCTGTGCCTTCCAGATCCGTACTGGGCCTGTAGCCCATCAGGACACTACAGTAACTGACATTTTCAAAATAATCAAGCCATTAGACCACTTCAATTAACAATTTGGGACACAAATCCTATTCATGATTGTCCTCTTCCATTTCTGGCTGTCCTAGACCTCTCCTAATTGGCAATGAGTACCTCCACTTGGAGGACAAAGGAAAGGCCTTCCCTCTGAACTCATCTGCATGGAGAAGCAGTAGGCTGTTTTTGTCTACTGCATGCAACAGATGCAAATCTGAAAAATACTGCTAGATGGAAGTTTGCTAACATCAAAACATGCCACTGCTACTTCATATGTCATCTATTATGGTATAACAGTGAAGTGGCTTAGGCTTAATGATCTGTGTAAATAAATCTTAAAAATATTTTTATTTTAAAATAAATTTATGCACAAGTAAATACACATTTGTATCTATATTCACCCTATATATGAAATCGTAACAGTCACTTCAGAATTAGTAAGAGTGCCATTCATTTTCAAAGTTTACCTCTCTTGAAAAGCTCAGCCTCCCCATCAAGTTGCAAATCTCAGTTAGTACATAAATAACATAAGACAGACAAGCGTGGAAAATCCTAACCAATCCTCTACTGAAGCTAGTCAGTGGCATACACTTCATGAAATACATCCTTTGACACTGAGTAGTGTGTGGGCTCAGCACAGAAGACAGACGAAAGAAAGAATCATACATTGTGACATCAGTGACTACAATTTATTTTTAGATTATTACAGTACAAATCTGAGCATTCCTAGCTAGGGATCATTCCAGCATGTGGTAATGCATTCGGTTTGAATTAGCCATGACACTGGTAAAGCCCCCACTGCAGATCTCACAGGATAAACCAGTGTTCTACAAGGTCTGCCTCTCTTCAGACCCTCACATGAGCTATGCATAAAGTAACCTTTTTTTCACATACAGCTTATTTCTAATGTCAAAATTCGTCCCCACTAGTTTACGTGGTTAAAGAAGGATGAGTTTGCCAGTAACATCTCCAGGATAATTTCCTACCTTTTAAATTCAACCACTGCAAACTGTCTATAAATCCTGTCTTTCAATTTTTATTTCTCTACCCTTTCATTCATTTTGAAGTTGAGAAAAGTTTATTACCGTTGTGCCCAATCTCATTGCTAAAAAATTTCCAGAAGTATTGTCAATAAAACCTGTTCTTCCTTCACAAGATAGTAAGGTGTTTTTTCTCTTTTGTGTTTTTTGTTTGTTTGCTTGTTTGTTTTTTTATTGTTGTTTTTTTATTTTTCTTTCAAACCCAATCTGGGGACTACTAAAACAAACACAGTAAGAAGTCAAGAACTATTAAAAGGTGACAGAGTTGAGCACATAACCTTGTTAGGTGTGAGGATCAAAATGGCCCACAGCATAAATGCTTTACAAACACTGCTTGAGAGCACCTGAGTTGAACTGTGACAGAGGACAGCTGCAGCTGCACATGAGATACTTATACTGATTTGTGCAGCTTATGTTTATGTTTTATTAGGATTTTTTTTTATTTCTTTAAAGAACTTCTTTAATTTAGTGCACACGACTAACTGATTTACTCATGCAGAAGAGATCTTGAATCCCAGTGACAAGTCTTCAAGCAACAGAATGACTAAATTATATGCTGGTTAGAGCATGATGCTTATTCCTGTCCTACCCAGGTGGAGCTGTTCTTTACACTATGTGATTCAGCCATCAAATAGCAGCATGCGTGTTTGAAAGGCCAGGAGGAGGCTGTATTGAGAACCTGTCAAAAACAAATGTGCAAACCTCTATGTAGCAGTCAGTAAATGTTGCTTGAATCACTCTTTTGTTAAAAAAAAAAAACAAAAAAAAAACACCAAAAAACCAAACTAACCACCAAAAAAATCTTTGTTTCTGTATGATACCTTTAATACAAAGCTTCAGTTAAACAGCTTTTCTTTCTTCCTCTTGCCTTCATCTCTACGTGACAGGCCTTCAGCTGAAGGATACTATTAAGATTGACATTTTTATCAAATGTAAAAATTTTCAGGTGAATGATCTGCCCAAGAACATAGGATCAGTTAAAAAGATACAGCATTTGTAAGAATGCAAAATATATAGGATAGCACGGCAACTCCAATAAACCTACCAGTTCTATCACTTGTCCTAATTTAATCCAGTTGGTCTATTTCATTCATGCTATGAGGCTTGGTTTTGTTTGCTTGCATTGTGATGCCTTTAAAACAAATTATACTGATCACTGTGCTTTGCTGATCAAGAAAAAAAATGGGAATTTTTGAATTTACATGTATTTTAAAATAAAATGACTGCATTTTAAAATAATGGTGGGCAAGTAATCATTCCCTCCAGAAATGCAGAAGAAAGAAAATGTATTTTCTTACCTATATGAATGTACTGCAGTGCAAACCAAAACTAAGGGCAAATAAATTCAATTTTTTTAGAAAAAAAGGGGAAAAAAGGATTTAAATTAGCTTTGAATTAGCTTCGTCCTCTCGAGGACCACAACGTTTTGGATGTCAAACTAAATTTCAGTTTTAGTATCTGGTACAGCTTAATAGGCTGCACTTTACACAACATACCAACAACAACTGGATCTATACAACAAAAAGGCGTATCAATATAGAAGCAAGAGGGAGCAATAACACCTATGTATTTATACACAAAGGAGCAATACTTTCCAGATTTTATAAATGAGGTCAGAATCAAATTTCTTTTTCTATTATTCTGAGAAAATTACATATGACCATAGATACTGCTGTTTTGAGTAATCAAAACCTATGACACTTTCATGTTCTCAGACTAATGATCCACTGGAATATGATTCATAAGACAATGCATGCAACTCTCTACTCGGTACGAGGTACCTTAATGCACATCTATATAGGGGCTACCTATGCAAAATCCTACAAAAATATTGACAGAATATAAAATGCATATTTTTAAGTAAAATGAAAATAAAATGCAGGGTTCATTCGACGCATGAAATCAGCTCACTTTTAAAAAGCAAAGCCCTGCTTTAACCTAGGAATTAAAACTAATGGAAATAATTACTTCTCAGGGTGACAGTTTATTTCTTTAGTGTTAACAGAGAATTTGTATATCTAATAATTAATAAACCTAATTTTTGTCCCAAAAAAATATGGACTACTGCCCTTTAATTTATGAGATCTCTATATTAGCGGTTGCACTTATGTTTTTAGAGGAGAAAAAGATCAGTGATTTCCATTTTGGTCTAGCTGCTTGCAGATTCCTCCAATTAAGAATTGTTTTCTAATCGCCTACTTCTCAACACATGGATGTACACCCCAATATTAATAACTTAAAACCAAAAATCAGACTAGAATTTTAGTGTTGTTTGCTTTCAACACTTACCATACATGGCTAAAGAGGTGTTTTGGGGTATTTTGGGGAGAGGGTTTTGGGGTTTTTGTTGGTTTTTTTTTTTTTTTTTTTGGTGGTGCTTTGTTTTTAGATACAAAACAACTAAACACATCTATGCGTTTCGGCCATCCCTCCGACAGGCAGTACCTGCACAAAGCCAGTGGCCGCGGACAGCTGGACACGGACACCCTGTACCGGAGCTCGTGTGCCGCCGTCCCTCCCGGCTCACCGCCCGAACGAGCCTCCTTCGCGACCCGCTCTGCCGCTGGCCGACTCTCCGCCCCCACTCCCGCAAGTTTTCCCACCTCCTCGCTCTCCCCACCGCCCCAAGCCCGACAAACCCCCTTCCCAAACTCCGCTCTGGAGCGCCGCTCTCCCGCGGCGGGCGCGGGACGGGCGCGCGGCGCTGCGGCGCGGGAGGCGGCGGGAGCGGCTGGAAGGGCCCGCACCGCCACCTGGCGGCCGCGCCCCGCCCCTGCCGCCGCCGCGGCCCCCGCAAACTTCGCTCCCCCCAACGCCGGGCGCCCGAACCGGCCAAGTTTCCCGGCCGCGCCGCCATCTATTCTTAGCCCTGCTTCAGGCACGACGACGGGACACCTGCCCCGCTCTGCTCCCGCTGCCCACGTCCCGCACCCTTCCGCACCGGCTGCATCCGCGGGGATGTGTGCGGGGGCGGAAGGACGACGGCGGCCGCGGTGGGGCCGCCCCCGCTCCCCGGGGCGGTGCGGGGCTACCATCGGCTTTTCCCTTGGGAAGGGGCAAAGCGCGGCAGCCGCGGAGGTTTCTCACGCCGCCGGCCCCCACCCCGCCCCAGCCCCAGCTCCAGCTCCAGCTTTGCAGAGAAGCCGATTTACTGCCGAGCTGGGGATGGAGGGGGGAGTGGGGGTGGGCGGCGGTGGTACTTGTCTTTTTTTTTTTTTCGTTCTTTTCTTTTTTCCCCCGCCCCCCGCCACCGCTACGCGCACGCTGGCTCTCCCCAGTGCCAGTCCCCGCTCATCACGTGCGGAAGCCCATGCCCATCACAAAAGCGGGCATTTTACCCGTGCCCGGAAAGGAAAGAAAGAAAAAATGAAAAAGAAGAAGGCAAAGGGGAAAAGGAAATATATAAAAAAAAAAAAAAAAAAAAAAAAAAAAAAAAAAAGAAAAAAAGAAGGAAAACCCACCACGGAATAGCTCAAGCGAAAGCGGGTGAACTGCCTAATCCAAGAAGAGCAAAGATTTCCTCTGAGCAGCCGCCTCCCTTGTTCTCTCCCCCCAGCCCCCTCCCCACCCCTCCCGTCCCTGTCCTTTTGCTTTTTCGTGCTTGTGGTGGTGCCGAGGAAAGTGGTTAACCAAAAACCTACGTGTTGGTTTTGTGTTTCCCTGAAAACCACAGGCGCACACAGAGCATGAGGTAGCGCTCCTGCCCCTCTCCGCGCTTGCAGGAAACTGTGGCTTTGCTCTTTCTCTCTCTGCCTATACTGCAGATATTTTTCCCTCCGCTCCTCCACACTCTTCTGTTTATTTGGCTGTAAGGCAGAGCTACTTTGTAAACATCTCACACAGAACCCCAGAGCCTTTCCAAATAGCTGATTGCAGCAAAATGCCTCCAAACAAATTATGGTGCAAAGGGGATATAGGGGACGAGACCAAAGCGGGCAAAAAAGAAATAAATTTGCATAAATATCGATATATGACAACAAGATCGCGTATGATGGTGGAAATGTCAGAAAGAAAGTATCGCTTTATCATGATGGGAAACTAAAAGCACAGACGACTGCAGCAAACTGCTCGCCCTTTGCCAGAGTACCAACTGCAACACCTCTCCCTCTTTCCCCCACCCTCGCCGAAAAAAAAAAAGGGGGGGGGCAGAAAAAGCAACAGAAAAAAAATGAAAATGAACACTCAAACTGCAAATCCGGTACTCCTACCTTAACACTGGGATAGCTGCAGAAGCATAGGGGTCTTTTTTACACAGCCAGAATCTTTCAGGAAATCCTCTCGGGCTATCATGCAGCCAGGATTATTCACACACGGTTCCTGCTCTCCTTTTTGGAATCCAACGCGATTGGCTTCTCCAAAGGAATGTAACGAGCACGAAAGGGGGGAAAAATTAAAAATAACAACAAGAAAGACAACAACACTGGATTTGAAGGAAACTCGTGTTCTCGGTTGTAAGCGACCTACATTCAGGCAGAAAATTCATTGCAATCAGTGCGAGAGGGAGAGTTGAGTCTGCGAGTAGGAGCTGTGATTGCCTATGCAGAGACCGAGCCGCGCAGAGACTGATCTGCAAGGCAAGGCGAGCTGGGAGAGGGAGATGGAGGGGGGGGGAAAGGGGGGGGGGGGGGGGGAGAGGAGAGAGGGGAGGGGGGGAGAGGTCCAGGCTGTACCAGGCGCTCTCCTCCCGCTATTGGACCAAACTGAATGGAATTCACAAAGCCGGCAGCCAATGGCTCCCCGCAGCCGGCCCCATCGCTACAGAAACCGCATCTCCATCCACAGCCCCCTGCGAAGGAGCGTCGCATCCCCGCAAGAAGCGACGCTGGCGGAGCCGGGTCGGGGACCGGGGGGCTGCACAGGTGGGCGCTGCGCACACGAAGGAGTGAAGGTGTACCTGTGTGTGTGTATGAATGGCTGTGCCCTCGGGGGGATCACACAATTCAGGCTGTCGATTTCTCTGCTCCATGATCATGTACAGCAAGTGCAGTCTTTGTTAACCCTTGCAGCTGCAGTTTCTACAGCACCAGCCTGTTGTTACCATATTCACCTATATTTTGTCGAGCTGACAGTATAATTGCACTCCAAGCAATGAAGCATTTTGGTCCTGTTCCACCTCCTCCCATACAAAAACAGCAAAGTAGACGTTTGCCCATTGCCCAATCTCTAAACAGGTTTTCTTTTTTTTTTTCTCCTTTTTTTCTTTTTTTAAGAAGACCAATTATTTGATGTGTATATTTTAATTAGCTAACTACTAAGCTAACTGATGGTCAAGTGTGAGGACTGAAGAGAGGGTCCTGTGGTTATTGCTAAGTACTACAACACAGGATCTCTGGTTTACTTCCTGTGTATAGTTTCAGACTGAGAGCAGTGTAGCAAATATGTTCTCAGGCCTCAAAGAGATGTGCTGTGTTTCACTCCACAGCATGTTGCCTTGATCAGTTTAATAACAGCACTTAACACTGTCCAGGGTGTGAGACCCTGCACTGAGAACAGTTGGGGATTGGCTGAATTCTCTGAGAACAAAGCAGAGAACAAAATAAGGGGATCTTAAAGATCTTTCCATAGTTTGAACGAAAAATCATATTCATACCTTGAGGAGACCTCCAGACACAGCAGTTGTATTAGATTTCATAAGCTGAGTCTTCAAGGTTTTCAAATGCTGAAAAAAACCCCAACTTCAGCTCTTTTTTTTTAGATGTTTTGTTTCTGCCCCCACATCAGATCCTCAGAAGAGAGCAGATAGTGCTTTGTTTTCTCAAATCTGAATTCTGACTGTGATATTTGGCTTATCAACCACTTCTATGCACTCCAGTTTCAAGTGGTAAAGGAATACATACTATCTGATTTAAAGATATCATCTAACAGACAGCAGTAGGCCTGTTGTTTGTTCTTATATAGTGTTTTGTTATATGATTTGAAGGATACTTCATTCAGTGTCACTTAGGAAGTCATGTTTTGGTTTTAAATGTGGTAAATCTAAATACAGGTGTAATTCATTGACTGAAAATGTTTTAAGCATTGCAATAGCTGCATTACACTGTTAACTTATTTGTCAGTAAAGAAATTACATTTATATTACTTAATTATATGTTTTGGCTTACTTATTTTAAGTGACTCTAGCAGCAGGTGTTCATGCAAGTGAATTTTACTGCTTTTGTTATTTTAATAACACACTCACAATGTGCAACCAATCATATTGCTTGACTGAGTGAATATTTTGACACATTTAGAAAAGATGTCATCTTGCACTGCCATCTGTCCCAAATTCTACAGGACAGTCTTTATTTTGATGAGTATGTCACGCATTTTATAAGATAATTTTGGAAGATATTAAAGTATGCACTAGTTAATCTGAGTAATGATCTTCCACCTGTTTTGTACTATCAGGAGGCAATTTGTTACAGGTTACTAAAGGATCATCTCTAATATTTGCAATTAATGTTTGCAAATATGAGTTAAATATTCTCAAACATAGCAATAAAAACTAAACTTTCTGTAGACTCTACACAAATATATGATCAAAGGATTTAAGTCAAAGGCATTTGGTCAGAACAGCAGAATGTACTTTCCTTCTCTTGCAACTTTCAAAAACCTAAATGTATGATTGGAATCTGTGGCATATCTGTATCAATCCATTGCATATTTATAACACCAAGCAGGAGTCCAGGAGCAATCATTCAGAAAGAAGAATGCCACTTGCTATATAACACCATCACTTCTTACAAGGTCGCATTGTATTCTAGTATTAACCCAACTTCACTTGTTTTGCTGGTTTTGGCTGGGATAATTTTATTCATGGTAGCTGGTATGGGGCTGCGTTTTGGATTTGTGCTGGAAACAGTGTTGATAACACAGGGATGTTTTAGTTGTTGCTGAGCAGCGCTTACATGGCATCAAAGCCTTTTCTGCTCCTTACCCCACACCACCAGTGAGTACGCTGGGGGTGCACAAGGAGTTGGGTGAGGACACAGCCAGGACAACTGATCCCAACGGACCAAAGTGATATCCCATGCTCAGCATATAATGTTGGGGAAGAAGAAGGAAGGGGCAGACGTTCAGAGTGATGGCATTTGTCTTCCAAAGTCACCACTATGCGTGATGGAGCTCAGCTTTTCTGGCTGAACACCTGCCACATAGGAAGTGGCAAGAGAATTCCTCATTTTGCTTTGCTTGCATGCACAGCTTTTGCTCTACCCATTAAAATATCTTTGTCTCAACCCATGAGTTTTCTCACTTTCATCCTTCTGATTCCACCCCCGTCATCCTGATCAAGGAGTGAGCGAGCGACTGCAAGGGGCTTAGCTACCGATTGGGGTTAAACCACAACACTTGTAAACAGTGAAATCTAAAGAAATGACAGTACATGACAGTCTGACTGAAGACAGTCCAAACTCTGCTGGGTTCCATCCAACGCAGCTTCTTTCTGTGTCAGTCAAACTGAGGCATAATTTGGTCTACCATGTCCAATCAATGTAAAATTTCCATGAGTTCATTTCTAAATCAGATAAAGCATGTTGCATACTGGGAAGGGAAGGGAAGGGAAGGGAAGGGAAGGGAAGGGAAGGGAAGAAAGAGGAGTCTCTCAATTTTGTTTGTCTGATTTGTTATTCATTCCAAACAATTCACATTCGGAATGAATTAAATGGAACTAAATCCAGGCAGCTGGTCAATAGTGGATTCCCCAGGGCTTAGTATTGGGGCCACACCTGTTTAATATCTTTATCAATGTTTTGGACGAGGGGATTGAGTGCATCCTCAGTAAGTGTGCAGGTGACACCAAGTTAGGTAGGACTGTTGATCTGCTGAAGGGTAGGAAGGCTCTATAGAGGGACCTGGTCAGGCTGGACTGATGGGCTGAGGACAATTTTAGGAGGTTCAATAAGGCAAAGTACTGGGTCCTGCCCTTGGATACAACAATGCCATGGAACTCTACAGCCTTGGGGAAGAATATATGAAGAATTGCTTAACAGAAAGAGACTTGGGCATGCTGAGTGACAGCTGGCTGGATATGAGCCAGCAGTATACCCTGGTAGCCAAGAAGGCAAATGGAATCTTGGCCTGTGTCAAGTACAGTGTGGCCAGCAGGACCAGGAAAATGACTGTCTTCCCGTCTCAGCACTGGTGAGGCCACACCTTGAATTATGTGTTCTGTTTTGGGCCCCTCACTTCAAAGAGGACATTGAGGTGCTGGAGCATGTCCAAAGGAGGGCAATGAAGCTGGTGAAGGGTCTAGAAAACACGTCCTATGAGGAGTGTCTGAGGGAATCGGTGATGTTTACTCTGGAGAAAAAGAGGGTTGGGGGAGACCTTATCACTCTCTCCAACTACCCAAAAGGAGGTCGTTTTGAGGTGGGAGTTGGTCTCTTCTGCCATGTCCCAAGTGAAAGGTTGAGAGAAAATGGCCTGAAGTTGCACGAGGGGAGGTCCGGATTAGATGTTAGAAAAAAACCCTCTTCACTAAAAGAGTGGTTAGGCATTGGAAAAAGCTGCCCAGGGAAGTGATGGAGTCACTCTCCCTGGAACTGTTCAAGAGGTGTCTGGATGTGGCACTTGGGGGTATGGTTTAGGGGTGATTATGGTGGTGCTACACTGACAGTTGGACTGGATGATCTTGAAGGTCTCTTTCAACCTTGCTGATTCTGTGTGTGATTCTGTGTGTGAAAATGCAAACTTGGAGCAGGATAAGAGGGACTTTCTGCAATTCCTTAAACAAAAATTGACTCCTTAGCCCTTCCTGTTTCCTACTTGGTCTTCTCGTTCCAATATTCATGATGCCAATGTACTTAAATTCCCTTTTAGGCAAAGATGAGCCAGTATAGTCCTAATACATTGTATATGGTTGGAATGGTATGTTTCACAACCTTCAGTGTGCAAAAGACTCATCTTCAGTGGACCAAAATTCTGAATGAATCTCACACTCAGGTCACTGGATGAGTTCACTTCTGGTGTACAGGGGTGATAACATACAGCAGACCTAGTCCTTTGTAAGACTCCAAGTAAATGAGAAGTGCAGAAGAAATTAATGCTAGATGTAAAACATATGAAAAGGAAATAGAATGAGCCCACCAGATCTACCAAGTTAACAAAAAGATTCAGATATTATTTTAAAATTAACATGCAGAAAATTAAGATTTGGGGGAAATAGTAAATGTTTCCTAATTGAGTAGCCCCAAAATGCTGTTTATTAAATTTCAAGAAAGAAATTTTTTTCCTATATGGCTTATCTTCTTATGGTTTGTTGATAAAAGAAAAACTTGATCAATAACTATTTTCACAGAAAATTACACAAAGCAACAAAATTACAACGCAGAAAAATCACATCTATATTTTCAAATTCAAAATCTTTCATTTATAGGAAAATGAAATGTTCACTGCTGGCTCTGCTACATGCTACATAAATCAAAAATACACTGTAGAGTCCCACCTGCATGGCCAATGAGATAATTTTGGAGTAGTGCACTGTGAGAAATAATACTCACTAGAGCTTCCCAAAGATAGGATGTTTGTCATGATATGTGTCTTTTTAGTTACATTCTAATTGCATTCTCCTTAGAGTTTTTTACTGAAATTTTAGTGTCATTTTCTCCTTCTGAAAAATGTCCAAACCCAAGATATTCTAGTTATTAGATATGGAGATAGTAGCAATGAAAAATCACTTCACCCATTTAAGGTTTTTTTAGAGAACAAAATATAGGAATTTCTGAGGTACAACTTTAAACTGTATGAGGCTGGTATAGACATTGACTTTAACAGAGCCAATATTTCAATCCTGGAGAAATGCAAGCAGTTGCTGGGCTCTGGTCCGACTTTTGTAAAGTCAAAAGTAGGATATAACCATTAAAATTATCCATTATATGATATTTCATATCATTTAGCCTAAGTGCTTTATCAGTTTGTTGTTTGGTTTGATTTCTTTTCTTGTTATTGCTTTGTTTTTTCATAGAGCCATTTAGTTATTGTTGAACTAAAGCATATGTATATATAATATTTCTCATTGTGCAGATTCTATTACATGTGAATAAATTTTACCAGGACATAATTTCTCTTACTGTCAAAATCACATTCCTGGCTTGTAGCCTTACAAAAGTGAACTTCACTTTGGCTTTTTCTATTAAATTAAAGAACCTTTTAGAAATAACTTCTTCTTTCTACTTACATACTTTACAGGTCATGATTAGTCAACCTGCTAACCTTCTTAGTGTTGAGATAATTAGGTTCTGTTTTTTTCGCCTCTTACTACAAGGCAAGCTTTTCAGACTATGTTTCATTATTGTAAAGTTTTTTCAATCTTCACTATTTATCAATATCCATTTAAAAGTGTAAACTCTGGAATAAGGTATGGAATTGTCACTGGAGTCATATTAATACAGTATTTTACTCTGAACTCTCATTTTTATTTTTACAAAGAGCATATTTGATCTTGCCCTCTATGTGAGCTGAGAACTCTTGTTGCCAGTTACTAATCATAATTTCAATGCTTTTTTTTTCTTGATTTCCAAGAATGCATTCTCTCATCTCATAGTGTGACCTATATTCTCAGTTCCAATACAGGTATGCTATAAAGAGATCAGTATACAAGAGATGTTTCCTAACATCTATAGAGAACAGTTTGGTTGTTATTCATATTTTTTCTATTGAAAGATATAATTTGCAAACTTTTCCGGAGTTTATTTAATGTTTTCATTGAGATCCTTACTAATATTTTACATGCTTAACCATAGATGATTTTTTTTCCAAAGAAAAAGAGAATAATAACACAAAAGCTAATATTTGTTTCATGAAGACCCTCCCTAAGTTATCAGTGTGCTTGTCTGAACTGAAAACTGATTCCTGGTTTTGCATGCCCTCTGTTTCCGTTGGTGATCATTCAAAACAATGTTCTTGCTTTTATCTAAACTAGACCTAATTAAGGAGTCAAACTTTTGATCGATATCTGATAATACCAATATTTCTATAGCATAGCATCTTTAATCTTGAAAATATCACTCAGGCAAATATAAGTTAATTGGGACATTAATTTAGTGGTTATTTTCATTTTGGATGTTTGGTTAAATGCAAAAAGAATATACAGCAAATTTTTCTGCAATACATTCTGGACAGTGGAAACCTTCCTGTACCCATGCAGTTTTCCCAGAAACCACAGCATCTAATCAACACAGCACAAGGCCTGAGGTGATATTTATAGCTATTGTGAGCCAAGACAATCCCTCTGCACACTAACAGTCTACATCCCTGTTTCTATTTTAGGTCTGTATCTCTGGACGATGGACCCTCATATCTTCTGTAGTAGGCATTATACAGGTACAGTGCAATCAAGCTCCTTGAGTGCTACGATAGTCAATATGATTAATAGCTTCAAAAAAGCTCCTACCTCAGACAAACAGACAACAACATCCAATAGTAAGCCTAATTATTCCCTATGCTGTATAATCATCCCATTTTTAAGAGTTTATGTGGTCAGATTTTGATTCAGTTTAATACTTTTGGGACAATTTCATGTACCATTCAAATAAATGTTGAAAGTGCAGTTTGCCCTACATACCCATGGAAATCTTGATTTGGTCTTGACAAATGTGAACTGTAACTTTTATTCATATGAAAAATTGAGCTAATCCAAGGCTAGTTATCTACTCCTGCTTCCATTCTTTTTTAGATTAGAAACAGACACAAAGTACCTTAGAGTAAGACCTTACAAGCTGAGTGCAACCTTTTTAGTTTTAAAGTGCTGTGCAGATTGATGAGTTGTTAATATTAGAAAGAATTATTTATAACATAATTTAAGGATTACAGAAAAGCATACAACATATAAGATACCAGTTTACCAGTATATATGTACATCTTTAACTGAACTTGAACAGCACAGGAAGGAGAGCAGAAATATCATTAAATGAAAGCAAAGAGAAATAAAATACAGTCTCTGAATACCTAAGGCATATCACATCTCACATTCATTAACAAGTGAGTTCACTTCAATAACTAAGGTTTCCTCTACAGCCATAATGTTAAGGTTCTGGATGTTCAAACCCAAACATAATAGCTCTGCAGGTGACTCCTTTGACAACCGGTGGTCTGTAAGACATTGCTCACAGATCTGTGGACTTCAAAAGAACACTATAGTTGCGCACTTCAAATGGCAAGTAAGTTTTCTGCAAAAATCATTCTTGGAAGCTGTTAGAAAACCTCAACTTTTGGACTGCAATGAGAGACAATTAGAAGATAAGAAGTGCTGGAATTATTTTCCTCTTTGCAAACTAATTACATAAAAGGCAGTCTCAGTAGTAGGTAGTGATATCTATTTCCAAATGCCTTTCTCACTGGATTATATCATTGATGCTTTTGCTGGCAAAAATAATCCTAGTTTTTTGCTACCCAAAGTACAGTTCCAGCTGGAATGTGGAGAATGCTTTCTACCTAAACTAGCATCTATTGTACTGCAGTCTACTGAGAATATATTTTTGAAAGTTCCAGACTGATGAAGGCATTGAATCCAAGTCCCCTAACTTCTCTCACTGAATACTTGAGCAAAAAGATTTATTATATAGTGACCAGGCAATTCTAGAGGCATTAATGTCTCTGACAGTGTTTTCATACCAAGATCTGGGTATGAATAAATATTTTTGAAAGGTTTCAGGTAGAAAGCCACTTACCCAACCTGAGTGTGAGATCTCCAAGTTATGAAAACACTGTAAAGTTCTGCCTGTCAGCTGAGCCAACTATTCATCAGTGCACTGTTAGCCCATCCCAAATGTGAGGCAATTTCCTCCACATGGGTTCCAAGTATTTAACTTTTTAATTGAAAGAGCTAAAGGCATTTATAGACTAGAATTAGTGAAACTAACTCCAGTTTTAGTGCCATACCTGTGTCAGAGGTCATAATTCCCTGAAATTAAATTAGTAGAAGAAAAGTTTGTATATGTGTGAACCACTTAGTCCAAGACAACAGACTGGATTAAATGAACAGTGAATAGGAGTTTAAACTAACCTGGAAGAGAAAATGAGTATTTGTTCTGCCACGCTTACTGCAAAGGATGGTCCTCAGCAGCAGAATGAGCAAACAACTTTGGATGGGTGAATAATGTCTCAAACTGTGTCTGTCACAACTGTTTGCTAGGTGAAAGAAAACTGGAGTGCTAATGGAGCACACAAGCTCAGCCAATGCAAGATAGCTCATTAAGTTATAAAAACTTGGTGATGTTTGTGTGCACACAGGTAATTCTCCGGGGTTCTCTCTGCGTTAAAGGGCTAGGTACAAGCTGTTCATGAAGAGTCAGTCGGGGAAGACAGGAAAGAAACTCTCAAATCTAAGTGGGAAGTACCCATGAATTTAGGTACTTACAATACAGGCAATCGCTTCTGAATAAAAAATGTACAGGAGTTTGCCTCCTCAGAAAGGCCATTTCAGTTTGGGAGCCATTTAAAAAAAACCCAAATTGTCTCAGTTTCAGCATAAGGTTGGTTGGCTTAAGCAGAACAATTTGAATGAATAACTGACATAAATAAACATATTAAAGCACTGAATGGGTTAAATTTATTATGTCCAAGACACTGCCAAATCTTCAGCTAAGAACAGGAAGTTTATTGGCAATTTTCTGAAAGAGGAGGAATCCAATGATAAAATATGAGCCATTTGTCTTCCCAGCCATTAAAGGAAATTCACTTTAAGGATTTTTCTGGAGTGGCTGCTGCTGCTGCTGTGCCCATTATAATTTATCAGTGTGTCTGCTGGTAGTATTATCATCAGTAGGGCTCAGGTGGACTTCCATTAGTGCTATCACAGTCCTCATTGGCAAAATATTCCACTGACCTAGAGAGGATCTATCAGAAGCTTTTTAAAGCCTCATCTGCTGTGGATATTTATTTTTTTTTTGCTAATTATTTTCAGCAAGTGTGTAAGATAATTCTTAAGGATGAGTTACCTAGAGAAAAGCAGCTACAACAAACATAATTAATAAATAAAAGTGTGTCAGTCATCATCAAGTTCTTTTATTTATAGGTCATATCCTTCTCCACCTTCACGTTCTTGTGTGACATTTAGAATATAATCTCTCTGGTAGAGATATTTTCTTCCCTACCTCCACTTTGGTCATAACTTTGATTGGCATCTTTGGACACCATCACAGTACATGTATTTAAAACTAATATATCTGTTTGTAATTAATGTAACTAAGCACACTTATTTAACCATATGTTGCATTAAGTTTATGTTTCTGTTGCTTGCTTTGACTTAAACGTGTTAAATTCAGCTAGATAAGTTTGTTTGTCTTATATAGCAACACAAAGGAGTTCCAACAACTCCTGGCAGTAAGTCAGTTTCACCAGGACTGGAGTGAAATGCCTCTGTGTAAACACACCCAGCATGGGGAATAAACAAGGGGAGTTAGAGACATGCACACCTGCAGGGCTGCAATCTTATTGGCATCATGGAAGCGTTGTGGGATGGCTCCTAGGACTGTGATTTTGGAATGGAAGAATACAGGTTCTTTAAGAAGGGCAGGGAGGGGAGACAAGGAGGATGCATCACCCTTTCTGTCATGACCAGCTGGAGTTCATGGGGCTTTGCCTGGGGATGGATGAGGAGCTGACTGAGAGCTTATGGGTCGGGATTACAGGAAGGGCAGGGACAGGTGACATTATAGTGGGGATCTGCTACAGGCCACCTGACTAGGAGCACTGAGCAGGTAAGGCCCTCAGAGAGAGACAGGAGCAGCCTCATGTTCACAAGCTTTGGTCCTCAACCACTCCAATATCTGTTGGAGGGATAAAACAACTGGGTGTAAGAAATAGGAGGTTCCTGGAATGTGTTTATGTTTTCCTTCTCCAAGTGATAGAGGAGACAATGAGGAGAGGTTCTTTATTGGACCTTGTTCTCACCAATAAAGAGGGGCTAGTGGGGAATGTGAAGCTCAAGGGCAGCCTTGGCTGCAGTGACCATGAAATGGAGGAATTTAAGATCCATAGGTTAGGGAGGAGGACACAGAGCAAGGTCACTACCCTGGGCTTCAAGAGAGCAGACTAGGGTCTCTTCAGGGATCTGCTTGATGAAGTACCATAGGATAAAGCCCTGGAGGGAAATGGGACCCAAGAAACCTGGTTAATGTTCAAGGATTACCTCTTCCAAGCTCAGAAACAATGCTTCTAAAAAAGAGGAAATCAGGCAAAAAAACCATGAGGCCTGTGTGGATGAACAAGGAGCTCATGGAAAAACAAACAGGAAAAGGATGCCTACAGGACTGGAAGCAATGACAAGAGCCTGGGAGGAATACAGGGGAAATTGTCCAAGTCTCCAGGGATCTGGTTATGAACTAGAGCACAGAAAGAATTAAACCTGGCCAGGAATGTTAAGTGCAAAAAGAAAAGCTTCTATAGGTATATCAGTGATAAAAGGAAGACAAGGAAAAATGTGAACCCTCTCTAGAAGGAAATAGGAAATACCATTATCTAGGATATGTTGAAGTTTGGGGTACTCAATTCCTGTTCCGCCTTAGCCTTCACCATCAAGCGCTCCCGCCACACACACTCCACTTGAGTCACAGAAGGCAAAGGCAGGGACTGGGATAATGACGAGCTGCCCACTGTAGGAGAAGATCAGGTCTGAGACCACCTAAGAAACTTAAAGTTGCAGAAATCCATGGTTGATATGCATCCATGACTCTTAAAATGAGCTGGCAAAACAATTGGCTAAGCCATTATCTATCATGTTTGAGAAGTCATGGCAGTCTGGTGAAGTTCCCACTGACTGGAAAGGGGGAAACATAACCCCCATTTTTAAAAAGAGAAAAAGGAAAGGCCAGTCTGTCTCACTTCCCTGCCTGGCAATATCAAGGAGCAGATTCTTCTGGAGACTATGCTAAAGCACATGGAAAATAAGGAGGTAATTTATGACAGCTGTTATGGCTTTACTAAGGGTAAATCATGCCTGAAAAATCTGATAACCTTCCACAAAGGGATTACAGCGTTGGTGGATAAGGGAAGAACAACTGACGTCATCTGCCTGGACTTGTTTGCAAACTATTTGGCACTCTCCTACACGACATTTTGGTCTCTAAACTGGAGAGGCATAGATTTGACAGATGTACCACTCAGTGCGTAAGGAACTGGCTGGATGGTCACACTCAAAGAGCTGTGGTCAATGGCTCAACGTGCAAGTGGAGACCAGTGATGAGTGGTGTTCCTCTGAGGTCAGTATTGGGACTGGTGCTGTTTGACAGTGGGATTGAGTGCACCTTCAGCAAGTTTGTCAGTGACACCAAGTTGTGTTGTGGGGTTGACACACTGGAGGGAAAGTATAACATCCAGAAGGATCTGGTTAGACTTGAGAGGTGGGCGTGTGCCAACTGCATGAAGTTCAACAAGGCCAAGTGCAAGGTGCTGCACCTGGGTCAGGGCAATCCTGAATTGGGATACCGGATGGGAAAAGAATGAATTGTGTCTAGGCCTGAGGAGAAAGATTTAGGAGTGTTCATAGATGAGAGGCTCAACCTGACCAGTCAATGTCAACTTGCAGCCCAGAAAGCCAGCCATGTCCTTGGCTGCATCAAAAGCAGCATGGCCAGCAGGTCAAGCGAGGTGATTCTCCTCTCTACTCTGCTCTCATGAGATCCCAACTGGAGTACTGCATCTCGGTCTGGGGCCTCCAGCATAAGGACATGGACCTTCTGGAGCAAGTCCAGAGGAGGTTTCAGAAGATGATTAGAGGGATCACTCTGAGAAAGTTGGGGCTGTTCAGCCTGGAGAACAGAAGGCTCCTTAGAGACTGCATTGCAGCCTTCCAGTATCTAAGGGGATGTGTCTTCCAGTTCAAGAAAGCTGAAGAGGGATTTTTCACAAGGGCATGCAATGGTAAGACAAGGGGAATGGCCTTAAGCTGAAAGAGGGCAGGTTTAGATGAGATACAAGGAAGAAATTTTTTACTGTGAGGGTGGTGAGGCACTGGAACAGGTTGCCCAGAGCAGCTGTGGATGCCTCATCCCTGAAAGTGTTCAAGGCCACGTGGATGAGGCTTTGAGCAATTTAGTCTAGCGGATGGTGTCCCGGCCCACAGCAGGGGAGTTGGAACTGGATGACCTTTAGGATTCCTTCCAACCCTAACCATTCCATGATTCTGTGATATGTCTACACATTCTGTGATATGTCTACACATTCTGTGATATGTCTCCCACAGACTGAGAAAAGCAGGGGGAAGGATACATCTAAGCCTAGACAATCTCAAAAATCTTCTTATTTTTCTGTCAAACAGCAACACAGACAGTGTGCTCTACAGGAATTTAAAAAATATACGTAGTATCATCCTGTTACAAAAGTTGACCTGCACAAAAATGCCACCCCTAATTGCAGTCTTAACTAGTCATCACCTGCTCTTCCTGACGTCATATGATTAATAAAACTGTAATAATAATTGATATTTTATTTGCATTAACAAATATGCTTATTGCAGTTTTATATCATGAGGTCTAGTATGATCACACAAAGAACACAATGTCTACCTTGAGGCCTTTATTGCATGTATTTAATAGGGAAAGCAACAGGTGGGTGCAGCAGGCAGAAGCAAAACTGCACAAGATTACAGTAAAAACTTACCATTTTCTGAAAAGTGGTTAGCAACTATCACAACCATCATGTACAAATTTGGTTTTAACAGAGGGGGAATTTTTGGGTTTCTCTTTTCCTTTCTCCCATCATATCATTACCCTTTATAGCATTTATTATTTCCTGGTTGTCAGTCATTCCATGGAGCTGGTAGGGTGAAGGTGGTGGATCTCCATCACTTTTTGACGTGACTCACAAAACATTTTGTAACCGACCTCTAAAAGTGCACTCGTCAAGACCAAAGGTGGAAAAAAATTGAAGTTTGACTCTTTGCTTCAACTAAGTCAGTTGAGCTTGCAAGGGGGGAAAGAAATGCTTTATTGTGACAAATGTTCACAGTATGCATGTAATTTTCCAACCCATTTTGAATAATTCTTGTTTCAATACTTTAAAAAAGCTTTTCTCCTGCTTTTTTGGATGGTTATGTTTAAAGATGATAACTTATACAAATAATTTCTTAAACTTGGATTCCTTGAAATTTGAAACAACACTGACACTGTTACTGCTGTGTCTCCACATGGGTTGACCTTTGCAGTTTGGGAGATGACAGTGAATATGGCAATACTGAACTGACACTCTATGTTACAAATAGTTATTATCATCAAATAATTCTAGAGGACTTCAAAGAAAGATGTGGCTTAGCTCTCAGTTGACTACTTTGTTAATCCTACTTAGCCTGCAGAGAGAAGTCAGCATAGCTGGGATTTTAGGCATCTATAGGAGTAATAAATAAATAAATAAGAAAAATCAATCAAGTTGAAGCCCTGAGATTACATTAAGTGAGGTGTGACTTGATGAGGTCACTGAAAATTGAAAAAAAAAAAACCAAACAAACCTGTGTTCACTTGCAAGTTTGGTTTTGAGGAATCAAGTTTTCAGATAGCAGCTGGTACATTTGAACAATAGTAGCACCTGTTAAGGTCTATTCAGAATGTCATATGTGAGTGTTCTGGCTTAACAAGATCTGACTATTCAGGAGATTATTACAGGTCCTGCCACTCTGTGAGGTCCTGCCATACCACAGCAAGGTCAACAGAATGTGTAGCGCATCTGCCCCTCAATTTTCGGAGTTTCCTGTTCTTCTGTTGACTAGCATTCACTGTTATAAGTGGCAACTTTTGTTATAACAACAGTTTACAGCAGTTTACCTTTATACATTGGACTGTGAACGAATGAGGCAAAAAACTCCCATTTATGTATCCCTTTGGTCTTATTAGCTGCAGGAGCACTACACACTTATTGCAAACATGTTTTGAATCTTTGCCCCTCACAAATACATCTTGCAACAGCCTGGCAATACAAGGAAATTGAACGATATCTTCAGGCAGGAGTATCTTTGTGCCAACGCCACACATCGTGAGTACATGTCAGGGGTGCAAGGGGCTTGAGCAGTGGGCACTGAGTGTTCATTTCTGGCAGACCAACTCCTTGGGCGTTTGTGTCTGTCAGTGCAGATCACATAAGCCCTAAGGCTATGCTGGAGGCCAACTGGATCCAGCTAGCACCCAAAATCCAATTTGTATGTTGAACACTGTACATGGTATGGACGTGCCATGTGTGCCTACTGCTTGCCTCTACCGAGTAATTTCAGCCATAGGCAACTTTTCTGTTCTAAACACAGACAAAATAACTGAAGACGATAACAGATTTGCTGGTTTGCCACAAGCTAACACATCTTCATGATTTTTTAAAATGTTTTTTGCTTTCTAATCGCTCTAATCCCATCTGAGAACTCAGATTTGTAAACAGTGATATAAAAATAATCTTATTTAGAATCTGTGTTACATTTGTCAGTAGCTGACTAACCTAATAACACACAGTAAGCAATAGATGTGAATCAACTGACCTAAAAATATTTAGACTTCCAGACAAAAAGCATGTCCTTTTGATAGGTTATACTTCTTATGAGTATGTGGGGGAAAAAAAAAAGAAAACTAATTATATACCTCACAGTAAACATTTGGAGCTAGCCAGTAAACAAACTCCAACCTGTAGGAATCCTATGGGTTAATTGCAAGTCTGAAGAATTGTAAAATACTTTATCTGATTTCATCTACCTTTCAGTATTTAACATTGATTTTATTGTGTTTTAGTTAAATCTTTGTTAGAGAATAGCCAATGGGAATCAATTAGCAAAAAATGAAGAATGGGATAGTACCAGCTAAAATCATGTGGTACCTGTTAAACTGTTGTTTCGGGAAAGATCTTGGCACTATTAAAGCCAATGCCAAAGGCAAGTTAGTGTAAAGGAGGCTGGGATTTCATCAAGTACTGAAAAGAGGAAGAAAAAAGGGAAATATTTTAAAGGATTACTATTTCTTTTCTTTTCCCTCACATAGGCCACACGTTGACACATTGGATTAAAAACCCACCACTATGATAATTGTATCTGTATTAAGTAATCTAGATTGAGATCATATTTGCTTTGCATGTATTATACCTAATGAAAAGTCAGTCCCTATCCTAAAAAACTCTATGATCCAACAAGCTAATGCAAAGAGTAGTGGAAAGATTCCCATTGACTTTAGCACACATTAGATTGCTCCCTAGGTATGACTGGAATGTTTGATCATTTAATGGTACATGCTTTGGAGGGCCTGCGAACATGGAGACAGAAAGAGGGCTTTCTTCCTCATAAGTCATGAATAATTATAACACTTCAAATATTGTCACTTTTTCTTTTGTTGTGACTGTAAAAAAATCCACCCCCCAAAAAAAAAGGGGGAGAGAGAATATCCAAATTAGTGTCTGTAATATACTATCATTTATTCAGGATACAATAAATTATTTTCTGCCAGGCATATTTTCAAACTCTTTGAAAAAACTTTTATTATGAGAGTCACTCATATTATAAAAAATAAAGCCAATAATGATCAGCTAACATTTATGATAGGGATTTGGTGATGCTGCAACAAAATATATCCACAGATTGATAGATCTTTTATCTCAACTAATCAATCTAAGATAAGTCTATAATTATTGCTCATGTCAAGCAAGTTTAGTCTTTTAATTTTCATCTGCACAGTTTTCCTTTCCCGGAAGTTTCCAAAAGCTCACATAGAGTATTGACTAAGGAAAACAAACAGTGGCATGGTCAGATCCATTCAGTAACTCTCAGCTGTGGCTAATGATTGCCATGAATAGAATGACAGAAATTGTGTAATACCATCTTTAACTGAATTCTGCTGTAGAAATATATTGTAATGCGTTTTGTGGGTTTTTTTGTCTGTGTTTTTGTTTTCTTTCTTTAATTTTGGTGATGAGTCTCTGCTAAAAAGCCATCATACTGAAAAATAAGGAAGTTATAGAGAAAGATTTATAACTGTTACTAGTATTCGACATACATTTCCAACACTCCAGGCTTTCATTGCCAAAATATACCCATGGAAAATTTTGTGATGTCCTTTTCTAAATGCTCCCAGAATTCAGATTTAACCAATAAAAATATTTCATCATCGAATCTTAGTCTTGAAACAAATACAAATTACTATTTTAGATGATTGCGTATTGAGAATTTCAATCTGTCTAGTACTCCAGTATTCCAGATTAAAGCACAGTGCATGTCACTAAAAAGCTGAGAAAAAAATAAAATTCCATTTTTTTGGCTTCATCATTATCAGAGGGTTGTACTATATTTCTTTACAGAATTAAAATGTTGTATTGTTTGTGCATGATCATCTAGTATCATATGTAAGTATAAAATTGTGTGTGTGTGTAGAAGTGTTTACACTACATTAAAAATAAAGTACTCTGAAATATTTGTATTTCTATTCATAATACTTCATAAACAAAAGAAATTGTTTGACAAATACATATATTTTTCACTGATGAAAGAATCTCATTTATTGCAATATTTCCTTATTACACAGAATGTACAGGATGTTGCTAATGTTTAGAATGTGCAGAAATTAAAAGCAAACACAAGACAGTTTCCATTCTCTCTCTTTACAGACGTATCAGAAGATAAAGTGCTGACTTTTCAATTTCCCAAATGGATTAGAGAATCCCTATCATGTTTCTGGTACTCAATTCAGAAATATCAACTGAACTCGCCAGCAGCCTTTGGTCAGTGTGAATTCTCCACTCTGACACATCAGTTTAACTAACAGGAGCATCTCTGTGAAATCCAGTGACTTCTTCAATGTCATTCCCCCAAAATAAATGTTAAGTTTGTGAATCATCGCATTATTTGTTAAAACATGTTCTTTGTTCTTGTATTTGCATTGCAAGCTATCTCTTTAGAGAAGAAGTATCTCTCTTGGTCCCATTTGTTCAGCACAGGCTGGCTTGATATTGCCCAGCCCTCAAAATAATGAGGAGAATAATGTGAAAAAATAAAAGCAAATGTTATGTGGAACAAAACAGAACCTAGTTATATTACATTACCATAAGAATCTCCCAGATCAAAAATGAGATTCTTAGCATGCTGGGTTAAGAACAAGCAGGTTCTGCTCCTAAAGATATTCTGTCTGTTACTGAATTGAATAAGCAGAAGTGTAGGCAAATACGCATGCATGTACACATACACATAGTCTTGTTGATATATCTTGTGTATCACTAATATTATTGACATTTGTGGTCCCTGTTCCTACTGTTCTATCTCATATGAAGAAAAGATCTAATATTTTAGTAATATTGAGGTAGGAAATTCAAATGAAAATAAAAATTTCAAAGTTTCTTTTTGTAAGATATCGTCTTAAATTTAAAAGCAATTGTATACATATTACATATACATTACATATAGATATGCAAGAGTGCATGTGGGCATACACACAAACACAATCACACCAAGTTTTAATTTTTGAATACAAGACAAACTTACTATTCTGAATCTTAGTTTTGTGTCTGTGTCAATTAATTTGATTATTCGGTGTTCAAGGATAAGAAAAGCATATGGGAAATCAACCAAGCAAAAAAACAATTAATGAGAACGAGGGTCTAGGAGGTAGACTAATAATTTTACCTCAAAGAGTGGGTATATGTTTGCCATTTATTACAAAGAGTAACTCTAGCAAGGGCAGTATGTTTCTTCCAGTTTTAATTTTTTTTTTTTAAATTTTATTTTGAATATTATTTTGCCACAGATCTATTAGTTTTCATTCTGAAATTACGTTTTACATCTATTAAGGAATTTCACGCGTTCAAAATTGTGTCATCCCAGTTGTACAATATAACATTTTTTTCTTGAGGACATGAAACCTCTCTTTACAGGTATGTTTGAGTGAGAGGGAAGAGTAAACTGTTTTCAGAAACTTTAAGAAGGATTTCAGAATATGACTTCAGAAAACTCTGGAATATATTGTAGATTCCTATATGACATAGAATATATCCAATTAAATCTCTACTAATGCCTAACACTGTCATAACGAGAGCACGAGACTGGTGGTCCAATCTATGTGGAAAGAGCTGGTTGGGGGTGGGTTATTAGCAGGACATATTATCCTCTCCTAATTCAGCAGAATCAGAGTTGTGTAACCAGTAGCAGCAGTTAAGAAAATCTTGCAATTAGTTTCTGAAAGTTCCCTTCAGTAACAATTTCATGATGTTATACTTAGGAATTTGTATGCTAGAAACAGAAACTAGAAGACACCACAAAGAAAAATTTTAACTAAAAATATTACTAAATCTCTACAAGCCTTTTAAAAGAGATTAAATTTCCATACCTTTTACATTGCACGGGGAAGCCTCAGTCAGATATGATCTCAGTCCAGAAGGATTCTATGCAAACTTAGAACAAGGCTTAAAAATACGAAAATTGTAGCAAGTATCTCCTTTTCTCGTCACAAAAGAGTTACATCCCAAATCTCATGATTGCACCGAGTGGAAGCCTAAATAGACCATCAATTTTCATTCCACATGCTCCTGGGTGTAAAATTTTATTTCATGTGAAAAATGACACTAGAATTTGTCTGGAATTTAAGCGAGCAAGTCAGACAAGACAGCAAGATAAACTTTACTGTCTGTAGCACAAAACCCCAGAGTTGCATAAAGTCTCTATTCTTACACAGTTAAGTCAAATATCCAAAGCCAATGATGATATCAGTATAAGTGTATGTGGAAAAGCCTTCAGTCCCCACAGATGAAGTTTGATTTTAAGTATGAACTTTTCCCAAGTTAGTTTAACTACAATATTTGGAAAGTTCAATGAAAATCATGTGATACTATTGGTTTTGATGCAAGAAAACTTTTTCCACTTTTTTTATTGTTTAAGATATTTATTAAATAGGTTATTACCTTTGAAATAACAGAGCTTCTTCTGTTGGAGCAACTTTTATGATATCCTCTAGATATATTAATAGCCTTATATCAAAATTGCACTGCGGGTTTTAATATCATAGTAAATATTCTTGGTTGTAATGGAAGACTGATGATTATCAGTACAAGATACTGCTTTTTTATGTGATATGTATTTCATCAGTAGAGTTGTGAGGGCACATAACAGACTACAGGTGTTTTCTAAATTATAAATGAATGCATAAATATGGTAGCTGAATACAGTAAATAATCAACAAAGCACAGATCAAAGACAAAGGTGTAATAATGTGCACGTGAGAAAGGGTTGAATTACAGAAGAGTATGTTAATAATTGCTGCTGCAGTTTTGATGCTTCATGGTATGGCAAAGGATATTTTTTTGTTTGAAGAAGTTAGAAGTGTCTCAAAGGAGGTTTCAATTTTTTTTTAAAGTTTGGCTTCTGCTGGAAGAGTATAATTAAATGTGAACAGATAATTTTCTTTTAAGACAGAGGAGTGTACAAGTGACGTGCTGAGTGAAAATCATTTCGAACAATGATGGCACATTCATCTAAAAAACAGAATCAGTTTTCAGTTTAAAGCTGCTGATTTTCTTTCATCCAAAGACCTGGTGTAGTTCAAAAAACAAAAATTACAACAAAACAAAACCTGTGATTTGTTACCGAACTTTATGTTTGCTCAATTTTCACAGTTTCTTAAAAAAAATTAAATTATAATATTTGATAAGTTTAAGTGACAAGCATATGTGGTGCATTCATGAAAGGAAAATGTTCTATGTAATACCTAAGACAGATTTCCTTACTTAGAACAGAATTAGTGTTGGGCATATCAACAAGAAGCAGCTATGCATAAAAACAGAGAAAACGCCTTACTGGGTCAACCCATTAATCTCTGTGGCCAAATGTTTGTGTCTGGCAGCGGCAAGAACAAACCTTATTTAAACATATGAGCTTGGTCACTTGCTGTGTTTCATTTGTTTTGTACTTACCCAGTATCTGTATCCGGACAGCCTGTTGCATGAAAATTTGTGTAGCCCCTCTATAACCCTACTGATAACATCTGTCACCACAGTGTCAATAAAATAAAATGGATGTTTGAATATAGTGAGAAAATGCTTAATGGAAAAGTCCCAGCACAGAAATCTCAGGAATACAGAATACACGTAAAACGATTGCTAATCATATGTATTAAACCTTAACTACAGTTCTGCTGCAGGTGATGGGATTAGCTGTTCCTTCTCCATACGTTTACTTCCTTGGTATTTGAACATTCATCCCTTACAATGCAAGAGGTTTAAGGCAGTTAAACTTTGTGAAGTGCTTTGGGATGTTAAGGAAATAGTCATACAAGTAAAATACATCTCCTGTGTTTTCTTGATTGACCAACATGACCCCCTTGTTTTGGAAAAGGCTAGTGGAGCATATTCAAGTTAATTTTTGCACTAAGACTTTGACTTAACAGGGCAAGAAAGAACAAAAGGAAAATGGAGCTAGGACCTCCATTTTTGGATTGGTAAGGTTTGCTCTATAGAGCAGAGCAGAGACTTAAGATGAAAACTGGAACACAGCAGCAAAGCTGTTGTTAAAGACATTTGTTGTTAGATGATGGAGAAAGGAGAATGAAATAGGGTGTTGCTAATAGGGACATATTCAGCAAATTTGTGACCTTTTTGTTAGCAAAGTGAAAAGTTCTTCCACCAAGAACATTGGTTTAGTGTTAGTACTGTTTTCAGTGTATGTTGACTGAACTGGGGAAGTTTGGAATACACACCTAAAGGAAAAAAATCCTCATATTCACGAAGCAGCATGGATTAGAGAAAAGACGTAGGCCAAATCACTAAGTCCTTACTTGACCAAAGCTCCTGTTTGTCTCAGTGGTATTGAGACTCAGATAATTTTTTCATGAAGAGACTTTAATCTGATTAATGAGGTGTGGAAATATACATCAGAATAAGGTAGACTGACTGCCATCCAGTTTCTGATTTCAGCACCAAAAATCAGGTTGGATAAGAGTTTCTGTCACTCTGTATTATGCTTTTATATTTATGTATAATTACAGGTGTAAATGGCAAGAGCTTCAGAAGAGTTCTTTTAAATATAAAAACTTATATTCTATGCCAATATTTGAGCAATGCCTCAGTAACCAGTTAAGACTGAATGACTGCTTCAGTCAAACAGTAAGTGAATTAACCTGAACCTGTGGTCAAGTTCACCTATCCCATCCTAGACAGCAACCAGTTTCTGTATTCCGCGAATACTCATGCTTGTCACAAGCTGTCTGCATCCAGTTTCTAAAGGAAATTGGTGTGCAGACTGGCTCACTCCATATTTAACGCTAGCTTCAGCAGTAATTAAAAATTAGGAGAGATCTTCAGGAAATCAATTAATTATGCATGCAAAATGCACCAACTAAATTTGGACGCACAATTAGATGACTAATCATAGTTTTAAAAGGTTGAGAATGGCAGTTGCACATTTATAAGGATGATGGTGACCTATCATATCCCAGATGCCTGTACTTTCCTGTTTAGATCTACTAACATCTATTAGACAGATATTTGACACACCTGTAACAAAGGATAAAGCCTGAAAAATGTTTATGATAGCAATACTAGTAAATGTCAACACCCAGAGTATAGAAACTTCCAAATCTGAATTTTATTGCTCACTAATGAGAATATCTCAAATTTTGCACAGTCTCAATGCAAATCTCTCCAGACACTTATTTAGAGCAAATCAGTATTATTAAGGATGAACTTGTATTCAGGCTGTGACATGCAGGGTTGTATTTATACAAAAGAAGCTCTGGGGGAATGATAGGTTACATCTATCCTGAAATTATTATCCTATTTCAAAACCAGTGTTATTTAAAGGCAAATGTCAATAAATTTAGGAGTAAACTGTTACTTCCAAAGCTGCCTGTTCTGCTCTATTTCCCAGCGTGACATCACAACACGTTGATCTCTAGTCATTTGACAACTCTAATAAGCTACTGCCTAACCATCTCACTAGCTTCCTCCAGATTAATTACAGTTTTATCTTTTCAGGAATTACTTAATCTTCTGATGGAAGCTCCCAGTACGGTTAAATTTGGTTTGCATGAAAACTTCAGTTTTATAATATAACCAGTTCTTGCCATTTCACTCTGAGGCTTTTTAAACATTTTTGGTTTGCTTTGTTTTTCTTTGTTGTGTTTTGTTTAGTAATCTCATAACCAGAACTTACAACCACAGTGAAAGTGTGGTATTTCTCACTGTTTAAGTGCAAGCATGAAGCGCACAACAGCTGTTATCCACTGTTAAAAGGTTTTCATTCAGCAGATTAAAGGTACAGAATGGGGGTTCCTCAGGTCACAGAGCTAGTGAGTGATAAGACTGGATGACTAGCACTCATCAGCACACACTCCCAGTGTGTGCTTCAGCTTCCACTGTTTTTCTGCGGAAACAGTAGCTGTCTTGTATATCTGACTTCGGTGCACGATTATATGAAAAAATATTTAGTGCATGATTATATTTTAAAAAAACCCAAACAAACCAAAAGCACGCAAACCAAACACAGGGGCACAGATTAGGTTTCTGCCTTTTTTCTAGTACTTTTTATTTCACTGCTTCTGGAACCACCTGACATAACACCTCAGGTGAGTGAAACATAGCCCTGAAGGCAGACTGTGTATCTATTTAAGGGTGTAGTAAGTCACGTTATACACCAAAATATGACAAATAACATCATATCTCAGTCAAATGCTGAAAAGTTTGGGTAGGAAAAAATGAAATTTTTAGCTTCATCATTTAGATATAAATCAGTGGAAAGTATTTCCAGTGAGAAATATCATTGTTGGTGTAGTCAAGTCTGCCATTTTTATGGTCTTTCCCTCCCTCTCATCAAAAAGGAGAAATATTAAGGACACAGGCCAAACTCCTTTGCTGTAGTCTACAGTGAATAACATTTTACTCTGAAAGTAATCTTTAGTAATCATATTCTCTTGAATGGATCAATTTAGAAATAAAATATCAGCCAAGTCTGTCACAACCTTTTGTTCTCTTTAGATAGAATAATATTTCTGCAAGATCAGTGTTAACAAGATCGGAAAATTCCTTGGAGATGCCCCTCTAAGGGCATCCTCCTGTCCTACCAGAAATCCGACAAGTTAAACTGTATCTTGTCCACAAAGAGAATTTCATGACCCTCCAAATATGGAGAACAATAGAAAGCAGAAATAAATTGCATAGGAAGTATTGGACACTTAAAGTTATTACAGGCAGGATATCCCAAATCAAAATACAAAGGACACAATACAGTACACTTGGACTGGATAGGGCTTCCCTTGGTAAGTATTTCTATTCATATCATTCTACTGAACATATCAAATAATAAAATCTGTCCAATTTATCTTCCATCTAGTAACTGAGCAAAGTGACTATAGTCACAACATTTTTTTGATCAAAAACCTTTCTATACCATATGTGAGTTACATTTGTGATGTCCTGCAAATATGACTGAAGGCTCAAACCTGTCTCATGTACATGGTGTGTTATGCTCCATACAATACACTTATATAATATAAGGCAGATAAAGATTATTTGTGGTAACAATACATCTGATGTTTTCTTTAAGGAATTTCCATACACAGGAAAATGTATTTTCATACATTTTTATAAACTGAAAAAATGTTTTGAACACTTGGAGTATGCTATAATCACTTTGGTTTTACTAGTAACTAGAGCAAGAGCAGCTCAGGTACATTTGCAAAACACAGACCTTCATATTTCCCTCTCCTGTATTGTATTTGACTGGAGAGTTCCAGTCTTGCAATGCTGCTTAAGTACTGGTTTAAGCTGCAGAATATGAGTTTCACCAGTGAGTGAGTGACAAGTAAGCTCATTCAGCACTCTTCTGAGATGTGCATGTTTTAATATACTTATACACCTCAGATGCACTACTACTAAAAAAGATAATCAGCTTACACTTCTGACAAGGTTACAGAACAAAGTATTGTCAGACCATAAGACGTAGAGATGCAGCGAAAACTCCTTCTAATATGGATTAGACTTCTTCAAGCGTTTTGGTACACTTACAATCTTCAGAAGGGCATGTTTTACCATACAGTCCAAGAAACATAACCTTTGCCTTTTGTAATTATCATAATAGCCCACTACTGCAAACATATTTATCATTTTGAGAAAGAATATTCAATACATAATAATGAAAGAAACAGAATATCAGGTAAAACCTAAAAATATTCTGGTTGTACAGCACAAATAAAAGACAAGTATTAGCATAATGTGAACTTAAAAATGTCATTTCAAAAGCCCTGATGTTTTCTTAGGTGGTCATAAACAAGAATATCTCCAACCCATTTTCCTGGAATTCACAAACAATTTATACTGTGTCTTAATACTGTAAATGAAATCTTTGTGCACCACTGTCAGTACCACCACTAGCTGTCCCTGATATGTTATTCTTTGTAAATTAAGTTGTTGTTACAATGCACTATCTAATAATAAATGAACAACAGTCCTAGACATCCCCAGTGCAGCCCATAAACCACCGTCTTAGCAGTATACACATAGCTAGCTTCTTCATATGTGTTAGCTTATATATATATACATATATATATACATATATATATATATATATATATGCATTTGTATATCCTTTTCAATGTTTAGAGCTGTTCAGATTTTGGTGACTAGAAGTTATACAGCACCTGAAGAGATGAAAAAAGACAAAAAAAAAGATAAAACTGAAAAGCAGGGTACCAGGTGGCAGCCTTGTGGTTGCATTTATCTTATAAATAATGTGTCAATTTTTTTCTGTAACAAGCACATCCTGTGTTGTGTGTGCCCACTCAGTCATTGATGGAATTTCTGTGTTTTTCCAATTTCTCACAATGACACTTTTTGATGCTATGATCACAGCTAAGAGCAGAGGTCACCACACTGCCTCCTGGTCAGCAATTTCAGGTGCAGAAAAATAAAAGATGTGTCCATTTGTGTTTGGTTATTTTGGGAAGTAGGGGTTTCTTTTTTATTTGTTTTAGTCTAAGTGGCAGACTGCCTGGATGAAGCCATTCACCACTCATTCTTCCTCTTTTCAAAGAATTTGAGATAAAGTTTTGTTTAGTTTTCAGATGTTACTTTTACATGCTCAACAGTTTATTTTGTGTCTAGTTCTAAAAGGATGATGACACATATTTTATGCCACTTTAATTTGCTATTTGCAACTTAAAGAAAGAAGATAGTCCTTTCTGTTACATCTTACCAAGGACAATGAAATGAATCTTTGAAATAAAAATTAAGAAAAAATTGGATGTTCTATTTAATGTCAATTCTCTGCTTTTATCAGCAGCAAAGAGACAAATCATAGTATAAACTTCAGCTATGTCCATGAAGGTATTTTCCATATATAAATATTAAAGCTATCTCTGATATGTATTATTTGTATTATTTTTTCTTTCCTAATGCCTTCTAGGTTTGCAGCACTTTAACCTAAATGTAAATGAACTAACTCAGTCTCCTAATTGAGATCATAAGGTTCCTCATCTAAAGCGACACAAAGAAAGACTTTAAAGAGCTTCTTCTAGTTCATTTCATACTCCTGAGAAAGTAGCAAATATCTTAAAAAGTACATTTTTATCACTAAAATACTGTTCAAATCCAGAGTTTTCCTACAACCAAGTGAAAGACTCTAAAAGTTAGGAGTCTATAGTGGCAATGGACAGTCTGACATTTTCAAAGAATTTTGTTTTGCTTTAGAGTCATGTTTCCTATTCACAGGCTGTTAATAGAAAAAAAATCCAGAAATTACCCAATGTTATCCAGGCAGGGTTTTCTAAACTGTTTCTAAAGCCAGTCCATGCCATGATAAGGCAAATTCAGAAAACTTGAACTGACAGGTAAATATCACTTGCAGTCCTCCTACCATGTTAATATCTTAATATCTTTGAGACTCATTATGTGGAGTATAAGATTAATATTCATTAAACCACATTTTATTTTATCACAAGGTATGCTAGTCACTGATCACAAAAATTTCATTATTGAAATTGTTTACAGCATATGTAATAGATACTAGGACTGTGGTTATTTAAACAGTCAGACTGGATATCAATATAGTAGGGCCAGAAGAAATCAATAAATTTTTACCATATGCTGCTTCTTCCTTGGTCTTAAGTAAAGGTTCTCTTGTAAATTACATTAATATTATTGACCCTGACCATAGTGTTTTTCCTTCCTACTCTCCCTTAGGATGTGAAAATGAAATCTAAAAATATGTCCATTCAAGGCACTCTTTTATACATACATCTTCCATCTCTTATTCATACAAAATGTATATCTAAACTTCCCTTTTAGCAGTCACAAATTCTAATATTTTTTCCATTGGAAAGACAGAATCTTTCCTGTGAGAGTTGTGTGCAGCAGCAAGTATATGTAATACCGTTAAGCCACTACCAATGTCTCTTTCCATTTCCCTTACATATGAATATCCAACAAATACATCTAAATAACAACTGTTTAGTTACTTCCACTTCATATCTTTCCATGCCAGCTTGGCTGGGATGAAGCAAAGCCCACAGAATGACTATTAATATTTTGTGGATTTATTTCTCTTCATTTGAGGAAGGCTCATGAAAGAAGTGTGAAACAGACAGATCTTATTCAAGACCAAAATTTTTCTTTCCACAACAAATGCTTCTTTTGGTTCTCTCTGCACTCACTAGTACAAACCAAAAATGCAAGACTTGTCCTGAATGTAGGGGAGGTTCTTACCACTCAGAGCAAAAAGTAGACGTAAGTCAATAAATAAATGAGTAAAGAAAGAAAACATGAAATAATCAATTAAATCGCATTCTTGCTAGAATGGAAGGAATATAGGAAAACAAGAGACAGTTTGGAGACAGTCTTAGACTTCTTTTGAAAGCAGCAAAAAACAAGGCAAGTTCCTGACCTGTCACTAGCTGTGCTAATGCAGGCAAAGCACCTTTTAGGCTATTAAAGTATCAATATCAGCAGTTCCAAGGCAGTTCATTCAGCTATTTTTAGGAGAGTTTTCTCTTATGAGAAATGAAGCAAAAGAGTGCAAAGAAAATTAAATTACAACACAGCAGAGCAGAGCATAGTGCTTACAAACACTTTGAATGTAGATCAATGCTTCTATTGAAGAAACCTAAGAAATACATCATATTTTCCTTTAATAGACCTAATTTTCTCTACCAGAAAATACAATAGTACTTTATTACTTTAAAATGTCTTAAGTTATGTCTAGCCTAAATGTTATGCATTGATCTTGCTAGGTGTAATATTTTTGGCCAGATATGGCAGTAGCCCAAGAAAGGTGGGATTGCTAGTGCCTGGTCAGTGAATCCAGAGTGCTTTCTTTGCTGATACAGATTTCACAACGAAAATTTAAACTTTGCAGCATAAACAAATATGGGAGTAATTGAATTTAAATTAAAAGAGTTTCCCCTGGGGAAAAAGCCATCCCTTTTCTAATACAGTGAGGGAACATACTTAAGGTCATATAATTTTTACACCAAAATCTAAAGTGCTCAGGATGCTTAAAAATAGTATTACTTCTTCAGAAAGCGAGAAAGAACAGATTTCTGAGAACTCATCTCAAAAATGTCTTCAAAGATCTTTCTCTGCATGACCAAATTGTTAAATCTGTGATGGTTGGCCTCAGTATATTAAACCCTTTTTTTCTTTCTTTTTTTCTTTTTTTTTTTTTTTTTTTTTTTTTACTATTTTTAGCAAACAGGAAAACAATAATCAGGAGTTTAAACCAGACAACTCCGTTTTCTTCCTCTCAGGACCTGCTGCTGTAGGCTTTGCTTAGGTGTTTATATGGCTACTACATAGCTCCTCAGTTGTCTCCTGGTGCTAAGCCTGTCAAATTGAATATTTCCAGACAAACTTTACCCAAAAGCTGCTTTGTTTTTTCCTTCTCATAACTATTTTTCCTTGGTGTCCCGAGTCGGACCCAGGAACCAAATGAAACTCATATTCAACTTAATACAATCGTACTCACAATAGATGATTTTGGTGACTTGCTGTGCTGTGATTTATGCCATTTCACTACTTCTTCATTCTCTCAGGCTCAAAATGCATACTATTTTCCATAACAATTAGCTTAGGGACACCATGGATCCACCTGAGCATTACACTGTGTTATTAGCAGCTACATTTTCAAAGCACAGAGTACAGTGACTTATTTGTAACAGCTTCAAAAACTATCACCCCCACAGCTGCTCCCCTGCCCAAAAGAAATAGCTCTCTCTACACTTTCCTCCCCTGTTCAGTGCTGTGCTTCCTGAGCAACATCTATGGACAGATCCTTTGGTCCTTAATATTGTAACTTAAGCCTTTACACCCACCTGTTAGGAGAGTGAATGTAGAAGTGCTTTGTATGCATGTACTTCCGTGTAGCTTATTAAAGACAGCATTTTTTCTTCTTAATATTCTGCCCATGTTCCTGTTCACAGGAAGGCTGAATGATGTAGATTGTTTCTTGAAATCTTTGCCTTGATGATTTTTACTTTCTTTATTCACACCAACATGAGGTACAATCAAGAAATAAAAGCTTATTTTTGATATATTGATAGGAAAAGCACAGTGAGTGCTTCTCTCCTTCCCTCTCCTCTGTACCCTCTCCCTTTTCTTTTTGGAACAAATGGTTATTTTTATATAGGGCTTTCTTTGATTGATTTTGCCTTAATGTTCAGTGCTCATCTGTAAATCATACTAAAGAGAAGTCTGCATATGAGTCAGCTTCTTCTGAAAGTTCATTCCTATTCTGAAACTTCATTCCCAGTCTTCATGCTTTTGGAAGGTATTTTCTCTACGGCTTCATTTCCATCCCCACCCCCTCCTCAAACCCTGAAAATTCTGCAGCTTTTTTTGTTTCTGTAATGTGGAGCTAGAAGAATACTTGATAATAAGGCCACATACATTAAGCCTGAAGTGATGCACAATTTTTTTTCTTCTTTTTCATTGGAAGATGAGATAAGCAGATAGTTAATAATTCTTTCTCTATAACTATTTTGGGATAAGGCTTATAACTTATTATAAAGCATTCAGTAAGTTACCAAGCATTGCTCGAAGAGTTTGCAACTCTGTGATACAACATGCAAGTTTCCTTTAATCCTACAAGCTATATCAAATCATATACAATACTTGAAGGAAGAGTAAATAAACTACTAGTAAAAATCAGCTGGCTTATCTGACCTAAGGCGAAAACTGTTCTTTAATAATGTCAAAACTTATTTTCCCCTAATTTTTCCTGGCAATAACCAGATTCACAGGCTCAGAAATAGAATTCCTACAGAACATTATTATTAATGCCATATAGTATATTCTTTATCAGCCACACATAAAGAGGATTTTCTCTGAATGAATGTCTTATGATGTGTCAGCAGCCCTAGTTTTAAAGGCTCCCAAAAGGAGAGCATGAGGACAACACTCTAACTACGCCCCCAGGCATACCCAGGAGGCTCTAAATCTGCCCATTTGTAAACATATTCTAAAATAAATAAAAAAAAATTAAATACTATCCTTTCTTTCCAAAATAATACAAGAAACAAAGACAGACAATATCTGAGAAGGTCAAACTATTATTTGTATCACAGTGTGAAAATGCAACAAGAAACTTGGATTCCTTATTTACCGGGATACAGGAGAAGCTGGTGGCCTCCATCATATACAGATGCTCTGGCTCAGTCTATGAAGCTCAGGCTCAGTCAGGTCAGCTACAGATTGACAACATTTATTTTTCTCAAAGAGGTGCTTACTAGTGCTTCTAAGAATGCTATTCCTCTAGAAGCTATATACACAGAGGGATAAGGAAACCAAACTCCAGCTAATCACAGATTGAAATACAAATATATCACAATTGTTATTGTAACAGTTTAACGTCACTACTAGCATGGGGTAGTGAGGAACAAAAGGCATCCACTATCAATTTTAACTTACCCTTTGACTGCTCCTTTGTTCATAATGATTAGCAACATTTGGCATCTAGCAGGGTTGTTCTAGCAGGGGAAACTGATAAAGTGCCTCATGCAAAAACCATACTCATGAAATTTGTTTTCCTAGATATGTAATTATGAAAAACAAACACTTCATTCATAATTTTGAGTTTATCTCTCCAGAGTATTCTGTACCTATGCAATTCTGCTGCATTTCTTTTTCACCTAGTTTACCAAAAGCTTCTAACTCCTATTTTTTTGCCAACAGAAGACCTCACAACCATCACAACTTCTCTTATCAAGTATTGTTGGATAGTGCAAAGCTATGGATGTTAGCCACTGGTATTTTTATTTGTTATCATCTTCAGTTGCTTTAAAAGACACAAGGAGTTAAAATCACCCTTACAATTTACCCATTTTCAATTGTCTCTGTAGAAGACAACTTTGAACATGCAAAATAAATACAATTTGTTCATGTCTGTATTCTATGAGACCTTTAAAAGGTTTAGAGATGTACTTGAGGTTCTTGCACTTCTAAGAAAACAGTAGCTTTTTCAAACAGACTAAAGGTTCGTATTAGTATGTTTCATACTCTATACCTTGTGGAAATTAACTCAAAGTACACACCCTCCTTTCTTATGCAAAGTATTCAAAACAGGCACATTCCTATATTTCTTATCTTACAACATGCAGAGCTCATTATGTGCTTAAACAGTAACATAAATTAAAATGTTATGCAAACACAAATTTGGCATCAAGCATTTAGGGAATATTCTCTTATGGGATGTTAAACCACTAACACAATCAAACGATGGCAGAGAACCAAGATAAGCAATTATAGACAACAGTGTCATAGAAGTGCATAATCCACTATCTTAACTCTTGTTATACCTATATAGAAAGAAAACAGATAAGTGTGTATTAGTATATAAATTTTATTTGGGAGTTTTTATGCACATAAATGTGCATATCAAAATTGCTGTATGATATGGGAATGGGAAGCCAACTCCTGTTCACAGCCTATAGTAACCTTGCTGAGAAATATAAGCTATAAAAGCAAAATGTGACCGACACAATCATACACTGTGAACAGAATTCCATGTTTCCCTATTTCCAGTCACCTGAGACTTAACCTGACGGTCATGAATTTTAAAATATCATGAAGAGTATGTTGGTGACTGCATCAGCCAATTCTATCAGGCTTCTGGGATGCATCTGTTCACCATCAGGCAGATGAACACACACTGAAACAATCACTAAAGGAAAAAGCTTTTAGTGGACTGAAGAGGGGTACACTAACTGTGGTGAAGCATGGAAGGATTCCACATGTAGATTCCACAGTTATCGACAGTCTTAGCTCTCAGAAAGAAATATAGAAAGGAAACTTCTATAACAGAATTGATTTCATATTGAAGTTCTTTTCTCAAACGGATAAGAAACTTTTCTTCAGGAAAGAAAGTGTTGTATTGTGATCAACCAAAACAGGTACTGTAAGGCAGAAGTTTGTTACAAGCTAAACCTGTCTATATTTAGTTAGATGCTGGGGTAAAAAAAGTGATACAATGCAGTTCTTGCTCCCCAGTCTTGATTCCACTATCCACTTTGATATTCTTTTAGAAACTAACTGCCTGGTGTGAGGAATTTGCAAGAAATCTGCTGTATTGTAATTGTTCACTCTAATTTTTTTGGAAAGAGAGATCTCACAGAAAAATTGCTTCTTTTTCTTTTTTTTTTGGTCTAGTTACCATTGTATAATTAATGTTGCATGCTAACACACAGAACTCTGAATTACATATGCTTAGTAAAATGTTACAAAACTCAAACTGTGTGACTCCTCTATCATTTAATCAAATATTCCCTATGGGTGATTGCCACCAAAACTCAGTCAAGGAAGACTTCTTCTATATTTATACACTCTAAGTCTTTGATTAGTGTTTGAAGCATTTCCAGATTATAGCTATTATAAATTACTTCTATTTATAATAACTTAGGATATCTTCTTTATTTCTTAATCCCATTGAAATTTAAATTTTAATTCTAAATAATTTGCACAAGTACTTTAGTCTTGTTCTGCTTTCCTACTGGACTTCCCCTACACTCTGAAATTTGATGTTCTTTTAATGTTGAATAAGAAGTCATTGTCCATGTAATTTTTGTGTCAAGTTTCTAAAATGATTTCACTTGATTCAGTGAAAAACACTAATTTCTTTTAGAGGCAGCAGGATTTACCTTAGAACTTTATAAACTGAATGTACTTCTAGTATTATTTTGCTGGCCTAATGTCTCTTTGTTTAGAACTGAATATACACTTAGACATATACATATGGATCTGTTAACTCTTTGGATCATAATTGTGAGTGTCGATGACCTAACCCAATATACCCATAATTCCACTTAATTGTTATAAACCTCTTCATAGTCTCTCTAGGTAGGCTTTCGATCAGGTCCAACACTATATGACTATTCTGTTTTCAGATGAAAGGCAGGGCCAGCTTAGATGTCTGCACCATCTTCTCATCTTGCAATTCAAGAAGGAGCAGGAAATTTTTGCCAAATTTGCATCAACAGGGTAGGCAGACTAAAAGAATTCTGAAGCTTCCATGCAAGTAACTGAAGAAAACCTTTTATATTCATTAGTAACAGAAGAAACTGTACTAATTTAGAAATTTAACTGTTAATTTTGTCTTTTGATACATATTTTTATGGCATCACCTTTGGTTCAAAATATAGTAAGAAAAAATGCTATATGTACAACAACAATATAAACAGATAAATAAAATATAAGTATGTATTACAATAAGTCAACATTAAAACAAATTAACCATACTTTTTTTTAGTGAAGACAATATATTGCAGATTTGCATTATTGCAACAGGGTTTTTTTGCTGCCAAAAGTTATTATAAAGATAATAAACCAAAATTTATCTTCCTTGAGCCTGGAAGATGCCTAAGGAAGTAGGAAGAAGGAAACATGCTCTACCAAGAAGTTCAGCTTGTCAAGAATAAGAAAATGGGTCAACAAAGAATGGGTGGGAGTTTTCTCGCTTTTTGCACCAGAGATGGCTCTGCTAGAGGTCTTGCCCTGCTCTGGGGTTTCTGCGTGTTTCATGGACAACTTTTGTGACTGAAACAAAATGCTATTCAGTACTCTGCACTCTATACACAGTGCTAACAGTTAGAAAAACTAGCTACTATCCATTTGTTCTCTAAATTATGTTAGCAAAACTCTGTTGAATACATTATGGATGATTCTAAAGTCATGGAGAAGTTAAATTGAATGGGAGAGAGAATTGCTTGCTACAAGAATCATTTCTAACTCTAGGGACAGGGTCGTGTCTTGCTTACTTTGGTCATTTTTCTCCCTGTGGGAAGTATTACAGGATGCCAGATAAAATCTTAGAGACTGTCTAAAATCTCAGCTAATTCATGTAAATAAATTAATTAAATTAAATTAACCGTAAGATTTAGACATTTAATTCTAAACCCAGCATTTCAGTTTTTTTCCCAATATTGTATTCACAGATTGTGCTCATGAAAAGATAGCATTACTTTTTTAAAGATAAAACATTGCAAAACATACTGCACCTGGGCAGAAATAACCCTAAGTATCAGTACAGGTTGGGGGGTGACCTACTAGAGAGCAGTTCTGCTGAGAAGGACCTGGGAGTCTTGGTGGATGACAGATTGACTGTGATGGCATTGTGCTCCTGTGGCCAGGAGGACCAGTGATATCCTAGGGTGCACCAGGAGGAACAGTATTCCTCCCCTCCTCTCAGCCCAAGTGAGACCATATCTGGAGTGTTGTGTCCAGTTCTGGGCTGCTCAGTACAAGAAAGGGCAATGAAGCTGGTGAAGGGGCTGGAACACAAGTCTTATAAGGATCAGCTGAGGGAACTGGGGTTGTTTAGCCTGGAGAAAAGGAGACTGAGGGAAGACTTTATCAGTGCCTACAACTACCTGAAATCAAGGGGGGAGGCAGTCTCTTCTGACATGTCTCAAGTGACAGGACAAGAGGAAATGACCTCAAGCTGCACCCAGTGAGCTTCAGATTGAATATTAGGAAAAATTTCTTCACAGATAGGGTTGTCCAGCATTGAAGCAGGCTGCCCAGAGAAGTGGCTGGGTCACCATCCCTGGAGGTATTTAAAAGCTGTATAGATGTGGCACTTTGGGATGCGGCCTAGTGCTGGAATTGGCTGTGCTGGGTTAATGGTTGGATTTGATGATCTTAAAGGTCTTTTCTAACCTAATCAATTCTATGATCACCTATGATGTGACACAGAACTAAAGATATTGTTCAGCTCTTTTGAATTCAACATAATAAACCATAAGGACAAAGGCAGAGCTGTGCAATACTTACTACAACAGATGAGGACATGAGTTTTGGAGGTGGTAGTGTGCGAGAGACTGAAATGTTATAGGTTAATGAGTCAAACGATCAGCCATTTGCAAAAGCAACAGGGAGCTTTGCTGAGTTGAGGTTCGTACCCCTCCAGCCGAAGTGGAGGAGGAGAGATTTTGGGTAGGTTGTGGTGGAACCTTGTATCCGTGTAAGACAGAGAGGGTGCCCACCCAGCACCAGAGAATGGCCATGGCAAGCAGACCTTTATTTGGCAATGAGCTATTTTTTGAGCCACATAAAGGAAAAGGCTGTTAAGAAGCAGATCCCGTCAGGTAGAATAATGCATTTTATCATGTCAATGTTCTCCCCACCCCGAGGAGGTATCATGTAAGCCCTTCTGATAGGCATAACTGGCTTAACTAAGCACAGCCACCAGAGAACTGTGCGTGATCCAGTGTTGCTTAAGGCCCTGTAAAACTCCCCTCGCAGGAGAGTTACCTGGGCATTCCCACCTGAACCTAACTGTATACTAACCCATTGAACCTTTGGTTTTGTGGGCTTCCTCCACCACAACAGATCAAGATTTCAACTATCCCTTCGACCAAGGGACATCTAAATTGCAGTAATCAAGTCTTGTCACTGTATCCATGGGTGGTGATATTTTTCCTTTCCACTGTCTAGTCTTATCCTTTCTTTTTCTTTCTCTTCCTTATGAATTTTTTAAATGATACTTTTATTCTTTTATATTGCTGTATGTCTGTAGATAATAACCAAAATGGCTACGTACTTCCTTTCCATTGCAACCAAATCATTCTAAAATAAACATGCCACGCACATATATATACATATATATGTATATATAAAAACAAGTATAAATATTAAAACAATATGTACAAAAACACCAGTCATTCGGTGTCATTTCACCCTTATCCACCCCAAGGGATTTATTAATAAGAACCTCAGGAGTTACTCCACCTTCAGGAGTGGGTTGTAACGCAATTTCAGCACAAAGAAAAATCTCTGGTAATGTCTTTGATAATTCCCTATTTTTGGTCCCAGCTTCCCAATATCTTTATAGATAACAATAATAAGGGGGATCTCTGACCTGTCTCCATATAAACCCATGTCTTCCTCCATCAAAGTTTTCTGATTGGCTATCATTACAGAAAATGAAGGTATTCTCTTTCAGCCTCCACTTTATTAAGCTGCAGAAACCAAACTTGTTTACTCTCGTAAAGCAGATTTCATTTTTCCTCACAATTATCCACATTACGTTACCTTGTGATTTCTTACAACTTTGTGCTATTAGCAAATTCCACAACATGATCCTAACTATTTTGTTAGGCATAAAAATTAAAGGTGATCAACTCTAAAGTGATTCTGTAGGGACCGCTTTACAACACAAAATCAAAAAACCTGTTTGAATTTTGTCCTCTCAACAATTACTGTATGAATATACAGAAGTATAATCTGCCATCATTAAAACACTTGGATGGGTAAAATGTTTGCTTGTGTCCACTTAGATGTATAATTCTTTATGAAACAAAATATTCTAAGGTCTAAATATTATCAAGCTGAGAATAACCTGAGTATTAAAGTACCATCTCTTTCAAAATCCTGAGAAGTTATTATCCATTTAATATAACTTGAGCACATGGCATTCTTTTCATTCTACTTCACCTGTAATCATCGGTCTTTTTTTTTCCCCTGCATTTCTCTTTACATTATCCAGAATGCTTGTATCTTCAAATGTAACACTATTCAATTTTTTTTTGGTTTTGTACAGAGATTGTCTTTCTCATTTCATAAAACCATGCTCATTCTTACTTTTTACCTAAATACATGAAGAGGTTATTACTATTTATTTTTATTTGGTTTGAAAGACATATGTCTTTAAATTTCTTGCCTCCTCTCTGCATCACAGTCTTATGGATTAAATTCAATTCAGTACCTATAGAACAATAACTTTATTAAACATGAATTGGGAAGTTTTGGGGGAAATTAAACACCAGAGAAAACATGTGGTCACATATTTTGGCATCTTATAGATTACAAAACAATGTCTTCTACATTCTGTAGAAAACTGAATTTTATTTTCCATCTAACCCTGTCTGATGTAGTCATTGAACTTCTTAAAAGTTTTTGTCATGTCAGGAGCACCTTGCTCTTGTCCCAGCAAAAAGTATTTTTTGTATTCCAGAAGTCGTTGTCCCTGAAAAAGCACAAACTAGTCTTTGAGGAAAAAAAACATGTAACTTTGTCATTACTGAGAAATCATTGTTTTAGAATTCTGTGGATTTGTTTGTTTTGTTTTGGGGGTTCTTGTTGTGCTTGCTTGTTTTTAAAATCAAATGCACTTCTGTAATTTCTTTGTTTTCCTGTTTGCAAAAATTGATTAATGATAGCTTCCTGTCTCCCCCAAGGAGTGTTCTCATAGTGATGACAAAAGAAAATCAAAGAACATGAAACAACAGGGAAGTTAAAACCCATAATTTTTTTCTGTCTTTTTGTCAAGATCAACCTTTCATATATCTGTTCCTCCCTTCTACCTTGCTCTCTTCTGGAAGTTACTTCATTTAGTCTTTTCTGAACACAAAAGATAATTATGTGAACAAAAACAAAGTTCTTAAGAGTTTTATCATGATAGACATTAACAGACAAAACATTCTACATTTCTGAAGGGAAAAATTCACTGGAAAAATCAAAATCCCTGCTCCAAAATTAAAGGACAATTTAGAGAAAACAGTTAACAACAGCAACAGATCCACAGAGTCATTATTTTTAGAGAACTTTCCAAAAAAAACGTAAATTTGAGGCAAGTTTTTCTGTGGAAAATATCCATCAAAATGGAAAATTTCAGGTATTCAAAGTGCTATGAAACGTTATTTCATCATCTGACATTTTCTAACACAAAATGTAAATTCAGTGGATTTTATAATCAACTGGAACTAAAAATAGTTAATATAGTAGTACTCGGCTTTGTATCCGGTAAGTGAAGCACCAAAGCTTCTGGGGATTATCTCCCCACACTCATGATGTGAAAGTTGAGACAAGTTAATGCTTGGAAGCCAAGTAAAGGTCTCCTTTCAAAGATATTTTTCAAAAGAGTAACCAATAACAGGTGTAGCATACAGTTATTTGAGGCAAAAATACACAGCCACTAAAATCTGTGACTTGAAAGTTCATTGCATGACATATTATCTCAGTATTTTTCCCACAAACCTACAAGTACATATACAAATAAACCCCAAAAAAATAACCCTGTCTGGCTTCATTTTCTTGTAAATGACTTCTATAGTCACTGAATCAAACTAAGTATTCTAAACAGATGATTACATTAATTTAAAATGGCTTGGTTGATTTATGCAACATTTATGCCTGTACTTATTTTATTATGAATGGTTTGTTAAACAGCTATAACTGGTCAACCAGCAGCAAAAGTAAATTCGTTTTAAGGATTATTGCCCAATAAATAATTTGCTGAGGCTTATCTAAGCCCTATTTCATAAAATTTCTAACCCTTAAAATAGAGTATATTAATTTGTAGTAATTACTGGTGGTTTAGATCTGCAATGTGCTCTGCGTGTTTTACCATATACTTTATGATACCTACAGATAGGTAGCCATTAAAATTAAGAATTTTTATTGTGCTGCTAGGTAAGCTCCAAAATGATGTGTTTACTATCTGTAGAAAAATAAAGATTTGAATAATGTGTTCACATTATTTAAAGGATGTCTTGGTAAGGATATGCTACTTTTCTTCTGGAAGAGAAGAAACAGAATTCAGCAGCAGTCAAAATATTCACTAGAAAGACGTGAGTGAGAGACAGTTCCACCTGTGACTCCTGAGGACAAAATAGCCTTTGCGGTCATGACAGCAGTGTCTTCTCCTACATGTAAAATAATATGTAAAGAAAGATACGAAAAATAGGTAGTAAAATGTAAAAAAAGAATTATCCTATGGAAAAGTTAACAAGGCAGTCATAGAATATAGCAATAGGATTAGGAAGAAATATCTGTCTTTCTTAGGAATAAAGATAGAAGACTAGATTTGCAACACCGAAGTGCACTTCCATGGCAGGTTCTGATTTATTTCCTTTAAATAACAGAGAATCCTGAAAAATTTCAGAAAAGCCCTTTGAACTTTCTCTGCCCATGTTTCTTAAAGGTCAAAATAGGGTTATTAGAAAGACTTCTGTGTTTCAGAAAGGTGGATCAGAGAGTAGACTTTGCTTTTGAAAAGTCTGGCCACATCCATTTGGGCTAAAGGTACACTTCTCTTCAATTAATAGTCTAAGATTGTCTTTGCTAGTTTCTGAATATACTAACATACCCCAATCTTTGATTGCGGAAAATGATATTGACTGGATGGTTTCCACCATGGTCTTGTAGTGTTTATGAGTAGGTGCAAATTGTTCTTGATAACTGAATGTAAGGTCACTTAGCTGCTTTCTCCTCACTCCCCACCCCCATTCCCTCTAAGAAGCCTATGACATTCAAAATTCAGTTTGTATGGCGGTTACATAGGATCCTCAATTTAAAAGGTGAAAACTCTGACTAGTGTTACCTGTTTTGGGGGTAGAATCAGAATATCTGTTAAGAAATTATGACAAATAGTAGATATATCTGTTTGGGTTATTTTTTTTTAAACGTACCACTGAATTACAATTATAGTTGAGAAAAGGAAATTTAATTGGTTCTATGTATGTTGTTAGACTCTCCTAAATAATTTATGATTGGTGTCTTAACACGGGTTTCCTAAAATCAGATATAATCTTGAACATAATGGGATGTAAATGCAATACCATTTGCTGAACTGCCCTACTTTGTAAATTGAAGAGATAAATTAATTTACATATTCAATTATTCCTGTTGTAAATATAAATTGGAATTCTCCTATCTGGAGGCTGCTATTGATTAATAAGAATTAAAAAATTGCTACATTTTTATTTTTTTCCTTAAAAGAAACTCCTATTAATAAAAATCTGAAGAATTCTCAATTCTTAAGATTTTTTCTTTTCAGGAAAGAATGACTATAATGACTAAACTTTTTTCCTATAAAGAAAATGAAAGTAATACTATTTGTTTTCTGAAAGTTTATTAATATTTTTAGCCTTAAAACAAAGACAACTTTTCTTAGGTTGTTGCTGAAAAGGTAAAGGTTTCCAGGCAACCTAAAATTTTACAACCCCTTATGGTTCTATGCTTCATCATCCCAATGTCAAAGAATTAAGGGGTAGGTGTAAGCTGTAAGCTGTGGGTTTTGGTTTTTGTTGTTTGGGGGTTTTTTGTTTTTTTTTTTTGTTTGTTTGTTTGTTTGTTTTATTTTTGTGGGTTTTTTGGGTGTTTTTTTTTTTTTTTTTGGTAATAGTGTAATTTAAGCAAAAGAATTTAGTTTGCATATTTTTGGAAGACAATTATAATTTCTTATCACCTTCTGGGTAGATAGTGTATTTCAAGGGGAAACTTCAAAAATATACTAAAAACATCTACAGGGAAAGAGCAATTAGTCACCCTAATTTGGAAGTGGTAGAATATGTGCAAAAGGATCAGAGCAGACAAAGTAAGCAGTTTTCAAAGTAAAATAATATTGCAGCATTTACTTTACACTCTTTTGGTAACTTCAAGTTATGGCATTTGCCTATAAAGTTATAACAAGTTTTGATACAAAACGCTGTTAAATTTACGTTTGTTTTCACAAATTATAAATAATTGTTGCTACTTATCAAACAGATTGAAAAACAGACTTCTCAGATTTAAAGATTGCAAGGCTTTTTTGTTTATTTTAACAAATACCAAAGTTGTAAGAAAAATCGTCCTCTTTACAGGTAATTCAGGGCAGAAATCTAACACTTCTTGCACTTGATCATGGAAACTACTTACCTCATGCAGACTATTTGATTATATCTTTTCCTTTGACCATTTTCAAGAGTTAATATTTGGCTTTTAAAGCTTTGCTGTATTATAAGCATATGATTTCAAATATTGGCACTCCATCTGTTAAATTATGTGGGACATTACATAAAAGGGAAGAAAGTGTGTGTGGGGGGGAAAGCTGAGATGTCTGTTTGTAATCTACAAGTGAGTCTAAATTTTGTTCTCCAAGTAGAATTAAAGAAGTCTGAGAGAAACAGTGATAAGAGATCCAAGCTCTCCACTGAAATTACAGTGGCATGTAAGTAAGGAATCTCAAGTAACTTTCAGTGCTTTAGCTCTAGAGAAAAAACCTTACAGGTAGAACCTCAGTTCCATGAATCTTTGTGCAGATTTAGCATTCCATGTGTGGTTAGCCTTATTTAACACAAAGAGTACACAGCTTAAGAAATGCATTAATAATTTCAAGACTAAACCCACATTTATTAAATAATTCAGAGATGTTTAAAGATGAAAAATATTTTATAGACATTGTTATAGACACAATACTTTTTTTTTCCTCTTCTATGCACTCTTTCCTTCAGAAAACTGCACAGTCAAAATGTTCCTACAAAACTCAAACAGCAGAAGCTGATTACATTAACCTGTAGACAGAAATGGCTTGGAATTTTCCAATGCAAGATTTTTTAAAAGAAAGTATGGATCAATGTAAATCAAAATTTCTCTCACAGAAATTTAATCAGGTGACTTTTCTTCCACTGAAGGTTTAATTCATAGTCAGAATAAAAAGAGCTGGGAGAGACAAAAAATGTAGACAACAGACTTCTAAAACAAATCAGTGTGGAATAGAGGAGATCCTATTCAGTTTGACACAGGCATACCTAAGCATCACAGCTTGCATTGCCTAATGTAAATAGCTCACTGTCTCAGTGAGAGAGAGCTCAAAGAGTTACAGTGAATGATTCAATGCCCAAGTGGAAACCTGTAACCCTCAGGGATCTGTATGGATACCAAAACTATTTTATATATCCTTCAATGACATAGACAGTGGGATTGAGTGCATCCTCAGCAACGTTTTGGATGAAAGCAAGATGAGTGGTACAGTTGATACATGATCCAGATTGATCCTGACAGGCTGTGTGAACCTCATGAACTTCAATAAGGCCAGTGCAAGGTCCTGCACCTGGGTCATGTCAATCCCTAATTTCAGTAAAGACTGGGGATGAATGGACTGAGGGCAGCTCAGAGAAGGACTTGATATCCACCATCCTGGTGGATGAAAAAACTGTGTGTGAGCCAACAGTGTGTGTTTACATCCTAGAAATCATATGCTGGGCTGTGTCAAGAGATGTGTGGCCAGCAGGTCAAAGGAGGCGATTCTCCTCCTCTACTCTGCTCTTATGAGACCCTGTCTGCAGTATTGTGTCCAGCTCTGGGATCCTCAGCACAGGAGAGACATGGATGTGCTGGAGGAGGTACAGAGGCAGGACACAACAATTATCAGAGGGCTGGAACACCTCTCCTATGGACAGGCTCAGAGACCTGGTGTTGTCCATCCAGCAGAAGAGAAGGGACAGCTTATCGCAACTTTTCAATACTTAAATTGAGCTTATAAGTAGTGCAGTGAGAGAACAAGGGTCACTGGTTAAAATGGAAAGAGATTTATACTGGATAGGAGGAAGAAAATTTACAATGCATGTCATGAGACACCGAAACACGTTGCCCAGAGAAGATTTGGACACCCCATCCCTTGAAGTGTCCAAAATCATATAAGTCAAAGATTTAAGCAATATGATCGAGTAAAAGATGTCCCTTACCCATGGCATGGAATTTAGAATAGATTATTTTTGAAGGTCCAATCCTATACAAGCCAGTCTATGATTCTATGATACTATGACTGAGTATTTGAAATAAGTAAAAATTAACATTCTTCTCAGAGGAATTCAGAAAAGAGGACAATATAGATACGAAATCATAAGAACAAACAAGTCCTGCAATATTTAAATACCTCTTTTACTAATGTTCCAGGTTTTACTATATACTAGATGTAGTCCTACAGGGCTGGAAAAAACCCTCTTAAAGTGCTGATATTTAGATAGCATATAGAAGGGTGACTGATTTTTCTGGGAATAGTTTAGTCTTTGACTGCAATGAGACAATATATATTTCAGAACTTCATTGTGATACTACTGATATTTAACAACTATATAATTATTTAGTCCTATGCAAATATATTAGAGGAAGACTTAAGTTGGATATGACTTTATACTGGTTTTGTGTATATGTGGGAATTTGTCTACTTGCATTTAGAAAATGTGAATTCCTAATGTGCTATTTGAGTTGTATAATCCGCTTAGAAAACTGTAGTTTCATCAGTGCTTTGTCATTTCTATCAGATAGAATAACAGAAGTGTAACATCCTTGTATTCCTCAATTAAGATAAACTGAAATCTGTAATTAAGATAACAGCTTCTTACTACTTTGTTAACTTGATTATTTAATTAGGATAGAAAGGCATATCATTTTGAAACAGAATTTGAATTTTTAATCCTTTTTAAGGTTAATTTATTTTTTTAGTTTGTGAAGCAGCAAAACTGATAATCATGTGAATGTCTTTAAAATATAGTTTTTTTAAGATTGCACTTAAACACCCTGATTTAGACAGACAGAATTTGGCCACTGTTTGCAGTGCTACATGGTTCACACATAAAATATTTTAAAACATAAGGACAAACATTCCCAGAAATTGGCCAGATATAGGGGAAAACAGGAATCATAGATGTTTGTACTTTTTCCTGTTGATTTTTTGTTTGTGCACCCAAAGTGGACACTCCTAAAAGGCTGAATAATATATTTTCCCTGGATTTTATAAAAACCTCACACTAAAATCCACAGAACTATTTGATTTAGAAATTATTATTTTCAATTTACTCTCTAGTTAAAATCCAGCTCCACAAGCCAGTAAAATGTATTTTTGACTACAGTTTTAAATCATGCCAACAAATCCTAAATAAAAAGTTTTGTTTTACAAATATTCCTTGCACATGGGATAAAAAAGGACAAATTTACGAATAATGACTTGAAAGCAGTTCAGTTAAGATCAGCATTATAAACTTATATCTAATTTGAGGTTGTTATTCCCAAAAATTTAGCCCTTCAGTGTTATGTATTAGCACTCACACAGCAAGACAAGTTAAAAAAGCACCTGTATTTCAGGTAAACACTCTAACAACACTCTGTATGCACAAATGAGGCAGTACATCACTTAGAAGACCGAATTATTTCCTTTCTAAACTGCAGGAAAGCTGAAAGTAGGGAAAACTTCTTAGTATACAGTGAATTTTAAACAGCACTCATCTAACCCTCAGTGGATACTCAAACTGGAGAAGAAATAGGTTGCACAGAATGTAGGGCACAGTGGAGCTGTGCTTCTAGATGTTGCTCAGGTGCAGAAATTGTCTGTTGAACAATCCCACTGTTGCAACCACTGTGTACCCTGCCTCTAATTTTACATGGTGCTACACTTCTTCCATTTTTGTTCTAAATCTGGGTTAGTAGATTAAGGATGCCATAACTGTGTCACTGTAGAATCATTTATACTGGAGAAAAAAGCCTGTGTCAGGTGCTATCCCTGCCCTGAAAAAAAACAGGAAAGGGATCATAAAGCTAAATTTTTGTAAGTTAATTAGCCTCCCAAGTCCTTGCTCATCATCCTTTCTGGATGACTGACAGTATCTGCTCACCTGCTTTAGTCTCAGGTACCAGCACTATCCAGGGCCCGTAGCAGGGAGAGGAAAGCACAGAGGTAAAACTTGTGTCCTTTTCATAAGGGTTTTGTTGATCTTTTTGACCACCTACACCAATTTCTGAGAAACTGACAGAATTGTTCCTGCCTCTGAGGTATTATATGTACTGTGAAATAAAATGAAAACCTATTGGAGGCAGATTTCTGTTATCAGTTTAATATGAATGCAGGTGGCACCACAACTGATATTTTCAGAATAAGATGAATGTTCTTGCCTTATTAAATTCAATCTGCTAGGTGAATTTTCTGTCAGAAGAAGTGTTGAAATGGACTGATGAAAACTGTGGTTATAGTCAGAAAAGTGGCTGTCAATGTGGAGCTCATTATTTAACATATTGGTTATTCTTTGTGTAAATTATGACTGGTTTTCTGTAGGTTTTCACAATAACTAACACTAAAGTACTAATTCTGCTATAGAAGCAGAAGAAGACATTGGATTTTACTCCTTTTCATGTAGGTGTTATTTTTGTTGATATTGTATTTGAAACTGATTCAAAAATCCTTATTACAGACAGTCCAGGAAAAAAGATCAATTTTCTAATGTCATATTAAATTCATAGGGCTGACAAGAAAGGAAAAAAAGAACAAACCAAAACCCAAAAACAAACCAAACAGAAAAACCTAAACTATTCTCGCACACCATAAATCTGATCACTACCTAGAACAGTCTTGTTTCAAAGTCAAAAGAAATTTAATGAGGTTTTACCTAAATTCACCAATGTTCAATCCCTAATTTCTTCTATAGGTTAGATATACCTTACTAGAAATGAGCAAATCACCTGTTTTCACAAAATGCTCTTCATTCTCCCTCTCACCGTTCTTCCTAATGAGGAAAAAAAATGTGGTGTCATCCATACTGCCTAGTAAGAATGACATTTGGTTTATAATAATACCTCTCCCAGGTACTGTTCATTGTCATGAGCCAAAGCTGTGACAGAGATTAGATGGGGAGGAGTGAGGTAAGGATCTAGATCTACAACGTTACCAAATATTAAATTAAATTGAAGCATTTTTGTCTCCAGAATAAATGTTAGTGACATCAAAAGATTGAAATCTGAAAATTTATTTAAAATTCAAGAAAAATTCTTATTTAATAAAAAGTCTACTAGATACCTAAAATAATGAGAGATCAATGTCAATCTGTGCGAAGAATTAGGAAGCAAGGCAATTAAAAAACAGTCTGAGAAAATCTCATCAAAAAAATTTTCTCACCAAAATTAACTCTGTCTGGCTAAAGTAATAATCCTAACCACTAACATTTAAAAAATTAATATAACTAAACAAGTTTTTGCTCTTTGGATGAACTTGTATGTGCAGTGACTAATATATAGGAATAGCATTTTACTGGTTCAGACATTCAAGATATTGTTTTTAGGATATGGAGCATTGTGCATCCAGTGTTTGTACATGCAGTTAAGAGTCTGGATGGTAAGTGAGATGATATAGCTCAAGAACATAAAATTTACCTCCTCTACTAGTCATCTACTCTATCCTCTTGTTCATAAACAGATGACTTGGTCATAGATAATCTTCTGACAACTAGAGTCCACTGCACGGACAAAAGAAAAATTGGGACAAAAAATTAAGACAAAGTAAACTCAAACCTACCTTGGAAAGGTTATAAGTGAAATTTAAACAGCTTAGCATTTGATTCACTTGTGTGGAGGGTGTAAACTTAAGGCATGACTTTGCTAGAAGTCCCAAGATATGCTTACTAATTTTTTACGGCCTAGTTCTTAGATAAAAAGGGCTTCTATAACTTCCTAATCAGCTTTTTTCAGTCCAGACTAATTGCTAAATTAATACTGCAAAAATCAGCATGGTCACCTTAATAAAACAACTGTACTTTTTTTTTTTTTTTTATTTCAATAGAAGCTGAAGTAATTTTTATTTTAATCCATTTTTTATGTTGTAAGAATTGTATCAAAGGACTTCTGTGTAAAAAGCAATTGAGTTCTAGTAGTGGTCAGTGTTGCAAAGCAAACATCAAGAGTTCAGTCTCTGAAGTACATATTAAAAAATAATAGATTATATTTGTTCTCAAAAGGCATTAGTTTTATAAGCAATAACCATGAATAGTTAATCAATGCTTAATTAAAGTTATCTGCATTTGAATACAAAAACAAATAATAGTAAAGTAATATCTAAAATTCATGTGGTAAAGCATGGTTACAAATCATTTATGAAATGACTTGAAAGCTCCTTGTGTGATGAAGTGACATTATATATCCACTTTTTTTCCTCTGAGATCAGTCAAGTTTCAAGCACTGTCAGTAAAACAGCATTCACAGTGACTTACCCATCCTTCCTGTGAAAGTAGACATCATCAATCATTTCCTCTTCAAGAAAAGTTCAGATCTGTCTACATGACTTCTATTCAAGTGAACATCACTATCATATTTGAGTATCTTATAAAAAGGAAAGTTAAGATGTGGCTGAACAGGTGAACTGTATTTATCCCTACTTCCCTGCTCTGCAGAAAGTTATTGAAGTGTGTTTCTCTTTCTTTTCCTTTTACTTCATTCAGTGTTTCGCTGTTTCTGTATTCTAGGAAGAATAAATAAGTATATTTCAGATTATGTTCTAATGATCCTAACAGCTGGAACTTATAATGTTTTCACTAACATGTTGCAGTTAACTTTTTCAACTTGGTAAAATGCAACTCTTGGAGGAAATCAGAGCCACTAATCAATAAGAGCTTTTGTATTCTTAAATAAAGTACAAAGACTTGCAGTAGCTCAACATGGAAATTATTAAGAAGCAGACACTCAGGCATTAAACAGTAAAAGGATAAATAACATTTCCTGCAAAGACTAGTGAAAGAAGGTGACTTTGTTATCCCATACTGTCTGAAAGCAGAGAACTTCAGAAGCTATTTTTGATTAATGGTATTCCTCAAAAAGTACTGTAGAGTAGTCATTAGCAACAGATTTCAAGGTTTGTCGTACCACTAGAATCAATCACTGCTGTCTCCTTCTTTGGATTAAAACTTTCTCATTACTTGTGTTGCATTTGTTGATTTCAGCCCCCAGTGAAGATTAGTAGATGATAGTGATATACTGGCTACAGAACAACAGGATGCCTCTTGCTTGCTTGTGAAGAGAGTATGTTACAGCAGAAACTGAACAGTCTTCACTGTGTGGAGAAGAACTTACTTTGAAAGGGAAGCAGATAATCCCTACCATTATTATAAAAGAAGTAATCAGATGGGATATTAATTCAATAGATTAATTGAACTGCACCCTTATCAATTCTATGAAGTAAATTGTTCATAATCCTGACTAGCAGTGACTGCTTAGAAACACTGATTTTCTCTTCCTGTTGGTCACCTAAGTGAGATCATTCCAACATCCCCAATATTCTATTTTCTCTGACATAAAGAGAATGTTCCTCAGGAATCCTATAGCACAAGAAGAAAGGAAAAAAAACAGACAGTTTAACAAATACTTTGTATTATTTCTTTTCTTCAAAAAAACCCCCACACTGGATATTCACTAGTTTTAGACACTCTAGACAGTTTATTAACTTATTTTCAAACTACTGTAATTTACTACATGGTATTCTAAAAAATGTCTTTGCAGTTTCTGTTGGAAAAGTCAGATGTGTCATAGATTTACTCTGCTACCACAAAGAATGTGTTTCTGAATATCACAGGGTTTCTGTTGCTCTTGTCACTTTAAAGGTCTTTTGTCTTAAAAAACTCTAGACTTATTCCTCACAGAATAATATTTGGTGAAGTTTTTCCAAGAAGATTAACTCAGATTTGTGGAATTTTTCTCCAAGAAGCAGACGGATAGCTTTTAAAAATCATAAGTACTAATTTTAGATAAGTGCCCAAGTGTTTGAACTTGTAGATGACTATTTGGATAGTTGAGCTATCAAAAGCTCCTAGTATTTTTGAAGAGTAGTGCCAGCCAGGATTTGTCCAAATAGCAGCATGCCACACAATGCCATAACACACTATATATTTGTTCGATTTGATTTACACATCAACTCTCTGCACTGGAGCAGGCTCCTGGGATGACTTGTGGACTCATGGAGAAAGGAACTCTGCTGGAGCAGGTTTCCTGGAAGGACTTATGACCGTGTGGAAGGGACTCATGATGCTGTGCAAGGGACTCAAGCTGGAGCAGTTTGTGAAGAAATGCAGCCCCTGGGAAGGACTGCCATTGGAGAAGTTAATGGAGGACTGTCTCATGGAAGGAACCCCATAACAGAGCAGGGGAAAGAGTGTGAGAAGTAACTTTCCTGAAGAGGAAGGAGTAGTAGAGACAGCATGTGATGAACTTGACTGCAACCCCCATTTCCTGTCCCCCTGCACTGCTGGTGGGGAGATGGTAGAGAATTTGTAAGTTAAGCCCAGGAAGAAGGGAAGGATAGGGGAAGGATGCAATTCCCAAATGTTGGGAGTCAAGCAGCCGAGGCAGAAGGCCAGCTTGGCTGAGTAGGGATTTTCTCTTGGAAATAAGGCAAAAAAGGAAGGTATATACCTAGTGGGAGCAAAGTCAAGTGGCATGGGAAGAAGTGCTGCTTGCTACTGTAGGGAGAAAATCCATGTAGCCAAAGCTTACCTGGAGCTGCAGCTGGCGAGAAATATGGGGAATAATAAAAAGAGTTTTTTCAAATACATTAATGGCAATAGGCAGTATAGAAATACCATTGGCTCTTTAAAGGATGAGGATAGTCACCTCACAAAGAGGGAGAGAGACAAGGCAGAGGTGTTTAACACATTCTTTTCCTCTGTCTTCAACACGGATGATGGACCAAGGGGGTCTCAGTGCCCTGAGCTGGAGGACATGACTGTGAGAATGATCAACTCCCAGATGACCCTGAAACTGCGTGGAATCTGCTGCTCCAGCTGGATCTCTACAAATCTATGGGCCCTGATGGGATTCATCCAAGAATCCTCAAAGATCTGGCAGATGTCATTGCAAAACCTCTTTTGATGCTTTTTGGGTGCTCTTGGGATTCCTGAGAGGTCCCAGAAGACTGGAAGCTACCAAATGTTGGCCTAGTTTTCAAGGAGGGCAAGAAGGAGGACTATGAAAACTACAGGCATGTCATTCTCACTTCAGTGCTTGGTGAAGTTGTGGAGATTATTCTGGGAAATACTGAAAAACACCTGAAAGACAACACTGTCATTGGTCATAGCCAGTACGGCTTCATGAGAGGAAAGTCCTGCTTATCAAAACTGATTTCCTTTTATGACACGGTAACCCACCTACATGATCAAGGGAAGCCAGTTGATATAATCTTTTTGGATTTCAGTAAAGCTTTCAATACTGTCTCTCACAGGATCCTTTTGGACAGAATGTCCAGGACACAACTGTAATGGGTGGGCAATTGGCTCATGGGTCGAGCACAGAGGGCAACAGTGAATGGGGGAACATCAGACTGGTGACCTGTCACTAGTGGGGTTCCACAGGCCTGCATCTTGGGCCCTGTGCTCTTCAGAATCTCCATAAATGACTTGGTGGCAGGACTTGAAGGGATATTAAGCAAATTTACAGCTGACACAAAACCCAGAGGAGCTGTTGACTCCCTCAGAGTCAGAAGGCCCTGCAGAGAGACCTTGATAAATTAGAGGACTGGTCAATCACCAACCATATGAAGTTCGACAAGGGGAAGTACCAGATTCTGCACCTGGGATGGGGCAACCCCAGATGTATGTACAGACTGGGGAATGAGATGCTGGAAAGCAGTGCCACAGAAAGGGATCTGGGGGTCCTGGTTGCTGGCAAGTTGAATATGAATCAGCAGTGCCCTGGCAGCCAGGAGGACCAACTGTATCCTAGAGGGCATCAGGCAAAGCATCACCAGCTGGTCCCGCTCTGCTCTGCATTGGGGTGGCCTCACCTTGAATACTGTGTACAGTTTTGGGCACCATGAAATAAGAAAGATATTAATCCACTAGAGAGTGTCCAAAGGAGGACAACGAAGATGGTGAAGGGCCTTGAGGGGAAGCCGTATGAGGAGCATCTGAGGTGACTTGGTGTGTCCAGCCTGGAGAAGAGGAGACTGAGGGGAGACTTCATTGTAGGCTACAACTTGCTCATGAAGGGGTGAGGCAAGCAGTGATCTTTTCTCTGTGGTGATCAGTGACAAGACCCAAAAGAATGCCCTGAAGTTTTGTTAGGGCAGGTTTAGGTTGAATATTAGAAAAAGATTCTTCACCTATAGCAGTGGTTGGGTACTGGAACAGGCTGCCCAGGGAAGTGGTCACAGCACCAAGCCTGACAGAGTTCAAGAAGCATTTGGATGATACTCTTGGTGCATGGTGTGACTCTTGGGAATGGTCCTGTGGAGGGCCAGGATTTGGACTGAGTGATCCTGATGGGTCCCTTCCAACTCATCATATTCTTTGATTTTATGTAAATGATTTGACTTTGTGTAAATGCTGTAATTTGGCATTATTTTTCTTTCCTCTACTCTGATTTGATTGGTAATAAATCAAACTACTTTCCCCAAGTTGAGTCTGTTTTGCCTGTAACAGTATGGTCAGTGATCTCTTTCTGTCCAGTTTAGACCCATCAGCCTTTCATTATATTTTCTTTCCCCTGTCCAGCTGAGGAAGGTGTGGTAGAATGGCTTTGGCAGGCACCTGGTGTCCAACCAGGGTCAATTCACCACATCAAGTTACACTCAGGTAAACATGACTTCTGTATTTTGTATGCTAACTAGTATGTTGTATGGTGGACAGAAGGGCACTAACTTAATGGTTGCCTTCTTAAGCCAAGAAAACAGAAATACAACCAAATTTGGAGAGAACAAAGCTGATATTTATTAGATAGAAGAAAAGGAAGGTAGAAACCTTGTCAGACAACAGAAAAGACAAAAAATGACATTAGTCCGTGACAACAGATGCCAGACCATGTTCCAAAAAATTTTTTTCATTTATAAAAGATTTTGAAGTTTTTTAATTCCACTGCTTTCTTTAGCTGAATTATCAGGTACAGGCAAAGGCCTCATCCAAGGCTGATTGTAATAAACAGAAAATCTTCCACTGGTTACATCAAGCTTTGGAACAAGCCCAGCTTTTTTGATATATGTTCATAATGTGAGAAGTCCAATTTCTCTTTCAGTGATAACATCTCGTGAGCCAGATCTTGTAGATAATTATACAGGCCCAAAATTCATAAGCAGCAATCATAAAAATGTTGAATCCAGTGTGTAAAAAAATATCCCAGAAAAACAACTGTTCCATGACATTTCTGAACTGCAGTCAGAACCGAAACCTCCCTCTCATTCTGAATCAACCACAACCACATTCTGATGTGTCCTTAAATCAGCCACTAATGAGAGGCTGTGTAATAAGGGCCATTAATGCTTATGTCCATCTCACATGAAATTTTATGATTAGTATTGGAAACGGTAAAAATATAGATGCCTCAATGACTTAAGTGGAAAATAGATTGAAAGAGGTTTTTCAAATACACAAGTGGAGCTCGCTACTGCCACTGGTGTCTTACACAAACCTTCCCAATGATTTCTTCTTATACTCTAAAATTATGGCTTGGAAGAGGAATATCTGATAGTGAACTGTAGCAAGTAATAGGTTTTTACATTACCCTCTATCAGAGGTCATTTATAAAATTAATTCTTTAAGGAGTTCTGAAAAAGGGCAAATTCGATTGCTTGCTTACATTTAAAAGAGAAAAGAATTATGATTATATTTTTTAAATCATAACATGCAGTTTAGGATGTTCTTGCCATAAAATTTATGCAGATTTCATTAAAGAGTCAGACTAATATCTTTCTAAAGATATGCAATAGTCAATTACACTATAATTTCTAATGACTTTGGGGAACATTGAATGCTCTATGCCTAAAATTATAATGATGTGTTGCTGTAGCCATTATGTGAAGACCTGCACTTTGATGGGGTTCACTGACCCCATTTTTATCATTGCTTTTCTTTTATTTAATGTCACCTCCACTATACATAAAACACAGATGTTTTTATGATAGTTTGGAGATAGGGAATTTATTTTTACTAAAGAATTAGTTTTTGTGGGTTTTTTTCTTCTTCATTCACATATCTCTTGGTTCGTCTAAATCAGTGGGAGAATTACAAACAAAATATTTTAAAATAAGTATCTATTTATGATATAAATTTCAGAACAAACCTTTCACTGACTCTAACAAGGGAATATGCACTGTGTTCTGAGATACAAATACATTCATTTTCTTATCTGTTGGTATTTAATTTACCTGTGTTTATTGTGATTGTCTGATCTATGTAGGAGGCAAAAAGAATTCCCTGAATTAAATCTTCCTTCAGTGACAATATGTCAGAAAAAATATTTGTTCATGTCATTAAATTTACCACTGATAGGTGTGCAGTACAAAATCCAATAATACAATAGTGACAATGTATACCTGCTATGGTTAATAGCTGTCATTTTTAAAATTCTTCACTGTATTTCAAGTCTGAATCTGTCCTGTTTCAAAATTATCAAGGAAGAGCAACATAGTGATATTCATAAAATAGCTCTTCAATATTCTACAATAATTGTAATTATTGTAGGTTATATTCCACATGATTTGGTTTCTTACATAAATATTTTAGGAAAAAATCCACAAAATTTTCTTACAGGACTAAGTTGATCTTAAGTTGATGACAGCAACATTTCTCAATCTAATTTTTTTGAGGGTGGGCCTTTTTTTTTTTTTTCTCTTTCTTGCATGGAATATTTAGGCTTTGTCACAGGAGACTGTCATGGTTTGGTTTGTGCTTTTAAAGTTAAGTTGAAAATTTGTTCCTTTTCCCTGTTTGTGAGTGGGGGAGAGGAACTGGTTGAACCAGTTTTTCCAAGCCCTAATGGCTCACATTAAGGTCCCAGCCAACTGTATTTATATGTTAATTACCTGGTTTTGTCTCTTAGGAAAAGCAGCAGAAGGGGGCTGGGAGCTTCTTTGGGGGGAATGGGGGTGTGTCCTGGGTGCTGACCAGACAGTTTCACTTTTCTAGCCGGTGCGAGAGAGAGCGGCGGGAGCGACTGGAGCTGCTGGGCTGGCTGCGGTGGAGCTGCTGCCGTGTTCTCTGAACGGACATTAATTTTTGGAGCTGTTTCATTTGAATCTTCATCTTAGAGGGACGGGGCGACATCACTACACGGCTGAGACCATCAGAAAAGGAGTGAGTGTGCTGG
>JAWWES010000001.1:94354588-94387841 GCA_035583135.1 Lophotriccus pileatus
AAAGGGTTGTTATTCCTACCTGGATATAATTTTGGTCTCCTTTCCCACACTATTCCTCAATCGGAGTCCATTAATTTCGGATTTGTAACTGCTCAGGGGGAGGAGCTTTTGGGTCTTCCCCATGGTTTATTCTCAGCAAAACACTTGTGTCTCACTCAAACAGAGACAGAGACATATTCAGATACTAACCAAGAGAGTTACACACCAATTTCTTTTCTGAATATAAGCAGACTAATGATCTTTCAATATAGAGTCCTGCATACCAAGACATCTTGGCACTTTAAAATAATATAATAGGTAATACCAGGAGGCTGCAGTTTATTGGCATTTAGAGAGTGAAATTTACTGGAACATAGATTAGGGCAACCACTGGGCAAATTCTTGAGCCACTTTATGTTAGTACAGCATGAGTTCTTGAGCATAGGTCCCAGTGTTTTCCTAAGTAAAAATGTTTCTTGAATCCGGGTTCTTTCTGGACAGTAATTTCCCAGCCTGCAATCAGTGTATATCACCCAGCTTCAGCCCAGCTCACCGAAGAAGATCTGATAGCTTGAAGAGTGAAAAATACATTAATACTATTTGCAAACCATTATCATCCAAAGTTTTGCTTATTCTTTTTAGATTTTAAACAAGCACTTGTTATAGAATATAAAGTAGACAAAATAAATTAGTTTCAGAAAACAGTAACTTTGTGGATTTTGACTTGAAGACTTTTTTTTTTTCCAAAATTATTATTTTTTGAGATGGGTAGCCATTTTCTCCAGATCATCAACCTGTTCCCATGGGTACAGTGGGTAAGCTAAAATATATACAGCACTTTGTAGGTTTAAAACCAATTGTAAGTTTATTAATAATCCTTGCAGATCTACGTTATTGCTAACCTTAGAAAAGGTATAAAAGTTAGTCTGTTTCAAGGGGGTGTGCTCATAGACAGTCATAACATCTCTCTAGTGCAGTACTGGTAATGTGAAGGCTTCAGAGCAAATGAAGTATAAATCATGTGTGTGGTAAACCACATAAAAGAAAAGTAAAATTACATCTTCCTGGGCAAATGATTTCGAAGTCCAGATAAATAAATCTGTGAGTAATAATTAAGCACAAGAGAAAAAAAATTACCATAAGCACAAATAGATTCAAAAGCAATTGGTTTAATATTAGTATATTTGAGGCTTATTTCTTAAGCTAGTAAACAATTTTTTAAATCTTTAAAGAAATCTAGATACTACCAGTTTAAAGACATGGTGAAAGAATATTTTTCAAAAAACAACACAAAATCCAATACAGGTTTAGTTCTGAGGGGAAACAATCAAACAAAAAACCAATCCCACTAAAAAAAATATCCACACCCAAAACATATGAAAAAAACCTTTTACACTATTTATAGAGAAATATCTGTGTAGCTAGTTCTCCAGAGAATTCACCACTTTGCTACCAAGCCATCACATCCTAAATAAATAAAAGTTAAGGGTAGCTGCTAGGTGACATAAAAAGTTGAAGAAAAGAGACACATAACTCCAGAAGGTCTCCTGGGGGAAAATATAAAGAAGCTAAAGCTGAAGGGCATGTGATCTATGATGGGTTGACCCTGCCTGAACATCAGGTGCCTGACAAAGTAACTCTACTGCTACATCCTCAGCTGGACAGGGAAGAGAAAATATAATGAAAGGCTCATGGGTCAAGATGAGGACAGGAGAGATCACTCACCAGCTACTGTCACAGGCAAAACCGACTCAACTTTGAGAAATTAGTTTAATTTATTACAATCAAATCAAAGTAATCAGAAACAAAAACTAAATTTTCTAATTTTCTGAATTCAAAATACGACCAACCCCCCATTATTTTCCTAAAAATAAAGAGAACGATACAAGCAATTCAGTGTAATTACCCTCTCATGTATTTTGTCATTCTCAGTTATTATATTTTTAAGTATTTTGTGGTAAAAATGTGTTAATAGTGTTAGATAACACTTTTTAGGGCTCAATACCTGATGAATTTATAAGGGTAGGCAATACTTTAAGATTTAATAATTAAAGTATAATTTCCTAAAACAAAGTCTTCTGATATTAGAGAATATTGGAGCTTTTCCAGTTTATAAATAGCTGGTCACCAAATCTGCATAAGAGTCTAAAGCACATAAAAAAGAGCAAGAAGACCAAAATCTGGGTTTCCAGATAAAATATGATATCCTCACTTCTGGAACAAGCAAACCTGAAAATTAATGTTCTTCTATCAAATGATTTAGCATTGCAGGTTATTAATAATATTCAGTCTTCTGTAAGTTTAATAGAAAACATTTAATTATATCCGATTTAGCAAACACAACACTAAAATAAAGGAGTTCTAGTCAGTCATGGAAATTTGTTTCCTTCCATATGGATATGTATGAGCTGTATATGTATATGTAGAATTAAGACTTCAATGAAACAAATGAAAACATGATGGATAAATCCGTTTGGGGAGGTAGACATAGATAAGGAGCACTTAAGTAATTATGAGTCATCCATTACAAACCATACAAAAGTTCATGGGACCTGAAGTGGGACACTCAAAATGCTGCATGGGCTGTATAATGACACTGGGAAGCCATCATCTTTGAAGGCTGGTAATCATGGCAATCCAAGACTGTACTTGGTGACTGGTCTCTTCCAACCTACATGATTCTGTGAAATGGAGTTCAATTATTCTAGACCAAGGAAGTTCAATCTTCAATCACTGAAAAGGAAAATAGAATATGAAGGGGTTCCCCAAACCCCTTTTCCTTCATGTGCAAATGGCAGTTTCCATTAGATGGGGGCTAAATATTTTCTCTGTTGTAGAGGAAGAGGTACTAAATAAGCTATGAATAAGGATGGCAGGTCATAGCAAATTTCTTTAGAAAGGTTTAAAGGGAAAAGTAGAAAGGCGAGTAATTGACCCTTTGTCATGCTTTTAAGGATCATTTGTTTTGGGTGTGAAAAGATCTCTTGCAGAGCTTAATAAAGAGCAAAAAATGGAGATGCTGGATGCAGCAGGTAAATTTCCAAGAGCTGTAAAATATACCAGGTTTGTTCTGCCTTCTAAACTTACAGAAAAGACAAGTCTTGTACTGGACTCCCTTAAAAATTCAGTTGGTATAAAACAAATAAAACCTATAAACAAACCTATAAAACAAATTCTCACTTAAAGTCTTTTGAGAAATTTCTGATGATAATCGTTGGTGAAAAAGCCTTTGTTTTGTTTTTTTATGCTTTTCTCAAAGTGAAGAAAAAAACTGTAGACTGCTGGAATATATGCATGAACACAGTGGCAATGGAGAAAGAAAAAAAAGTTTTTTATTCTGAAGTGCCGTCTCAGTTATACCTACAGAGTCAGCAATATAAAGGTCTTCAAATCCACACTGCCAAAGCAGTCCACAATTCGTTGGATCCTACAACACTTCCCTGAAGAAATAAGCTAATAGTAGTAGGAGCACTGCATAACATTTACATAGAAAGAATTATGTGTGATTACAAAGACAGTATTTGTTTTCCTCTATGTACCCAAGTTGTACAGTGAAAATGAATTGGCACTGAATCACAAAGTTCAACTAGAAAGCATGGTGCAGGGTCAAATGACCATTTTTAAACAAATAATCAAAATTATTTTTTTATTGTTTCAGAGATTAACTACTGAAGCACCAGAATCAGAAGAGAGAAATCTGACTTGATTTCAGAAATTATATTAAAAATGCATTTTTTAAAAAGTGATATTTCTGTCATAAGAGTCCTCCAATTTGTGCTGGGTGGTTTGGGGTTTTTTTGTTTTTGTTGTTTTTTTTGTTTGTTTGTTTGTTTTTACTTATAAAGAATGATCTTATTTTTTTTCAGTATTGTCCTTGAAAGTGTTGATACGTAATCCTGTAAAATGATGTTCCTATCTCTGAATCTAGGAAGCTAAAATATTTCTACACAATTTTTCACCTGTAGAGGGAAAGTGTCATAGAAGCCACATAGGATATTGATTTTCCTCGGAAGACAACTGTGTACAAGTGAGATGGGCAATGATGAAGGAAGGGGAAGGGGTAAGTTTTTCAGTAAAAATGAAAAAAAATACAAGGAGGGGGAAAAGAATTTGCCGGTCAGTTAAACTGGTATTTGGTTTCTTATTTGTTACAGCCTTTTGCTGGATGCATACTGAGTTACTTCTCTTGGATTAAACTTCTTGATCCTAAATGTTGAGTGAAAAAGCTAAGCAAAACAAAACTCCAATATTGATTCTGAACAGAATCCAGCTACTACATCCAAAGTCTTTATTTGGTACTACTTCTAGTAACCTGAGGTTTCCAGTCCAAACATGAGGGTAACTTCCCACATTTAGGTATTTGTGATTACAATATGCCTCCTGCAGGTGTAAGAGAGTTTATTCAAGTAAGAAACTGGAAGATGTCTATCCTAAGACTAGAAACCAAGTCAAAATATTTTTTACTCTTGATATGACTAGATACAGACCAAACTCAAGAAGTATAAAACTTCACGGAAAAAAAATTATCCTACTTTGTTCCAGACTTCTACATTTTTTCTCCTTTATTGAATTGTTTATATTTCATGAAGCTGAAGTGTTAACCTGACATTTTCCTCACTTCAAGACTAGAATTTGCAGTGAGAGTTATAAAGTCCCTCTGTGTCTGGGGATCCTGTCTTTCTTTCCTCCTTTTATCACATCATTGTCCTCCATTTTTCCTGGTATGCCTCTTATTGAAAGCAAACGCTGCTTCTATTTTAACTTCCTGCCCTTTTTTAAGTAGCCATATGGTCAGACTTAGGAGATGAAAATCCCACATCTGGAGATCATCAACTTAGTTGAACAATTTTGAATCCAGGAGGCACAAAAAAAAGGCCCCCCCCCAAAAAACAAACCATAAAAAACCCTGCACCTCAGAACCAGCCAGCTAACCAGGAAAAACAAGAGCAGACCAGTAAATTCTTCACCTTTTTTTTTTTTTTTTTGGGGGGGGGGAACACATCAAATCATAAAACCTCATGCTCAATATTTATTTCCTCTCTATATTTCTGTTATCAATAATAAGTAGAATATTTGGCTGTACCTCAAAAATGTGATATTATAATAAAAGAATCAAAACAAAAGGGCATATAGGAAAGCTTATTAAAATGCACATCAGGAGGTGCTTGAGGTTTTTGTGGGTGGATAAATCCACCAACATTTCAGCCTTCTAATGCATATTCTTTACTTTATTGCTAGAATGGAAGATTAGCAGCCTACAGAGTGCTCCATGAAAATTAAATCAGTGTTTCTTTCTCTGACAGACTGTTTTGAGTGAGATTTTATTAACATTTTAATTACATTAACGGAATGAAGTGTAAATATATTGTGAGCTTTACATGCCTCTAGGTTCATAAGAAGTGAAACAGTTACACTGAGGTTATTTTTGAGACTGGAAAGGAGAGGACCAATTTATTCCTTGAGATGGTGGATGAACAAATGTTATTTAAAGAAGTCTACTGAAGGAAAGTCTTACTAAATATAACATTTAATATATATTTTATAATAAGTATTTTTTCAAAGAGTAAAATGTGAATGTTTTGGCTATTAAAGTTAAGGGTTTTTTAATAAGAGAACCATTTTAAAAATTACAGAGTTCATGTCAATAAAGAATGCGAACACTAGAGAGTACAGAAATGATAATGAATAGTTTAAGATAATATACTAAAGGTTCAAATGCCTATAAATTCCTTTGAAAATGTACTCCTAACCTGGGAGGCTAAACATGCTGTATATACGTTAATCATCATATAGGCTCCCTTAATACTTAGTGGAAAGAAATTACCATTTCCAAGAAGCCATTCTTCTCATCATAAAATATGTGCATATAATATTACAGAGTATTTCCTTTAATAATTTTTTAGTTCCTCATGTTGACTTTAAAGGGAATCTAAGGTGACTATCTAATTTTTTAGAAATCTAGAGACAGTGGTTAAGTAATTCTCACAGTCCTTCAGTACAACACTATTTCAGATGTGTTTGATAATTTTATTGACATAGATATAAGCCTTTTAAAACAAGCTAGTTTAGCTGTTCCAGATTCAAGATATCTATGTATTCATCTTGCTTCATTTCTGAGATAAATACAGAAGACACAGACAGATCATTCAATTCTGAATCCAGCTACAACAGAGAAACCTACTTAGTCAAAAATATTCAACAACAATCTTGCCTGTATCTCAGATTCCATGAACCTCTGGATCAAAAACCTGCATTCCATTTTTTCCCCAAACCAGTAGGTACATTGTATAAACAACCATAAATGAGGACAAAATCTTTATTTATACTAATATGCTTGCAGTATGCATGTCGTGGGAATCAAAACATCAGTGAACCTTTGCAAAAAGAATAGATTGAGGAGAAGTAAGAGCTGGATAAAAAGCACCCAGGTCTGTTTGATCTAGTAAAAAAATTAGTTAATGCAGGAATACATACATGTTCTGGTTTGCTATCATGGTTCTTTGTAGAAACAACTGTCAGAAAAGGAACTGTTAGAAGGAATTACGTCTGTGGAGTTTTGGTCTTGGAATTTGCGCCAGGATGAAAGCAGGTATGGCTTTGGATGTGCTGCTTTGATGAAATGGGAAGACTTCAGAAAGAATTAGTTCATCAGATCACTCAAAGTGTTATTTAGTGTTACTTAATATGGAGAGACCTCTAAGAATCTACTAAGCTATAATTCTCAGTCCCTCAGGTATTGAACATATTCATGTGAGCAAAGGCTCAGTCGGAGAATTCAAGGGATTTGCTCAAACAATGCAAGATTAGGATGTAATTGCTGCCAGATCACTTGGCAAATGGGACATATTTCTAATAGTTGTTCTAGAATAAACTTGAATGCTCTCTGGGCTCCTGCTTTGATTTTTTTTGGCTAGAAATTTAAATTAATTCCTCTGTAAAAAGCTAGTATATAAGTAAAATAATGTTAGAAAAATATTCTGAGTGGTGAGACTTTGGGAATAAATTAAACTGGTTACTGACTTTGAAATATCTAAAATTACCTGAGGAAATGGAAAACTAAAATTAGTAATGCATTTGAGCTTTTGAAATCTACTAGTGTTCAAAATATTTGGAATGTAAACTAATAAATCATATAAAGATAACTTCAAAACCACAAAAGTATGAATGACTTCCCCTAAAGTGCTCGAATAAAAGGGCTTAACATTAATGTTTTACGTAGATCGTTTTTTACTCCCACTCCTGCAAATGATAATTTTCAAAGGTAATAATAATAGATACAACTAATAATAAAGAGACAACTACAGTCGCCTTTTCTGCTGAGGAATTTTGTAAGTGGCTGGATCTCTGCCTGCCTGGTGCCCCTGCCCAGACCTGGGACCTCCTGCTCACCAGCAGATCTAGCGCGGAGTTTGCTGCAACTGACACATATAGACTCCCTCCACCATCTGGCTTCAGGAGGATACAGATGGTCATACCACAGCACAGTCAGCACCAGTCAGTCAGGCTGTGTCTGCTGCCCTGCTCTAGCTGCCAGTGTGGAGACCCTCACTCCCCTTGCTCACCACAGGCTGTTGACACCACTGGCCCAGAGTACTTGCTGGTTGTTGCTGTTGCTGGTCTCCGACCCCAAATCCACTCATGATGTCCCCAGAAGCTGCCATCTCATCCCTGCAGCACTCACACTTGCAAGGGACATTAAGTGAGAAGGGACAGGGAGAAGTACCACAGGATTTGAGGAGAAGACAGACCAGGCTATGGACATAAGGCTCAGGGCTGGGTCAGACAAACCTGCAGGCTGAGCACAGTATGGACAAGCCAGATTCTCTTAAACACAGCCCTGTCTGCCCCTTACCCCTCTGTTCCTCTCCATCCCTCTCCCCCATATTCTCCCTCCTAAGTTTTGGGTAGTCTCACTTACATTTCCTTTGAATATCAAAAATCCTCATGTTATTCTTTCTCTTTCTTATCACAGATTCATAGAGTGGCCTGGTATGGATGAGAGTTTTAAGATCATCTAGTTCCAATCACCCTGCTGTGGGCAGGGACATCTTTGACTAGACCAGGGTGCTCAGAGCCTCATCCTACCTGGCCTTGAACACTGCCAGGGATGGGGCACCCACATTCTCTATTATAGGAATTTCTTATGATACTTCAGAATATAAAAATATTTCTCATCATTTTTATGTCTTATGCATACTGTAAACCCCTTACACATATTTGTATGGACTGGGAAATGAGATATTGGAAAGCTGTACCATGGAGAGGAAACTGGGGGTCCCTATCAAAGGCAAGTTGAATATGAGTCAGCGGTGCCCTGGCAGCCAGGAGGGCCAACCCTGTCCTGGGGAGCATCAGGCAAAGCATTGCCAGCCAGTCAAGGGAGAGGATTGTCCTGCTCTGCTTTGCACTGGTGAGGCCTCACCTTGAATATTGTGGCAGTTTTGGGCACCACAATAGAAGAAAGATATTATGCTATTGGAAAGTATCCAAAGAAGGGTAACAAAGATGGTGAAGGGTCTTGAGGGGAAGCCATATGGGGAGCATCTTAGGTAACTCGGTCTGTTCAGCCTGGAGGAGACTGAGGGAAGACCTCATTGCAGTCTACAACCTCCTCATGAGGGAAAGAGGAGGGGCAGACACTGATCTCTTTTATGTCTTGACCAGTGATAGTACCTGAGGGAATAGCCCGAAGTTGTTAGGAGAGGTTTAGGTTGGATATTAGAAAAAGATTCTTCACCTGGAGAATGGTTGGGTGTTGGGAAAGACTCCCTAGGGAAGTGGTCACACCACTAAGCCTGCCAGATTTCAACAAACATTTGGACAATGCTCTCAGGCACGTGGTGTGAATCTTGGGGATGGTGCAAGCCCCCTGTGCAGGCCTAAGAGTTGGTCTTGATGACTCTTGTGGGTCCCTTGCAACTCAGCATGGCAACCGTATTAGCAGAAAATACATCTGATATATTTGTATCCAAATACTTTAGAAATACAATGACACAAGAAAACTACATCTTTATTTCTAGTGACCTATAATCAAAGCAATATATTTTGAAATCAAAACTATTTAACTTTAATATTCCTTTTATTTCCTCATGTGTGATGAAAATATTTTCTTGTGAATAGCAAGGCATATAGGAAATAGATATTAGACAATAATCATGGAAAAAAAATTTGTTCTGAATAAGTCATAATGGAAAAATCATATACAGCTAATATCATAAATGTCTTTTTGTTTCCAAGTGTCTGCCCTCTGAATTTAATTCAATTTTTTGTAAGTATTTTGCCTATTGAGCTGCCCATCTTGTACATCTCATGTTTTGCTCAGTATAGAGAGCAACCTCTTTTTTTTTTGTGGTGCTTCAACTGTTGTGTGATTTCTCATTTGCAACCCAAAGTTCCATGGGCTTTTTTTGGCTGATGTCTTGTACTCTGCTGCAGCTGCTTGAATATGTATGCTATACTGTTTTTCACTATTGTAGATAATTTTCTAGACTCTCTTGCCTTTTACATATCTTTCTTTTTGTTATGTCTCACCTACTGTTTTGCATTTCCCTGGCTAACTCTCACTTTGTTATCTCCTTCATATACTCTTCCAATCTCCACAGGTAACCAAGTTGTTAGTGTAACCTTTTACCTCTATTTTTGCAATTTGTACAAAATAATACTGAAACAGTAGAGGAAATTGAAAATATTTTGTGATTTTTAGTATTTCTTCCTCTTCTTTTTTTTTTTTTTTTTCTATCAGACCTTTAAATGAGAGAATGCACAAGGCTGTTGTATTACACTCAAATACTGTAGTAGATCTATCATTATTTGAACAGTAAGCCTGGAGTTTCTGGCACACAACAATATATAGCACCACCTGTTTTGTTTATTTAAAAAGGCGTACTAAACAAATTTTACCAAAAGAAAAATGTGGCTTGTATTGCCTTCAAGCGTGAATAAAACAAATATTTTTCCCTCTCTGCAGTAAAGGAATATCCTGACAGTACTTTAAATGCTTGAGTTTACTTCAGCTTCTTCAGATTGTGAGGACTTGAACACTCTCAACAATGACAGGAAAACTGGAGTAGAGGAGAGAAATTTGTATACCCACTTTTTTTTTCCACCAATAACATGTTAAATAATTTCAATCTTTCTCCATGCTTTTTTTCTTTTATTCTTATGTAAGCTTTCAATCACATGTTAAAAGTAACACTGGTTGCTTTCTAAAGCTTCCTTTCATCTCTCTTAATTGTGCTGCCAACCTTCGTCTCTGTGATGCAAAATCAGACTGTGCTATTTCTACTTTTAGCTGCCAGTTGTGCTTCCGCTGTTGCAGATAAAGTGCAGTGATAAACTTGGACTTATGATGATCAGGGACTGAACAGTCAAACCCATCAAGTTCAAAATTTGAGGAAAATACATAAACCAAACAAATATGTAAACCATAAGGGGAGGTGGAGGTAGGAGACAAAGAAAGAAAATGAAATATTTAATTTTATTACCTACCTGACAAATCTTTTCCTTCAAAGGTTGAGTGATAGGAGCATGCTCTCCACTGAGTTACAGGAGCATGGATTTTACAAAGAGTTTTCTAATTAAAAAAAGTCTTTAAAAAAGAGTTTCTAATTAAAACTTAGAAATTTACATGTCTATATCTGAAAGCTGGTATCTTTTTCCAAAATCAGAAGTGGTCTGTGGGTAAAATATACACCAGTGACACACCACTTTAAAAAGGGGGGGGAAATTTCCCATGTGTAAACAGTCAAATTGTAACGAACAAAATATAAAAAACAAGTATTGGCAATCTGATAGTAAGCATGGCTCTTGTTTTACTGTTGATTTTCTCCACAAAGCTGGCCTGTAGTTGTTGCTATATCCCAAACACATCACCTACCAAGAGTTCTTATCACCTGTTGTGGTTTAACCACAACCAGAAACCGAGCCCCACACAGCTGCTCGTTCACTCCCCACTGGTGGCATGGGGGAGAGAATCATAAGGGTGAAAGTGAGAGAATTCATAGACTGAGGTAAAGTTAGTTTGACAGGTGAAGCAAAAGCCACCTACACAAACAAAACAAAACACCTAATTCATTCACTGCTTCCCATGAGCAGACAGGTGTTCAGCCATCTCCAGGAAAGCCAGGCTCCATCAGGCACAACAGTGATTTGGGAAGACGAATGCCACTACTCTGAATGGCCCTCCTCCCTCCCTCTTCCCACACCTCTCTATGCTGAGTATGATGCCATATGGTGTGGGATATCCCTGTGGTCAGTTTGTATCAGCTGTTCCAGCTGTGTCCTCTCCCAGTTCCTTATGCACTTCCAGCCCTTTCACTGGGGGTTGAGAGACAGAAAAGACCCTGACCACTCATCAGTAACAAAGACATCCCTGTGTTATTAACACTGTTTCCATCACAAACACACACTCATAATAGGTCCTGTGAAGAAAATTAACTCTGTCCCAGCCAAAACTAACACATCACCTTAATCTAAAGGCAGGAGAATGTTTTTGAAATCAGTAGCAATGTATTTCTATGCTTAGATCTGACAGGGAAATGGTACATGGGATGGAAAGGTTCAAAATGTGGAGTACATATAGTGTTATCTTTCAAGTTGCAAGGAACGATGAGGGAAGAAACACGACGAGGCAGAAGATCAATACCTGTCTCTGAGCCTGGTGTCACCAGAAGAATTTTGAGTTTTCTGATCATGAATTGGTTTACACAACACCAGGCTGCTGGTAACAGAGTACATCTGTCTCAAAGGGATACCACCCAAACCATATAAAGAGGCCGACAAAGTATTCTATAAGCATCTGGAAGCAATTTCTTCATCACTGACCCTTGTTCTTGTGGTGGACCAATTGTCGGCTGGAAAGACAATAGATCAGAGTGGAAACAGCCTAGCAGGTTCCTGGAGTATGCGGAAGATAAGTTCCTGACAATGTTTGTGAGGAATCCAACTAGGGTGGGTGCCTGTGCAGAGAGAAGGACTGGTCAGTGATGTGATGGTTGGGGACCATCTTTGGAACAGCAATCACAAAAATGCAGTTTTTGATTCTCAGAGGAGTAACTGTTATGTTAGACTTCTGGAAGGCAGACTTTGGCCCATTTCTCCTGTTTAGAAAACTGCTTGACAGAGTCCCTTTGGAGGCAGTCCTGAAGGGCAAAGGAATCCAGGAAGGCTGGACATTAAGTTGTGTAGACCTGATGCTTAGGAAAGTGATTTAGAGGTGAACTTGGCAGTGTTAGGTTAATGATTGGACTTGGTAGTCTTAGACATCTTTTCTAATCTAAATTATTCTATGACAATATGTACATGATTTAATAGCTTGGGTTCAAGTATTTTTGTTGTTCTTTCTCCCAAAGGCGTGGAAAGATACTGAAAAAGGTACCACCTCTTCCTCTCAATTGACAAAGATAAACTGACTATATAAACGGATTTGTCAAGAAGAGTTAAGGAGATGATGATATCTTGAGGCTTGGAATGGGCAATAGCACAGTGATAGCAGGGTATTCAATATTGATTAGTTGATTTGAAAAATTCTTTTCCATTTTCTGGAGATTCATCTTTTTGCACAGATGTTATCAATAATGGCACATGACCTGCTTTCAAAAGTTAGATTACTTACTGCAGAATACTCACCTGAATCATTGTTAGGAAGAGATTGTTGGAGAAGCCGTGGACATCATTTATCACTTTTTTTAATGTCTTCTTATCCCCTTTCCCTATTCTTTGACTGTCCATTTTTCCACTCTTCTACTTGCCTTTCTCACCTCCTGTTCAGGTACTTTACCTTTGAGCCCAGTCAGTGGCCTGATCTTTGACCCATAATTAACAGCTCATGATTTCTAAATACACTATTATCTAATATTGTAAATGTATGAAATTAAACAGAAATATGAAGCCCATAAGATGCACTTTTCTCAGTATTCTAGTAAAAAGGTAATAATGTCACAATGCAGAAAGAGATTTTAAAACACATTGATAAACTAGGTGGTAGTGGATTGACAGGAGCAGGAATGCAGAACAAGAAGCTCCAAAAGAAGGTCACTCAATATCCCCTAAGCAATTACATGGGGTAACACAAGTCTCAACACAGTGCTGGTCCCAGAAGAATAAATTATGAGAAATGTGCTATCTGTCTTTAAGATGTGTCACAGAATAACTCTAAGAGTTATATCTGTTATTTTCACTAAGAAAATTGATGGAAAATATGATAAGCATAATTATTAAACAGATGGTCAAATATTACACACAGAAATTTTTCTACAGATAGACCTAACAGAAGAGTATTTGGAGTGGCCAAGATTGTTGTGGGCGAAGATAACATACTTGGTATGACATATTTGAATTGACAAGCCTTTATTTCTTTATTACCAGAAGTATTAAAACAACAATGAATCCTTGCAGTAAGAGATACAATTTTCTTTTGGAATAGCAGGTGATTAAAACAGGAAAAAAGCTTTAGAAATGATCTGTTACCAACAATGGAAGGCAAGTACTACAGGGATCAACCGAATATTAGGACTGGAACTTATGTAGTTCATAATAGTGCTCCATTATATGGAAAAAAGGGCTAAAAATTAAACAACAGAGCAAATGCCACAAACTTCTTTAGGATAGCCATATCTAAAGATGATTTGTAGGTAAGAGACAGTGTTAGCTAAGTACAAAATAATGCACCTCTGACTATGTACACACAGTGACAGACTAATTTAGCTTTTATTACTTAGAGCAGAGGTTCAGAGGCCAGTGCAGGCAGAGCACTGACTACAACAGCTGCATGATCAGTAGGGGTTGGGGGGAAGGGAAGGGCAGGGAACAGGCACAGGGAAATAAAAAATAACTGTAAGAACAGAATATCGAACAAAAAGAAAATATAGACTTCTCAAATACAATCTGCTATGTATTTGTGCTTTAAGCTAGGATTTCTGTGTCCCAGGAGGACGCAGGGGGGTACTGACAGTCTTATAAAGGTAGAAAGGATAGTAAAAGGTTTGGTGCTTGAAAATGGGGAGTTGGTGAGTGTTTCTAAAGTCCTGTGCGTAAAAACTTTACAGGAAATGCTCATTTGCTAGTTATAAAATACAAGAAGAAGGAGAAATAAATTATCAGGCAGATTTTGAATTTTTTTAGAGAGCAAAAGCACTGCTTCATTTAGGGCATATCTAACTCATGAAAATTGTTATTGGGCCCTCTGAAGGTGTCAAATAGGGAGAGGTTCTTAGAAGGATTATGAATTTTAGTAGAGGGTTTATGATTCCAAAAGCTTCTAACACTGGGGATACTGACATTTATTAATCAGTTACTATGCTAAATATTAGCATTAAATTTGTCTTTTTGGACTCTAAGAAAGAGAAATTTTCTATAAAAATATTTCCCTTCCCTAAAAAAAATGTCTTATTACCAATATGGCATATATACATGCACAGATATTTCGGGCAAAGCACTATTCTGCATCACCATGCACACATAAGAACTTTATCAAGTATTACTCCCACGTTGGAACTGTATGTTAATTGTTAGATTGGAAGATATTTTATCAAATTTAAAAGAATTCTAACTTGATTAAGGAGGACAAGACCAAAAGTTACAACTGCAGTTGATGGACTATTGACATAATCAGAAATGTATCCTTGATACAAATTAGATATAAATGTCTTTAAGAGATTGCCATCAGTAATACATTTGCCACCTTGCTCCTTGTTCAGAGATGAGTGTCTGATCAAAAAAAAAGTTCATCATGCAGTCGAACATGTAATTAGACTGGTATTTTATTCCCACAGAGCTGTACAACTGCTAGCAATCACCTAGACTGCTAAAATACTGCCCTTGGCAAATAGAAGGTTGGATTTGTTCCGCATTTCCGGTCCAACCTTACTTGAAGAGATATCAAATTAAAAATAACATCTTTTCCTGTCAGAAATCTCTAATGCAGACATCCCAGGCAAGTAAAAGAAATATTGTCTGACTCATTAGCACCATCATAGACAGAGTAAACTCTGTTAAAAAAAAATACTGAAATATTCATGTCACCTAAAATTTCTTGCCCTGGCATATAAGTCTACCCAGTCATGAGTTTATCAGAGGAAAATGAGAAAGGTTGTCACTTTCATGGGCACTATAGATATTTTCTGGTTTAAATGCCAGGTAGCTCTCGCACCACCAAGTGTGTGACATAGTTATTTTCTACATGCTGAAAAATGCCATTACTCTTACACTACCTTTTTTACAACTTTTGTTTCTAAAATCCTTCTCAAATCTTCAGAATCTTCCTGAATGTCCTTATGTCTTCATTGAATTTTCTCAGGAGAACCTAACTTTATCCAATCTACATGAGCTTATCTAGATAGTTAATTCATATTACCTGTAATTTAAAAACTTGATTGGCAAAGCAAAGTTTTGGGGGCCAATTAATAGACTACTCAATGTGCCTGGAAAAACAAGTTAACCTTTTGGCCTACAAGAACCTCCTTAGGTCTTAGTGCCTCTATTTTCTTAATCTATCTCTATATCTATCTATCTATCTGTCTATCTATCTATCTATCTATCTATCTATCTATCTATCTATCCATCTATCGATCGAGAGATCTACATATACTTTTTTTTTTTATTTTGGACATTATGATGTTTTGGAGGAAACTAAAATAGAACCCCTACTCAGTAATTTATTTCAATCAATGTCTGATTTATAAATTTTCAAAAATGTCATTGCTCAGATCTTAAGCTGAAAAAACTTTGAAAGAAAGCACCATTGAAAGAATTGAAAGAATCTTTGAGATAGAAGTCTTCATAATTACATATTGACTGACTATCAGTAATCAAAGAGCATTTTCTTCAAATATCTTGCTTCCTGTGATTTTCAATTTAATAAAAGATAGCGATGTTCTTTAGAATAGAAATACTAAAACCGACAAAGGTTTCCTTTGCTCTCTTGAATTATCCTAGAGAATTTACCAGATTTGGTTGGAAGTGATCCACTGGTTAAAAACTTATCAGCCCCCTCCTCCAAAATGATTGAAACTTGTTTCACTCTAAAATGAGGGACGTCTTTAGTTTATTATTTGTAAAAACAGTATAAATAACCTGTCTTGGTTTACTACCTGTAGTAAACCTGTAATTAAACAGAAACAGCTTATGGGAACATTTCACAACAATGCTTTATTCAGTTCTTTATCATTTTCTTGACTGTGGTGCTACTTAATGACCTTGATATTAATTTTCAAAACTATTGATTAGCTTCAGTGCTAATTACACAAGACCATTTCTCATATTTTTTGTCTATGGTCCATAACTGGCAAGGGACACTGTGGTAATGGTGTTCAGACTGAAATTCAATCAAAGTCTTACTAACTAATCTTTCTGCCTGAAGAAAAACTTGAGACAGAATATCTTCAGACTAAAATGGAAAGTATCTTTTTCTGTATAGTAAATTAAGTAGATCTTCAATTCTAAGTGATGAATGCTGCTTACATTTCAGCAGACCTGTGTCCATATTTTATTAACAACTACTTTAGAAATACATGAAGTGGAAAAAAGTGAAACAAGTTGAATGAATAATACCTAAACAGAACTGGAGTTCATAACTCCTTAAATAATGAAATCATTGTGAATTATGAAAACTGAGAGCAACAAAGCAACAAAAGAACACCTTTCTTTTTCTTCCGTAATGTTATCATAACAATTACTGAAAGACTGGAAAAAGATCTAAGCATTATATAGGTACCTTAATGGTCTCTGTGGAGGCCAAATAGAGGTAAAGATATTATTATTATTTCTAGTGCAGGAGTTGGAGAAAATTGTTGAGAATTATGAATATAACTAAACTCTTCCTTTATCTTTAACTGAGGACTTCTGACAGATTTTTTTTTAAGAGTTTGCCTTCCCGTCTTGCAGCTTTTGTGAGTAAGAGAAAATAGTGAGCTGTGTCATGGAATCATAGAGTGGTTTGGGTTGGAAAGGACCTTCAAAGATCATCTAGTCCAACCCCCGTTTCATGATGTGGGATAGCTTTCACTAAACCAGGTTGTTCAAATCCCCATGCAATCTGGCCTTGAACACTTCAAGGGGCAGGACATCTTCCATTTCTCTAGGCAACTTGATTGTCTCATCATCCTTATCATAAAAAAAGTCTTCCTTATACCTGATAAAAACCTACCCTCTTTTCATTTAAAGCCTTTGCCCCTGATAAAAAGACCTCCATTTTTCTTTTAAGTCCCTTGTATATATTGAAAGTCTGCAGCGTGGTCTCCGCAGGGCCTTCTCTTCTCCAGGCTGAACAACTCCAACTCAGCATTTCTTCAGAGGAGAGGTGCTCCAGCTCCCTAATAATTTTTGTGGCCCTCTTCTGGACTTGCTCTAACAGGCCCACATCTATCCTGTGCTGGGGACTCCAGAGTTGTATGCAGTACACCAGATGGGGTCTCATGAAAGCAGAATCATCTTCCTCGACCTGCTGGCGACACTTCTTCTATGTTATGGTCCAGATTAAGAGCAAAAGACCATATCTTTATGTAAAGAATATCAACAAGAGCTAGACAGAGTAGCTTTTAGTTCAGAAGGGCTTAATGTTGATGTTACTGGCCTCATCATAAAGTGAAAGAATCTTATGTCATACAAAAGGAAATATCATTGATTAGAAATCTCTAACAGGATTAAGATATTAAATTAAATAAAGTAAAAGCACAATATGAGCAATTGAATCTATTGTGGTCAAATTATATTTGCTATATCATTTTAGAATCTTTATTCAACATGAAAGAAGGAATCCTCTGCTTAATAAGTAAGTGGCACCATTAAATGAGAGCCAGAAATCAATTAGAGGTCTAAGAGAATCATAAACAATTTAACAAAGTTTTGGATATTTTAATTGCTTGTGCTTCTCTTTTATAATCACTTTAAAACATAATTTCTCTTTTTCCAAGTGTCTGAACACTGTGTACATTCTCTTGGGAAATCTGAAGACAAATTAAATTTTCAATTATAAATACAAACATCTGTGTCAGAAGCACTTAGATTATATGATAATAAAAGACAAGCTTTATTGTTCATGTCTTTTTGTGTCTAAAAAACCAAAGCAGATATTCTTTACAAGCTTTCCCCCATCATATCCAACAAATAACTTTGCATATTAATTGATTCTTGTATCCCAAAAATGAAATGTCAAGTGAAAGTGATTTTTGTAAATACAAACATGAACAGCTGTAAATATTCCAAGCACAATAAAATACCAACTACCTAATTTCATTCCTCCTAGATAAATTTACTGAGATCCTATACCTACCATTAACAAACTGAATCATCAAAAAAGCCAAAAAGCTCAATTTCTAAATAAAATAAGCAAAATAGCTTTTGCACCACCCTAACAATTTACAAGAGAAAAGAAAATTTTCATTTTGTAATTTAAAAGACAACATCTTGGGGGGGCAGTCAGAATAAAAGCCATTCAATGCTTGGTCACAGTAACTACTGGGAATCAGCATCTTTCTAGTTCCTGATTTATCTAGAGCTTTCCACGTTTTATATGCCATTCAGATATGATCTGATTTTTTTAATTTTTTTTTTTTTTTTTTTTTTTAAGTAGAATAACATGGGAAAAAATGGCTAGGGGTTGGAAAACAAGAGTTCTCTGGAGCTGACAGTAACCCTTTTCCTTTCATGGATAGTTCCAAGTTGGGAAGTAGCATTGTGTGGATGAAGAACCTGTAACACTGCTTTGTTGTGCTATTTTAGATTTAGCAAAAGAAATCGCAGTCTGTTACTGAGCTGCTAGAATTCAATAGATAACATCAAAAAATGGGAGTGACGGGAATGAAAAAAAATAATTACAGCCTAAAGACAGAAAATTCTCACAGATGCAGTTTCCTAAAAGTGGACACCTTGTGGATAGTACTGCATCCGACCACATTGCTGTATGAAGTAAATATTGTATAGCTCAGCGCAGTAAGAAGTTTGAAATTTTGTATCCAGGTATAAATTTTCTATTTTCTGTGAATCCTTGGAGTCTGTGTACCACACTTCCCTGCATACTGTAACAGAATCTGACCATTCTAGGTTTTTGTTCCTTAGTTTATGATTATAGATTGTTGACATTTATGGTCTGAGGTTTATTCATCAAGTAGTGTAGCATTACATTAACCAGATTCTGAGTTCCTGAATTATACGTGAATCTAATGAAAAGGCTGGAGGGAAAGGAAATATGAAAAAAAGTAAGAAAAATGATGAGATATTCAACTTTTTTTCCGAAAGAAATGGAACAAATAACATTCTGAAACTTGCTTAAAACTTAATGAAACCTAAAAAACCCATAACATTGCAAGAATTAATTAAACTCCTCTGTGCATAAAATAATATATTTTTTCAAAGTGAAACAATTTCCAGACAGTTTCTTTCATTCTACCAATGAAAAAAACAAGTTATTTAAACAACTTGAGTTATAGCATTGCATCTGCACTGCAATCTGTCCAGGACATTTCTCTGTTTTTTAGTTTTGGTTGGTGGTTTTGCTTGTGGGCTTGGTGGGGTTCTTTTGTGTGTAAATCTAAGCTCCATAATTTGAGGTAGAAAAATTGCATTAAAAAAAAAAGAAAAAGAAGAAAACCTAATGAAAATCTTTTTGCAGAGTTGTAACAGAAGGACTTTTGCCAGGACCCATTGGGCAGTGCCATGTGGGCCCAAAAATAATTCTGACTTCCACAGACCACTTCAACTTCTCAGCATCCCTATGGCCTCCATTAAGCATCTGAGCTCACTTGGCAAACATGAAGATGTACCTCTACTTGTTCATATGATAATGGTAATTTACATACACATTCTCTGTTGCTTTCATCCCACTATGTGACAGTGAACTTCTAATTTAGCAGGAATACCTGCACTCTAGAGGTACATGATTTTCATATGTGCTTTGCATTGCATTACAGGACCAAGCCATTAAGTTTCATCTAGCCTACCAGTTCACTGGCTATGCTGAAACAGAGGTTTCAGCATAATACATATAAAAAACATGGAACAGTATCACAAGCAATACCACGATTTAATGCTGAGTGAGAAAGTTCATTGGAACTGGCATAGAAGAACGCTTGCATAGATACTGGTGTTATCAGGCAGCAAGGAAAATACTGGCTGAAGAACTTTGCAGAGTAGGTCTGACATGTACAGAAAGTCTATTTAACCACGTCTTTCATTCAAGTGTAAAATATACTTAAATCCTTTTCCATAATCTTTTTTTTTCTTTTCCAGGACAAGAAGATATCTTCAAAGACAGATGAAAGTCACAGTCCCTGCTAAAACTTCTTATGATCATGGGTGAGAGGTATTTCATTGGACAGATGTTACCATAGCATGTTGTTAACACAATGGGCATCAACTCCAGCTCTCTTCCCATGAGATTTGAAGGCCTGTGCAGTCATAGAGGTTAGAGGTTATATTACTTCCAGATTCCCGTCTTAAAGTGCTTCCTAGATGCCACATAGACTATGTAGGGTTATACAAGGTCCTGTGAGTCTGAAAGCCACATAGACTATGTAGGGTTATACAAGGTCCTGTGAGTCTGAAAGCATATGCTCCAGATAGTCCTACTGCTGTGATTATGGGCTTTAATTCAGCATAATTAACATGCTCTTGAATATGATCTTGTGCTATGTTTATGAGACAGAAAGCTATAGCCATAATTGCCTTGTATTATCCTTTAGCAATATCTATACACCGAGTTCAGAGCCTTAGCCATGCCTGAATAATGGAAGATAATACTAAAATAATTAGACCCCTGATCTTGCATTAAACAGCACAACTTGTAAGCTGTGTGTGACCTGCTCCTTTCCTCACATGTGTTCCAGTAACTAAAAAGTCAAACTTAATGTCATTGTGGAAAAAGTTTAGATATCATCTTTCTGCTCATGATACCTTTGTAAAGGTGGTAGGTGAAGAGGAATAGCAGAAGAGAATGACATCTCTTCAGGATAATAACTCTCCCCTTTACTTAAAAAGTGTTCTGTTTCCAAGTCTACATCATTATTTCCTGCATTACTTACAGCAGTTGCAATGGTTTTACTCTTTCCTCGTGTTTTTTTAAATTTTTTTATTTGTTGCCAGATCATATCAGAATATTAATAAGGACTATAACATGCAAGTATCTATTTACTCACGTTGTGCCAAAATGACCCAGGCATTACTTTTCCTTTTTAATCTATTACCACTATTGGTTATAAAATGTAATTTCATGATCACTTTAAGAGGTCTTTACCTGATTAATTTCTTCCTTCTGTAATGTTCTAATTTTGCTGTAGTTAACAGATTGACTTCAGTCTGAGTTTTATTTTGAATGTACTATGCCAGGGGGATAAGTCTTTCTGTGATATACATGCTTTCCTCCAGGAAGCAAACTGTGATCACAAAGCACCTCTGGAGTTAGGTTGCAACCAGACCGAGACACAGACAGGCACTACGTTAAGTGATGATGTCTGAACCTTTTACAGTTCTGAGACCAAAAACATTGTCTTCCTCTGATCTTGGTAAGCATTATCACCAAAGTTTTGAACAGGCCATCAGTAAGGCCTGAAAAGTTATGGGTGGAGGACATAGGTTTCTTTAATTTCCTGCTCCTCAACTGATTTAATATTACAAGAAATTTTCCTGTCCAGGGAAACATGCTGTGCAATATGAAAATTAAGAATTATGAGCATATTCTGGGACAGTATTGCTCTAAACCACGACACCCTTCTCTTCTAATGACCATCTTACCTGGTCTCTTTCCAGCCACCACCTCCAGTTCCTCACTGACAGTTCTCAATCAGCACGTCTCTTCCTTTTGGAATTTGTCTCAGATTCAACTTTGGCTTTTTAAGACCGGAAAACAACAGCTCTTCCCTCAGCTATAGAAATTTTTTCAAAATAACTTTTTTAAAAAATCTTTTTATGAATCCCTGCAATTAAATATTTATTGCACCATTACAACATTAAATACGAAATTAATTGGCAGTTAAATTACATCTCAACTAGCATACACTATAATTCAGAGATACACTGTATTGCAAAACAAAAGCAAAAATAAAACCCCACAGAGCCTCAAATAAAATAAAATAAAAAGTGAAAAGAAAACCAAACCAAAACCAGTATGCAGTTTGCTAATGACACATTTTTAAGTGAAGATATGTAAATGTTCTAAAAAATGTTATCACTGCAAGTGGTTACATTACTTTTAACAAAAAATAAATCCACCAAAAATTGTTTCACAAAAAGTACTTGACATGATGAATGACAGATTGGGATAGGAATTAAGTCAGAAGGAGATTTTTATTCATGTAAACTACTCAAAAACCTAGTACAGTGCTAATATTGCTAATCTAACTATAAAGGTCCAAAAAACTTCCTAAATTCATTGACTTGCATTTTGTAACGTAAATAACTACCCTTCTTACCACCTTTCTCCACCTCTCCCATCTTAGGTAAAACTCTTCACTTTGTCTTTATTTTCACATCTAAGGGGACTATTTGGCAACTGCTCTCCTGAAGTTATTCAATATACTTAAATAATGTGAATTAGCAAATTTGCAACTCAAGTCCAGTGACTATTTGTAAATGAGAGGCAAACAACAGGAATTCAACTCAAGATGTTCAGACTTCTTGTATTTCATTTTGTCTTTTCTGCACCGTGAAAAACAAATAAGATCTTTGAAGAGAGTGGGAGTTTCAAAAACACTGAAGGGAATATCAATACAACTGTAATGGCTGCAAAGGTGGGTTACTGCTGAGATGCTTTGCCTGCACAGAACATTTTTCATTTTCTGGAGATTCATCTGTTCGCATAAATGGCATCAATAAAAAGCTGAGACCCACCCTCAAATGTTACAAATGTGTATTGTAAAAAATTTACCTGAGTCACTGTTAGGTAAAGATTGAGAAGATACTGCCATCAGGCTGGCTATGACCACCAACACTTGTTACACCACGTGGTCATTTCCTGTTCAGAGAAAGCACCATTTTACCTCTGGTCCTCCTGACTGGAAAAGTGTGTTCAACATATATAGTATGGTCACAGCAACAGGTTGAGTTTGTAGCCATGATTTCCATTGCATGGACCAAGAAAAGGACTGCTCAGTGGGTACCCCAGGGCATCACCCATTACTTGATTTGCACTACTTTTTATCCCCTTTCCTTGACCCTTTATTTTGCCACTCTCCCACTTCTCTTTCTCTGAGTCAATTTTCTCTCAAATAAACAACCCACCAACAATTATCTTTATCACTGTTGTCTTCATTTTGCTGCATCCATACCCAAATTTAAGTCTGACACCACTATTTTGGCAGTTTCAGCTTTATGCGGTTTTATTGACAGGGTTAAACCAGTCCCTGCTTATTCTACAAGGCCCTGCATCCCTAAAGGGAGTGCCAACCCTTTCAGTTACATACTTCATTTATTTCTTGCATGACCCCTCCACTACCAGTTGTGCAATGCAGACATCTCTCATGGTGCTGTCTGTAACTGTGCACCTCTGACACCATCAGTCATCGGTTTTACATCCTCCTCTCCTCTCCCCTCACCTCTCCTCTTCTCTCCTCTCGTGTAATTTCCTGCATCCTGTTCAGCTGCAGCTTAACTCAGCCCAGAGCCTAGAACTCATCTTGTTATTCACTTGCAGCCCTAACATTTATTTTGATTTATCACAGGGTTTGACATCACAGAACTTTTTTGTAACCGATTAAAAGATAATATTGTTCAGTAGTATAGTTTAGTTATATATTTCAAACTTGCACACGCATACTGATCCCAGTAGTGAATTAGGTTATAATTAAATAAAAATATAGAAACTCTTTAAATTCCTAGCATTGATTACAAAGTAATTACTCCTTCTTTACAGTGATGCAAGAACTATGCAGTAATTCTACATGCACTAACCTTAAGCCTATAAGTTAGAAACATTCTCTCCAGCATCGAAGAACTGATCTGTTATGCTTAAGTTAAGCAAAAAACCTCATGACACATCTATAAACTACAAACTCACTGTGACTTGTGATAAAACATTGTTAAAGGACTGAAGAGTACAAGAAGTCCTGAAAGACTGCAACTATCTGGATGCCTACACTGGCTTACAAATTGCATAAATATTTGATTGACAGGCAATGGGAAGAATGTACAAGAGGAGAACCACAGCGTGTTTGCTTTATACTCCTCCGCCTAGGCAATAGCTATGGACTGTTTTCACAGATAGAGCCTTACGCCGGAGGAACTTTGGGTCCCCTTCTAGAGTTAACATTTTCAACATGAAGTCCACAGCCACTTGAGACACACCAGTTATTAGACAAAAATTGATTAAAAGTCAAAAACAACAGTCATGCAGTCATCACCCATGGACGGCTATACCCAGAGGCATTCTTTCCTTCTTCAGCTATTTAATTCTGTGTGAAATTACCCATAAGGATGATATCCACCTCGCCTTCCCAGGTAGGCAGGTAGTCATTTATATTGCCCTAAGATTTTTCTCATGTCCCCTGTAAAAACCCCATTTAAAAAATGTAAAAAATTGTGCTACCAAGGTAAGTATTCAACACCACTGAAATAACAAAAATTAGAAAAAAAATCACATTAAGTGATCATATGCTAATCACTAGTCACTAACAAGTGACTATACACTAATACCTTCTATTGTGGATAATATTAATATCAAATATCTGCTTACTTAAATAAATTTATTATTTTGAAATATCTATGTCTCTTCCCAGCTTATTCCTAATGTTCACTCCTGCCCTTGAAATGCACCACAAATTGCCGATTAGCTTAGAAAATATGTTGCTGTTCAGGCATGTGTAAACACAATAGCTGATTTCCTTATATGTCGTACTCTTTGTTTATGTCTGTTTCATACACACAAGCACATCTCTATACTCAAGAATTCTAAATACTAGATACTGATAAAAAAATTCTATTTATTCTATTTTTTACAGTCTTAAATAATAGAATTAATTCTATGTGTTTGTAATGATGAATGATGAATTCAATTCATAAAAGAGACATCACTAATAGACAGAATTATTATTCTTTAATATGGAAAAATTGATGTAATACAGAAAAAAATCATATGACTATTATTAAATCTTGTTTAGATAATTTATTTATACAGTGATTTGCAGAGAAAAAATGCAAAGTTATATTGGGAAGCTATGTGGAATGTACAATGAATCATGCCCTCCTACAGCCAGTTCAACCACATTACACAGACTCCCTTATACTGAGAACCCATCTGACCTACTTAAAACTCATTTACTGTGATGCAAAGGACTGCAAACTACTTCTTTCAAGTATTCTGACTTGAAAACTGACAACTAGCATAGATCAGTTTATAGTCCCGTACCATCCCCTTTTAGTTCGTGCACTTTGGTTGGCCCTTAAAGCAGAGCTGCATTAATGGGTACATATTGCTACATTAAAAAATAAAATGTAAATTTAATATATACAAACCATTAAGGTGAAAGGTTAGGGGTAACAAGTATTGCTAAGTGAATATGAATACGACATTGTAGTGCAAAACCACTGAATTTTTTGCAACTGGGGACAATAAGAGCAAGATTGTGCTTCTAAATTCTGGAAGCTAACACCCAACAGGAGCAAACTTCCACTTGAGACATGAAGTAATAGAATAGGGGAGTTTTTATAGTCAAATATTTATTTTCAAACTCTAAATTTATGCATTTTGATATATTTTCTAGGGAGAAACATTAAGAATATTTCTTTATTAAGAAGTTATGACATCATTATATAAGTATGCTTTGAAAGCATGAATTAAAATTGTTTCATTTAAGTAGTTTATCCCTCCTCATTACTTCAAATTATCACTTAAAATGAGCAGACATTTCACTAAGAAACTCAAATCTAAATGGAGTACTTTTTTTTTTTTTTTTAACCTAATGACTTTCATCAGTATGAGACATTGAAACTTTCATTTATGCCATTAGTTTTTAATTTTGGTAGATCTCCATCATAACTCTGCTATGTATGCATCACAGTGTTTCCTCTTTAAAATGGATATTATACCTCTTGAAGAAAGGTTAAATCAATCTGAATAGTAACAAAAGTCATTTAGATTCAGACATACAAAATGGAAACAGAGACATGCAAGAGCAGCTTGTAAAATATTACGGATTTATGTCCCAACTGGCACAAGAAGTTACATTTGTGTGACTTACAAAGATTGTAACTCTTCTTTTGTACATAAGTGTTATAACACTAATAACTGCTTGGAACGTACATCCTGGAAAAGATGTTTCCAGTTTGCCTGGCTCTTTTAAGGGCTGATCCCGCAGCTGTTATGAGCTGACAGTAGCAGCACAAGCAGCATTTAAATCAACAGGAAGGACATGGGAGGAGGAATAAGGACTACAGAAGAATCCATTTGCTAGAAATCACAAATTCTATCTACTCAACTATTACTGAAACAAACCATTCTTCCAGACATCCACAGTCTTTAAAACATATAATTTTATCAATATTTACCATTCTTGTTTGCCTATTTGCATTTAGCGTGCTTTTTGTGATTTCATTTTGGCAGAATGAGTGACTGTCAGCTTTCATTTTGAATTTCTGGCCCCTGTAATCAGCATAATACGTATGAATAACCAAAATTGCTCTCTCATTCATTCCTTCTTACTTAAGCTGTTCCACTTTGTTTATATAAATGAATATTCATTAGGTCAGAGAAAGATACTAACTTTATAGTTTACTGGTAATGGCACTCCCCTTGAATATAAAAGACAAAGGTTCAAAGTTAATGTTTGAAATCAGACAAAGAAGAAAGCGACTCAACTGTCTATGTAGTGACTTTTTCTGGTGCTCACTTGACAAATCTGCTAGTGTTTGTTCAAAACCACCCATGAAACTTTCCTCTGTCATGCACATCCAGTGTATACTTTAGGAACTGGAAAACTTTGCTGAGATTATCTTTTAGGGAAAGATAATTTTACATTTTCACATGAGAAGAGAAAGGATGAAGACCTATTTGTACAGAGATTTTCTGTATGTCATTGTGAGGATTCTCGAAATTAGGAAGGGAGTTTATTATCATCCTTCTCCCATTCTCCAGCTGTATTCACTCCATGAGCTTCTGAGAGTAACACAGAGTGGCACACGCTCATTTCTTGGAGATTTAATTTTCTTTTCTCCTACTCTTGGCAATGTTCTTCATTGTATACAATTTTATTTAAGCTGAGACAGTAAACTACTTTAATGTCCCTCCTGTAAAGTTGTTTTAAATTAAATTTCTCTTGAGCTCTGTATGCATTTTAATCTTGGGAGTGTTTTTCTTTGTTTATTTAGTTAGAAAGAACAGAAAAACTACTGAAGCATTATTCTATCAACTTCTGAAAATTAGAAAAACAGTCAGGATTATTTGCAGAATCTCATTTGTTGATGTTGAAGACTCATGAGCCAGCTCTGTAACATTTAAAATACTTGATAATTTTCTCTACTTTCTTTTGAAATACATTTTCAGTTCTACTGTGTAAGAAGAATTTCATTTGTTGTGCATCAGTATTAAAGTTTAGAACATGAGCATGAAAATACCAATTGTAGATGAAGAAGGTTGTATAGTTCATTTGACTTAGATGCCTGATTTTCCTTCTTCTCTTGGAGCTGACTAATTCAAGCATTTCTTAAGTGCTAGAATGAGTGTAGAAGCAAACCCTAATTCTGGTTAGATAAGCATAGTTCCTATTATAGTTTAGAAAAACTTTACTAGGATAAGAGAAGAGCAAAACAGCAATTCAAAAATATGTGTTGCTTCAGTCCCAGACACACACTCAAGTTAATTCTTGACAAGCTAGACTTCAAAAACCATGCAGATGTTCTTTAGTCCTTCAAGAGAATTCTTAATCAGATCCAGGGCATATATATATTATATGAAGATATACATGTCAGCAAGTTATGAATGTCCACATTATATAAAAAATTCTGTCCGTGTATTATTTTCTCCAGTGTGAAAGAATTAGTACCCATTCAATGTAGTTGATTGTATCACTTTTTATCATTGATTTACTAAATATTTTGTAATAACAGAATAATAATAGTTCCTGAGTGATCTGTAGGGACATATGACTTTGAAATTTTTAAAAAATATATATCTAGTATGAAAAGATTGCCTAATCTCTGTCTCTTTAAGGAGTTATTCAGTTTTAATCTCTCTTTTCATAGTTATCTAGCCAATATTCAGTTCTTCCTTATGGCCTGTTTGTATAAGCAAATGTACACTTAAAAAATATTGTGTGCCCCAATGGGTACTTGTGTCATCATCCAATTCAAGCATCTGCCAGGATCAAGGATTTTAATTCCTCTTCTTGAGACTGAATTGCTGAGAATTGCTCATCAAAGATGACTGTAACCGTCACAACAGCTTGAACACTTGTCCCAGCAAAAGTAAAATTGTCACTGATGAGGGAAATCTTCTTGATAAATTATTTATATGAATTGCTTTATTCCTCAAAGTCTCTTTGTTTTATTGTATAATCATTAAAATATTGACTCAAATTTTTTACACCTCTTTTTAAGAAAGTTTCAGCTTTCCATTTTGCTAATGAAAGACAGTCTGCTTTTATCAATCAAGAGGCCTCACTTAATGGCCCTAGGCAACATATCGTCCCAGGAGAAACAACTGCTAATGGGCAAGAGAAGTTAAAACTGATTACTCAAGCTTTAACAAGAATTAGAACTGAACCCATCAAGAAGAACCAAGAGTGATATTGTCTGCAATATGTTATCCTCTCAATACTGTGTCCATTGGTGAACAGCATCTAGGTGTTTAAACAAGATGCTTATTTTCTTCAGGTTTTGATTATATTAGAATACACTAAATGATGATAATTGACATTATATATCAAACTGTGCTTATAGAAACATTAAAATTCAGTGTAAAAAGTGCTGAAAAAACATTAATTGAATTTTTATTTAACAAATATATTTTCATAGCTAGTTGTAATAATCTACAAAAGCCCAAATTTGAAAAAGTTTTAAATTACTGATGAATAGCCTGATAGAATAAAGCAGATCTCTTGCAGGAGTAACTGCAAGTATACCTTTTCTTTAATACAAGGGAGAAACATACTGACACTTAGAAAATTCTTAAGATGGTATTACGGCTGAGATTTATTCACATTCACATTCAAGTGCGCAAATGTAGAAGTCTATAGGGGCTCTATATATATCAATTCTGCATTTAAGATCCTTATTGTCAATTGAACCATTTTCTAGACTGCTTCTAACTATAAAAACCTGGCGAAGGTTTAATTTGCTTGCCCACATCTAAACATTTAGTGCAGTATGGACTGACTTTAATTCTCTTGGTTGGGGTTTGTGTTTGCTTACAGAAAGGTACAGGTTACCTTCCAGTCCTGTGTCATATCCTCCGAGGGCACTAGTTACTTGCGTGTAGACAATCAGACTTGAACCCTTGACCTTGACTTCAGTGAGAGTTTGGACTCTAGCTGAGATAAAGCCTAAATTTGGAATGTGAATCAGAAGGCTGTTACAAAGATTAAGAACAACGATTTATATGAGAAAACCAAACTAGAACCTGCTTTCAGGCTGGCTTTAAATCCATTTATCGTCTTTGTAGCAGTTTAGTTGGCTTTTTTTAATGACATAGAGGATGGGTATTGAGTGCACCCTTGGCAAATTTGCAGACGATACCAACCTGAGTAGTGTACTTGTCACACCTGAAGGACAGGATGCCATTGAGAGGGACCTGGACAAATTTGAGAAGTGGGCCATGGGAATCTCATGAGGTTTAACCAAGTGCTAGGTGCTGCATTTGGGTTGGGGCAATCTTCGCTATCAATACATGCTGGGAGATAAACAGATCAAGAGTAGTTGTGCTGAGAAGGACTTGGGGATGCTGATGGATGAGGGGATGCATATGAGCTGGCAGTGTGCACTTGCAGCACAGAAAGCAAATCTGTCCTGGACTGCATCAAAATCACCATGGCCAGCAGGTCGAGAGAGGGGAATCTGTCCCTCTTCTCCGCTGTGGTGAGATCCCACCTGGAGTACTGCATCCAGCACAGGGGACCCCAGCACAGAAAGATCATCGACCTGTTGGAGTGAGTCCAGAGGAGGCCACCAAGATGACTAGAGGAATGAAGCAGCTCTCCTACAAGGAAAGACTGAGATAATTGGATTTGTTCAGCCTGGAAAAGAGAAGCTTTGGGTTGACCAACCTGTGGCTTTCCAGTACTTGAAAAGAGCCTACAAGGAAGATGAAGGAAGACTATTTACAGGTGCATGTAGTGACAAGAGAAGGGGGAATGGCTTCAAATTGAAACAGAGTAGGTTTAGATCAGATATTAGGAAAAATTTCTTTACTGTGAGAGTGGTGACGCATTGGAACAGGATGCCCAAGTATGTTATGGATGTCCCATTCCTGGGAGTGTTCAAGGCCAGGTTGGATGAAGCTCTGAGCAACCTGGTCTAACCAAAGGTGTCCCTGTCCATGGAAGGGGGGTTGGAACAAGATGACCTTTAAAGTCCCTTCCAACCCAAACCATTCTATGATCTTCTGAAGATGTATAATATGACAAATGGTCACTCATGGACAGACAATGAAGTCTTCTGTTGTTAATACAAACCTTGTGAGAACTTTTAAATGGGAACAATCTGTGTAAGCCCCAAACTCAAAAATTTAGTTTTAGTCTTTATAGCAATAGTACCATGTGTGATATATTTTTCATCCCTTTTCCCCCTAAAGTGAGGATAGTACTTAACACTACAAATTCTTTTATTCTATTCTTCCATAGTCTATCCAATGATCTCCAAAATTCTGTTAGAAGGTAGCAAAAATTTATGGCCCCAGTACACTTCTTGTCCTACTTCCCAGTATTTCTCTGGGGTCCCCATAATGTGTCTTTTTTCCTGCTGCCATAAGTCAGACCACTTCCTTGATTTTCAAAAAACCCAAACCAGAACAAAACAGAACATGGGAGGGACATCTGCCTTCTTAGACTGATATACATATATATATATATATATATCCAAAAATTGTACATGTTGGGTTCAAATTAATTGCATTTAGAGAGGCTCAGAACGTTTTTGTTTGTTTGTTTGTTTGTTTTGTGGTTTCTTTGGTTATTTTTTTGGCATTTTGTTTTTGGTTTAGGGTTTTTTTTTGCTTCTGTTTTTGCTCTGTATGTGAGCCAAAGGGCACTATCTCATTAATGACTTTTTTCTCCGTGACCATAATTAAGGGTCACTAAGCCTATCCTGCAGTTCCTGAGGGACAAGGGATTTCAAGGCAGTATGAACAAGTACGTTAATATCTGATTAGAAGACAGACTTGACCTTGGTACAGAGAGATGTTTTCATGCTCAGCTATAGCAATGCTGATACTTTACCATATTTTCTCTTAGGAATACACAGCATTTCAGAGCTTGAACTCAATAATTGGAGGTGTTTGATCCCTAAAGATACGTAGTCCACACACACACCTCTGAAGATCCTTCACCATTCAGCATATTCAGAGTTCTTTACAATTAAACAGTTCCAAAAAATCTATGGCAAGTTTAGACCATTACTATAAAGTATTTTAAAATACAATTTGATCCTTTCTGATTTAAACAAAGTTAAAAAAAAAGTCGTTATTTTACTAAATGATACTCAGTTACTTTTTAAAAGACAGAAATATTATATTCAAAGATTATCATTAGTTTTTCTGACATTTCTTCCTATTTCTTTTCCTTAGAAAATGAACAGTTTGCTGAGCTTGTCATAGCCAAAATAAAGTGTTGCTCTATCCTTTCTGGTTCTGCAAAATATTGAAGTTGTCACTTTTTTCACAAAGACTATAGACATGTTGTTTCCTCCTACCTTTCACATTAGTAAAGATAACTAACCAAAAAGAAATAAACAAAAGAAGTTTTAAAATGTGTTCTCTATCAGCTATGTAGTGGTCAAGGAGATGACTCTCTTCTACTGAGATGCATGACACTCTATAAGTAGACATTTTTAGTCAAGAAAATAGATGCCTCAGATTTTGACAAATCTAGCACTTTATACTTTTACACCCATATTTTCTTAATATAAAATTATTAGGTACATATCATATTGATTTTTGAGCCCTGCTATTGTAAAGATTTATGCACATGCTTTAAGCACTCCAAGTAGAATTTTCTGGGAATACTTAGAGTGCATACAATTAAACACAAAATCAACCTCCAGTATAGTACTTTGCGTTGTTTCAATCAGCTTTCAACACTGCTGAAAGTTTTCAGCTCTACTTATACCTAAGACTTGGTTTTCATTCAGGTTTCCTTTGCCTAAAACTTTGCTGTACATACAAGTTTTCTACTGCTATGTCACAATAAATAATCTGTTTTTACATTTACTTTTTTAAAATTATTTTTATCTTCTTTATTCTTAGCAGTACAAAGAGAGCAACAGCATAATTATGTCTCACAGAGACAGTCTTTGACCCAGAGATTTTAAACTTTTGATCTAAGGCAAAGAAGTGACAAAATAAAACTAATTTATTCTGTTTTCTTTTCAAACAGCTATTAGATTACACAGGGCTAGGTTCCAAATGCTCAGCAACATAATATAGCAGCAAACATGTTTTCTGTTTGGGATTAATGGAGAAGTTTATTTCCCTTTAATAGCAGAGCATATAAACTATATGTTTCTTCTCGTCATTTCACGTGAGACATGGCCTAAATTTTCACAGTTGTAAGAAGGAGTGGCAGTATCTCAGCAGACATTTTAAACCACTGGATAGCAATAATTATGAAGCTTTTTCTGAAACATCACTTTGCTATGTACCTCTAGGGTTATCATGCTTCCTGTCAGAGAATCCGTGAAAAAAAATAATAATAAAGATTGTACTTCCTAAAAGAGAAGAAATTTCTTCTGTTTGCAACAAAGTCTAACCTTAGATATGCTTGTATGGTTCCTTTTAAACCAGTAGAAGCACTGCATGTGCTTCCAAGAGCCAACCTTGTGCTAGGTTTGAGACTATGGATTTGATTTTGCATTTATTGGTGGTGCTATTGACATAGCATCAGTTGTTTTCAAATGCACATTACCCCTATTTGTGGCAATGAGTCCACCACACACAGGGTAGAAAAGTCCTGTCAAGGATGGACTGGGGAAGAAAGAGAAGAGAACAGCCGGAAAGTTATAGAAACAGAAGGTTTTAATATTGTTTACACAGGTTTACAAGGATGGCTTTTTGTACTGGACATAATCCCTGTTCCTTTGCCCCAAACCCCCCTGCAAGATGACTGTTGGGCAGGGAAGTTTCCTGGCAAGGTGTCTTGGTCTCCCT
>JAWWES010000001.1:94388632-94424352 GCA_035583135.1 Lophotriccus pileatus
TTGGTTGTTTCCTGATCCTCCTGAAGCCTATATAAGGCCCTTGCCTTCAATAAAATTTCTCTTTCGCCCGCCTCTGTGTGTGGTCTGTGCGACTCCCTGCGGGGTTTTCCTGGGCCACGTGCAGGGAGGCAGGGTGGGAGAGCACGTCCTCCAGATACTAGGCCTAAACCCAGGCCTGAGGGCTCCCCCTTCTCCAATCCACCACCGTGACCTATTAACTTTTCTTCAGAAATAACAAATAATAGGTCTAATTGTACTGTTATCAAAGTCCACATTAATTCACTACCAACGTAATTATGGGTAGAATTAAGTGCAAAAAAGGAAAAAGTTTTCCTTGCTTTTCCATTTTAAACTGTGTTTATGTTTAATTTAGAAATAATCTTTTCTACACTAGAACCAAAAAGAGACTCCTTTCTTCCAAGATTAACATTCAAAAGGAAGTGCTATAGGTTGTCCTATATTCCAATATGGTATGAGGAAAATGTAACTGTCCAGACAAATAGTAATATGAAGAGCTACAAAATGTGTATCTTCCCTGGGTTTAACAACCCAGCTTTAACCAACACAACATATAAACAGGCAGACAGATCAACTCATTAGCATAGTTCAAAATTTGAAGACTTTTTTCAACAGTTAAATTATATTTTGACAGGATGCACAACTCCATTTTGAAAATAATCAACAAGTAAGAAATATGATTTACGAAATTTGACTTCCAAAGTAAAGAGTAATGGTATCACATAAGTTTAGGAGAAAAATTAGAAGATCTTGTCTCTCCCTTTTCCTCTACTTCCCCCACCATCTGAACCTCTCCTAGTACAACTTAAGGCGATTTCCTCTCGCCCTTTCACTTGACGCATGGCAGAAGAGATTGCCCACCTCCCCCTACCCCCCCCGCCAGCCTTGCTGCCACCAGGTACTTGTAGAGAGCAATGATGTTCCCCCTGAGCCTCCTCTTCTTCAGGTTAAACAACACCAGTTCCCTCAACCATTCCTCATAAGACATGTTTTCTATACCCTTCACCAGCTTCATTTCTCTTCAAGCTTTTCTTCTTTAGGCTAACTAGTACCAGTGACATCAACTTTTCCTCATCTCTTTAAATGTTTTATAAGTGATGTCCATCTGCATTTACAGTGAACAAAAGGGTGGAATTTTGCATATATTTTGACTGAATTGCTTATTAATCTTTGTTTCTAGTGTTTTTCTTACATCTGTCATGATCTCTCTGATTTCAGTCCTGTCCTCCAGCATTCCTACTGTCTTTCCTGATCTGCCTTTACCTAGAAATTTAGTACAACAGAAAGCAAGTCAGAGATAAAGCTGGGAAAATGAGATCCAAGACAGAACCCTGAGTGGCATCAGTCAATACATCCTTTCAGTTTTATACAAGTAATTAGCAACTCTTCTCTGTTTCTCTCACTTGCTTACAAGGCTTAAAACAGAATAGGTCTGAAATTCAAAATATGTGGCAACTGTTTCTTCTCTAAACAGTTGTAGCCTTATCATGAAAGCAAACGAAATTAACTTGGCATAATTTGTTCCTGACAAACATGTTGATATTATTTATCTCCTTGTTATTGGTATACACAAAAAATATTTTTTTCAGTTGTCTGGAAAAAAGTCTGTCTTATCTGAACTTTCTGGTGTAATGGGCCATGGGAGGTGCCCCCCAACCTTGTTACTCTACAGTTTTCTCATTGCCTTGTTGGGTTACGTTAATCAACAGCTAATGACAAATACAAAGTTAAGCATATGTAAAATGCATGCTCAACTCATGGACCATTTAACATTACCTTACAACAATCTTATATACATTTTTTTATTATTGTTTTCCTAAAAATAATCAGTCTTAGAAAATGTTCCTTATTTTTATGTTGCATACAATATGGGATGCAGAGATTTGAAGTTACTTGCTTAACTGGAATGAATCGCTGGTCATATATCAAATAGTTATGTGAAGGATGGGACTTCATCTCACCTAATTACAGAATTTTAAGAATGTGGCAGCCAGGCTCCCTCTATAGGCACTGGAGAGAGAGGGCCTGCTCAAATGATTTGTCATGATTTGATTTACACCTCAATTGTTAATCTCCACTGACCAGAGAAGTAATTTTTATATGATGTTTGATGAAAATGTCAGAGAAATGAATGCCAAGATGTAATGTGAAAGGTAGTACTTATCTCAGCTGATAAAAGATGGAACTAGATACACCATTTAGACATTCCTAGCCTTCATGTTTCATTTTGAGGGAATTTGCAATGCTTCAACAAGTTTCATGAAACGCGTAAAAATATCCTTTAATAAGGTAAAACTGCAGATAATCTTGAAATAGAATGAAGATAATATTTTTGATAATTCAATAAAAATATCTGATGTGGTGTCAATACATAAAATACTCAGAAAACCAACACAAAATTCTTCACTATTACTGGAAATATTTGGGTGTTTTCAGTACCCTTACGTAAAAGTTTATTCTTAGGCTTTCAATTCAAATTTTAATTTTCATTCATAATTTTGTGTTTTGCAAGATCTCTCCCTACTCAAAAGAAGTTTGGCCTTGAAATGTCAACATTAGCAAACTTAAGTATACCTTTTTTTTTATACATTACTGTTAAAAGATGTGTCTGTGCTCCTTACAAGGCTTCACAGTTATTTCATTGCTATGGAATGAAGAATTAAAATAACCTTCATCTTCTCCATGGCATCATTCTTTTGTGTTTGGTAATAATCTGAAGCATTTCTGAGGGTATGAATGATACTCTTAATCATGACTTGCAAATGTCTCCATCACACTGCCGTGATGCATTCCAGAAACTAAAAGAGAGAAAATAATGTTAACCAAGTTGTTCATATTGAACAAGAAACAGGATTTCCTTGTAAGAGTGTTGGCACAACACAGCTGTTTACAGCATAACTTGTTAGGATTGCCAGGGTTGGAAATACAGGAAATTCTGTTAAAATTAATATTGTAGTACCATGTCTTAAAAAAAAAAAAAAAAAAAAGTACAGTGCATTTGAATCTACTGCTTTAGAAATCTTCTTCCTAGAGGGGAATGTGGGAGTCTTGAAATGCCCCACCAGAGTTTGATTCCAGATTCCCTTGAGATGCTGTGCCAGACTCCTCTGTTCCTTCTCTTTGATGCATTTGGTTTTGTAAAACTTGCAGTATATTATTAATAAATTATATAAAGTAAGAAATAGGGAAAAAAGCTATTAAAACATTAATGCCACATCAAACTTACACATTAAGTAGATAGAAATAAGTAAGTTCTGCTTAAAGTAATTTTTTAAGGTTTTCTTACCAGAAGAAGTTTGTGAGAAACTTTCTAACAAGCAGTGTTGTATTTGAATAAAGGTTTTTCTGGTAAATTTTATTATCTGCTTTCCTTAGTTTTTTGAACATCTACCAGTCTGTAGCCTGCATCATGTTACTTAGAGAATACAAACAGAAATGTCACCCAACTATATGATATACACAAGACTGGTTTCTGAAATTTGTTACAGAAAATTCTTAAATGGAATAGTCTTCAAACTATATTTAGATTTATTCAGTTTTGCTGATCTTTGTTAAAATTGAGCCAAAATCCACAGCAGTAAAATCAGTTCCTCTGATATGTGTTGGACATTTTGATTTTCACATGTCTATTAAGGACTTGATTCTCTTGTGCTGTTGTTTCCACCTGTGCAAAGCAGATATCAGCTGCTGTCACTTTGACTAGGGAGTACTTTGCACAAGAGGCACACCAGAAGAAAGTAGACATGGATTATTAGTATGAGGCCTGTTCAATTAAGTGAAACCCCTCTTGGAGTAGGAAACTGTTTGCTATGGATAAAAGTGTCAAAATGTAGTTCACGCTGACTTTTTTTTTTCTTTTCTGTGCAGGTTTACAATTACTTTGCATCACCAGATCATTGTAAATCAGCTGGAAATTGTAGACAAACCTGGACTACATTTTTACAAATGGTGTTACCATAGAAGATATAATCCATCACAGGAATGTATCATCAATTATTCCTTCAAAGACTCCTTGATCCACTTTGTAGCTTTTCTCATAATCTTAACTCTCATAAAGGTAGTTATAGATAGTTATAACTTTCATGAAGATATAATTATTTCATTTGGTCCAATGGAAGATTAACTTTGCCACTTAAAATTATTTTTTTCTGGATGAACGTTAATTGAATGAAATAAATAAATAAAAGTAAGTTACTGATTTAATGAACTTATATTCAGGCTCATACCTTGGAGGATGTACAATGTCTTGTAACTAACAGGTTCCAAAATTTCACTTTGAAAGCTGGTGCCTGAATAAAAAGATGGATTTTCTGTTTGCCTAGAACAGAAAAAATAATGTACTTTAGCTGAACAACATTTTTACCAGAGAATAGTTAAAAAATTTAGTGCTGATATTTCACATCTATAACTTCTCAATTATCTTTAAAAAGCATCTAAAATTTAGTAGTCATAAGATTTGCCTCTGTGTGTGGTAATAGCTACTCTCCCATCTGTTTTGTAGACACTATCTGAAGACATTGTTTATCTCAACACCTCTCTCTAAGGAAGAGTACTTTTAAAAGAGTCATCTCTGATGTTGAGCACTCAAAAACACAGAGATCTAATACAAAGAAGGGAAAAGAAAAATTTTCAGCTATTTCTCAGAACAGCCAACGTTTACTTTTTTGGAAGTACTAACTCTTGTGAAACATACCACATCCAAGAGGGTTAAGTTTTAACACAGAATAAATTACTTAAGAAGGAGCATTTGATCATGTAAGGGAAGAGCATGTTACACTTCTTATATGAAAAATGGACTAGGACACCATTAATATCTGTCTCCACAATTTTGTTAGATTTTTTTTCTTTATACTTTTATTAAACAATCTTTCCCTTTCTTACTTGAGTAACGAAAGGATGGGAAAAAAGTCAGCTTGTGATAGAGGCTGTAAGAGAAGGACAGTGAGTTATAATGCATTAAGAATGTAAAAACCATTCAAGCTTGCAACTGGGTTACTCTATGTCCAAGAAGTACTTTTACCTGAACGCTCTCACCTAAACAACTCATATGCTGTGAAGGAGAGAAACTTTTTTCCTGGTTGTCTTTGCAGACTTTAAGGAGGAATACTGAAGCAAAACTTATTCCTTTTGACAGCGTCTAGAAAGGCATTCCGAATCTTTACTACCTGCATACTTTTGAAGATTCAAACAAGTAAATCAATCATCTGGTTTCTTTTTTTTCCATATTAACAAAAAATAAACTTTAAATGCACACTTCTTAGTGGGGCCTGTTTCTATGGAAGATTTTGTCTATCAAACCTCACCAATTTAAAAAATCTTTTAAAATTAAGTCAGAAGTTTGGAATTAAAAAAAAATGTCATAAATTCCCTATTTTATTTAAATAAATAAATTTTAAAAGTATTTTTAAAAAGTGACTGATGTAACAGGCCTGCACATGTTTGTGTTTAGTGTTAAATCTGTCCATAATTATAAGCCCCATTGAAATCATTGCTGTTCTCAATAAAGAACTGAGTTTTGACAACAGTTACAGAAAGTTGGAAACAGGAAGATTGAACAAGAACTGTTGTCCAAGTCATGTAAAAAAACCTATGAAATATATTGGTCAGTCTAAGTGGAGATGGTGTATAAGGAAAATTTTTCTTGTTAGTGTGCAAATAATAATAAAAGGAAACATTTTAGAATGGCCTCTACAATTTTTGTCATGCTTATTTTTATAATTAGATACTTATGTTTACCAGGTAAAACTACATATGCAAATCAGGAACCAAATCCTTCAGAAACCTTTGTCAACCCTTAGGAATCAGGTTTCCCTACTCCAAACAATTGTTTCAAGTCTTTAACTTAAATAGCTGCTTATTTTCATAACCTTGCATGCATTTTTAGTAAATTTTTTTGGTATTAATTTTTAAGTATGAAATATACAAACAAATAAAAAAAATGTGAAAAATACAATAATTTGTTCCTTCTGTAAAAAAAAGTAACAATTTAACTGCTCCCTACAATTAGTAACTAGTTATTGTGAGTGATTGTTAGAAATGAACTTAGGAGGAAGGTGATAATCTTATCACTATGCAGATAAGCAATCTGCATATGATATCGTTCCACAGTGACTGAATTACTGTGCAGGAATGTAACCCAGCACTGAGAAATCATATATGTCTACACAGTGCACTGTGAAGCAGCATGGCCACATAAGACACAAGCATGCAGCAAAGCACCTATTTCTAATCAGAACTAATCAGCCTGCAAAGGATGCTGCAATAGTTCAACTATCCTACCTCTGCAGCAGGTTATGCTGAGGTATCCCTGTAATAGCACAGGCAATAACAGAGACAGCTGGGGGAGGCAGATATTTTTGCAACAATCACTGGGTTCTCCTTCAGGAAGAGAAATGGTCTGTTATAAACCTCATGAAGGTCGACAAGAGCAAGTGCAAAGTCCGACACCTGAGGAAGAACAACCTGGGCACCAGTGATGGGGGACACCCAGCTGGAAAGCAGTTTGACAGAAAAGGCCCTGGGGGTTCTGGTGGATGTGAGTTGAACATGTCCTAGTAATGTGCTCCTTCTGGGAAGAAGAAGAATGGTATCTTGGGCTGCATTAAACAAAGTACTGAGTGCAGGTGGAGAATGGTGATCCTGTCTCTCTGCTCAGCAATGGTGATGCCAAACCTGGAGTGCTGTGTCCAGCGCAGGGCTCCACAGTGCGAGAGAAAGAGACATTCTGGAGACAGTCCAAAAAAAGGGCCCAAATATGATTAAAGGACTGGAGCATCTCTCCTATGAAGAAAGACTGAGAGACTGAGATGGTTCAGCCTGGACTAAAGAAATTTCAGGCAGGATCTCATCAGTGGATATAAACATCTGAAGGGAAGGTGCAAGAAGGATGCAGCAGAGGCAACGGGCGCCCACCAGAGGTTCCCTCTGAACATCACAGATCACTTTTTTTCTGTGATGGTGACTGAACACTGGTGCAGGTTGCACTGAGAGTTTGTGAAGTCACCCTCCATGGAGATATTCAAAAGCCATCTGAACATGGTCCTGGATAATCAGGTGGCCCTGCTCGTGCACAGAGATTGGATCAGATGACCTCTGGAGGTGCATTCCAATCTAAACCAACCTGTGCTTTTGTGAATTTTTTAGAAAATCTTCTAATTTTTATACAAATGTACATTTTCAAAAGTAAGCCTACTGCATCCATTTGAACATATGAAAATGTCAATTTCTGATTGTTTCTGGTTCATTTTTCCAGATCTGCTGGAGCTGCGGACTGTGTATCACTATCAAAGTCTAAAGTTTTATCTGGATTTAAGGACAAGAACGTAACTCCACAGATAAAACTATCTAAGTTTCCACACTCTGTGAGAATTAAAATTCAAGTTTTATTTTCTGGATTAATTATTTCTTTTTAAACATTGACTATTGCTTCAGTTAGCACAGCTCTTTGATGCAGAATGTTTTGCTATAGGCTAAGTAAAGTAATTTGCATCATACTTTCAGGCTCAAAATGCTTCCTTTTCATTATCATAAGGAATGGGTTTATAACTTTAAAAATATATACAAAATTTGATGAACTTTTTGCAAGAAATATCTAATTAGGACAAGCAGAAATCAAGATTCAAAATAAGATTTCTTGGCTTTTTTTCAGATGAAGCACTCAAACTCTTTTACTTAATTTCACAAGACTTTCCTGTCAAACTTTGTCACAATGTGCTCCTCTTCCTCTGTCCTCTAGTATCTACTTGTATTCCATCTAGCACCAAAAGACAAGTCAGTTTGATTATAAAGATGAAATGGGAAATGGATCTCGAATAAAAAACCTTTCTTCATCCGGTGCCTTTTCTAATGAAAAGCAAAATAAATAAATACCATGTGTTTTCATTAATAGTAACTATTGTTATTATAGCATTCATTTGCAATTTCATAAGAAAGATAGAAAATAGCTTGATCACATACATGAATGCCTGTAGTATAATGCTTGGTCTTTTTTATTACTTTCCCACTTCAAATTTGACTGTGATAGAAAACTTATTCTGACTGTTTTTATTTCAATGTGTGAAATCAGGCTCTATTTCTGGGTTACTGGTTCCCTTTTATTTCCTCAATCTACCTTTATTTTCCTTCTAACATCACCTTTCTGTGTCTGGCACGTTCTAATTTTTAAAACCATATGGTTCTTTACCCTTCAATAATTGAGAAGGGCATAAGAACACTAAAAACATCCTCTGTTGTTACAGAAGCAAGGAAGAAAGAAAAGGGGAATGTAACTATGGTATCACTTTTCTTCCTTGATTACAGTAAAATAATAAAAATAGAAATAAATATAATCATCTGTAAAGATAGAAAAGATGGAAAATTAAATGTCTCTTATTTTTATTTGTTTCTGTTCCGGGTAGGGAATAGTCTGCAGTATTAGATCTACAGCTGTTTCCTACATTTCCTTCCCAGAAGACTCTGTAACACATTTTGTCTCATCAGTTTAACACACTATCCAACTTATGAACAGTCAGCACTTAGTTTTACCTTTTTTAAAAACATTTTCTTAAGTGGTGTCTAGTGTTGATATACATTTTAGATCAACTAAGTGTGACATCTCTGCTTATGGCTGCAGGGCCAAAGTCACAGCATGTATAAAGTCTGAGCAATTGTGCTTTGTGACCGAATATAGGGGAGAGTTGAAAAGGTGATATTCTGTATCCAAATTAGATTTAAAGTGTGAGTCTGTAATACAGCAGTGCTTTCATCCGTTCAACCCTATCACCCCTGCGAATCCCCTGTTGTTAGTCTGGCATTGTGAATTGTGCACAAAGCCTAACCTCCATTATGTTACAGATCCCAAATTAAGTTCACATGACCTAAAGAGATGCTAGTCAGCTCTTTGCACCAAGCAATGAAGTTCAAGCCACCCATGTACAATCTAATTATTCAGGATGTACAGGGCAACTCGTTTGAATAGGGATGTCTGTTGAGAGCTGGATTATACTGAGCAGGACTATTAGATTACCACTCTGGACTGAAATCTTGCTACATAATAAAATGTCAAGAATATCTAGGCACCTACAGTAATCATTTGATTAGTTTAGTCAGCTTTAACATTGTTATTTTTTGCATTCAAATTATAATTTACCCCCCTACATGTTATGTATGACCCGTATTTTAACAGGCTAGTTTCTCTTAAAAACATGTTGAACACTGGAAAAAAGTACAGATACACAAACAGATGCATGCAGGAAGCAACTCGCATAAAGGACAAGAAGCATACTATCCCCAGCATCTCAGTGCTGATTTGGACATCAAAAATAAGGCTGACCTGATTTTCACCAATTTCAGAAGGAGATGACTATTTTTAAAAGCCAGTAGAAACAGTAAGATATGCTACTTGTGCTACAAGCAAAAATAAAAGCTTTTTTCACACATTAGTAAAGCAAAATAAAGCACAAACCTCATTTAATAACACTATCCAGCAGGAGTGGAATTGTATTACAGCTTTCTTTCATTGCCAGTGCTCTCCACAGGCACCTCAAAAACTCCTGTATGAGAAATGAACCTGCTCCTACCTCGTTTTCCAGATACTGGGGTTTTTGAGTAGGAGACCATAAAACAGGAACTCTAGCTACTTTATACTGACAGTAAAAGCAAAAGAGAAAATAAATGAAGATTTTGCTTACAAAAAGCAGTGCAAAGCCATCTTCTTGTGCAGGTGAATGGGATTTAAAAGTCATTCAGTCATATCTATTTAAGGACTGATCTAAAAGACAAATTAAATACAGAGGACTGACTAGGAAGAGAAGTAACTTACTAGTATATGCCATGTTGGCTTTCTTTCCATCAATTTAATTATGTTAAATAAATACCATGTTAACCTTTTTTAGAAGATCAGTAACCTAAAGAATATGAATTAACTAAACTTTAGATGAATTGCAGTAATTAGAGTTACATAAACCATTTAAAAAGAGTTTATAAACACTCAGGAGGCATATTTAAATACTACTCTTTTCTAATTACAATTAGCAAATTTGTGTACTCAGGCCTGCATTGTTAATTCATTTAAATAATCTTTAGACCATTTTATTGAAACAACACCTGACCTTATCTTGAGTGAAGAGTGGGCTAATTCGGAATCATTAAAAAATTCCTAAGCTAAGTTGGTTTCTCATATTTTAATGCCCATATTTGTCTAATTTCCCCTGACATCTTACAAGCTACAGTACACTTGATAACGAGCCAACGCAATAACCCTCTTGAAGATTTCTAAGATATCTTCTTTAGACAGAAACTTTATATTAATAATTCATACCTAGAATAATTTACGTACCATGAAAATGAATATTACTTCAGCTGAAATCAAATGTTAAGTCATCTGGAGGAAAGATGTGTAATTTTGATGTTTCTATTGTTATTGAACAAAATAAAATCTTTACACAATGACAAATGTGCAGGCTTTGCAAAGATTTAAAAATAGCAATTTGGGTTTAGTTTCTTTCCATGGTCTTTGAGAAGGAAAAGGTCTATATTGACTGGAGAAAGGCAAATGTCAGAGTCTCCTTTAAAAAGGGACAAAAGGTTAACCCCAGCAACTATAGGATGGTCAGACCTATTAGAGTTTCTGGAAGAAGCAGGGATTGAGCCCTCTTGGAGCACATTTCTGGGCATGTACAGTTAAATAGGAAGTCACCAGCATGGATTTCCCAAGACTGCTTAAGCAACCTGGTTGTCTCTATAACAAATAACTAGATTTGTGGATATAGGGATAGTAGCTGATGTTTTTTCACAGACTCTGGCAAGATTTTGACACTGCCATCCATGATGTTTACATTGGGATGTTACAGTCTGAATGCCTAGACAAGCAAATTAATCAAATATGGAACTCAGAAGATGGTTAACAGGCCATACGTTACCTGCATGTCTGTGAGAGGTGGACTACCAGAGGCATCTGCACTAGGACCCTTCTTTTTTAACATCTCTATCAGTGATGAGCAGCAGCAAAACATACTCTCATCAACTTTGCAGTTTATGCTAAATTAGGGGTGCAAGTCAATACACTCAAGGATAGGGCCCAGACAGGCTGAAGTAAAGGGCCACCCAGAGCATTATGAAACAGAAGGGAAAAATTTCAAACTCTCCAAATGCCAAGAAACTTTTCTTATTAGAGGGGAAAAACAGCCCCTGCAACAACACAATACTGTTTGGAGATGGAGAGGTCATGAACCAGGTCTGTTGGAAAGGCCCTGGGGAGGAGATGAACAGCAAGATTGACATTAGTCCACGGTGTTTGCTGGCAGCAAAGGTGGCCAACAATCTCCTGGACTGTATGAACAGTGGCACGGTCTGTAGATCAAGGGAATGGCTATGTGGCATTTCTCAGATAGCATCTAGATGCTGCATCTAGCTTTTCTGATATTTTTTTTGAGAGGAAAGACATGAACAAATTGAAGGGAGCTCAGCAGAGGTCTGCCAGGTGGTAGAGGCTGGAGTACCAGCCCTTTGAGAAGAGACTGGAGCAGCTGGACTGGGTCAGCCTGGAGAAGGGACAACTTCAATGCACTCAACAGATCCCACAGCTGACCTAAGGTCATTAAGGAGATTGAGTCAGACTCCTCACAGACGTTCAAGGTGGGAGGACAAGAAAAAGCAGGTGTAGATTGAGACAAGAGAGTATCAGACTGGATATAAGTAGAAACTTTTACCTTGTGAGGATAGTGAAGTAGCTGAGAAGGATGCTCTGAAAACTGTGCTATCTCTGACCCTAGAGGATTTAAAGTCACAACTGGGCTATGATCTGGACAATCTGGTCTCACTTAAATCAGGCCCCGCTTTGGACTCTAGGGTGGCCAAGAGAGGTCCTGAGGTCTCTGCCAGCCTCATTTATTCTTTGAGACCATAGGAAACAAAGCTATGTGTTGGAAATATGCTGTGACCTTGTATTGTGAGAGAAAGAAAAATGACACAGGGAACCACAGTGTCACTGGAGCTTAAAGGCAGAATAAATAAGACTGGAAATAAGGTAAATGACATTCATAAATTGTTATTTTCATAGCATTAGACACAGAGAGAGAAATGAATACAGATAATTACGTTTAGAATTTTGCAATATATATGAAGTACTCAACACTTGCCCAAAGAAATACTGCGTATTTTCTAGTGTAAAATGTGCTCTGTGATTGCAGAAAATTATCTTCCTTTCAATTCAGTTCGAAGTTATGCATTGTACTCCCATATGGAGATGTGCCCAGTGTTGAAGGCATTGTGAGAGTATATATTTTCAAAAAAATATTCTGTTTTTTCTGGCACAGGTGTTGATCTTTAATTGTTTTCCCTCTGTCCTTTTTAGTTATCTAATTTTTGTAACTGAAGTTTGAGCTACATGACTGTCTGAAGACGAGTGGACCACAACAGATTTGGCCCTAAAAAATTGCAGGAGTTTATTGCATAAGAACCTGTGTCATTTTAACATGGAGGAGAAAATAGCTTGGCAGGATACTGAGATTGATTGATCCTGGAAAGATTTTGGGTTTTCTTGTGAACAGTTGGATTGGTAAAACAGACAGATGGATTGTTACTGCAAAGAGTTGGTGTGTTGCTAAGGAGACTTGGAATGGTATGTTAGGCAGGTGACAAATTTGTGAACTGGTGTTCAGAATAGATGTTGCATTATTTACATACATACATAGATATGTATGGACAATGGACATATATATGTGTCTGTTGATAATATAATGCTCAGTACTGTAATCACATCTACATTTTCACTAGATCCTGAATGTAAAGGTTACATTACTAAAGGCGCCTTTTGACAAAAAGACAGACAGACATAGAGTTTAGAAGGCAAAATTGTATAAGCAGACCAGAAACTGCACCAATTCCAGTATCTACTGAAATCACATTCAATTCCTATTATGATAATTAATGTGTTAATTTTTATTGAGGATAGTATAACTCTCATGTTTTATGTAAATTTTTGTCACTGGCCACAACCAAGGCACAACGGCTAAATGTTGCATTCTGTGTAGCACAACAAAAGGGAAATTTTGGCTAAGGGTGGTGATTGTTCCATGGTAATGAGAAATAAACCCAAATCTTAAATTACTTTCCACCACCCCTCTCTTTCTACCCTGGCTTGACTTTGCTCCCAATTCTCTTTAACTCCTCCCCACTCAGTGGCACAGGGGGACAGGAAAGGCAGGCTGTGGCCAGGTCATCATGTATTGTCTCTGCTGCTCCTTTCTCCTCAGTGGAAAGACTCCTTACTCTCTTCTCTATCTCCAGCATGGTGTTCCTCCCACTGGAGACAGAACTCCATGAACTTTCCCAACTAGGGTACTCCCCATGGGCTGCAGTTCTTCATGAACTGCTGCAGCACAGGTCTCTTCCACGGGATGCAATCCTTCAGGCATAGACTTCTCCAGTCTCATAGGTCCCTTGTGGTGTCTCAAATCTTGTCAGCAAATCTGCAACCTGCTCCAACATTAGGTCCTCTGTCTAGGAGTCCACAGGTTGTGATAGGAGCCTGCTCCAGCATGGGCATTCCAGAAGGGTCCCAGACTCGTTCTGGCAACCCCCTGCTCCAGGTTCTCCAGGAGCTGCATGTGGATATATGCTCTGCCACGGATCTCCACAGGCTTCTAGGAGACAGCCTGGCACACCATGATCTTCACCATGAGCTGCAGGCGAATCTCTGTTCTGGAAAATGAAGCACCTCTTTCACTTCCTTCCTTACTGACCCTGGTGTCTGCAGGGCTGTTTGTCTCACATATCCTCACTTCTATCTCCAGGTGCTGCTGTGCAACAGGTTTTTTTCCCCTTTCTCAAATCTATTACCCCAGAGGCACTACCACCATCACTGGCTAGGCCTTGGCCAGTTGTTGGTCCATCTTGGAGCCAGCTGTTGGACATGGAGGAAGCTTCTGGCAGAAGCCCACTGCCATACCCCCCACCCCACTACCAAAACCTTGCCTCTCAAAACCAATACACCAGTTTCTAATATTTTGTTCATTAAAAAAATATAAATCTATTTAATAGCCACAGTTATGTCTTTTCTAGCCTATCATAACACTAACTATACAAAGAATAATTCAATAAGCCTACATATAGCTAAACATTCCTCAAAACTACAGCTAGGTTATAGCATTATAACTCTAGTGTTCAATAACTATCCCCTCATAAAATACAGATGTTGATTTCTCTGTATTGAAGAACACTGTACATTTAAATATTTACATAATGAAATGGACCATATAACCACACACTGACAGATGAAGTATTTTTACGGAAAAAAAGTAATGTCTCTTGTGCTTCTAGATTTATAGAGTATGCTGAAATTTCAGAGACTTATCCTGCCTTTTATTTCTAGAGACATGATACCGTATACGTATATGCACCATGAAGTCACAGCAGTAGGGAATTGGAAAGTTACTTATTTTTCTGATTCTTTTAATGGAATATTTTTTCAGCTTCATTTTGGAAATTTCCATTAAATACAAGAAGATTGTATTTTTAAGCCATTTAAATAGTTACTGTCTTTACTACTATTAGAAAAATGTTGAGTAATTAGACTCTGTATATGCAAGGTATAGTGTACTGCTACATTTTGCTATAATTCATACCAAAGTGGAATGATAAATTCTTTAGGCTTTTAACAAGTTTTAATTAATATTAGAAGTATATTCAGTGGTAATATGCATATACACAGCACAAAAACAAAAGTGCAAGGAAAAAGTTCATAGGACAAATGTCCTCCATGTATCATATGTAAGTAAAATAGGTGTCAGCACCATGATCAATATTTTTCTCAATATATATTTTATCAATCTAGGGAACAAATAATAAAAATATTTCATAAAATATTATTAAATAAAAAATTATGTCATTTCTTGCAGCTGTTGAGGAAAGGATCTGCAGATTTTGGATTTGGAACAAAGGGAAAAAGAAAGTCTCCTTCTAAGAACAGATCCAAAAAAATGTTCCTTCTTGTTTGGCTACTCTTTAAAGAGAGAGAACTAAGTCAATGTGTAGCAGAAAATAGAAACAGATGGAAGAATACTCTGAGAAACCATTTACCCAGTTTCTAGTGGGTTCCCATCTGCCCTAAGTTCTTTTACCTTGTTATAAAAAAAAAAAAGGAACAGAACAGAAAATCAAAACCAAAAAGCCCTTGCAAAGTTGAGTTTGAAAGCTCCCATCAAATGAGTCAGTCATTCCTATTCATCTAACCAAAACCAAATTTGTTATTGTGAGTGCTTCCCAATCTGTGTTACACAGGCTGCAGTTCTTGAAAATTCCATTATTTTCAATGTTTTCATGACCACAGTTTTTTGCTCCCCCGTTTTCTTTTTTTTTATAGGAGATATTTCAATAATTATGCCTATCAGGTTCTGTTTTCCTAGTGACTCAGAAAGGTCTAAGCCTTAGCAACAAAGAAGCAGAAAAAATAGGTGTTGAGATGAATACACCAGAATTTTACAACAAGCACATTTGATTTTGCTGCTTGTGTTCTGTGTGATTATGAGAAGCTGGCACTTAACTAAGTTGCAGTATGAGCTACTCACAGATCCCAATCTTCTGCTACTGAAATAAGAGCTGCTGCTGAAAGTAGGTCATACAGGAATAAATATGGGTCTGGAAATATGCTATTTTTGAAAAACAGACATACATAAAGTGGTACTTTTGTCTTGCCATGACTGGTTCTGACACTGGTGAAATATTGCTTTACTGACTGACCTTTCTGACTGACCCATTTGTGTGCCAGTGTTTATGGTGATACTATGTAGAAATATGTGAAACAGCCCGGTAGTCGGTAGTCTATTGATGACTAAGGGGCTGGAGCATCTGGCATGCAGAGAGAGGCTGAGAGAGCTGGGGCTGCTCAGCACCTAGAAGAGAAGGCTCAGGAAAACATTATCTATGCATATTAATACTCCATTGGGGGAGTAAGGAAGACATAGCCAGGCTCTTCTCATCAGTGCTCAGTAATAGGACAAGAGGCAATGGGCACAAACTGAAACAGAGGAAATTCTGTCTGAGTATGAGAAAACACGTTTTTTAACATGAGCTAGCACTGGAAACAGGCTGCTCAGAATTCTGGAGACTCCATCCTTGCTGATAGTCAAAATTTGACTGGACACAGCCCTGAGGAACCTGCCCTGTCTGACCCTTCTCTGAGCATACAGAGGGATGAGAATATCTATAGAGATGCCTCCAGCCTCAGTCATCCTGTGTGTGATCCAAGATATATGATAGAGAAGGGACACTGATTATAGCTGTAAGCCAAACTGACATTCTAACCCTCTTCTACAGGATGATTTTAGTCAGTCATTTTACTAGCATTCATTGACTTTGTCAAATGACAAAACAGTCACTATGAAATCAGCTGGATTAGATGATGCTATTTCCCACTGAAGAGGTTAAAAAATAAACATAGTTTCTGCAGAGTCTTTCAGAATTTCAGAAGTACCCTTATAAATTAAAATTATATTGGTCATTTTTTTTTTTTTAAATTTCTATTGAACTTCATTAAACAGTTAAGGAAAAGTTTATATCCTAGACCACAATGTGCTTGATGGAACAATGCCATCTTAATTACAAACACCGTTTAAGAATACTGAAATATTTTATTTCAGTGGGTACCAGAGAGTAATACTCAGCATAGTATATAGTGTCTGAAGTATTTTGATTTAAAAAAGGTCTGACACTTACATTACAGACAATGTATTTTCTAGGATTTATGCAATTCTGAGCCAAAACTTTGGAGAGGATATTAAAGAAATGGGACATGGGAAGTGAAAAGCAACTCACATGCAAGAGTAGAAGGGAAACAATACAGTGTCTCACCAGACCTACATCAGAATGAGACCACATCTATAATTTGGGACTCAACCATTCCCCTATTTCTGGAGATTAGTACTATGTTAATGTGGTAAAACCTTTGTGTTAGCCAATGTACTTATTACCCCATGAGATATGGGGTATCAGACCAATAGATTTAGGGTCATTAAGGATAGGACACCATTTTGAGAACAAATGTCATTAGCAACACAATAACATGTTCTTCTGCTACAACATATTTTCAAGAGTGGAAGTATTGTTACCCCTTCAAGTGTATTAGTGTTGCATTTAAAATCTCTGCCTGGTGTACTACATGTAAGGGCCAATTTTGATGGGAGAAAACTTAAATTGCTGTTTCACATATAGTATTGGCTTTATATGAAAATAGTTATTTATAACCTCAACTGTGTTTCTAATGGTAGAACTATGTGCAGTTGGCTGCAAATGACATTAAATTTTTAATTTATCCTGACAGTATTTTAAAAGCTTCATTTGACATAAATAATCTGAATTTATATTTGAGATATTTCATTTTCATCATGGCTTTTTACAGGGATAGATGGCAATGTCACCAGTTGCTTCCTGGAAATGGCATTATTTAGCATTTCTTGTGTGACAACTTTGTTTTTAGTATAGTCTAATAGTTATCATATTTAACAACTATCTCTATTACAAGCTATATTCAGATAAGGTACACATGATGAAACAGGATGTCACCTGTAAAGAAACATGTTGGTATTGAATTCAAAATGTACACAGAGTAGCTGTATAGTATAGAAAAATGCATATCATCCAAAAGAGTGACTTATACTGATTAGAATCACCAAACAGCTGCTTAGCTAAAAGCTTGACTGAAAGCCCCCTGAAACAAATGGAAAGATTTTCATTGATTTCACATCTTTCTGGATCAGGCCCAAAAATGCAGATTTTTGAGCTGAGAGAGAAAGCATTCATTAAACTGGCTATTATTTTATCAGGGAAAAGAAGATGCCAACGGAAAAAAGCTTCTTAATCGGGAAAAAGAAAACACCACCCAAGCAAAGATATGTCACTCTTGGGTTTTTATTAATCATACTTTACACTACATATAGAAAATGAAGTAAGTTAATGTAATTATTTAATGCTGTAGTTTAAATTACTAATACAAAACATGCCAGAAGACAACAGTTTCATTTACAACATTGAGCATCCATGAGTTTTTACAATATTTTGGCAGAGGTAAGAAATGATTCAAATAACATCATTTTTCAAAAGATAAATCCCCCTTTACATTATTTTTCATAAATTGATTAATGTATCATTAAAAAATATATACTGCATACTGGAATTGGAACTGAAAAACCTTTAATTATAAACTTAATGAGGCAGATGAAAAAGAATATATGAATTATAGTTACAATATTAGCATTTTTAGTTTGTCCCTTTCACCACACACTCACAAACACAAACTATATCCTCAAAAGAAGCTATAAAAATCCTACTCTGTGCTTAATCTTACTTGTTCAGTAAATTACTGATAGCAAAACTGAACAATTTAAAAACAGCATATTATAGAATAGTGGTTTTTTTAACATAAGATCTATACACTAAAATTCCTTACTCCTACTCAGAAGATTTCACAGTTCTCCAAACTCTGTATTTGATCTTTAACATGGATGATATGTAAATTTGTCCAAGTTCATTGTTCTGTTATATATATGATATATAATATTCTACATATAGGTGTTTGAAGTTTCAATGATAGCTTAGATAGTAAAACTCCTGCTAAGAACAAAGAAAATGTGAGTGTTGTGCTTCAGTCTGCCGTATAGCTGGACTATTTTTTATAATAATGTCACTTAAAATGAACATGTTTATCTCTGAATGGCAGCTAACTACATTCACATTCTTTCACTAGAACCTTACTTATGCTGTTATGGCAGACTGCAGTTACCAGAGTACAGAAACACACAGAAAAGTGGAACACACTTACCTGCTTCCCACGGATTCTTCTTTCAAGAAAGTAGATGAAGAGTGAGCTTCGTGATGTTGTGTTTCTTTACAAGCACATATGTTTGCAGAAATTCATGATCTTATGCTCCACTGGTCACCAGTAAAACCTTTATGCTTTATACTTGATATTTAGTTTGCATGCTCAGTTTTTCAACCAGTCTGAACCACTTGAACTTGTCCTGAGAGTTAAATGGATTAAAATAGTATTAAACAATCAAACTTGTCAAAACCAAAGTTTTTCTTTTTTCAGAGCTAGCCATTTCCAAGAAAACTTACATGAAAAAAGTTAGAATTTTGTTTGAAGCCAAAGACTCACTTCACTTCATTATATCCCAGTGGTCATGGCAATAATTTGTGACAGTTCCAGGATTTCTCAGAAATCTATATGAGTTAATTTTCAGACATAGCCTTTTACTTGGTGAAAGATTTTGAAATATGTTTGTTTTATCAGAAAGGAATCTATTTGAAATATATCAGCTTGCACATAGTAATAAAGCTATCTCCCAAGTATTGTTCATTATAATTAAAAACTGTTTTCAGAAGGAAAGAGCACATAATGACACAGCATTTTCAGAAAGATGTTCATCTTGTTTCTGTATATTAAGCAAGCTTATGTTTATCAGCATCTTTTAAACAAGTATAAGAAAATCAGTAAGCTACTGATATAAAACAGTAAGAAAATGAAAATTCTTGAGAAAGGCACAGTAATAACTTCTGTATTATTCATAAACTTATGCAATCAGTGGGCTTTCTTTGTCTGGAGATGAACTGTAGGACACTACCCTCTTTTCACTGTACACCAACTGCAATCTGTAGAAAAAATGTTGCTTTAAAAAGTGACTGTAATTAAGCCATTGTGTCTGTGACAGAGAACATGGCTGATAACTGCGTTGGAATGCATTATTAAAACTGTTTGCAACCAAATCATTGAATCTGTCATAGGAAACATGGTCAGCAACTAACCCAGAATGCATTATTAAACCATACTCTCTTACCAGTTTCAATATCATCCCAAGTTTACTAACTTGAGCAAGGATGAAGTGGCAAGTTAGGGAGTAGGTTTACAGTAGGTTAACTATTCACTGTGTTATTACCCATATGAAAGGTCTTCTTTCTCAGTGTTATGAGTGAAACATGGATAAGCCACATCACTTTTGTCTTAGGACAAAAAGACCAAACTGGAGCAATTTTTAGATTGGTTCCAGGTTATCCTCTACCTTGTTTGCATAGCATACCACTGAAGAAAAAAAGGAAGAAAGGAAAAAAAGAAAAATAAAATGTATCAAGAATGTAATCACACAAAACAAGGAATCAAAGCCAGCCTCAACAAACCCAGCCTTTTTGTCTTAACAGTGTTTCCAAGGACGACAGTGTCTGCAGTATCAGTCTGCAGGTAGTTCAATAACTAATTTAACTTTCCACTTTCTATCTCTAATGATACATCAGTTGCATTGCATTTAACTTTGGGAGATGCAAAGTTTTTCCACAGCCTTGGTATGCATGTAATGCATTTAAAGATCTGTTTATTTTCCTACAGATAGTCTAACAAAGCTTAGGCTTTTTAAGGAAAAAGCAGCGTGATTCACAAAGTTCAGATGCAATCTTTTCAAACATCTGTCAGTGATTGGAATGAAGGCTTTTGTCTCTCTCATTAGCTTGGGTTTTTTCTAGGCCATCATGATGATCAGAGTCAAGCACTTGAGCAAACCAGTTACGCTTGATTTATTACATTTATTGAAAACATCATATTTTGGTTTAAAGGACAATGAAAATTTAAAAAGTAATTTATTCGTAATGGTTTATCTGTTAAGCAGCCCACAAAAACCTTCATTATTCCTGGGGTACATCAAACAAAGCAAAACAAAAAACCCACAACTGTTTTAAAACTATAAAATCTGTCTCTTGCTGTCAAAATTCCAATAACTTCAAATAGGAGGAAACTGAAAAATCAGTTGAGGTATCATAAATCTTAGCACATAGATTTTTATTTTTTTTTCCTAAAAGAGCAAACCACTTTAAACTGAATGAGCTGGTTCCATTGATTTCTGACAAACAGTATACTGAATCAAATGTTAGCTATAGGTAAGCTCCTATAGCCCTGTAATAAAAATAGATTTTATCCTTAAATACTTATATAAAGTATTTGATGAAAATAGGAGAGTGGTATGTGTGCAAATAAGAATGGAGAAATCCATTGTAAATTGAGTGAATAGATACCTTTCCTATTCAACAAAGATCATTAAATAAGGTGCTGCTTACTTCTCCCTCAATTAGAATGTACCACCAACTTTATGTACAACACAGCAGCATATTTTTCATTTCTTTCATTTGTACTCCTTCCTCTGTTCTGAAAAGAACTGTGTTTAGAACACAATATACAATATTTTCTTATTGAATACATATTTTGTTGGACAGATTCCTAGAAGCAGACTGGAGAGATAAGACTGTCAGTTTCAAAATGCCACATATAATTTAACAAGTGGATAGTTGTTTGGGATACTGGATACTGGCCAGTGAACATTGTGCATATTTGTGCGTTTGGCACAGGGGCAGGAGGTAATGAACAGCAGATTTCAAGACTATGAGAATGGGTTTTAATATTTAATGGTTTGTAAGTGTTCTAGAATTTGTTTATTTTTGGTAGAGTGACTTCAGTTTTTCTAGTGAAGTTCATCTGTTTTTATAGTTATAGAATTAATAAAAAGCTTTATATCACAGTAGTTAGAGTTAACTTCAGTTGTGCATTTTTTCCCCAGAATGTTCATGTACGTACATTTACGGTATTTTTTCTCCCTTGTTTTCAAGGTAGGATTCCCAAAGCTAGCAGCAAATACTGCCTTGGCAAATTGCATAGGAAAGGGAATCTCTTTGTCTGACTTGTCAGTGACCTCTCTCAAACATGAAAACTGTTTTCTAAAATAAATAGTATTTACAAAAACTAATCTATTTCTTGGGTGTCATTTTTAAATACGCAAGGTCTATCTCAGGCTCTGAATTAAGGTTGCTTTCCATATAGCTTTATTTTGTTTAGAAACATGATTAACAGGAACTAGAGCATCTTTTAACATGTGTTAACAGACTTTTTTACTTGGAGAAACTCTTATAAAAATACAATTTTTTGAATCCTGGTGTTCATATACTAATAGAAAACCAGATAAGATGTGATATGAAAACTTTATAGAAGCACAGTCCAAGGGTAAGTTGTATAAATCACCTGCAATTTTACCTCTCCTGTGAAATGTAGTCATCCTATTTCATGTGAAAAATATTTATATCCTCTCACATAACTATATACATTTTGACTATAAAAACACAAAAACCGATGAGGAAATGTTCATTTCTTGAAAGAGAAATGCAATCTATGAAATCTTTGGAGTTTATCGCAGTATTTTTCAGCTTCAGTGTTGGCAAAAACAAATATTTGAAGCTCAGAAATAGATTTATGAAAAAATTAAGGACCAGCTTTGGGGATATTTTACCTGATTAAAGCATTTAAAAATTATTTACAGAATGTTTGCACACAAGGACATTTTCCGTTATACTCTGCAGTCCCTGAATTCATTCTCAGACTGTCTATACTCCTGCCTACTGGGCAGTGAGCAGATATCAAGACCAGCTGCAGAAAAATCAGCTCCTGCAGTTGTAGCTTGCAACACTGTGCATATCATTTAACCCACTTCTCTGGCACACTTCTTTACAAAGTACTTTACACCAACTTGCTAAATGCACTGTAGAAAGAATTATGATTTTTATGTGCATATATATATTTCTGTATCATGCCACTGGGGTTTTTATCTTGTTATACGGCATGTGCCAAATTACACTGCAGTAATTCCACAGTTACGCTGGTGAGTTCAATAGAGGCAATCCAGATTTACAATGGAATGACTGATTGGAATCTGTGTAATGACTCCTTTCCTGAAAAGATCTTAGTCTGAGGCAAGATTCAATACCAACTTCTATTGAGATGGAAACTAAGCAAATATGATAAACACCACCTTTATCTCCTTCTTTATATGGACCAACCATACAATAGTTTCCTGTAGAATATTATTTCTTACAAACAAAATTCTTGAACTATATTAAATCCCTCTGTCATTTTCTATTATTTATGTGAATTATCTCCCATTGGTAGAGGAAAAGGAGGGCTACATTTCTGTTTAACTAATTCTTCCTCATATCCTCAAGCACGTAAAAATGCAAGATTTCTGTTAGGGGATGGGTTTTGGTAACCCTCCCCATATAAGTAGTATCCTGTATAAACACAACATAAACAGAACAGAACATTTTTTCCTTCATGAACTTGAAAAACACTTCAAGAAATTAAAACCATGGCTACGGTTGTCTAGAACAAGCCATTAATTACAAATTTATATTGATTTTTGTTATTTAATATTCATGGGAAGTAATTTAAAGTCTTCTGTTAGTAAATTAAGACTGCTATTGATCCTTCCAGAGACAACATGAATGCAATTAAAATTACATATCTCTGTTTTGGGATGAAATTAAAGATATTTTAAGTGGTTATGTATTCACACCAGACTAGTTTTTATGATAAGAGTGGCATAAATAATACATAATATGTAAGATTTACAATACACATATCTTAAAAATATATTATTTGACATTGCATGTGCTATTGAAATTAAAGAAAACATTTTTAACTTTGAAAAGAAAAAAACTGTGCCATCCACATGAATTCCCAATGTGTATTAATAAACCAGTACCATCTCTGCCTTGAGTTAATGGAGAGTTGTAGGAAATATATTTTTGTTACCGAGGAAAAGTGGAAGATTTATCTTACTGCCTTGAACACTTACACTTCCTTATGGTGTTCACTTATTCTTCTTAATGGGGATTTAGACAATGTCTTTTACCAAACCATTGGCTCAAGTCTGAGCAAACTCATTCTATTTGTCATGCTCCGAACCAAGGCAGTCCAGTAATGATAACAAGGGATATTGCTATATAAAGGGATATTGCTATATGACTTTTGCATGCAAATCAGAGACTACATTGCATGAGCAATCCAAATAGCAAAACAAATTATGGTTATGGACCTCTGAAGACACTTCCCCAAATGTGAATGATATCTGTGAACAGGCACACAAAACAGCATCTGCAAGAAGTAAGTTTCTTACACTTAAAACCTGAGCACACAAGGGAACTATCAAAGCTGTTTTCCTGCTATACAGTAACTCAGAGAGATGCTGAAATTCAGTCAAATAAACCTTCTGTTTACATAAAGGTGTAAAAATGAGACAATATACCTCATCTATATAAGTGCGTTTATTCTATCAAGCTAATGGCATTAAGTATTATTGCTAAAGACCACAGTGATTCAGAGAGAATCTTCCAAAAGAAAGAGTTTTGCCTTGAAGAACAAACACATGTGCAAACTACCAAAAGCAATAGGGGCTGGAGGAAACAGTTTCATGCCTCACAGACAGAGATTTTGACAATTAAGTAGGTGATGACACAAAGAGGCGTTTGAGCTATGTAAGTAAAGATGAATGACCAGAAGACATCTTGCATATGAACATGTTAAACTAAACCTGGGATGGAAGTTTAAAATCTTCCTGGAGAAGGGAAGATTTCAAAGGATATTTCTGGCTCTTCTAAGTAGAACCTAATTGGAGGTACAGTCAACTGAGAAAAAGAGGGCAGGACCCCAAACAGATATGCATTAAGAAAAACTACAACAGATCTTTCGAAAGATTGATCAGAAAAACTTTATGATTTTAAGATTAAACAGTTCCACAGTGATTAGCTGTGGTGTGTTTGTTCTGGGCCAACTTTTTCTCATCCCCCACAAAATTGTTTTAAGTTGAGAGAAGGTTTATGCAGACAAAAGAGATCTGATGTGGGGAGAATAATGTTAGGATTTATTACTAGTAAGATAAAAACTAAAGAACTATATATACAAAAATTTTAATCAGGCAAAAGTGTTATGTATTTACAGAAGTACCCCCCCTTGTATTCAGGAGGAGACGCAGTCTCTTTTCCATTTCCAGAGCTACAGGTCTTCTAAATAATTTTGCAGCATTTGCAAGTTCCTCTTCTGTTATCCCTAGGACGACAACTCCAATTCATCACAGCTGGAACTCTCTCTCTCTCTCTCAATTCTATGTCGACCTCAGGGCTGGGTCTACCCCCTCCTGGGCTAAGACTGGAGGCTGGGGGTTACCCAGGCCCTGTGGGGTCTTCCAGGGACTGCAAGGGGACACTTGTCTTACCATGGTCTTCCCATCAAATACAAGGGGTAATGGCTTTTAAGTCCATCCCTGTTTCTTGTGGGGTCTCTCCTCATGAGAGACAGTCCTTGATGAACCTCTCTAGCGTGAATCTACCTTCGGGCAACAGTTCATACATTCTCTGCTGTCCCTTAGGGTCACAAATTCAGTTGCACCGGAATGGATCCCTCACTAAGATACCAAGACCCTACCCAAGCCAACTTGCTCCAGCGTAGGTCTCTTTCTGTTTATGGGTCACAGTTCCCGAGGCAAGACTCTGTTTTACCTTAGGTCTCCCACAGAGTTACATCTACTTCACGCACTCTGCTTCAGTGTGGGCTCCTTCATGAGCTGCAGAGGGGGATCTCTGCTCCCCAGCAGTCTTCCACAGATGGCAGGGATTTTCAGTTTTCAGTCTTTTCCCTGCTGAAGGGAGAGAGAGAGAGATAGGGGGAGAGAAGGAGTCATCGTCCTCCCCTTTGGGCTTCTCTCTCCTCCGGCTGCCAGCTTTGACCTTGGAGGCTGTGCTATCTCTCTGCCTAAAATTTCTTCTGCAGCAGTTTTTTTTAGTCTAGAGGTTTTTTTCCTTCACTCTGTTACATGTGAGAAGAGGGCCTGGCCCCCATCACCTGGGCCAGACTAGGTCCGGGATGGGGGGCGCACATCCAGACCCAACAGGGCCGGCTGCTTTGCTGGGTCTCCCATTTTCCTGCTGTGCACAGACTTCTCTTCCATTTCTTAAATATGTAATTGTCAGAGGTGTTACCAAAACTTTTGATTGGCTTTGCTCCAGAAATTCACCTGGAAAAACTATTTTCAGCCCCGGGGGGCTGGTTGGCAAACCCACGACATTAGTGCTGTCACTGGAAGAGGGAGATACTGCATGCACCAGGCTACTGTTTCACTTATATACTCGCTACAGAACCAAAGCATTCATGCAAACAGATTAAGCATTTATTTTATATTTCTTTATCAGTGTCACACTTTTAGCCGTGTTGTTGGTTTTAATATCATGGATAAGTGCTTTCCTTTAAATTTCGTTAGTCTAATTTCAAACTTCATGGGTTTTCTCAAACCTAACATTCCTTACCCGAAGAGCATCTTGATAAATGTCCTGTGCCTTAACTCAGTCTACAAATTAGCAAGTAAGTATAGAGAGAGGATGAACAGTCATCAAGCTAGTCATTGAGCTTAACCTTCTGCTTAATGTATGAGCTTATGCTTGATGCCGAATTGAGATCAGTTGCTTAGATCTTTGCCAAATCAGGTCATGAAGCCTCCAAAGATGGTTTCTACAGGGTCTCCAGGCAACATATTTCAATGGTTAATTGAAATGAAGTGCAGCAAAAGTCAAAAATCTGTTACCCTAGTAAAAACACATGACAGTCAGTATATTTTAGGGACTAATGTGACATTCCAACTGCCATATAACTCCAGAGTCATCACCTGTGCCTTATTCTTTAGCATTTCTTTAGATTTCCACACTGTGTTAGAGGCTCAGAGAATTCTCAGATGCTCTTTCGAGATTCTTCAGCATACATCGTATGGACCTGTGAGTTTGTAAATTTTAGCCATAATGTGTCTTACTTCTTTGCCACAGCATCATATTAAATCTATACTTCCCTGTGTTGATTCGGATGCTGCATAGAAACATTTATCAAAGAGTTCTGAAAAGTTTTCAGTATCTACCAATGAAAATACATGACCCATGGTGTCACTTGTTCTTAAAACATATTTAAAATTCTTAGCTTTTTAACTGTTTACCCAAGTGATTATGTACATTTTAAAATCCATGAATTTTTTACAGATCCGTGAATTTTTATACTCCATTTTCCTTAAATAATTTTTCATTTTAATTATTTTGATCATGTATATCAGCACCAATTGTCTCTTAAAGCATATACACATGCACAAAAGAGATCTGCTGTATATTTAAATATATATGTATATTTGTATATAAAATATATGTATATACAAACATGAAAAATGCACATACAACAATCTTATCTAGTGCCTTAACATCAAATGCTTACAGAACTCTATTTTGGTCAAATCACTTGATGTCAAGTAATTTTATTATGAAGAGAAAGTCTTTCACAATAACAGATGAAGTGAGTATTGTTCAACAACTTCATCACATAGCACAGTGAGGAAATAAAGAATGAAGAAAATAGCTATAACATGGCAGAGTCATTTGGTACAGTGACACAAAATGTGCACAAACAAGAAAAGAAACAAAAAGTATAAGAAAGGAATGGTAGATAAGAAAAAATAAACAATATAGATAATTTTAAAGAGGTTTATATAAAAATTGTTTTCTGAATCAGAAATTTTATTGTCTTTTAAGGAGAATTTTGAGATCTGCATAGGGAAGTCTTGACTGTAAGTATAATTTTAAATACAGAGGAATTCTGTCAGGTTTTTGGCAACTTCTTTTTTAATCCTAGTAATACAGTTTAATTTATATAAAATAGTGAGATGTGATAATCTTATTTCAATCTAAGCAAAGCAAATGTTAAGTTCATTTGCCTGTTAGCACTCAAACTGTTCCTGCTAAATTTTGGGCCCCTGGGAGGCCCAAGTTAATATCTGTTCTCATACCTTGAATATTTGCTAATCTCATATCTTATTTAGCCTAACTAAAGGTCAACTGATCTAAGCTAACTCATTGTTTTGTGACATAAGATATGTAAAATTCATATTTTATAGCATCCTATTTAAACAGAATTAAATGGTCAGTCTATATATATGTAAATGTCTACACATTACCATCATTTACATCAAGTATATAGATCAAGATCCTAATCAGTTTGGACTAAGCAATTGTAAATTTTATATCAGTAGTTAACTTTTTGATGCCTGCCAAAAAGTTCACTACTAAGATAGCCTTGCTGAATGCAAGACTTGCTGTAAGACATTATTCATTTCATACCTAGTATGCCATTTGACAACACCATTCTACAAACAATTGTCCATAGTAACTCATGTAGAATGGCATATATAGAATTATAATATACAAAATGGATAAATTCTTAAGGAACAGACTTTCTTTATACACTAGCATTTCTCAGAGGACTATAGTACTTACTGTTTTAAAGTTAGATATTTAATTTTTTTGGTATTTTGATCCTTAATCATTTGTGAAGTAATGGTATATTTAAAGCAAATATGCTCTTTCTTCTTTTTGTCATAGCCCAATAGTATGTCAGCTGTAATTACTTATTACCTGTAAGAAAAATTCTGACACAATTCTGTTATATCAAACACGACATATTACTTTGAACCCACACATATCTCCATCTTTTACATTAAATTGGTATGCAGAATTGCTAAATATCTGTGTATCTGATTTTACTTGGGTCTTTTCAAATTTGGCAACAAAAGATTTGGCATATGGAAGGTATGGAACTGTGACTACCCTGGCCCAAATCTTCAATTTTCTGACTCATTTAAGCCTTCCAATTTCTTTACTACTCTATCAAATAAAAAATTTCTGTTAGAGTCAAGAAAAATAGTATTTCCTAAAGGATGCCCCGTGTTTCTTAGCTTAAGGCCCTTATCCCTCTACCACTTAACACAGGGCTCTTTTCTTTTTCTGTTTATCTTTATTTTTGAGAACATTCAAGAGAAATTGTTTACTTTCATCTCCCTCCATGTTACTAAATTCCTCTATGAATGGTATGATGGGAGCAACACCCATAGTCCTGCTGTGTATCATCAGCAATACTCATTTACTTGTAAAACCCTGAGATTTGTTTCTGTGCTCAGAAATCTCCTGCGCCTGGTTGATGTTTTTTTATTTCTTCCAAGGCAGCTAAAGTTGTTTATTTTCTTTAAAACACAACACAATTGGCTTTTCAATTGTTCTTCTATTTGAAATCCTATTGGGAAGGTTAATCAGCTTCAATATCACAGACTTGTGCTTTTCATTTATATTCCTTTTCTGCCTGAGTATTCAAGCTCTCACTTTTGATTTAAAATGAGGGAATGAGAAAGACAGTCTAAACTCAGTTAAAGCTTGCATGCATACTATTTTGTATGTCAAGACTGCTTTTCATCTTTGGCCAAAACATCTTCTCAGGTTATGAGATTCACCTGATCTGAATTAATAATTGGTTAAAAGTTATTTCCAAAAGTACAGAAATTCCTCATCCCGTGGGTTCTTGCAAGTTGCCTTTTTAAAAAGAAAATATATATTACTTAGCACTGGATAATGCTTCAATACTTCCAGATGTTTAGGTATGCACAGTTTGAATAAATACCCTTTTTAATTGTGCAATGAGTCTACACAGTTCATTTTGATTTCCATTTCCTGAAATTGTCTGTCTTACTTATTGACAAATCAAAGAAGCCAGTTATTTCAGACACCACTATGCTACTGTCTTAAATTATAAAATTAAAATTAACTTCTTAGTGATTTATAATAGCAAAATAAAACCTAATATTTCTTCTCTGATAATTACTAACAAAAATTAGTTTTGAATACTTGATGTTTCTATTGCAGTGTTATAATTCAGGGAATGAAAGACGGAACTGTGAAACTTGGAAGCAGTAACAACCAGCAGTTTATGTTCCATACCTTTGAAAAATCATAAACAATACTTAAGATTAGTTTAGCTTAGAAATGCCAAACAAAGATATTGTATGTTTCTGTGCAACCTAAGTCATCATTTGATGGTGTGAAGAGAAATTTTGGGGGAGAGGAGTAGCATTCTTATTTTTCACTAAAAAGGGTCAACCTTAAAGACATGTTAAGTAATCACTGGACCTATAGACTGTGATGGACTCGAGATTATATATTATCACTTGTAAAAGAGAATTCAAAGCCACAGTTGCTTGTCTCTCAAAATGTCAGCTCAGTTTTCCCCAGCAGTCAAAAAAACAACACAGTGTGAAAAATCATTGAGAAAGGAGCTAAGTCAGAAAACAACTTTGCGATGTTAACAGTAGCTGGTAAGTACACATCTTGAATATTATGCACAGCTCTGGCTGCTCCACTTCAAAAAGAAAATTCTTTAACTAGAAAGGTGAGGAGATATTATCAGGGATGATGAGGCATTCTGTGCAAGTGAATTATTAAAATTCAATAGACAGACTAAATATCAAAAAATCAGATCTCCTTCCTGAAGAGCCCAGGAGCCATAGAAGTCTACATATTCCAAGGATATGCAGAGAATGAAAAGGAAATCTCAAGCCAGAAAAGAAGGAAGCCCTTTGTTTTCTTATACATAGCATGACCATGTTGTGCAATGCATTACTGACACATACCAAAGACAATAAAACATGTCAGATATTAAAGGACAATATCTATTGCTGGACAACATGTTTAAACATAATAGTTTAGACGCAGCCTTCAACTTAAAAGGCTTTGAATTTCTAATTCCCAGAAGCTGAGTAATATAAAAGGATTATTTTTTTCCTTAACTATACCATAAGCATCTTATACTGTTTACACTCAGAATCATCGTACCACATAGGGTGGTCTTACTGTAGACCAGTCAAGATATTTTCAGATATTAATGACTGAACACTTAATTATCTTAATTTGGCCTGAATCCTACTTATTCCATTTATCTTGAACTTGAATAGCTCAGACTATTTGGACTACATGCAGCTCCTTTCCCTCCAAAAGAAGTTAAGAATAAGATAACTCTAAACTTACGAGAAAAGTTCTTTAAAACTCTACTGCCTTTTTTTTTATCTCTTCTTCTCCTCTTAAGAAATTATAAGTGTAACTCAGAAAAGAAAAGCAAAATAAGAAACAAGATTTTTCTTCTTGAAGTAGGTGTGCCTGTAGTTTCTAAAGGAACATCTTCATTATATTCTGAAGTAGATAAATATTTTTCCAATAAATATTTCTAAGCCTTGATATATCCTGCTGTTTGAAACTGGCAAATCATTCAGTCATTGCAACCAGCAGCTAATACACATGGAGCACGAAAATGGTTAAGATAGCCAAAGGAGAACAATGTTTGCACTGCATTCATACAGAGATGTTAAAATACAAACAGAGGAAACAGATCACATATTCTGAAGTATTGCAAAAAATAATCAGATAATTACCTGGCAGGGCTCCTTGGAGTGCAAAAGGTGTATTACTTTCTTTGAAAAAAAGAAGAGTAACTCATACAATTGATCACAAACAAAATTCTAATTGGATTTTTTTTTTCATTTACTTGTATATTGTAAGAAAGAAAACAAAACATTTTCAGAAGGTTATTTTCTCTCAAGTAAACATGATATTAGTGGATTTAGTTACTTTGATGCAACAGAACAGAATAAAACATGATACTATTAACAATGGCAAGTCTAGCATTAAGGTTTTATTAAGCTGCTACAGACAGCCATAACACCAGAAGCAGCAGCAAATTGAGAAAATTACCTGCATTCATACACAAATTGGGTGATCTTTCATTTGAAAATACTATGCTGACATAAATTTCAGACAGTCTTGTGTAGACCAACGCTTAAGAATTGAAGAACATATGTGTTTAATCTCCAAGTTCTCTTCTATAAATTATCTTGAGATCAAATGACATCTTTGATCAAACCTCAATGAAGAATCTAAAATCTTTATATGTTTTCATTCTGGAAGATGAATTGTGTTAAGCAGAAGTAATCTGTGCCCAGCCTTATCAAGACTTCACTCCTATGATACCTCCAACAGCACCAGGAAGTATGGACAGTGTTTAAGGACTGTCTGGCAAATGTGATGCTCCCCATGTTTATTTAGACAACTTCTCTGATGCATCTGTAGCACGAAAAGTACTCAAAAATCCAATTCATAATTCTAGTGGTATAACTCCTGAGGACACTCATGCATGGATTGATCAGAGCAGTCGTGATGATTATAGTCCAAAGTCCTGAAACTGTCACAATATATAACAGATAAGTCTTCTTTCCTTTGTTTTTTGGTTTTTTTTTGTTCCACAAGGGTAGAACTGCCCTGCTGCATGGCTGGATCAAATTCATCCAAATGATTTAGTTTTTAGATCAGCCTGAAAGGCTTGTCTCCTTAGTAGGGAAGGAAAAATTTGTCTGAGGGCTAAATTTTGTGAAGAATATGCTATCTTTCCCTCAGCTTTGTCACACTGAAAAGCTGGACTCACACTTTCAGGATACCATGGAAGAAGTCTGAGCTACGAAGCATCAAACCAGAATCTGACAGTTTCCTCAGGAAACCAGCATTAGGACTAAAAAAGCACATGGAGCACTTGAAATGTGAAACAGGTCTACTTGGCAGATAAGTGCTCATCTGAGAAAATAATGAAAGCTCATATTTATATTCTATACACATGTATTAGGAGAAAGGGTATATATTTGCCACTTTTTGAGAACACTTCCTCAGATGTTTTTGTATAGCAGCTATGAGTTTAATAGAAGAGCTGGAAACTGTTACTTCTGTGCGTTGGAGGGGAAGTTGCTCTGAAACAAGATTAAATTACAGAAACCATCAAATCTCAGTAGCTAAATGAAATTGGACAACACATCTTGTTTGGATATCATTTAAAAACCCCAAAATGCTTAATACAATTTGTATTCATGATGCCTATATATTTTCAAATGGTTAAACTCTAGGGAACTCAATGTGAAGCACTTCTATGTGGAAGGAAATTGACTTGAAGGGTAGTGCAGAAGGTGAAACATTTTAAAAGAATTATTGGTATGCATATGATATTTGCATTTCCTATTAACCTTCACTTGCACAAGCAGAAAACCTGCTTCAGAACGGTGAAGGGCTCAGTTCAATTTGCCAGTTTATAAAATTTAATTTAACCAAAAACCTGCAAGAGAGCAGAAGCTGAAACAAAGTCTATTGCTGATTGGTTTAATGTGAGGAACCTGAAATTGATGTTGACATTTTGCCAGCCTGGAGCAATCACTACACTGCATCTCTTAATTGGCTACCCAAGCCTCTCTCCTTTCACACAGCAGCATGCTTGCAGCTGCAGGAGTCTCCCATTGTAAATACTTACATGGCCAAAGCAATTCAGCTAACAAAAGACTCCCCACGCTGGATAATCCAGTTAGCCTGTTAAATAACTGTGAGCTTCGCAAAAATTCTTGGTAACCTTCTGTATTGTGTCAGAGCATGAAGTATGACATTATTAGCTTAATGTGCATCTTGGAAAATGTATAAGGCATTATGGTACAGTCACACTATTATCTACTAGATTGAGCCAGGTTTATTAACAGTGACAACCATTACAATAATAAAAGGCATGCAAAACCAAATTCAGTTATCAGAGCCTTATGGTAGGTTTGCAATCCTACTAGCTGGTTTCACTCAGTCTCTCTGCTAGAACCTACAAAAGTTCAGTGAAACTCTTTTATGTAGAATGCCTTTGATGACAAAATCTACAGTCTGTCAGATAAAATTGGAGGCTACATTAGGAATTTTGTTATGAAATTACTTCTTTCTTAAAACTTCAAAATAAATTCCTTCCTGTCTGCAAATTCATACAAAAATCACAGTTCCCTTGCTGTATAAACTATCATGGATGCAAAAATATCTCACAGGAAATGTGAAAAACTTATTAGGTTGGGAATCATTGCCTAGGTAGAAGTTCAGGTCCAGATTTTTTCCTCTTACTGTCAGTATAGTTCTGTGCTTCCTCTCCAATAACACAGAAAAAAACCCAAAAAAGCCAAATATCTCCTTCCAATACAAGTCTTCTTTTCTGGAAAATTAAACTCTAAATAGCTTTGTGATAGCTGCATCAGTAGGAGTACACAGATACTTAATTGAATCAATGTTTGTGTGAATGTCCACTTACATCAAGTATAAATCATTTGGAGAAAGATTTTTGGTCTAATACTACAGTGCAGTTTTGTTTGGTTTCATTTGATTTTTCTTTCCCCCAGAAGCACATGGATTGATTGTTACAAATTATTACTTGAAATTTTTTGATTTGTGAAAGTGATTAAGTTTAAAAGGTAGTATCAGGCAGTGGGATCTAAAGAATTTTATGTGGTCATAGTAACCAATTTTTTTTTGCTCATAATAGGCACTTTTACTACAAATCACTTGAGTTTTACCATTTTAAAATGATCTTACTTTAAAAATTAGGAAATTAAATTCCTGCATTAAGACCACAAAGACAAATTGATTTTTCTTTGTTCCTGTCTGTAACTTTTCTTGGCAGCACTTTCTTCTCAGAGCTCTTCAGAAATTTACTTTCCTTTCAGCCTCTTAGAATTAGGTTTTGGAGATTTTCACCAGATCTGCTTTGCTATTCAGATATCACAACACTTATTCAACGCGTGAAAGGGAAAACCAGGGTTTTTATTAAAACTACTGCCAGCAAGCAAATCAAAATAGAATGTCAACTAGTTAAGCTCTAGCTACATGATAGATCTAAAGAAATAACAATAAACAGAACTTCCACCTGTAGTCATATAAAATAAGCTGCTTTTGACTGTGTCTAATGAAAACTTTGTCAGCAATCTGAAAAAAACCAGGAACACTAGCAAAATATCTAATGTTTGCAGTCATTGCTGGAGTGGTAGCTAAAGAAGGCAGGTTATTTCTTTTGTCTAAGACACATTCGTACATGTATTTAAATGAAAAGACGTCCACCTGAGAACTATAAATACAGGTTTCATCTCTATAAAGTGCAACTGTGTTTCAGATATCAGCAGGGAAGACATGGTGATTTTGACAAGTGAGATGAGAAGGATGAGACCGTAATAAAACAATCTAACTTAGTCTGTAATTAGATTTTGAAATTACTGAAATGCCTGTACCATAGCAAAGTGATACAGACTTCTGAGACAAGGAAGATAAGTCACCAAAAAGAGACACGTAGAAAGCTTCGTTCTGTGTGTGTAGGCAATTCACAGTTTGCTAAACCTAGAGACAGCTGCTGAAATAGGAAATTTCCATTAGGAAATCATAGCATTCCTGAAGAAGTATGGAACACTTAGAAACCATTACAACTACCTTCAGTATCTCACATATCTCTATTTGGATGTAAACTCTGAACTGAGGTGGGTTACATTTCTAAAACTGTGAGTTTGACTCACCAGATGTCATGAGTTTGAAACAGGAAACTCTTGGCAAGAAATTGCTAAAAAAGCAAGAGTTCATGCTAATAAAATAGTATTCACCCTTATAGTTTTTAATCTAATAATCCATAAAAGAAGAGTATTAAGCTAGTGATTCAAATTATCTTGTTTAGTTAATAAAGCATAATTTAAGATAAGCACTCCATGATTATTTGGATTCTTCTCCCACACTTGTTCTTTCTTCGTCAACCTCTTCTGTAGTCTCCCCGGAAAATCTTAGAAAGATATCAACCTACAGGCGTGACTGAAAAGAAAGCCTCCAGTGTTTTCAATCCTTTTGACATCTGTGACATCTGTTTCACACCCTTTCATTAAGTAATCTGCGAAAACTATTGACCTAAATGTGAGCTATATACACTTGTCTTGGACTACGTTAATGAAACAGAGTTCAATGACTCTGTCAAGAATTTTTTCTCTTCTTTACTATAATCACTTCAGCTAAAGCACCTCATTTAGAATATATATAGACATACACAAAATGTATGCTCCGAACCAAAAACCAACAAAAAACAACAAAAAACCAAACAAAATACCCTCCCCAAGGATTTTGTTGTCTCCTGCTATGGTCAAGAATTTTTGTCCAAGCCA
>JAWWES010000001.1:94424452-94438322 GCA_035583135.1 Lophotriccus pileatus
GAAACAGAGTTCAATGACTCTGTCAAGAATTTTTTCTCTTCTTTACTATAATCACTTCAGCTAAAGCACCTCATTTATAATATATATAGACATACACAAAATGTATTTGTATATATATAGGGGCGGGGGAGAGGGCGGACACGTGACAAACAAAAAACCAAACAAAATACCCTCCCCAAGGATTTTGTTGTCTCCTGCTATGGTCAAGAATTTTTGTCCAAGCCAGCATCTCCCAGCAAGGCTGGAGGAATAAAAAAATCAAGATATGTAGAAATTGTTTTAAGTTTTGTATCTTGGATCTCAGTTTTGGTGTTCTTGTATGCAAAGATTGATTTCTGATCAATTAAAACTGCTTTTGATTTCCTAGATTATCCTCCATTTATGACTTAATGACTTAATGTAGTCTGTTCTTTTTTAAAAAATAAATGTCACCATTTTATCTAGGTATTGTAGAATGAGAGACAAAATGGAAGAATCTTTGAGAGGTCAAAAATGGAATAGGAAGGAAATCAGATAAGCAAAGGCAGCTGGTGGGAAAGGACAATCATTACTATGGTTTCTCTTTCTGGAAGGTATACATATAATAATGTCAGATACGAATTAAGTTTTTGAAGTTACATGCATTGGAGAGGGTTGCTGTTCTTAAAAGAGAAACCCTTTTGAAAATTATAAGTTCAACATACCTAATGGTTTGTTCCTCCTCCATGCCAAGGTTTTAGCCTTAGGACTTTCATTTTTGTAGTTAATCTAAATAGCTCATGAAAGAGATTCAAACACCTTGACATTTTATTACATTATATTCTCAATTTCAAAACCAGATCAAGTTTTCTCAAGCCAAAAGGCATCTAGGATAATTTTTTCTGAAAATATTTGGGATATTAAAATATTCACTATTCCCCTGTATTCTTTGAAAATAATTCAAATAGTGAAAAACAACAATCCTCACACATTCTGTTTATTATGAATAGTCTGTCTAAACTGAAGTGTCTTTATATGTGAGATTTTAGGTGTTTTAAACTAAATATTCTTTACCAGGCCTCTCAGTGCCCATATTCAAAAGCAAAAGGTCAGCTTGTAATCCTCACAAACACCTCTCTGGTGAGTATACTGTGGCAGGGACTATCCCATGATTATTCTGATAAATCTGTATTAAAAACATTCCAGTAGATTGAAACTTTTAATTGTAAACACAGGAGAAAATAAAATAATCTTTGGGCACCAGACAGCAAGTAAATTTCTTTGTGGTTTTTCATGGTGAGGTAATATAGCAAGTCCATCAATATTTCATTAACACTGAAGAACTCTCAGGTATGTTGTCAGAAGCAGCATCTTTTCTAAAGTAGAAATGCTATTTTTTTAAAAAGCATTAGTATTACTTAGCTCAGTTGGATGCATTAACAGCAAAATATTTCTCCTTGATGATTTTTTAAAGTCATAATAACAAACCCTGATAATAAATAATAACAAACCCTGATAATAAATAATAACAAAGAGCAATAATAACAGAGCAAAATAATGTTTGGTGAGCTTTTAACTTTCACATTAAAGCTTTGTGTTCACCAGTGCAATTGAGAAATCTATAAAAATTTTAATGAGTTGGACGTGGTGAGAAGAGCAATATCCACATTAAGGGCTGAGATTCAATTCTGGTGCAATTTCAGTTTCTCCGTGTAAGCCACCCAAACATGATGACTTTAGAAATTTGACCTGGAACTACTGTAAACAAATGAGTTTTTTGTGAAACAGGTAGTATTTTCAAACTTCTCATAAACTCAAAAAAGCCTCTCTGTTTCTTCTAAGATATTTTCAGTCAAAAGCCTCTGTTCTTTTAGAATATACTATACTAATACACCTGTATACTGGAAAGTGTATCTTTAATTTTAAATGTAACCAAAAGTTTGGATTATGTTCTTTTGATCTCAAATTTGTTTGGAAGTTGTTCTTGGAAGTGTAATCACAGGGGAAATATGAGATAAAGATGTCAACATGGCGTATCAAATTGACAGTTTTCTATACGTACTCTGCTTCTGCAATTCTTGATTCTTTGCAAGAATAGAGGCTTCACGGGAAACTTTGTTCGTAATGTATAACTCCTGACTCTGCTGTATAAGTCCATGGTAAGAAAAAAAAAAAGGCTGAATATAGATTGCCTGTTCACTTAGTAAACTGACAGAACATTTAGCAAATTACATGACCTACGTGAAACTTTTGTTTGAATTACATGGCATGATAATTTGCCTGTGTCAGTCTATTGACTGGCATTTCTTTATGAAAATGACACGTTGAAGTTCACAGTTTTATCTTCAGCTGAAAGTAAGAAGCCATTTTCTCATCTTTATAGTTGCAAAAGACATTCTGAACAATTATCAGTCAGGAATAACCAGAGAATGTCTGTCAGTTTTAACCTGAGATAATAAACACTAGTTTATAAGCCCTATTAAAATGCTGTTTCTTCCCGTTTGATAACTCAGTAATTCTTCGATATGCAATATTAGCTTAGATTCAAATGTGTTTCAAACCTAAAATTCCCTTCATACAAGGTAACATTTTGATCCTGTACTATCCTCTTCACCTTTTAGCTAAGAATAAGGTTTTACGAAAAACCTTGTGTTGTTGACCAACTGGATAGGATATAAGAGGCCCCTGATGGTCATGTGACTCTGCACTGAAGCCATTTAAAGACATAGGGCATCAAAAGCTAATATTATAATTAAGAATCAATATTTCTTGAATGTTTGATGACCTAAATCACTTCAGAATCAAATCCCTTCCTGTGTCAGCAGGTGGAAAGAAATAGGAAAGATTATCTGAGAATGCAGAGAAGAGGCAGAGGGATTGAATCACTGGGCAATTATGTGCTTTTGGATCAGCTCAGCTCTGTGGCAAATCACAATAGGCTGAAAGGTCCTGGATAGAAAATTACTATCCTTCCTGTGGGAATTAAAGAGAGGCAGGCTTCTACAGACTGATTCATGTCTCAAGCAGTCTCAACCACCACTGAATGAGCCTGTCTCTCTCCTTACACAGCAAGACTACCACATACAGTTCCTGAGTTTAGTGACTAAGGTTAGGTGGAATGAATTGAAACCTGCCCTCTACTTTTGACTTTCAAAACATTTTACTATCTGTGTTCTCTTTTTCCTCCAGTTATTTGTTTAGCCTGAAGAAATTATGGTTATTTTGAGATAGGTTCAGTGTTAAATGAAAGTAATTCTCCATCTCTTCACCTGAGAGAAAAAGACAAAAAACATAGTACTCCTTCAAAATTATTACTGAAGTTAATGTTCATGACTGCAGAAAATCTTCTGCTCGCTGTAGTGCTGTAACCTATTTCTTTTAACAAACAGTACAACCTAAATGAAAGGCTTCAAGTTCAAGACTTAATTATTGCACCTTGTTCAGCAATTAAAAGGGAATTGCAAAAGAGATACTGTGGCATATGTCACAATTAAGCATGCATTTTACAATAATGTTTTTGCTCCTTTTTTTTAATAATGATTCTGATCAAAGCAACAGTGGCAAGTGAAAATTGTCTTTAAATAGAGGTGCCTAACCTTTAGCACAGGACTTGCAGCTTCTTAAATCAAATCAAATCTTTATGCAACTAGAAAATTAATTATAGCAGTATGTTTTTATGGATATGAAATGAAGAAGTGGTGCTGTGGTGCATAATAAGACAACCTTAAGACTCTAGCTCATACACAGGCATCTATTTCATCGCAGATGGAAAAAATGTCTGTGGAGACAAGTGTGTTGACAACAGTATTCTACTTTAAAAACTTTGAAATTAAAGCCACCACCAAGTAACTTTAATGGTTCTGTGATCACTCCAGAGAAGACAAAGTGAATGCATAATGGCAAAATCACACTCCTATTCACATTGGAAGGTAATTTTATATATGTGCACTACGGGTGTTTGTTGGAAGGCAACTCTTTTAAGCTGTTTCAACAAGGAAGTGGTTATATTTCATCACCACCGTGGTTCCAATTTGAGATTGTTACTCCAGTATCACAATGGTGCCATGAAGACCTGCAGTTAATCTGGAAGTGAGCAGGAAGAGTCTCGGATTTTTTTCCATACTTTGAACTCTGTCAGAGAACAAGAATCAAGACAAGTTTCTGATTTTTTCAAAACTTCCTTAAGGAATTTAACCTCTGCATCTTATTTTTTCAGTTAAAAATGCATATCATTTTGTAGAATCACTATGGCTTCATACTGCCAGTGGAGACAATATATTAATTACAATTCAGTGTAGCCTTCTTATCAGTAATATCCAACCTCACATTGATTTGATTCCATAAGGGGCACACCACACCATACCCCCGAGGCAGTAGTATCAGTAATACAAGTCAGTGTGATACTGTACCATCCATTTTGTAGAAGTTTATGATAATACATGTTCTGTGTAGACATAAATATCCCCAGAGCACTGAAATGCAGCTTATGGAGGAAATGAATGTGAACAGTATTGTTAAAGTAAGCTGTATCCAAGTTATGCAGGTGCACAACACCACTAAATGCTAAATATTTAGAGGAGAAAGTAAGGAACACCCTGCCTAACTTGAAAATACCATTAATATTCATAACAGAAAACAATGATGCATAAAACTAAACATTAATCAGCACCATACACCTTTTTAGTGGCAAATGACCTGCATGGAAAAAGTAAACCATCCCATCATTTTCAGACCCACTAATGATCCTCAAAATCCTAGGCAACTAATGGTGTGAAACAGTTTAAGTGCTAATCAGATGCCAGTTAAAGGAAAAGCTTACTGACAACCTGCGTTGGTGGTGTCTATTCTGTGTTCATTTGTGATCAAGTTCTACCATGACACTGCAATATTGTAATTGAAAAATTAGAAAAAACCCTTCTGTGCAACATTAAAGCATAATTTACATGCTTTGAGGGCTTTGTGCTAGATCCAGAGAAGGGGGAAAAAAAAAAAAGTAAAAATCCAAGGAAACCTCAGAAGGCATAGGAGGAAGTTGGAAACTTGGATGTGTCCCTATAGAATTTACAATAACTAGATTTTAAGCTGAGTAATGTCAGCCTCAGTTGTGAATGTCAGATTTTCAAATACTGATTAACCACAATAACATATTTTATGGAAACTTAGCAGTTTTGCAAACTTCTGAGCAAATCCTCCTGGCACAGCATGTATCAAGTGCCAGTGATATGCCTATGGGCTCAACAGGAAGCTTCTGTCTATGTGACTGTTACTGTTTGGCCATTGTCAGTGGTTCTGTGTCTCAGGGCAGGTGAATGCATCTGGAAATACCTCAAAATTCTACAGTTTTTACAAAAATAATTATATTTATTTAATTCCAGAAGATACTGCTAGTGACAATCAGAATACTTAATTTTAACCACCATGACCTTCCTCAAATATTTATGTAATTTTTCAAAAATTGGAAACTTGATAAGCATTAGAATTGTGTATTAGATACTTTTTGCACTTTCTTCAAGGAAGTGAATGACAGCTGCCTTTCCAGACTGATCTATTGAATGAGAATTGCAACTTTCTATCAAATACCTTTTTATTGAATCACATCCTTAAAATATTCATTTCTCTCAGAAGTTTTTTGCAACCTGACCTCAGGAACTGTCTGCAAAGCTCAGCAAAGACAAGCTGAAACTCCTCTAAGTGTCTTTCACACAAAATGAACAAAGGAACAACCTAAAAAATGGCTCTGCTTAATTTTTCCCAGATGAAGTTCTTTCTAGATATTTTCTATGGAAATAAATGCTCCTACATATTTCTTCCTTCAGGCCTTGGTTCAGAACACTAACTGCTGAGAAAGGCAAACGTACACATTTCTTCAACTGCTTTTGTTTCAGGTTTTGATTCTACTGGAGGATAAAAGCTCTTTATTAGTTTTATTGTCATTGTTACTCTGGAGTCACTGTTGGAAATGCCCTTCAATCTGCCCATATACTCATACCACTAGCTTCAAAGGTACACAGAAAAAAGAGAGCCGAAGAATTGTCCTCACCAAAAGTATAAGTCGTAGACTTCAGATCACAGAGTAAAACAAAAAAATAAAAGCAAACACCAAAATAATAACAAAAAATCAGTTGGGCCTGGCACAGTTTCTTATTACTCAACTTTTATTCTCAAAGCAAAGCAAATCTGAGACTCAAGTATGCTTTAGAAAAAATGCTCTGACATTCACTGCCAAATTTTCAGATTGCAAAGTATGATCAGGGGACTGACAAAAACTTTTGAATGCTCTCTGAGTGTCCTTGGAGATGTACATCACTAGATTGGAATTCCTTTTGGTACATCAAGCCAAAGTGTTGGTTGCACATGGCAGCAAATAGAAGATGGCAAAGCTGCAAATGCCACGGCATGCAGTACCCACGGCAGCCCCAGCACGGCCAGGCATTAAAGCAGTCTAGTTTGAAATGACATAGGTCCTGATAACCATGAAAGAGAAAAGAACAAAGACGCCTAATTTCTCAGCTCCCTTCAGAGCAGCAGATAATAAAAAGCAACCTCTCTGCAAAGTATTCAAAATGTTGTTTCTGTGACAAACAGATGTGGCAGTAATTCAAGGTGCCAGTGGAGGACAAATGAAAAGTGAACTTCAACTCTAATTTAGAGAGGCACCTTCCCTGTGGTGACTCTTTTGTGTTGATTTGTTTGGTAAAGCAGAACAGACCACAGACCTTGGATGACTAACAAGAATATTTCCAGACATTTGGGAAAGCAAATTAAGTACAAATTCAGTGGATGGATGGAACTAAAAAGAACTGCGTCCACTCGCCCACCATTAATGTGTCTAACATGAAGTGTGATAATTGACTGGAGAACTCTGTAACTTTTCCATAACCAATGGCTATCTCATCATTAGTTATTTAAGAGTATAAACTAGAATAAACCAGTGCTGGCTAAATGAAGGGAGAATATAATAGAAAGATTTATTGAAAGATTTCAATAAATGATGACTGTCTATATGTTCAATTTGAAGCTGAAGCACAAATTTCCTTCTAGAAGGAAAATTTCCCATTCCAGTAGAAAAAAAATATTTGTTATTAAATCTAAGATATGACTAATTTCTTGAGATTTATTAAATAGCAAAACACAGGATCTGAAGATAGAACACTTTGTCATTTTCTTTGACAGGATTCCTCATGCATGCAAAAAAACCCTGTACCAAATGATTAATTTCATAAGCTTTTTTTCAGACTTTATTTTTTTAATAAATAGCATGACTTTCTGAAGAGTTAGTACTTGTTTACAAATAGAGCAGGTAATTCATACTGAGATAAATTTTACCTCCTAAAATAATTTTGTTGGCTATGCTATTTAAAATATAAACATAGAATCATAGAATCATTTAGGTTGGAAAAGACCTCCAAGATCATGAAGTCCAAACTTTGACTGACCATCACCTTGTCAACTAGACCATAGCACTAAGTGCCACGTCCAGTCATTTCTTGAACACCTCCATAGATGGTGAACACCTCCACCTTCCTGGACAGTCTATACCAACACTTGACAAACCTTTCAGTGGAGAAATTCTTCCTGATGCACTCTGAGGTTCAGTCTTCCTGTCCTGTTACTAGCTGTCTGGAACAGGAGGCTGACCCCCACCTCACTACAGCCTCCTTTCAGGTAGTTGCAGAGAGCGATAGTCACCCCTGAGCCTCCTTTTCTTCAGGCTAAACAACTCCAGCTCTCTCAGCTGCTCCTCACAGGACTTTTTCTCTAGACACTTCAACAGCTCCGTTGCTCTTCTCTAGACATGCTCCAGCACCTCAATGTCTTGTAGTGAGCGGCCCAGAACAGGACACAGGACTTGAGGTGCAACCTCACCAGTGCCAAGAACAGGGGGACAGTCACTGCCCACGTCCTGCTACGGATCCTTTCTGAAAGGCTTTTGTGTTGCCATACGTGTTCTTATATAGAATTACGTTTTTTGTCAAATAATAAATGTCAAATTACTTCCAATGATTTGTCATAAAAGGGAATATATTGAGTAATAAAGCTAGCATTCTCTGTACAGATCAAGCTGTTAGTACAGTCTACCATGTATAAGAATAATAGTCACCAAAACTGTCCCTTATTCATCCTTTCTGATAAACTTCCATATGTTAGTAAGAAACATCTAGTATTAAAGACAACACATGGTAATACCCAGAGGACTTTAAAGTTCTTGCATGAGCATATGAAGGCAAAAATATTAGTGTGACAATACCTCAACTTTTCCAAATATTCAGAAGTGTTCTTGGATTACAAGTCCCTTTTTGAAAGATATAGGAAAATAGTGTACAACTTTTATTATGCAGACCAAGTAATGAATTATGGATAGTCTCTTTTGTTTTATCATGTGATAAATTATACAGGAAATTATGAAAAAGAAAAAAATCAGTTTTGTTTTATTGTTGATATTATGAAGACAGAATGATGTTTCCTGAATTTAATATTAGCCCTGATAACTACAAACAAGGACACAGTGTCAAAGTTCAAAACATTTGGGCTTACTACAATTTCATATACATTAATACTTTTCCAAATAATGATAATGAAATTTCATTGTCTTGAAAAGTCAATGAACAGTTCACCTTTCAGTTATTACATAATGAGAAATTATAGAAATATTTTGATATTTTAATGGCTTTGGGTATAGGTGGATACAGATCTGGAACAAATAGAAAATACATCCTAAAATTTCTCTTCACAAAGCTGGGTTTTCTTAGGCAAATTTTATATCTTATTCAATACCATATATATTGTCTGTCTTAACTATATAGGATAAAACATTATGCTCAGAAAATAAGGTTTGGGAATAGAAGGTAGTCTTATCTGCAGCCTGTTTTATAAACTATCAGTGTTCTCAAAAATATATTTCACACTTTTTTTCTAATAGTCCAAAGGTGAGGCAACTTCTATACAGATTTAATAAATTCAAAGATTCATTAAGTTCTTTATATTCATTACACAAAAGTGACCTATAGACTTTTGTGATCATACATACAGGAGTTTACCTCGAAAAAGTGATTCTGGAAAATGAAATATCTTTCCATGAAACACAGGTCCAGAATTAGTAATTCAGAAAATCATGGGAGGAAGAAGTATGTGTAAAATTTCACTTATTTGTTCTTTTCTCAGCCTATCCAGATGCTGAGCAACACATTAAAATACATTAAAAAGAATGATGGTTTATTTCTTTTTTATGTTGGGTGAATCTTTAACTTTCCTAAACTGCCTTAATCTTAAAGGAACCAAGTTTCCCTGTTAGTTTTTACTGCATAGTTCTGAAGAACTTTTATTATAATCACATAGGCTTATCCAGTCCTGTCAGTCATGGGTCTTCTTGTATTTAAAGAAATTTTCATCGCATTTCAGCCTTTCTCAAAATTTTGAAATCATTGTAGAAAGCGCATATTTGATAAAACATTTCAAATTCTTTACATTCACATTTTACTGAACATGCAGTCAAAGTGCAGTTGGAACAAAATATACTCCCCATATGTGGCAAGCATTTGCTACTTAGATTTTATGTTCTATATGTATTTTGTTCTTTGTTCAGCATTTCATTACCAGGATGCTAAAAGTGAGACCTAGAGCATTATGATATTTCAGCAAGAAAAGTCTGAGGTATGAAGTGAGAGTATTGATTTTTATTTTAGGTATGAAAGTCAGTATGGAACTGAACAACTGGAAAATAAAATGAACAAACAAACAACCCCAATCAAGGTTCCTTTGTTTAACTTCTCTTTACTTTAAATAGTTTTAGTGGCTAAAATTACCTTGGTGTTATGCTCACAAATATACGGCCTTCATCTTTTTTTTTTTAAATAGTCCCAATTCACTCCACAAAATCTTTCTGCTGCAGAATAACAATTTATACAAGACTCTCAGCACGAAAATCTATTATTAGATATGTCTCAAATTATCCATCTTAAAAAAAAAACAAAACAAAAACACAAAAAAACCAAAATAAACAAAAAAAAAATCAGACCTAGTTTTCAGTATCTCATCACTTCCTGAGTCTATCTACTATATTTTATTTACTTGGATTTTTTTCTACACCTACTAAGAAGAAAATTAATTCTATCTCAGCTGAAACCAGAACACCCACACAGAAAAGAGAATAAACACAACTGTACAGAGGCATTATTTCAGTGACTATAAAAGTTTTAAAATACTGTAAATGTTTTAAATGTTATACTGAAAGTCAAATTATGGTCTAGAGCTGCAAACTGCACTATTATTTGCAGAACTTTTATGTATTTATAAACCAGGAAGGACTTCCATATTGCTCACTGGTCATATTGATGAGAGAAAATATGGAAAATGGCAATAAGTATTACCTACCTCTCACTTTTCTACCTGGCAGAGTACCATTCACTTGTTTGGCATATTAAGAACATGTAATTCCCATTCTGACTTATGACACCTGAGATCAGCTCATTTTAAAGGGCCTGAATATGCTGAACATTAGCTGAATAATTTTTAACTAGTCATTCAGGGAGATTTTCTAGAGACCTTGGACAAAGACTTTCTACCTCACCTGCCTCAGGCCCATGGAAGACAGGGTCTCCAAAATAGAGATTTCTAACACCATAGGAAAGCATCGTGTGATGTTAGCATTTCACTGGCCAATCCAAACCCCCTAGTTTGGTACCAAGCCCCACTGTTCTTGAAGTTTTGAAGAGTTTTTCAAAACTCTTGTAAGCTTTCACAGACCATGATAAAAATTATCATGTTATCTGAGAGCAAACATACTATCAGACAAGCAAGATTCATGAAAGAGAGAACTATCAGTGCTTAATAAGCATAATCATGCTGTTTCTACCCATAAATCCATACAAATTGGATTTTGAGGTGCTGGAAGAATTTACTGACGGATTTATCACTGTGTATCATCCCTTTTCCCTATACACAACTTCAATATCACCAGTTTGTGTTGGCAGTGAAAGAATTGTTGCCTAGGTACACCTCTAGTATGGCACAGTGAAACCATTCCCAGAAGAATGTGAAGACTTTAAATTTGTTTGTAATGATCCTACAGGACTTATATCCCTGAATACCCTACGGGTAGCAGGAAGGAAGCTAGTGGTAAATGGAACAAGTCACAGTGTGAAGCATTTCAGCACTGTCTTTACCAACTAGTTTATTACCTCTTAAAGGTTTGAGAAATACAAAGGCTGTACAAGATATCACTACTTAAATTGAAGTTCTCACTGTAAGTCATTCTAGAAAAACATTTTCCTTGAGTGACTTCATGCAACTGACTGTGCCTGAAGAAGCACTGTGAATGATAAAACGAGTAGAAATGGGGCACTACACTGTGCTTTCAGCTTTATAGTTTGGAGAAAAATAGAAACACACACACACATGATACATTTCAGTTGGTCAGCATATCAGCACGATCTGTTTGTAACATACTCCTTGTATAACCATTATGCAGTCACATTTGTCAGAAGGTGAACTCATATACAATGCTGCAGTAAAAGTAGATTCTACCTGATCTGTCTTTCAAGAACTGAGGTTTAAATGTTATAATATGTTAATTCTGGATATAATATTCAGTTTAGCTTCCTGGAAATGAGTCTAAAAAACCAACCATAAACACACAGCAAAAAAAGACTGTGCCAGTGGTACAAAGGCTTCATGTGGGAGTCTACCACATATACGTGAACAAGGCTGAGGGCTGGAGGTCTTGAAACCTATTAAAAGCTGCAAAATTTTTCTTGGAGATTGAAGTACTGTGGACTGAAATAAACACTTTTACCTACTTGCTAGAATGAAGCAAGAGAATTTACAATAGAAGGCAACAATTGACACACTCTCCAACAGCTCCTAACTGGTCGTGATTGCAATATTGTGCCATTCATACTACAAGAACCAGTTGCAATTAGCTTCATGTCTATAGATTCTTTCTTTTTTTTGGTGGCTTCAGCAAATTTATTAAGCAAGAGGAAAATTATATTCCTTGACAGCTTTCTTAAGTTTCTTGACAACATCCAGGAGGGAGATAAAATCCTTCACAGTTTGCTTATGTCTTATGAAAACTTGAAACATATATACCAAATCACAAACAGTAAAACTGAATGATAAAATATCACAGAGTATTCATTTACCTATACTTACTGTTTGAGGAACACTGTGTGTGTTCTTAACTAAACTACAGTAAATTTAGGGTAACCATCTCACAAGCATATTGAATCAAAAAGGGGTACACACATCATTAAATCAATAAAGGCAATGTAGTACCAACAACATGAAAGAGAAATAATGTTGTGAACATGTGCAAAGGCAAGTCAATATTATAAAAATGATCTAATATTCAGGAAGGATTGCAATGAATGACTAAGGATTTCTAGAAAGCCTCTCCATGACTTTTCTTCAGAAAGGAAAGTAATTCTCCTACTTGAAGGTTTGCTTAGTGCTAGTTTGCATGTGTTCTAAGAGCCTGGATACAAAGTGGTGAGTCTTCTTGCTTTTTATTTTGAAAAGTGTACAGCAAATGCATACCAAACAGAACTAAGTTCATTGAAAACAGATAAAGGATGCTTTCAAAAGTAACACGCTCTTTTCATAGCATATAGCATGATTCTTCATGTCCAGGTATGAAAATATTTCCACATAAATAGGAAATAAACTGCAATAACCTAAGACTCTGTAAGGAAACACTCTGTTCTTGGCTATTCACGAATGGCTTTGAATACTGTAATGTTACTTATTGCTCAGCTGACTTCTCATGAGCCAGTCTCTTTCAAATGACTGTAACTGCAGGACTGTGAATTTTTACATGGGAAGGATCTGTACTCCTATCGTAGTATAACTTAGGTTGTAAAGTCAGGTATGGACTTTGAACATAAGTCCAGTTAAAGGATTTTATATATTTTAAGTATTATTATTAACTTTTAAACCAAATTCTGTAATTCATGATTACAGAAATATCAAAGGTATTGAAAACAAGCAATAAAAAAAGCCTCAAAATTCAAGAATCTGCCTGAACAGAACTAGGAATGTGGTGCTGCTCTTTGATCCATCGGAGACTAGAGATTTTATCAGTTCATATTAAGTGTATCAATGTGAACAAAGAGCAATATTTTTAGTTATTGGATTTGGAACTAATTATGACATAGTTAAGAGTACAAGATTACAAAATTAAGAGTAAACTGAAGTATAGCAAATGCTGTCAAGGAGTAGAACTTAATTTTATCTGTATTTATGAAAACAAAAATTTGAGATAAAAATTTGATTTATCATTTAACACTTGATATTTGACAAAGGTTTATTGAATTTTTCAGGTATGGACATCTTACATTAGAACACCTATGATCCTTAAGTAGAAATCTGAAATTATAAAACTGCTTGCAGACATAAATTCTCTGAGGCAGATTCTCTGGATCCTATACTCTAATATAACTCAATTTGGATTTTTTTCAAAATATATTTGTAGTTTAGGCAATTATTATATTCTTTAATTCTGTTGCTGCTTCACAAATATGTTTTAACTACCATTTGCATCCTGATACGTGCTTCTAGGTATCCTGTTTTTCACTGGCAAAGTCAATACATTCATTGTAAGAGAATAACCCCAGGAGACCTGAAAATCAAATCTCTTACCCCCTCACTTAATGGTGTACCCAAACTGGTAGGCTCTTGCCACTTAATATAACTGCTTTTCACAACAGATAAGGAATAGAGAAATGACACCTAACCTGGTATGGGAAAGGGGTAAATCCAGACCAGTGGGTTCTTGACTTCGAGTTGTAGTATCCACGTGTAAATCCACAAGAGAGAAACACAGACACCGTGTGCAGGTCTAAGGTCTAAGCTGATCTGGTTTATTGTAACAACATGGTGGGTTTATAAGGGGTAGAAGAAGGGGACCATGGGAGAA
>JAWWES010000001.1:94438422-94506717 GCA_035583135.1 Lophotriccus pileatus
GCAGTGACAAAGCAGGGACAACAGGGGATTGGCTAAAGCAGCTGGCCCTGGGGGGCCAGCCATGCAGGGGGCTGCTAACATCTCTCCAGGGAGGGAGACATGTCCCTGATCATAGGAAAAGGTCACAGCACAGTCCTTCTGGTGGAAGATTCTGGTAAGACATCCTCGGCTTCGTTCCATGCTCTGAAGGCAGCCTCAGTCGTCAGCCCATCTCCAACATACGCCCCCGTACCTGACATGACAGCAGCAGTCAGAGCACTTTATTTTGGCTTTGATGTTGGACTTCCAGCATCTTTAAAATCCTGTTTTGTATTGGTTTACCTCCAGATCTTAAATTTGATAAAGAAAAGAAATAGGGCAAAAATCAGAGTTACTGAAAGTAAGAATTTCTCATATCTAACAGAATAAGAAAACTTGTGAATGCTTACGACATCAGGTTTTATGTGAAATAAAACTAAAGTCCCTTTAGGTCTTTCCTTCTCTATCCTTTTTTTTTTTTTTTTAATTTATCCCATTGCAAAATAGCTTAGAGCTATCTTCTGTCCACAAAGAAATGATCTCTCACTTTAATTTTTATACAGACTTTCAAAACACCAATACATAATTTATAGATCTCACAAATATCAACTGAAAACCAGTTTATTATAAGGCTTCTTTATCTATTAGTCAAATCTAGTTTATGCTGTCAAGATGTCAAAAGTAGCTTTAATTTTTATTAATTCAGGGAGATTAAAACCCCTTTGGCAAAACTCTAGAATAAGATCTCCAAAAGCTATTAGGATTTATCTAGTTGTTAAAGGAAGAAATGTTAAATTATTAATGGCTTAAACACAACTAACCAGAATACCCTTTATGTTCTGATATGGTGCAGGAAGGAGGAATACATTATTGTATACATGACTTTTCTTATTTTTGGCAAAGGGCTCTCACTTATGTTTTGCAGTTTACGGATTGCTGATACTAATTAGGATATTGACTTTCGTGAGAAATGCATAGGAGCTATTTGATAACAGAAAGAGCACATTTGGGAATGTTAGACAGCTTTGTTTTTTTGTCAGCCAAAAGTTTGATTATTTGGTTCCTCTAACACTAGCCTTGTCTTTGCTTAGTGTATTTATCTAGTACATAAGAGGACTGAAGAACCTTCTCTGCCTGAGATATTTATACCTTTCTCATCTAAATGAGAACCGGTGGTACACAAATATAATGTGTATGAATATATAAAAAAAATGCATAATAAAGAAAATTGTCCTTGCAAAAATATTCCCTCCAAGTAGTTTTAAAATTAAGCAAGCATTAAAAATAACAAGCATCTAATTCTTTATCAAAATCCTAAATATAACATTTACCTAAGGGATAGGTTTTCTCAAAAATACCTCACTTTTCAACATATTTTTGTTATACTCATTCTGATTTGCCCTTTCTTTGCTTGTATTTTACAGGAGCTATTTCAAAACTATTTGCATAAACTGTGAGGTACTTTTATGGGTTTGGCATACTAGGGTCCACACACATATATATATATATATATAAATACATTTTTATATATATAATGTAAATATAAAATATTTATTACATTATATTACATCAGAAGAAAGAATACTAAGTTTCTTTATTATCATTGAAATAGAAAAGCAAAATAAATCCTCTGTTTATTCCCCACCTCTTTTTTTTGAAAATCAGATAAAAGGTGTTAAAGAATGTAATATATTTCTCCCTACATGCAAATGAAACTATCTGTCAGGTATGACATGTTCTCATTCTTATTCAGCTCAAAGAATAAATATATCAGTTGTAAAAATATCATGTTCATCCATCAACTTGTGCTGGGCAGGTGTTTCTCAAATAGAAGTCCCTATATCAGACACGCTGAAATAGAGTATTTCCAGATAGACTGGAAAGAGCACTTAGGAAGAGAATTATCTATGTATTTCAAGTTTAACTGTTAAATTTAGCTAGAATTTGCATTCATATCCTCATCATTCTGTGCTTCTATGTTGGCATGACTCATACACGAAGCTCCTAAATAATGTTTTATAACTGAAAGAGTTTCCATTAGTTCTATTAGAACACTAATCATAAGCACATATCCATTGTGAAAAAGCCCATCCAGCATAAATTTGTCCCTGCATCCACTTGAAGATGTAGCTATTTAAACTGGATGCAGCCCAGATACAAAGAAGATATTTTTTTGTATTAGTAGAAAAATAGTTCCTTATTATCACTATTGTCTAGAGCAAGGAAGAAACAATTCAAAAAAACCTCACATTACTTTCAGAATTCATTTCCCTGAACAATTTTCACCTTTTCAAACTATCAAGTATTTTATTTCTCTACATTTGTTCATTAAGGCTCCTTTGATTCCCCAAGCAATATTTCATTGCTTTGTATTTCCACCATCAGAATAATTCAAAGGAAGTTCCTTATCTCCATGGTATATTTCTAAGTGTTCAGTTATTAAATATAAATGTGATATCAAATATTGGGCAGAACTCCAACCCATTCATGAAGAATGTATTTTCATTTCTATACTTTCTCTTTACCCCTGTTAAATAGGTTTTATATAGACTACATGTAGACATAGGCAATTTATTTGTATGGTGGCACAGTTACAGAAGGAAGAAGTAATTCCCAATTCCCTTATCCAAGTTAGCATAGGATCCAAGACACCGACTTTCAGTTTAGCAAGCTTGAAAAGGAACTTCACCTGGGGTTTTGCATTTCTCTGACTGGGATAGCAGCATGAACACCCCTCTGCCTATCACAGCACAAATATCCATTCTTTTAAAAAATATTGTCAGCGAAGTCTACATAAGAAGAGGGATCACAGGTTGTGTATTTCAAGCAAACAAAAGCAAATTCAGCCAAATAGAGAGAAAATTAAGAGGTTGCAATTGCAAAACTTGCCTGTACCAAGTAGTTATCCCACTGACTACTTCCAGCCAACCACTTTCCAACTTACTGGATGTTTTTGATCCTGTTCAACATTGGCACAGACCAGAAAAGGCAACTAGTGAAAGTATTACCCTCCTTTCCACATAGGCTGGCAAATTCAGGACAAGAAGAAGGTGCTGAAGAAAGGCTTCCTCCTAATGACTTCACTTGTATGTATAGGTGTTCAACAACCTCTGTAAACATAATTTGCATTTCATGCATAATGATAACAGAGCTACACATAAACATCTATCAAATTCCTATTTATTTTTCATTAGTTGATTTAGGACCCAAATCAAAAGGGCTCCAAATAGGATTTGCTGTACTTGTGACTCTGCTAGACACCTTTTCTCCTCCTCTAAATAAGGCTTTTTACCCTAAACCTAACACTCTGCTGCCTCAGGTCACTGATGTACAGTTCTGTCACAAACAACTTTTCTGTATTTAGAAATGAAGTATGCTTTTAAAGCAGATGATCCCACGACCCTTCCAATCTAAAATACATGATTGCAGAGAAACACTTTAACTCTCAAGAAATTCTGAGATATTAGATTTTTATTTACTAAAAAGATAATTTATAGAATTTTTTAATATTTTTAATATCTTTTTATAACTTTTCTGAATATCCTATATTTGTGCTTATTATAACTAAATTTCCAGACTGTGAACACATAAAATAGCCTTTAAGTATTTTCAAAGGTTATATTGGACATGGAAGAGGACTAATTGGCAGCAGTCCCGTGCAAAAGTAAACCATGGTATAGTTATGATGTAAAAATCTTGCCATTCATGTGTATTGACCTATATATGTCATAGAAGACTTTTTTTTTTCATGCCTGAGGAATAAATATAGTATGCTGTTGCCTATGAAACAGAAGAAAAGTTACATATGAACTCTGTGTGTACATATCTTCTTATTCTCTCTGTATAGTCAAATACAAGTATTAGTGACAACATCTTGTTATATTGGTAACTTAAAACCGTAATGCATCATCTAATTTTTCCGAGAGGTGAAAAATAATTTTTACCATGGAAAACTGTAAGATACATTTAGCCCTAAAAACTGCTCTCCTTTTTCAACATCCTATTTTTCATTTTGCATTATGCACTGTGATGCCCTAGAGGAGCTGCAGCATGGATGCAGACAAGACCTTGCCTACTGAGGTTACCTCCCTACATAATTCTGTGGAGCCATCAGAGAGGGAAAATGTATTTGCAGCCCTTGTGGATTAAGGAGCTGAGAGAATTCAAACACCTAGACAAAAACAAAGAAAAACATTTTTATTTCCCAAATCCAAATCCCACTTCTGCAAAAGAAGCAGCAGCAGAAGTGCTACAAAAAAAATCCAATTTTGCTATCTTGAGAGATCTATACTTGATATGTATAGCATGAGAATGTATTTCTGTATTCAGTTCCCAGAAGTTCATCAGTATAAATCAGAGTTTTCTACACTGTTGTCCACAAAGATGTAAATTATCTGACTGAAGGTTACATGTTAAACAATATTTTTAATATTACATTTAATTAAAGATACATAGCTGATCAGGATGAAATTTTAAATATCAACAGTTTTCTGTAAAGTCTGGCAACTAATTCTGTTAACCAGCAACCAATGTCTATTTTGCTTTACACTTTACATTTAACTGATTCACACACCCCCCTTCCCACCATACCCTTTTTTTATTTGAATTTTTTCAATACTTTTTAACCAAATTTAAAAAGTTCACATTTACAGCTAGCAGTGTGTCAGTGCTCTCTAGCTTTGCCCACATAAGGATCTACATTGCAATGTCTTTTTTTCCTGGTAATTTTCATGTTATTTCCATCATAACAAAGTAGAATTTCAGACTTAATATTAAATTCTTTAGCCTACTTTCTAGGTATAAAAATCAGTGGAGTTTCTGACTGCTAAGGTCTCTGACAAATTGGTCACTTTTAACGCTATAAAATGATAATTTTTCTCCATCACTCAGTTTAATTTCAATTTAATCAAATAGTTTCTTATTTTTTAATCGTAAACCAAACATTTCTAATTTTTAATCTGAGTCACACAGTTATAAAATCAAAGAAAATCTCTTTGGAAAGTCTCTCTGCCTTATCTGGGTTAATGGATGCTATAAGGACAAAATTGTTGATTTTTTCCTTAAAGATCTTTTCCCATATTCCTTTATCATATGCAATAGATTTTATTATTGTTCCCCAACAAACATAAATGAAGAAATATACATGTAACTGTTACACAGCTTCTTGTTTAATATATTTAGCAGTTTTATAAAAGGCCATTGCTGTCCTCAGATCAGTTGCAGTGTGAAGTTACATTGCTCTTGACACTGACTGAGGCATATTTAACTTTAATTCTGCAGAAACATCTGCTAATATAATAGGTTGGAGATAGATTTGTTAATTTCACAGAGCAGGGGTCATCTCAGATTTGTTTCATGATTGTTAATCCTATAACTGTTGAAAGACTCCAGCAAACAGCACGTATTTAATCCACACTACTTCTATTGAAATAGCCAGAGTTTATAAAATACTAACAATTTTGTTCTCTTTATGTCAACTGCAAGAGGACAGCCTGTACCTGATTTAGCATAAAGTTAAAAAATCATGAACAAACAACATTTGATCTCGCATAAAACCTGACAGTACAATGATAACCCACCATAAATTTCTGAAAGGATTTGAACTAGCAGAGTGCATTTATATCAGATCAGCATTTCGTATCATGCTGTTATGACACTTTTGATACAGTACTGAAAGCTCTAAAAAAGATTTACTGATTTACTTAAGACTGAGTCATGACCTTCCTGTTCACAAAGTTAAGCTCATATTTATTTTCAGAATTTAATTATTTTACATATTTTTTATAAACATCTATAAATTACATTATTAAACAGCCACTAAGCATCTAATAAGGTTCTTTTGTTTTCATTCTGGGAACAAGGAGCAAAAATTATGAGTGTGCAGCTCAAAGGTATGGGAGAAATAGATTAGAAATCTTACTTTAAAAAATTCTTCCTTTACAAATAAAACAAGTTTTACTAATATTAGAAGCCACCTGTGGAGAAATAATAATTTTAGATTTATGAAAAAAAAATTCCCATTGTGAAAAAAAAATGTTCTTTTGTTCATTTTTTATGAAGTAGAGCACTTTTATACAGTTGGTTAATGTTACACAATAGGCAGGGCAGGTGAGGTGGAGGAGTTGCACCGTATGTAAGGGAGATAGTTGACTGTACAGCCCTTCCAGTTGGGGTTGATGTGGTTGAGAGATGCTGGGTGAAGATTAGGGGGATGGGAAACAAAGGAGGTGTCACAGTGTTTGCCTACTACTGATCACCCAGGCAGGATGGGTGATTGCCTATTCTGTAGGCAATTAGGAAAAATTTCTGAATCAGAAGCTCTTGTCCTTACGGGAGATTTCAACTTCCCAGACACAACAAAGAATTTCATATTGCTGTCATGATCAAATCTAGACAATTCTTGAAGTTTTTTGAAGATCATTTCTTGTCACAAGAATACAGTATGTCAGCTAGGAAAGATGCCCTCCTAGACTTGTGATTTTTCAACAGAGAAAGACTTATGGGTTATATGATTATAGGTGACTGTCTTGGATACTTTGATCATAAAGCAGTGATCAGTGAGCTTAAAATTTTTGTTGTAATGAGAAAAAAGATCAGCAGAATTTCTAACTTGGATTTCAAAGTGGCTTCAAGTTGTACCAGGGAAGGTTTAGACTGGACATCTCTTTGAAGAGAAGGTGGTCAAACGTGGGAACAAGATTCCTAGAGAGCTAGTCAATGCCCCAAGCCTGGCAGTGCTTAAGAGGCATTTGGACAATGCCCTTAACAACATTTTGTAACTTTTGGTCAGCCCTGAATTGGCCAGGCAGTTGGACTGGATGACCGTGGTAGGTCCCTTCCAATTAAAATAGTCCATTCCATTCTACACCAAGCACATGAGGAAAATTTAGATTTCTGTCCTTAATGTTAATAATATAAACTGCATCTGAAAAAAACACTAAATCTACTTCTCATTTTCTAATTTGGAAGAAGTCCTCTTTGGAATTCTGCCACTCTTAATTGCTTTCTTATATAAAGATGACCACTGTTGTGCTAAACCTATTGAGGTCTTAGAATCCAGCTAAGGTTATCTCAGAGTAACATTAACTGATATTAATAATGATTACCATATGGTTGTTCTATATCACATATTACATTCATAACATTTCTTACATGTCCAGTACAGAAAAGCCACGATGGGTGTGTCTATCCCTATTTACCTTAAATATTGTTACTGGGACTTTCTATTGTAGATATTTAATACAATATAAAAATATTTTTCTTTCTAGTTGCACTACTATGTTTTTAAAAGTCTTCTGAAGCTAAGGATATTTTTCTTTTTTTAAGCTGACACGGACAAACAAAACTTTCTAAGATGCTGTGCAGAGAAGAAGAGATCTAATAATTTAAATTTACTTAGGTATATAAATATTATCTAAACCTGTATCAACAAATCTAGATAAAGCAGTCATGATTCCTTTCTCAAATAGACTTAAAAATAAGTGTCCTATGACATCTCCACATAGTGCTACACTTGCTTAAATGATTATGGAGAAGTCATGCAGCATGATTCTATCTTCAGTATCATTTTTCGACTCTTCTTAAAAATGCGATCCCACAGACACAGCCTGGCTCCTACTTATGGGGAGACACAAGAATGAATTAGTAGTGCTGCTTTTGGGAAACAAATGTAACTTTAATGTTGACATCCTATTTATCCCCGTTGAGCAATAAAGTATTCTCTGTATTGAAATGATGAATTATAACCGTTAAACAAAAATGTAATGCGTTTGTTACAGCCACCAAGTAGACAAATTACCATTACACTGTGCAAGTAATACTTTACAAACCCATTTGTCACACAAGAGAGGTGTCATATGCAATCTGATTCACCCAGCTTAATGTATGAAATGAAACCTCGATTTTCTTCAGCAGATGTAGAACAATAACAACTAGCTTACGTTCCAGAACCAGTGATAAATATTTTGTTTTCATAACAAAACAAACAAATTCAGCATCTCTTGTGTGTTTGCAAAAAAAAATCTAGGATTGCATTGCATTTTAATCGGTGTTAAGTATACTGGAAGCTTCTACATATCACACAAATCACAGCAATCACCATGTTACAGTTACCAATTCAACAGAATTCGTTAAACTTTAAATAAATTCAGCATGATAGATCTTTCTCTGATGGAAATCAGCACAGATTCGGTCAATTTATGTAGAGCTACACCAACTTGTAACGGTATAAGTGACGATAGTTCAACCCATGTCAGTAAAATCTAACCTCCAATTTACAGCAGCGATGACAAGGCCATAGGTACGATTTCCAGTATACAGGTACTTTATTATGACCTTAAAATGAAGTAGGATAAGAATTTCAACAAGTGCAGTACTATATACTTCCACAATGAAAATGAGATTTAGGTAAAAACTAATTTCTTGGTTCAGGAAGGCATCTAGAAAGATCCCTTCAACAACACCCTCAGGCTGGAGATGCCTAAATCAGCAACTTGCTTGCCTTGAGTATCAGCTTCTAAGCCAAATGCCACCCCCATGTAGCAGAATTTCCTACTGCCTCCTCAGGCACTGAGTTCTACCCTAAACTCTCCAAGAATTCATAAAGAACTAAATTCAGACATCTATACTATGGGTTTAAATCAATTTGTCTATTTTATTCTTTATTATCAATAGACAAAAATTAGGATGTAGGGTGAAACAGCAGATGAATCTCATTGTCTTCCCAGCTCACATTCTGTCTGTGTCCCTAAATATCCCACAAGAGTAGGGTACCTCATTCCACAATGGACACAAATGAAAAACTTTATATATGTTCAACAAAGTCATAGTATAGGTACTTGAGAAAGAAAAAAAAAAAAAAAAGAAAAAAGAAAAAGGAGGAAAAAAATTAGACAAGTAGATAGAGCACTCATCTGCATCTGCTTTTGTTTCCAGCTTTAGGATAGAAAGTGCCACTTATTTCCTTCACAGAATCCAAGAATATGCCAAGTTGGAAGGGACCCACAGGGATCATAGACTCCAACTCGTGGCCCTGCACAGGACCACCCCAACAGTCACACAAGTGCCTGAGGGTATTGTCCAAATGCTTCTTGAACTCTGTCAGGCTTGGTGCTGTGACCACTTCCCCGGGGAGCCTGTTCCAGTTCTCCACCAGTCTCAGTGAAGAACCTTTTCTTAATATCCAATCTAAACCTTCCCTGACACAAGTTCAGGCCATTCCCTTGGGTCCTGTCGCTGGTCACCACACAGAAGAGATCAGTGCCTGCCCCTCCTCTCCCCCTCATGAGGAAGTTGTAACTGCAATGATGTCTCCCCTCAGTCTTCCTTCCAGCTGGGTTGCCAATACCACAAGCATTGTGGAATCAGACAAAAAGATTAAGTTTGAAACTACCAGTCTGGATGTATTTCCCATTTTCATTTGCAACTTGTAAATCCAAGCAGGTTTCTAGCTGATATTTGATGAAATAGAGTGTTCTGTTTCAAGCTCAAGCATGATTCCACACCAACAATGCCACTTCTCTTTTCCCATAAAAACGATGCTAGAACCATTCATGAACAGTGACTGTTGTCCATCAGTTTGGGTCAGAGATGAAGTAAAAGACTAACAACCATGCCAGTGCCCTGAAGTGAGAATAATAAAAAAGTGTACATAAACCACAGCCCTTGAGCAAATGCAGTAGCAGAAACAAAAAACCTTGTAAATAAAAAATAGCGGTTCTAAAAAAGTCATGCCTTCCCCTGAGTCCTATTGACATCAATGAGGGTTTTGGCACTGAGCTTGAGAGAGGTGAAAGCCTTGTGATATTAGTAAATAATCTAAATCAATGTCTTTTGGAGACTACTAATCTGTGGCTCAAGAGCCATGCAGGAATTGGTAGATTTTATCACAAGAAATACTAAAGCCTTCATGTGTACATGTATATATGTATACAAATATGTCTTTGTTTTCCCAACTCATCTGATAAGAATTCCTGTTATACCTTTGGAGAATCCAGTGTAGCAGGCTTGCTCTGTGCTAAGAGAGGAAGAGAGAGTAATAAAAGTGATAAGAAAACCCAACTATTTTGAGAAGAAAACTATGATTTAGAAGTCTGGTCTTTATAACAGAATGGAACACGTCAAGGCAATAACCACAGGGAAGCCAGGAAGAAAAGATTACCTATGCATAAGGCAAGGTCATTCTGTGATTACTTCTCCATGAGAGAATTTCTGTGAGGGTGTGAACAGGATAGCGAATGTGTGTGTTTAAACAGGAAGCAAAAGAGATGCCAGTAAATAGTTTGGGATGCAGAGTTCAGAACAGGAACCAAAAAGTCAACTTTGCAGGCCATTATATAAAATTATCATGAATCAGAATACTGTTCATTCTGGAACATACCATGAGTTTAGAAATTCTCCAACCCCACCAATCCCCATCCACTTTTTTGCAGCAGTTCCCAGAAGTTTTCTGATCTCATAGTCTGATTTCTGATAGCCTTAATGGATGACATGATCCCTAATGACAGAAAAACATAGCAAATACTGGAGGTATGTAACAGAGACAAAATATTTTGTGGTCCTATTCTTCTTCCTGTAGTAGATGATGGCAAAAAGAAATTAATATCTCCATGATACTTTTTGTGGTATGATATTTTAAGTGTGAATTTCCTCTTTGACCTTAAGCTTCCTTTCTGGTTGTTTTCCAAGTGTTTTCCTTCTTCCATTCCTGTTTGTATAAGAAAAACAGAACTGGTCATGTTCCTCATGGATTACGCATATGCAAGCTTTAGGAAGTGATTGAGTGCTCTGTAAGACAGGTGAATATATTCACTTCTAAGAATTAATTTAGCAATCTTTATCTGCTTTTTTTGTCCCCAAGAGAATTTCTTTCTATAAATAGGGATTCATGCTCATGTTGGCATTCCTCTCGTATCAGTCATTTGTTATTAGGAAAGCTGGAGGAAAAAAAAACAAAAAAACCCCAAAAAAACCCAAAAAACCCCAAAAACAAACAAACAAAAAAACCCCACCCTGTATATTTTTCTAGATACTAGTTCTCTTTCTGATCCTGGAAAGATAGTTTTACCATGTGCAAAACTGAATACCCATATAGAGATTACAGTGTGTAATTTTGGCATTTAAGCCATTCTTCTTGCACCTTCAAAAAGGAAATTTGCATTGGCAACAGAAGCACTACAGATAATTTGGTCCTCAGTAGGACTTTATTAATTTCTTAATACTGACCCCCAAAAAAAAGAGTCATAGCTATTGCTACCTTTCATTTTTATTGGCTCTTATCTTGATTTCTGTAAAGTCACTGGAAAAATACATCAAGACTGTAAAAGGCATTTACTTTGCCAGAGTCAGCAATTCCCATGGGTTTCTGTTCACTTTTTATCGCCACTGTGGAGGTCCAAATTGAAATCTCAACACAACAAGCCAGAGCAATTGTCTTGAACAGTACTTGAAAAACACAATGCTATTTCCCTCCCCAAAAAAGAAAAAATTCAAAGTATGAAGTCTATATTAAGTTAGAAAAGCACCTAACCTTGTGTTGTGCTATACACACATTTTCTGTCTTATACTAATAACACAGTAAGGATCAGAATCTCTCTCTTTTCACTGTATTCATGAAGATTGATTTTATATTGAGTGGGACTTCAATATCATAGAAAACATGGTCTCTACACCACAATATTAACCTGAGATTATAGCTTCTGATTTCTCCCCAAAGTTCTGTATCAGCACTTTAGAAAAGATCTGACCATTCCTCTCTGAGTACAGTTCAATTTGTTCCTATCATAAAGCTGAAGGATGATTCAGCTGTACCTTTTTTCCTAAATTATCAAACAAAAATAACTAGAAAAATTTCAAATACAATAAGCATATGCAACAAACCTGGGCACCTTTAAACTGCAGTTTGCAAAAGTAATTAACATCTATTTTTAATGGTAAAAATCCTGAATCTAAAAAACACATAGGTAACTTAAAAAAAAGATTACTCATAAAGGTAAAATGGGATTAGACATACATCACACATATTCCACCTTCTTTATGTTCAATAATTACAGAGCAGCAGATGTTCACATGCTAATGAACAAACTTGAAGAGGAGGCAAACAGGTCCTCACCATCTTACATTTTCAAGGACTATAGAACTGATGATCTCTAAATAGAGAGGGAATAAGAATAATACCATGCATTTTTAAAGTCAGCAAGATAGCAGGTTTTTTATTACTAGGAAAACTGATTAATAGGATTTATTTATTGAACACCCATTATATGTTTACAATCACTCAAATACTTATAGATTATACTTGGGAAAATGCACAATATTAGTATCCTGGAAGGCTTTGTTTCAGATTCCATGGAACAGTAAAAAGGAAGCAATGTTGAAGGAAGTTAATTAAATGAAGTAAATTTTAGGAATACCTGCTAGTTGTAGGAATACCAAGTTGTAGGAAAGTGAGTACACAAAGTATGAGAAGGCTAGAATAGCTCCGTCTTGTAAGAAAGGAAGATTAAGTTGCAGAACAGAACAGAAAAAGTGAATGCATAGTTGCTATAGAGGTAAATTAAATTGACACAAAATAGGGGTTAGACAAAAAGCTTGGACTCTTTTACAGCTTTCATAGACCTGCATAATGAAATCCTTTCATAAGTACAACACAGTCCCTTTTCAGAGCCAGCTTTGGGTTACATGTAAACTACTTAATAACATTTGTGGGAAGTAATTTTGTTCTTCCTCAAGCTTTCTTGTACCAAACCAAAGAAGCAATATTTTTTATGTACTCTTGTAACATAGCCTCTACATATCCCAGCAACCTCTTCTGACTCTAACCATGTTTAATCACTTTTATCAAAATGAATGACCAGGTCTGTAATTAATATTCCAGTAATGTCCTATTCTTGCCTAGTAACATGGCACTCATATTTTGATAACCACCCCAAAAAGGATAATTTTCTAACTGCTGAGTTTTTCCTAAGAATGCATGAAAAGTTTTCAGCGGCTTTCCAGACGCTGGTATGAAATAATTCAAAATATTTTTACTAATTTTCATATGTGGCAGATTAAAGATGGTAAGTACAGTGGAACAAAACAATAGTTAAAATATAACTGGAAACATTAATAATCTAAAAGACAACTAACATAAGCAATAAGAAAATATGTTTTCAAATTACTTTGGTTTAGACAGTTTACAGGATTATTCTGACTGGAAATCCTGAACATTTTTCCACCAATCTTCCCTTTACAACCTGTTTCACTCTCAACCACCTTTAAGTAAAAGTCAAGGGAAGATTAAGAAGTGCTATTTAATTTTTACCTAAAAAAGTAAAGAAGGTCTTTGATTTTCAAGAATATTGTTGATGATACAAATGCATCTCCACTTTTATAAAATTCAATATTAATAATAGTCCAGCCAGTAAAAAGTAACAGAAAGGAAACAATTTTTCCATTCTGCTTGTAATTATTTAAGTGCATGCTTACATCATAAGGCAGGCAGGCATTTTGTAGAAGGCATTTGGAGGAGCTCTGATTTGGTGCTCGATGCCAGATTAAGAGCACACAGGAGTAAAAGGGAGGCTGGACTACTACTAGTTGTGCCCTGATAGCAAACACCTGAGTTACCTTCACTCAGAAAAAACACGTTTTCTGTTAGTCATCAATTTTCTAACCCTATACTCTTTGAAAAATGTTTTTATATCAAAGACATATAATGTCACTGATGTTTTCATTTCCAGTTTTCACTCTAGTAATAAATAACAAATTTTCTTTTTAATTTCAACTTTTACTGGATGAAAATTAGAAAATCCAGTCGTTAGGGGGAAAAATATTTTTTTAAATTTTTTTTAATGACTAATTTTCCTGCCTTACTCATGGGACAATCCTAGAATCAACTCCAAACTCCCTGAAGCAATTGTGCAGCTTTTCCACCTGCTGCAGCTCTTTTTGCCTTAAGCAACAGTTCTGAAACCTTAGTCTATAAGTGTCTTGTCTGTAGTATTTCCTCTTTACAATTAAAATAAAGTTAATTAATTCCTTCAATCAACAATAGTATAGCATACCTGCCAGGATATGGTAGCCATTTCTTCTACCTATATGGGTTTTCAGGAGGATGATTAAAGGGAATCTGGAGAAGGCATATGCCTCACATCATCAGGTAATTCAGTCAAGAACAGGTTCGAAATATAAATTTAAAAAGAACCCCACCTTTAGTATTAACAGTGCTGACTTGTCAAGTAAACAATATTACTGCAGACCATGGAGAAATACCAAATGCTTAAGTCCTGTAAAGTCTGAAAGTCACAAGAAAGATACCAAGAATTTAGAATAGTGAAATAAAACCCTTTAAATCCCATTACAGAAATTCTGATAAGAGGTGCTACAGGAATACTTTGAGGAACTGGAGGATAAAACATACAACATGAACATCAAAAATGGTATTCCTATATTTACCTTCCAGGACACTTTCACAGTGCTCCCCAAATCTTTGTTAAAGGTTCATGGTTGCCTGTTTAAAATGAGTTGCAGTTTTATAATCCCTGTCCCCAGATTGTTCTTCCCCAACCAGATTCACGTTATCTCATCCCCCCTTTCTTGGTGAACTATCCAGCTGACTCCCTAGCAGGTGTCTCCACAGTGATAATTAGTGCATTTTTTCCTGACTCTGCAGGGAGTGACTTTATGCTTTACTACTTCTTCTCATCCATTGCAGCCCATGCCCTGCAGTGTGCTCAGCCAGAGAGCTCTTCTACTCAGCATTAAATGGCAGGGCAGGAGCCTCTCCAGACTTTGCTGCTGGACCCCCTGCCATGGTCTGCCATGCCCTCCAACAAAGCACTGCTTCTCCTGTTAACCAATCTTATTCTAATCAGTTTTTAAAAAGTCATTGTTATGAATTATTCACCCAAAAATCAGGAAGCTGAAATGTTGGTGTGCCAGTTCTCACTTACATTAGACTCAGACTTTCCAGTTAGGTTAATTTAATTGCCTTTTGCAGACATAAGAACAGTTGTGAAATATTCTCTACTGACCTGAGTTGAATAATTTACTGAGATGAGGTTGTGATTTCTTTTCATCTTTCATTTGGTAAAAAAATAGACCAAGAAAGTCCAAGGAGAATGAATCTCACCCAAAATAGTCATAATCCAGTGGCTGAAGAGAACTGTCAAATAATACATAGTCTCTTTTCTCTCTGGCCAGAAATTTGGCTCTTTCTAATTTATTTTTTGAGGGAGAAGTCTAGTGGAAAAGAGATTGTATCTGTCCTTTCAACCATAGTCCTTTCAACCAATAACCAAAACTACAATCCAAGCCTGTGTCTGTTTTCTCAGTGAAGGTTATAACCACCAGGAAATATCCCAGTCCAGTGTAATTCTGCCTCTCCTGTCTATCTTGGATCTGAGAAATCTTCCTGATTAAGATGTTATCAAACCAGTATGATTCTGCAGTTGTCCAGATGACTTTGTACCCACATTTTATAATGACAAAATAAAGACCATGATATCCTAAAAAAAATGTTCTGACAGCTTTTTGCTAATGAACAAATAGAAATCCTATGTAGTGTCTAAATGAGCATATGAGCACCACAAAATATTAAATAATAAATGAGTTTTCATCTTGGCCTTATTAATTTTAAATAGACATTATTACCTTTGGCAAAAGCATATAGTCACTCCGTCTTTCCAAGCTGTGTAATAGAGGATTATTGTTAGCATTCATTAATACCTTTAGTGAACTAAACAGAAAGAAAATTATAAATTTTATTGTAAAATCTGGGAGACAAAATATTCTGTAACTCAGTGGGGCAGTGTTAATGTTGGTCTGGTAACTGTAATTGTATATCTAACTTTTCCTTATATAAATTCTGGGTTCTACTGACTTTTCTGGTTTTGTTTTACTGTTTAATAAGGAATTTGTATAATGAAGCACAAATTCAATCAATTCCTGGATCTGCTAATGAGCAAAGCTTTTTTGGTTTGTTTTTTTTCTTTAAACCAAAAAAAAAAAAAAAAGTCTCTAAGCAACAACAAATGTAACTTTTTAACATTTCTGTTAATTATTAAATATCAATTGAATTATAAACTTAAGGAAAAAATAACCCTTATTCATTTAATAATCTAGTTAGCCTGTGAGAAATAACTTTCTGAAAAGCAATGAGCCAACTGATGTTAGCTGATGAGTCTCATTCACATTACTCAAAATCTTTGCAAATTATCACACTCCTAGCTAGTGAAGAATCTCTATGAGTGGGATACAATACTGTCAGTGGGTTCAGTTATATTATGCTGATTTTGATCCTTCTGAAAGACCCAGTGGGATATTTTCAGGGAAAACAAGTATCTCTGAATTGAAAATAAAATAGTCACCAGTTAGTATCTCTCAAGCTTTAGCATCTTGCCCAGAGTTTCAATCATACATTCACATAGACTTGAAGTTTGTGTCCTTGAAACTTCCTCTGAAGTTATGAGTCACTTCTGTTGACAACTTGGAAATGAAAACATGTGCATGAGTAGGAGAGTACATCCTCAAGTTTGCCTGGAGGAAGCAATAATTTTTCCTCCTTTTGCACACAGTGTTAATGCTAAGAGCATTCATCCTTTCCAGGGCTGAATCAAAGCCTGCAGCTCCTTTCTTCCCCCCTTGCCCTCCTGAGAGGCATGTTTGGTGAGACAGACAAAACGAGTTTGAACCTTGACAGCTACTCCTGGTCAAATAGCTTTGTTCCAAATGGTTACGGGGAGTCAGACAACATTTCAGTTTGTGCCTAGGGGTGTCCAGCCGAGAACACAGCCAATGATGGCAGTAGCCAAAGTAGAAGGGCACACAGAAATGAGACCAGCAGCTGAGGTGAGAGCAGCACACACAGGATCTGCAGTGGTGGCAACACCACAGGCAACAGCAACTACTCCTGACATGGCAGAGTGAGGTCCTGAGGGAGGAGACAGCTCTGCAACTCCAGGCAATTGGGTATTTGGTGCCTCTTGCTGAGTCACAGGGTTTACTTGTCCACAGGAAGTGTATACTGGGGAAGCCTCCGTGTCACCAAGGAAAGGAGTGACAGCTGGAGGTCAAGAGGCAGCATGTAAGTGATGACAAAAAGCAGAGTGACCTTAGCTTTTCTGAGATCCTGAGGGTACAAGGGTTTGAGCTCCATACCTGTACCAAAGGAGGAGCAGGCAAGGTCTGTGCCTGATGGGTTGGAAAATGAGAATAAAGGCTGGAAGCTCATAACTTCTGGCACCAGGAAGACAGATCCAGTTCCACCTGCAGATCTGCAGCTCTTGGATAGGTTCAGTGCCCTGGTAGCAGTGACAAGCTAGGAGCTGGGAGCTGTGTCCAATGAAGAAACCAAGTGAGCTGAGCCTGAGTCCCAGAACAGCACCAAGGGAAAGTGGTGAGTGGCAGCACATGGCAACTGCCTCCTTTGCAGGAAGGATGTTCACGTGCGCTGAGCTGTCAGGCAGTTTGGTTGCCTACAGCAACTTGGGTATTAGACATTAAGGAGAGACGACCAGTGCTTCACATGGAGTCCCCACAAGTCCTGTGATTCTGACAGTCTGACCTAACTTTCTGAGGTACCAGTTGTGTCTGACCACAAGAAACAGAAGGAAGAAATGTCACCCTGTATCCAGGAATGGAAGATACCTTCCCCATGGTAGTATGTTTTTGAATCATTCAACTATGTCACAGAACCTCAAATTAAAAAATGAAGTAGGGGTCCTTTGGACATACAGGAATGGTAGACTCTTGCAGAAGTTTGTGGGTGAACATATAAAACAGAACATTCTGGAAAATATATGATGAACATATGATGTTCTATGGAGAACATATGATGTTCTCCAGAGCATAGACATGACACAGACATGAGAGGTTCAGTGTAGGAGAGACAGAAATGTTAAGGTACAAAAGTGAGATGATGATAGAAATTTTTCTTAGATGTGGTTAGTTTGAGGACAGAAAAGATGGTAGAGGGTCAGGTAGATGTTATAAACTGAAAGGAGACAAAAGACATGAGTATGAGTTACCACTCTTGGAGATGTTTAGAAAGTTAGTAACTGAAGCTACAAGAACAACTAAGCTTACCCTAAGAGCTTCCCACTGCTAGCCAGCAGAGAAGATATAATAATATAGCAAAACATAAGTATGAAGGTGGAAAACTGTTACCAAATGGGTATGAATAATACTGAAGGAAGTAAAGTAAGGTGTCAGTGGGCTTTAGAAATAGGGTTTGGTCAACAGTATCAACAGAGATGATCAAGAAAATGATAGTAGAGAACAGGGGTGTGAGGTAATATGGGAAAAACAGTATGAAAATTTCAACAGTTTCATGGAGCAGAGATCATAGAAGCAGGTAGAAAAGAGATAAGAATAGTGGTCCATGAACGATGGCTTACTCTGAAATGTTGCTAAAAACAGACACTATTTTCTAGGATAGTAGCTTACATACCAGAGTGTAGTGTTCAAACTGGACAAGCTATTCATGTTTACACTGATGGTTTTATCAATGTCTGATCACATTTCATAATTACTCGAGCAATATAAGCAGGCACTGAGTACAGATACACAGAAAGGTGGACTAACTACACTTACTGATAATTCTGTCAACCATTTTCTGAACATTAGAGTGTCACTGCTATCAGTTTTAAGAAAACCTGCACTAAAAGAAATATGACTGTAAATTAAATACTGAAAGAATTAAAAGCTAGCCACCAAGTTAACACAACAAAAATGTAAACTTTTTTCTAGGAAATCTCTCTGGGAATCCATTTTCATTCACTACTTCTCTGTGTACACATTGAAGTACTTAATTTTCCCAGTGGGTAAACTAAATAAAATCCCAGAATAATACCAATTCTTGAGCAAACAACTGTGATAACTTTTTATGAAAATAAAAATTTGATCCACATTGCTTTAAACAAAAAATGCCAAAAAGAAATGAGAAAGCTGAGTACACAGAAGTCTTCTGATTTATAAATACCATAGATATGTGTCCTTATAATTTGTTTTTGTCCATTTTCTTGAAAACAATCTCATGACTTTAATATCAAATGGACTATCTATGAACATCATGCCATTCAGCTATGCAGCATGGATAATCAATTTATAATCAAAGAAATAAAAATTATATTTATTAGATAGGTTTTTTAAAGAAAGTATTTCGATTATCCACAGATAACTCTCTTCTGGATACTTGAAAATGTGATCAATGAACTCTAGAAAATTTATGTGATAAATTATGAATGTGCTCCGACCTTGTGTTGTACATTTGTGACACATATCTACAGATCTTTCAATTACTTTTTAACAGAATTGCTCTAACTCTGAAAATGTTTTGAATATAAAAGAAACTACAAATGAGAACAGTTTTGTTTATGTAGAAGGTTATTTTATATTTTATTAGAATAAGATTTTTATTTCAAAATTACAATTAGAACACCAAGAATTAGAGCTTTAGTGTTAATTTTCAGGAGTGTGACACTCAGGCTTTGTGGGAGGCAACACAGAAAGTAGTCTCTCAAGTGGATTAATAGATGACAGGGAAAGCAACAGCGTATACAAACACAGACCAGCAGAGAGGTTTGAAAAGAATTACGGTAAATATGTGTACTCTGTGAAATTAAGTGATAGCACTTAACACCAGTTTACCTGATAGCAGTTTGCATTTCTGCAAGTTCTTCATGGTGGAAGCTATAATCAAGGTCCTAAATTCATTAAGCTTAATTTTACATTTCTGAAGTGGCAAAGAGGGCACTTTATACAGACATTATCACTTGAACAGCTTTTTCCTGCCCTTACTGCTGTTAACCATTGTCTCTCACTGAGACACTGTAGTCTATTTAATCAGTGTAGAATTTACCTTGAGTCCATAACAAGACCATTTACATCCCATTTTGTTCTACTCTGAGCACTCAAATGGGACCTAAATATCCATAGACCTTGTACTTGCCCTTTGAAAAGGATGAATTCACCATCAACAAAAAATGAAGATGCCCATTAAACAACCCTCTAGTATTAGAAGATATTCTTCCTGATATCATTACACAGGAGTGAGCTGTTTGTAAAGTTGTAGAAGAAGAGTTTTTCTTGTTTTGATCCATTATAGATTACTGTGAAACTGTTTATCTCAGTGCATGTAGTTTTAGGTGCTCCCATACTCTTAGAAAGTGTCATATTCTAAAATACGTAAGAATAACAGCAAATGAAATTCTCATATCCTACATTTTTATTCTCTCTAGGCGGATCTTTGTAACTACCAGTTTCAACAGACATTACTAGTGGTCTGCATATGAAAAAAGAATCAAAAGATTGGTGCATATAATGATTTAAGTACTTCAAAGCCATAACTCCTTATTCATGGAGATATAACAGAAAAGGAAAGAGTATGAAGGCTCCATCTAACCCTGTTCATGTTTATTACTAATATTGGAGTCCTTTGATTTTTATCCTCAAGAACAAAAAGCTTTTCCTTTGTCACTCTCTTTGTCTTACACTATTTGAAGTGCCATAAGGGAAATAAAATACAAGACCAGCACTGAAGTGTAAATAGAGTGCAGTAGATCAAATTTGTTTTACTCCAATCCAGGAGGATGGAAACAAAGATAAGATTAATACAGGAAATTGGAAATTTATATATGTAGAATATATTACTCTAACCTAAACACAGCTATAACTTTAGCATACCTATCTACCAGAAGAGATCATTGCATATTGACCTCCTACAGCCTGTGTATAGGATACGTATCTCCAGCAGATCCAGAATCCCTTGCATAGTATCTCTTCCAGGAGAATTTTAGCACTGATTCTAAGATATAGAGACATCTGACATGTCCTGTGCCAGCCTGTGAAGATTACCAAGAAACCTCAGGTTATCTAACAAGAGATTAGGTATCACCCCATGGTGATATCCTTCATTACCAAGCACAGAGATACATTCCTCATTGTAAGAGATAGCATACAGTAGGGACAATGGATAGAATCTTAAGCAACTCATTTTACCATGGATTATATAAAAAAAATAGCATAGCATGGGCTCAGATGTGGATGCTTACATTACAGGTATCTGAGTTTTGGCTGACATAATTGCAAACCACATACTTTGCTATAAAAAGATCATAGTCACTAGATCAAGAGAAATTGTTTCTTCCTCTACTGGGAACCAGTGGGGCTACACCAATAGAGTGTGTTGGTTTTAGTTCTGTTTAAGAAAGACATAGATAAATCAGAGATTGCCCAGAGGAAGTTATTTGGGTGTTTATAGACTAGCTGGCATCACCTAGGAGGGGAGTCCAAGGAAACTTGGCTTGTTTAGGCTGACAAAGAGGAGGCTTAACTCTGTCTAGCACAGGCCTTCACTATTTGAAGGGCAGTGACAAAGTTATGGAGCTAAACCTCTATGGTTAGTGCAAAGGTCACTAATAGGAGGAGAAATGGCTGCAGATTGCCCTTTGGGAATGTCAGGGTAATATCAGGAAAGAAAATTCACTGTGCTGAATGTCTTGCTCCCACTAGCTGTGAAACCTGCATCCCTGTAAACCATTAAGATTCGACTAAGACCAAGAAATGCTGAGTGAGCCAATTTGCTCTTGGCCATAGTCCTGCTTCAATCAAAGCACTGGGATAGCGATGTCCAGAGATCCCTTCCATAGAAACTTTCCATAATCCTGTGATGTTTAAAACAGTATATATTAATGTTGAATAAGCTGAAATAACATTTATTGGTATATATTTTGTGTTGAATCTTACTGGTGAAATCCTAGCCACACAGGAGATTATCAGGAATTTGTGGGCCTGAGAGGCCGTGTTATTTTGTTACTAAGGAAGAACAGGATAATGCTTTACCTTACATTATGGAAAAGACAAACTTAGAGAAAAACTGGAAATCTTAATAATGGCCATCTTTTCTTTCTCAGTGATACTTTGATAAATGTCAAAAGATAGGTACTCACAATCCAATAAACAAAACAAGTTAGCATATTTGTTTGACATAAGTATTGATTCAGCACCTAATCAGGATTCAAATATTCCATTTTATGAAACTTATACTTGATCTGGTCTTGCATGCTGTATGTTGGAAGGGTGAATATTCCAACTAAATAAAATGCAGATATACAAGTCTACTTTTTGTTCTCTGTTCTAACACAATTAAAATTATCTAAGACTTCAAATTGTAGCTTAAAAAAATCCAATGACTTTATGCATATTACCAGCGTTATTAATTTAGTACCTGGAATGTGCACCCAACTAAAAATACCAAAAAATCATCCACTGAAAAATATCTAAATATAGGTTACTTCATTACCTGTAAATCAGTCTGAAAAAGGATGCAGTCTGTGAAATGCTAAATAAGAACTGACTAGTTAAATGCTGTGCCTCTTGCAATCAGAAGGAATAACAATTACAGCACCAACTGCTAATCCTGAGAAATCAAAACACGGTTAGGCAGCCACTAAATTCTATTATCAAGTGTAATTATTATTATTATACTTCTTTCAGAAAATGAAGGGATGGAAACATTATGCAAGTACTTAACCTTTTTTAGTAGCTAGGGCATTGTTCTTTAGTGTGCTACTAAATATATTCATCTTTAAAAAGAAATAACACTAGACTCTGAAAACACTAGTTGGTTCTTCTCTTTAAAGCTTAATCAGAAATGCTGAGATATTCTATTTTTTCCCCTGAAGAGGATAAGATTGAAAATGAAGATATGTTAAGCAGACCGAATGTGTAATAATGCTTTGTAATCAGCACAATCTAGAGCTAAATGTTTCATGCTACTGATGATTTATATGCTTCTCATATGTGGGTTTGTTTTTTTTTTTTCAAATACCTAACATGTTCTGCCACTACAGTGCAAAGAAAAAAGCTATGGCCATGATCTCTATACAAATTGATAATTTTGGGGATGTATATAAGTACTGAAGGGAAAAAATTTTACTAACTATATTGGAATCGCATTCACAATTTATTTTTTGTTTAGTTTTGATTAGTTTTGTTTCTTTAATCCATATAGGAAATGAAATAGCTCTAAAGATAAAGGAATGCATGTTACAGCCATAAATGCTGCCCTGGGAATCAGGCATACATTTTTCCAGCCTAAGGAGTATTGATTCCTGTGACTCTTTGCATATCACAACAGCATTAGTTTCTAGCTCTTTATCTATGCAGACATGTGTGCCCTCTTACCCTCTTGTTGTGGATTAACCTGGTTTGCCAAGCTCCACACTTGCTTACTCCCCTCCACCCCCAGTGAGATGGGAGGAGAGGAGAAGAAGACTAAAAGACAAAACTTTGTGGGTTGTTTAATAAGTGAAGGAGAAGTGGAAGAAGAGAGAAAAAAAAACAAACCAGCGATGCAAAGGCAATCACTTTCACCTCTCATGCAAGTCCATCTGCTTACTGAGTAAAAGAAGACTAACCTCCCTAAAGCTCCCTCTTTTCCCTTTTTACTGAGGAGAATTATATTATATGGTAGTGAATGCATCTGGCAAATTTGAGTTATCTGCTTAGTCGTACATCCTCCCAAAGCCTTGTGCATACACACCCCACCACCTCCCTCTATTCACTGGGGGGACACAGAGTGAGAAGCTTTGAGAGTGTGCAAGTACTGTTCAGCAACAGCTAAACATGAATGGCTTGTCCACATTGGTTTTGGTCACCAGTCTAGAACACAGGCCCACGTGATTTGGTATGAAGAAAATTAACTCCGTTCCAGCCAGATCCAGTACACCTCTCCACACAGTGCTGTTTAAAACAACAATAATAATAATAAAAAAAATCAGCCATACATTTTACCATCAGTGTTGATTGTAACTGTAATTTCTTTGAGAAATTCTACATGCTAATAAAACAAAATCTACCCATTGTATTTTCTAGTGAATTATTATTTACTATTTCTAGCCAAATTGCTCCTTCTAAGATAATTCCTAATTTCTTCCAAGAAATTGCTACTAGTAACATTCTCACTGGGAAGTAAATATGTATTGGTTGGCTGTTGATCCTTTTTCTAAGCTGAATGTTCCATGAAATTATATTTGCCTGAAAGTCTGAGCTTAGTAGGGGTGGAAATGAGTTTCATATGTTTTCCTGAAATGCTGCTGTACTGACAGATTCTCCTTGGGCCTAATTTTTGATGACTACCTCTACAGCTGATCCTACCAGTCTTCCTGAACTGATGGCTGATATTTGTTATTTTATGCATTTGTTAATGCACTTTGTTAATTCAGAGGTTTCTGTAATTCTCAACCTGTCAGCTGCTTGAGGACAGCCTGGCTCTGGCGTCTCTGCCTGGAGCTGTCAGGATGTTACCCTTCACTACCAAACATCCACTTTTTTTTTTTTTTTTATACCTAGAGGTTGGAAACAGGCTGGGACTCCATTATGTGGCTCTACAACATGATTATTTTACCTCTGGCCTGTATTTGATCTTGTCTTTCCCGCACAGACACCTACATAATGAGGGTGTGCCAAGCTATTCCTGAGCCTGGCTTCTGGTTGTTTGTTGCCCTCTGTGAGCAGGTCTAAGTCTCTGAGTCAGGTTTTCAGTGTTCAGGGAGTCATCTCTTCTCATACTCTTCCATATAGTCTAGAACAGCCTGATAGGTTGAGGAAAGTCATCTAGAGGGCATGTAAATTGAAAGAAATGCAAGGGACAGACAGAGACAATGAACAGTGTATGCCAGCTATCTTAAAGTCAGTGTCTTGGTCACAAAGATTAATTTACTTTTCTGAGAAGTACTCCTTTTAGGAAAGGACAAATTGGGGTTAGAAAAGAATAGAACAGAAATAGTTTCAGCTGGAAGGGACTTACAGTGTACATCTAGTCCAACTGCCAGGACTGTTGGAGGTGGTTGCAGGGCATAAATTAATTTCAATGCTTTTGAAGTCAGATTTTTTTTTACTATTCATTGTTATTATAGTGCTTTTCCAGTATCCGAGGATCTGGATAATGTAGGGGACTATCCTGAAATTCTACAATGTCACCAACAGTAATGACATACTTCTTAGTATGTACTGACAAAGAATAACATATATCATTACAGGTAACATGTTACCTAACCACAGCCAGAACAATTTTTGAGATGTTTAGATTCCCATTTGCCTCTTATTTGGTCTTAATAGTTGTGTGAAACCAATATTAATTATTGGCTCAGACCAACTCAAGTTGGGGGGAGGTGAGGGAAGGGACAGATCAAATTTCGGGGAGGTGAGGTGATGCCTTCTCCCACACCTCAGCACCTCCTAAGGTGACTGCAGGGCATCTGGCACTCAAAGGCAAGTTGGGATGTGCCCACACCACACCCCCTGGAGCCCCTTATCCAGCCTCTGCTTGGCTGAGACAGTGAGAGCACAGCCCCTCACCCCAACCCAGAGCCCCAGTAAGGCCAATGGGCCAGGAGTCACACATGGGAGGAGCAGCCAAAAGGGGCGAAAGCAATAAAAGCAACAACACATGACCAGTAAAAGTACCCCTTGAGAAAATGTGTGCAGCTTTTCTCCTATGCCCTCTCTCTTAAGGTGTTGAAAGAACCCTGAGAGCTCTTCTAATAATTTGTCAGGTGAATTTCTGGAGCCTTGTATATTTTAAATAAAACTCCTCTGGTGAGCTTGTAGCTTGAGAATTGGGGTCTTACAAAAGTACATGTTGGGATTTTTCCTTCCCCAGTGACTTTCCTGGTGTCTCTCTATTTTAAGTGCTCTGAAATTGGTTTGCATTTTATCTATGTAAGTCATAACATTTGTTTTTTAAAAAACTCTTTTTATAATAATAGAGTTTATTATGGAGGGAAGATACTTGTTATAACAACAGTAAGAATTTAAGCTGCCTTTGTCTATTAGGGGAAAGCTAATTTATTCTAGTGAGTCTGTTCTTACAAGTTTTCAGTTAACAGATATGAATAAACAATATTCTCCAAGATAATCATTCTAGAAGGCCATATTTTTTCTTGAAAACTAATTACTTAGATATTGGTTGACCGAACAGGTATGAAAGCTTAAGAAAAACTGATTCTAAAGATAATACAAGATTGCTTTCTTGCATAGTTTACTTTACATCTATATTTAAAACACAAAAGCAACAAAAAAGCTACTCTGTGTTTTGACCTTAAAATCACACCTTTTTAAAATAATAACAGAAGAGGAAGACCCATCTATTGTATGAGCCTAGCATGCACCTGATGCGTTTTAGTAAAAAAGACTGTTATTTGGTTAATACTCTGTTTACTATTTTCTTGAAAGAGTAAAATCAATAAAGCAATATACACAGACATTACCTTATGTGTAGGTGGCTGAGTATATCTAGTCAGCAGAAAAATACTTCATCTTCAGTTTTGTCCTAACTACCCATCTATAAAAATAGATGAAGCATATGTAAGATGAGGCAGTTGCTCCCTGGATGTTTCATAACATTAAAGCGGAGTCTGTAATTCTCATTCTCCAAATCCATCTTGCAACACCATTTTTTTTCTGTTCTCCATGTTTTTGATTTTGGTTTTTTGTTAGTTTGGTAGGGGTTTTTTCCTAACCTGAGTTCCTGATCAGCTTCTCTAGTTAGAACTGCAAACAGATGTGGCTAACATAAGTAGTTAACATGAATAGGGTGGTTGGAGCCCTGGTAAGGCAATGATACAATAACTTGCAAACTAACTAGTCCTTCATTGTAGTTTTTGATTTTTTTTTACCTAACAGTTGAGTATTGGACTTGGACCATCAGTCTCAGATCATGAGTCTTCAACAAGTGTTGTCTATGATAGTCCCAGTGCAAGGAGTTCTCACCCTCCTGTCAACCCTTGGCTTTTTGTTGCCGATAACAAATTAACACTCATCAGTCATTCTTACACCAGTATTTGTGGGATGTAAAACTGATCTATGAAAAAAGCATCCTTGAAATAGAGGTGGAAGTAGAAAATCTCTTTTAAAATCATTTCAGCCTCTGTCTGCCTTCCAGGCTGAACTCAGAAGTAGTTGCTTTGGCACAACTGGGAGGTGTCACTCAACAGTGTGGGAGTGAGGAGCCGACTGGTAGGCACCGTGACAAAAGTGTTGCCACTGAATACTTCAAGTGGTGAAACTGTGGTTCCCATCCGTCACCCATAGCTCCTAAAAAAAAAAAAAAGTGTTAGGTTTCTGGATTTTAATATAAAAATTTCAGTCTATTTAAATGGTGCATCTTATGGAGGTTTTTAATCAAGTGTGGCTAAAACTTTAAAGTCCCTTGACTCATGGGTATTTAGCCTACAAAGGTTACTTGTTCTGTCCTGGCTGTCTTTGGAGATTTACATTCCTTAAACTATGGCTAGATTTTCTGGAGCTCTTGATCCCTGTGGTCTCCAGCAATAAAAATTTCAGACTTTGCAAAGAGCAGTTTCTTGGAGTTAAGAGATTTTGAGCGTCACTGTCTCTTTAGAGTTTTCTGAGGAACTGCATATGTGCTAGTCTTTTGAAGGTTTTATAAACTTTGCTGAACATCACTGTAAAGCTTTGAGCTCTTCATGAGGCAAAGAAATTTTTGTTTCTATCTGTATCATTAGTGAAATTTTTTAAATATCCATTCAGTGCAGGTATGTATGCTGACTTTAAAATAATAGTTCTTCAAAGCCCTTTGAAAAGATGTAGACCACATGGCCGTGCATGTATTTATGCAGTTGATGGTTTGTTGTGTATATCTATACAAAATACCACAAAAAGCATTCTGTTTTGGGTAAACAAATATGAAACTAACAAAAATTATTTGTTTTAGTTAGTTTCAATATAGGCACTAGGACTAAAACCTCCAAGATTTAAGAACATGATTCCTCTCTGTCTAATCTAGCTCATGTTTGACTAATGGGACATTTTTATTATGCAGATACCTGAACCCAAATTCTGTATCTCAACAGAAATAAATGTCTTAAAGGAAATGCTAATTTATCTTCACCATCATAACAGGGAAATAAATGCCTGTGTGAACATCTGGAATAAAATCCTACTAACTTAACTTAACAAGTTCTTAACTTCTGTAAAAGTTCCTTTGCAGTTTACAACTTAGGGCATTCCCTTAATTCCCTTTTAAGCAAAATTAATTTATGCTCTGCGTAGATGCAAATTTTTGGAACTTGAAGACCAAGTAGAGATAGATGATGTGGCAGGTACTACAGAAATTAATTGTACCTTTTTTTCTGCAATTTTAAGATAAACACAGAGAATTGTGTTCATCTTAGCTGAACTTATCCTGTTTTCTTAAGATAAGGTGGAATAAATTGCGTTGTGACATTTCGATGTTTGTCTTTAGAGGGAAAAGACAGTAAGCTTAGTTTTTTAAATAGGTAAGAACTGAGATCCATGGTCATTCCAGTCAGTTATTTAACAGAAATTTCAACTTGGTTGGCTGAAAGGAAACAAAATCTAGACAATGTGACTAGTGGTAACAATTCTGAAATAGATCCACTGTGTGATGGAAACTGTACTCTACAACTAGGAGAAAGATTTTTTTTTTTAATGGAATGAATCAGAAATATTTTCTGTACAGCAGTGAATTTAGTATTTCAGTGATGACTAAATAATATCTTGGATAGTTTATTAACAATCATTAATACCTGCAGTAAATACAGGCTCAAAGCTTCTGTGAGCTGTCCTTCAGTATTCTCAAGCACGATATTTGCATATTAAGAGGGCTCTGCAAAGAATCTCAGCTGAAGCAATAACTCATTTTTGTGTTATCAACATAGTTACGTGACTTTAACAAACTTAAAAAGTTTAATTCTAATTTCTAAGTAGACGAAACTAATGGTATTTGTGATACTATGTTTTATCTGGGATACCAGTATAACAGAAGTAACAGAGGATGAGGACAAGTAAAACCAAGGCCAGAGAGGATACATTAATTCACTTAAAATATTACCAAAAGTCAGCATTTATAATGTCAAATTGACTAATAGGTAACTGTTTTAGGGTCATGCGATATCTCTGTAGGTTACATTATCTGTTTTAACTACATCTCCATTGAGTGAGATCTTGGCTAATCTGTTGATACCTTCCTACACACTCCTAAATTAGGACATCTGTTTTTAAGTTGAATCCTATCTCTCCTATTCAGAAATCTGAAGAAGTGATTCTGTAGCCTGAGTCTCTTCATCTAGAGTTGGTATTGAAAACTTCAAGGTTGGGCTAACAGATATAATACAGGATTTACAGGACACCTGCACCATTCTGGTGCGCAGTCTGGTATTACAAGTAGCCAAACAAGATGATAGATAACCGTATATGCATAACTACATCTCTATCCTCCCTAATGAAGCTCTGAACTCAGGACAGATGGAACAAAGGTACACCTTCATGGTAACATTATTTTCCCTACTTGAGGCTAGTTTTTTGGTACTAAAATTAAAATTAAGTGCTAACTTAGTTTTGGTATAAACACAGTGTGCAAGGGAACTCTCTTCCACAGAAATAGACATGATTTTTTTATATTTTTATATTACTTTCATCTAAGTACAAGACTACTTTTTTGGGTTTGTCGAGAAACAGTTTTTCTGCACTTGCATGTGGTCTTTTAAACTCTTGCTCTTGAGCTGATGTTTGTTTCAAACATTATTATTCTAATCTTTGTTATAAATAGCTGTATAACTAAGAGCAATTTTTGGACCAAGTGTTAAGCCAAATAGCAGAGAAATATTAATATATTTTTTAAGGTATTAGCGCTATGTTCTTTTATCACAAATCAGAAAACAAGTTTGCTTCACATTATCAACCAACAAAACCATGCTAATAATTAAAAATTCTGCACTGCAAAACCTTAAAAAAGCTTTTTATTTAACAGAAAACTCATTTCCGAGATGTGATGCAGAAAACGGTTCAAATAGGTTTTACTATAAACTGCTATCTGATTGAGAGAAATTATGGTTATTGCTGTGCTAAAAGCAGCAGTTAAATGTCCTTTCTCAGTTGTTTTCACCTGCCTTGTGTTTAGTTCATATACCTCATTCAACACATACAATTCTGTCACTTGGTAAATAACATATTTGGTAGTTATACACATTCATGTAGAAAAGTTCAGCTCAAATATTTACAAAAGCGAAGACTTGGAGCCACCTCTGGGAATGAAAAAGAATCAAAAGGCAAAGAGGTGTTGGAAAACATGCTGTAAACAGAGCATTAGCTTGTGGCCCTTAATATACAAAAGATCAGAGAGTATCTTAATTTAAAGTACTCATTACAAGGATGAAGTAGGAGAATGAGAAATTTACATAGAGGAGAAAAATGATGTCTGATTTAGATATTTGAACTTATTTATCCACCTTATAAATGTGTACTACAAGTGCCTTTGAGCCAAGTAATTTGTTATGTTGAAAATTTATGGTTTTTTCTGTGATTTTTTAGCTTTAATAAAATTATAAATTTTGGTTTGGGTTTTTTGGGGGGTCTTTTTTTTGTTTTGTTTTGTTTTTTTTACTTCAGTTTGTTATTTTATTGACATTAATAATTTTCTCCTTTTTTGAAAAAAAAAAAAGTTTTCATCAATGAATCTCTTAGGAAATACAATTTACAAGCTCAAAGCAAGTCTATAAAATGGAGCATATAATTTTCATTATATAAATGTTCAGAACCAAAGATCTGAGAAGCTTAAATTTCCTGGTCAAGTTGTCAGTGTGAGAGTCAAGAAAGAGTTTGGTGAGCCTTAGTCTTGTTTTGAAAGACAAGAACATATTTTTAACGTTTAGCTGAAAAAAAAGAAAAACCCTATAAGAATAAAATTCTGAAACATAGTCTGAAATAAATACAGTAGACAAATTTAAGGTTTCAATTTGTGAGAAATAGGGACAAGAATTGCCTTACAGCTGTTAAATTAAGATTATATTTGACAATATATTAAAAATAGTTTAAATGATTTCTTATTGAGGAGGGCTTACAAACATATGAATGTGTATTATACATTATATTTGCAGTATAGTAGAATTAGTTAACTGAGCAATAATTTTAAATAATTCAATTATTTGCAGTCTCAGGGTGTCAAATCATAAAAATATAGCAAAAAATAAACCCCCTAAATAATGAAAAAACTATGATGCTTTGTGCTGTTCATTAAATTGAAAAATTTAAAAATAGGAATTTTTTGAGTATGTTCCATGAAGCCATGACATTTGTCACTGTCATTGTGACAACTGGGGGATTAAGATCCCCTAAGAAAGGCAGGTCTGTTTCACATTACTCTGTGTCAGAAGCTCACTGTTTTGGAGCTAGTTACAATAGGCGTGCATGTGTTTACTACACTAGGTGGGCGTGGTCAGAGTCATAGAATCACAGAATCAGTACTCCACACTCTGATTAGATTTGTCATTGTCTCCATGCTCTGTGCTCCACATTGGGTGTCAAAAAGGACTGTCTTTGTTTAACCCCACCTGGCAGCTAAGTCCTGTGCAGCCACTCTCTCCCTCCTTCCCTTCCCTACTAACCATGGGATGGGGAGGAGAACTGAAAGAAAGGTAAAACCTATGGGTTGAGATAAGAACAATTTAAATAAAGGGTAAGCTTATGAGTAAACTTTATAAGTAAATTTGAAGTTTATAAGTAAACCACAATAATACTAATAATGCTTTTAGTAATAACAATAACAATAACAATAACAATAACAACACGAAAGGGAGAGATAGATATAAATAAAACCTAAGAAAGTCAAGTGGTGCACAAGACAATTGCTCAACACTCGCTGATTGGTGTCCAGTCCAACCTTGAGCAGGGATCATCCCCTCCCAGCCAACTTGTTCCAGTTTGTATACTGAGCACGATATTATATGGCATAGAATATCCTTTTGGCCAGTTTGGATCACCTGTCCTGGCCATGCTCCCTCCCAGCTTCCTGTGCACCTGCTCACTGGCAGAGCTTGGGAAAGTGAAAAGTTCTTGACTTAGCATTGTTCAGCAACAACCAGAACATCAGTGTGTTATCAATATTATTCTCATACTAAAGCCAGAATACAGCACAGTACCAGCTACCAGGAAGAAACCTAACTCCACCCCGGCTGAAACCAGGACAAAATACATTAAGCATTGCCTGTGCTATGAGTTATTTTTAAACTACAACAAGGTGAGGGCAGTAGTGCATGAAGCAGACAAGTAGAAGAGCTGAGGAGAGTGCGCACTTGCAAGTGCAGTCTGCAGTAATATGCTCTGTAGTCTGAAATGAGACTGGAATGGCCTGGAGGTACTTTAAGAACATGTCATGTTGCAGTAAAAAGGGCATGGCAGTGTGGTACATTCACACAAGTGACTTTTGCTCATGTTCTATTTTTTGTTCCTCATGTTCTATTTATTAATTCTATGCTGAAGTTAATATCTTATTTCCAAGAATGAGGAATTAAAAGGCAAACATCAAGACATATGGAAATTAATTAATTATTTATTAACTGGTTTTATATTGTCGTATGGCACTCAAGAAAGAAGAGGATGATCTGCTTTTCCTTCTCCTCTTAATATACATGCATTATGAGGAGTTGTCAGGCTCTAGCCATATAATGTCTGCTGTTCACTAATACCTCAGTGCTCTTGTATTTGTATGACCTGGCTTCTTTGTCTGCAGTGCACGTAAGTTGCATGTTCTAAAAAACTAACAAACCTATCTAGTTCTAAACCTAATTGACTAAATATTGCTAAAACGGAGGTGAAAAAAAGTGAAAAAACTATTAAGGTTTTACCACTTTCATCATAGTAGGAAAAAAATGTCTTTCTTAACCCAAATAGACAGTCACACCTCCAATATCTTCAGGTCATGGCCCTATAACATGATGGGGGATCATAACCTAGGAATAAATGGTACCTTTCGTCAACCTCCAGCTGTAGAATAGGGGAATGAATGTGGAAGCCAAAACTGCACAACTGCCATATTACTTTGTCTGGTCAGTGTGAATCAGACATCTTGAGGAAGAACACAAAGGTCTGTTTTGAGATGTCTCCATGTTTTTTCTAGCTCCTTTCTAATTCATGCTTTATAATCCACACTGGTCAAAGTGTTTTTCCTTGTAATCAAGGACTGATTGAAAACATTAGTCTTGATACAATATTTTTATACTTTAGTCAGAAATAGAAACTAGAGTTAATAATACTATTCATATCTGCAGATTTAGATCTTTAACATATCTGTAACTGGTGAATGGAAAGCTGTAAATTCTTCTGGATGCATGGGTAGTCAAAGTCAATGGACCAGTTGTTTTAGCTCATATCTGCACTACTGTAGCTGTGCTGAAGTCAGTAGAATTTTTTACCTGCACAGAGAAAAGTAATGCAGTTATGACACAAGCTAATATGTTTAGTCAGAATATTCACACCTCTTTCACAGCTGTCAGACTTTTATTGCTGAGTTAAGCCAAAATACTAGTAAAGCAAAATACATTTTAGAGCTATTTTTTTTCTTTTTGTCTCATGGAAGTAAAATGGGAAATAAGGATGAAGCTTGTAAAAGATTCCATTAAGCTTTAATTTCATCTTCATTAAAATTCAATTTATTTCCCGATCTTGAGGGGAAAATATCTTTTTGCATGTTTTGTCTGAGCAGGAATCTGTGCAGGACTGAGAGAAATAAATCAAGAGAATTTGCCATTAACTTCAGCTTTTCTGAATCAGAACTTACTTAGAGACTGAGAAAATTAGAAAACCAGATTTGTCCAACTGTGGGTATAGCGCCTACTGTTCAATATACAATTTTAACTTCTGAGATTTTTCTACAGTCACTGAATATTCAGGTTAAACGCATTTATAGTTGGTTAGTTTTTTAGCGAATCCTGATTAGATAGGAAATTGATTTCTGTGATGATGGATCTTGTCTTGCCACAATCAGCTCCAAAGACAGTGATTTTGAAACCTTTGTATTTCTTGTTCTGCTGTACCTTAGATTTATAAAGTTTTTCCTTGACATACTGAGAAACAAGTTATCTTTTCTCCTGACTCATCCCTAGCTGATTATTTGCCTTATTCTGTTAAAAAGGACTTAAAATGGAACTTTCTCAACTAGACCACTTGTGTTCATATGCTGTACTTATTTTCTGCAGCATTTCCTTCTTCTGTTCTGTAGAACACAATGGGGTAAGTACTGTAAACTTTTGGCAGTTTTTAACTTGTTTTCTAAAAGGTCTGACAGAGCTCTGAATTTTCTCTTTATTGTTCTGACTTGATATTTTTTCAAAACCAGAACTTGGGCCATGGGAAGTTCCTCTCTGTAGGTAAATCTTACATTGCATATGCTAAGATGTTTCAACTTTTCAGTGCATTTCATTTGAATAGACTTGAATTTAGTATTCTACTATTTAGAAAAATTTGTTTTATTTCTAAATAGAGACACATTTGTATTCACTGTGGTTAGTACTGAAAATTGCACAGTGTGTGTGTCATTGGTATTGTTCACCTGTTGACCAATATTTAATAATTAGCAAATCTGCTAAGTAGCGATTTCTTTTAAATGCCAAATAAGTTTAGTTCCCTTGCATAAAGTACATTTTACTAGTTAGCAGAGCTAGCCAAATGGTGAAAGGTAAACCATGGAGGTATCAGGTGTCATTCCTCATGAGTCATTAGTCATTATTAATTATCTGAAAGGCATGAGCTCTTGTGAGCTGGATACATCATGCAATAAATTGTATAATAAAAATATATTATTGTTTTTGTCTGTAGCTAACGAAAAGGAAGCCCTAATTTTAGTTTCTGAATACTGTAGAACATATCTCAAACAGGGTGGATATTTGGTTTATGACCATTTGCAATTCTTGCAGAGAAGCCTTTCACTCAATCATTGCTCATTAATCTACTTGCAGTGGAAACATTATAACTGCTAATATGATGAATTTTTTTCCTGAATATATTCCTTTTCTGCTTCCTTTTTAACATTTAATGATCTTCTCAAACAAAATGTTTCTTCTAACGTATGTGACAACTCCAAATTGATGGATTAGCCATATTTTAATCTAGCTAGCTAATAAAGTCAACTGAGTCTTCAGTTGCGGAGTTAAATTTGGTTTTGATTTGAATTTGTGATATAGCTTGATTAAGGCTTACTTTTTACTTTCGTTAGCTTTTCAAGCTGCACTTAAAGAGGTGAAATTCAGTGTCTTTACTAGTCATTCTGCAAGTAGTGAGTTCATTTTGTGCTAACTTGGAAAATGTGACAGCTTTATGAAAAGGTTTATGTAATCTGTCTCTCCTGTTCTGTCTTCCTCGTTTGAATCTCTCTCGAGTTCTTGAGCTATGAATTGTTTCCCTTCATCCCATTGCAACTGTCATTTTGCAGAACATGGGTGATCACTCAAGACACTTCACTTGGAGCTTCCTTATGGTTTTATGGGATATGGGCAAATGATCTCAGAATTAGAGATGAGTGGCAGGGATTTTCTTGGGAGTTTTCAGAGACTGGGGTGGCTGCAGGGACCAAACATGTGCAGCAAGGAGGACTCTGAGGTCTCTAGAGCTTACATCAGGGCCTGCAGTGTTAAGACAAACCAACCTGGGGTTCTCCAAATGGTCAACTTTCAGGAGCAGCTCAATAGGAGTGAAGTTACCTGAGAATACATCCACTACATTTCACTGCTTTCTAAGTGTCAAAGCAGTGAGGTCCAGATTGTGAAGCTCATGGATCAGTGACTACATTTTCAGTGGAGAGATGGGAAAAGCTTAAAATCCAGAGAACATAACTCTATACTCCTAAGTGCATTTAGACCTGCTAAATGTTTTAAACAGCAAATTGCTGACTAAAATGAGAATAGAAACGTGAAATCATGCAGATAATACTTGCAGAGTGACGACACTAGAATTAAGTGTTTGGGAAGATAGATTCTAAATTCAGTGAAGTTAATACAATTCTATTTCATGTATAAAGAGTGAAAAAGTCAAAGCAAATACTACTTGCACTCTGTGAGGTATGGTGTTACCATTCCTCTTTGAGGGATTAGAGTCTTGAAAGTCTACTCTGAATATTACAGCTTACATCCATTTTCAAAGTAGAAACATGTACGTGCACTCTCTTTTGAGTCAGAAACAACACGATACTGAGTGCGTTAATGTATTAGTACAACACTCAGTGCCACTAGTACTTCTGATTTACAAAACAATACCGTGCAGTACTTCATATCCTGATGCAATACAGGCATCTTCAACAATGCACATAATACTCCTTTGAAATGTAGCACAGAAAATTTGTGTGTACTTGAGGGGATATCAAGAAGTTATGTTACAGCTGTGCACTAGTTTTTCCTAGGTCACTAGGAAGCAGAACACATAGTCTTGAAAATTATATGTGTTTTATAAAAAGACCAGTTTTTAGAAGCATCACAGGAATCATTTAACTTTAATATGCATATTTTAAATGGAAACCTGTGTCTTCAAGACATGAAGACATGGGGGAAGGACCAATGTATTTTGAAAAACTCTCAGAAAATGGTTACTATTTTTAACCTGAAGAAGCATTCAATGTATAACATACTGTCAGCTAATGGAAAAGTTTGAGCTCCACAGAGCTTGTGGGTTGCTGTTCCCTGTGGCATGTAGATTCCTGATGTTCCACAGGACTTATCCTTCTGACAGAAAGCATGGTCTCCTTCCATAGGAGAGGTAAGGGCTAGCATTCCTTCCTAAAGCTAGCAAGCTGAAATAAAAACTGACTGTCTGAAACTGATATGCTTACTAATTCAGTCTTAAAATATGGGCTTTTATGAAGACACGGCTTCTTGAGAACAAATAAAATCTCTTCAGTGAAGGGTGATGATTATTTCTCTTTCACGTCAGAGAAAGACTTTAGTAGCTCAAGAGCTCATGAAAAGTAGTAATAATCACCCTTCACAGATGAGATATCCTGTAGATATAAAATGCACAGTTGTCACTTCTCTGAATCTTCAGTTGTGGAGTTGACAAACAAAGTCTAAGTTTTCCTTTCCATGTAGACACATTCCTAATTCGTTCAAATCTTTTTTTCCCCTTCCTCTTTTCTCTTGTAGCCTTTAAAGTGCAGATCAGCAGGAGCAGATGCCTCTGTTGTAGGAAAGGTGAGAGATTACCTCCATGGAATCTCATGTGAACCAACAGAGCTTCTCAAAAGGTCTGTTGAAGGTCCTTTCTTTAGTGTGCAAAGTCTATTTTGTACCCCTTTAATTTCTGTAGCAAGCAGTCATGCCACATGGGTTGGAGAGCGTCTCAGTGTTCAGGACATGTCCTGTCATGGTGAAACAATTTCTGTAACAAAATCACAGCCTGACATCAAAATTCAAATTCTTTTGATAATCAATACAGGTAGTGAGTGTAGATAACCAGGCCACCCCCTCTATCAATAATACAGGCTGGGGGATGAACAGATGAATACCAGCCGTGCCAACAGAGACTTGGAGGTGCTGGTGAATGAGAGGTTGGACATGACCCTGCAAAGTGAGCTTGCAGCCCAGAAAGCCAATTGTATCCTTGTCTGCATCAAAAGCAGCGTGGCCAGAAGGTCAAAGGAGCTAATTCTGCATCTCTTCTCTGCCCTCATGAGACCCCACCTGGAGTACTGCATCCAGGTCTGGGGTCCCCAACACATGAAAGACCTGTGGAATGAGGCCAAGGGAGTGCCACCAAAGTGATTAGAGGGTTGGAACATTTCTCCTGTGAGGAAAGGGTATATTGGAGCCTTACATTTCCTGAACTTAAAAAAATAATAATAATTAAAAATTCTTATACATTTATTTTATGGAAGTTTTCATATAGTATAATTGCAAGTTTGTGTGATAATACAATTTGTCAACAGTGTAATTATTTTTCTCTTTTTCTGTTAATTACAAGCTTCTTTTGACCCTGAACTTAAATTTAACATCGGATGTGAATGAAGATCTATGAATCTTTAATTTCCAAATTCTTTGGCTATTTTTCTTTAACCTTGAGTCAAGACATTTGACATGCCAGAATATTTTTAAAACTTTTTTATTAACATAGAAACATTAATCTCTCCTTTAGAAATTATCTTCTGATAATTAGTCTATATTTGTAGGCCACTTTGGAGATTTTCAGCAATGAGTACCAATTAAGAGCTTATATTTCTATAGCTATTCTTATTTGAGTTTTTCCCCTTCTCTAAGTGTTTGAAGAAAGTAAATAAGATCAAAGGGCTTTTTAAGGAAAGTCTTTAGGAAAGACTTTAGGAAAGTTATGAGGACTGCGTGTTTTTAACAGCTAGATAACTCCTCCTGTTAATTCTCTCTATTCCTGTCCACTGCTATCCTACTCCTTGCTTTTTTATGGTACAAGACTGATGTAACTAAGGTGGAAGAGATGACACAATGTGGCAAGTTGCTCTGCACGTTGAGTTGCTTCACTTTCCAACAGCTTTTATGGTTTGATATTGTGCTTCTTTTTTCAACTTGGAGAATTAAATACAAAGCTGGTCAAAACTCAGAATTGTGAGAGAAAAATGCAGCAGTTCCCATTTCAAAAGATAATCTTTGCATTAATTCATTTAAGAAATTTCTAATATTAAGAAATATATTTTGAGACATTTTTAATTGAATAACAGGGTTGTTTTATTCTAAGTTGTATAACTGACTATATTTTGACTATTTCTTGTCTTGTCTGTGACAGCATTACATAAGACATAAAGTTGTAAATGACTACTGACATGCCACAGTGTGATTAATAATTTAAACTCTTTTATATAAATAAAAAAGAAATAAACATACCTACTACTTACTTTGAAATAAACTGTCTTATTTTCTCCCTTAAACAGATTTCTGTTCGATTTGAAAATTTTGGACAGAAATTAAAAGAAAACAAATGGGAAGGAAATACAGCTGTCTTAATTTTTCTTACCTTGCAATCATTTTTGTATGTCAATGAAAATAACCTAAATGAATTTCCCCCCTCTTATACCAAAGCCAAGAGTATCAGTGACTCTGATAATTTTTTTCCTTCCAGTAATGTACTACTCTGGGGAGGGAAGAAGCCTCTGGTTATATTATTGCAAAGTTAAATAAGCTGCCATCTATGGAAGATATAAAGTTTTCATGAATATAGCTCCATCTTTTACAATATGTATAAAATGAGAACTGAGGAAGTTTTTATAAAAGAAGAAGTAAACCAATGGCTCTTGAGGAAGGATAGTTACCAGAGCAACCTAATCAACATTGCTTTATACTATCAAGTAAGCATATAGCTTGCACTGCTGTTGATAATTGTTTTTACTTATAACCCAGAGGTTATTTATATGGAAATCTTGTAGCATGTTGTGGAATCTTGAAAATATGTAACTTCACAACAGCTACCAACAGCCAAAGAAGGGAATATGATCCTGAAATGTTAACTAAGACATCTCACCTTAGTGAGAATTTATGATGGTAGACCTCATGAAAGATCAGAAAATGGAGGGAGAAAACATACACCTCTTTGAAATCAAAACCAATACCAGTTTATTAGTTTGGAGGTTAGGTTCATCAATGCTTGTAAGACCCTTGAATAGACTGGAACTTTATGTTTTAAAATGCTTTCTCACTCTCAGCTGAAATACAGTCTTAGAAAGCACCTCAAGTATTCACATCTTATCCAGCTTCTGGACACAAAAAAACTGACAGAACCTATAGCAGTGAGGGTACTACAAACACCTCTGTGTGGGTTTATTACTGAAACAGGAATGCAGACTGATTTAGGTAATAATCTGATCAAACTGTAGTATGTTGTCATATGATGCTTATTTTCTCAGTACTACACACATTGGTACAAGATGTCCAACAGTGCAAGTTTATAGTCATGTTTGTTCTAATTTCATTAGTCACCAACTAACTGCTGAAAAAATGTCCATGAAATCTTGATCTTGAGTAAGTTATAATTTAGGCAAGAAGTGCAGATTATACAGTAGTCAGGTTTAACAGGAGGTAGAAGCTGTCACTTCTGAGGGAGCTGACATAATATGTCCCATTATTATATCACACTAATTGTTCTGGTTTTCTCATATCTGACTTGTGTATTTTCCCTTTGGAAAGAACTCCTGTTGTACTTGTCCTGCATCTGCTTGTATATTCAGGGTGGACAGTTCCTCCCTTTGTTTTCCCAGTTGTTTTTGGCCTCAGCTAGAGACAGCTTTTAAGTTAAATGGCCATCTGGCATCTTTACTCCTCTTCAAACTTCTCTGAAAGGAAACTCATTTAGCAGGTGCACAGTAAGCCATTGACAAGTTATTGACCAATGAAAAAAAGAGGTCAGCCTAGACTGATATGAGCACCCTTCTGAGCAAGAACATTACATGCCTTATAAAACAGAAAATTCACAGTCAGAGGACTGTGATGGTTTTGGTTTAGGCCTTCCTGTCACCTGTAACCAGGGAAGTGACCATTGGAAGTTGGACCTGCGACAGAGGACCCAGGGTCTGAAGCCAGACACATAATCTAGATGTGCTATTTTACTTCCTTTTAAATTACAAAGATTAGTATGTCAGAGATAGAAATGAAAAACCAAGATGTATGAGTACTGGGTTTTCCATTTATACTTTTGTACTCTGATACAAAATGCATTGTTTGGAAAAAAAATTTAAAAAAAAAAAAAAGACAGCAATTTAAATGAAGCATCTGCAATTACACTAAATTCTTAAGTTTATCAATTTCAGGTACGCAAACTGCTTATAAAGCAGAATGTATCCAGTTATTAATCAAAGATGAGTAGGAATAGGCCACCTGACTTTGGTAGACAAAACTTTTTAGAATACTTAAGATAGGGAGAAGACAAAATTTAGGATAATGGTGGGGTTTTTACATGAAAAGTGGTATAAGAAAGAATACCTTTAAAGATGCAGGTAGAAGAGTCTGATCATACAAAATATGGTGTTAGATGAAAATACTGTTTCATTATGCACACTGTTTTCAGTGGGTGAGTCAAACTTTAATAATAATTATGCAGCAATAATTTTTAAAGCATGTTCTATCAGATGTTGTTTTAAAATTCTTGGACACTAGGACTGTGATTCAGACACTCAGCTACTTGTTTCAGCTAATGAAGAAAATCAGATCTTGTAATAGGCATGCACTGACACAGAGAAAATAAAGAAATTACTGTCATGCTCTTCTAGGATGATGCAGAGACATCTAATATCAAAATCCTGACTAACTCTGTGTCTAGAACAAGTATTTTGAAATTTCTGAGTTGATGAGAACATTTGGAGCTATGATTCATTGCTAAACATCACGTGTTTAGAATTTTGCACAAATGTCCCCTGATGAGCTAAAGAGAGCAGAATGTTGCATAAGACCTCATTTAGAGTACAACTGAAAAATATTTGCACTGCAGAGATGCAGTTTGAGACCTTATACTGTCAGGCGTATGACTTACCATGGAAATATGTGTGTCTGGGACTCTGAAGGATCAAAGTATATAATATAGAATCATAGAATGTTAAGGGGTTGGAATATACCTTAAAGATCACCTAGGAACAACTTCTCCTAGATGTAACCAAACAAAATTTTTGAACAGGAAAAGGATTGTATCATTAAAAAGACATTTATTCCCTTCAGTTATCAGCTTGAAATGAGAGTACAAAGAGCAATGGATGTTAATAGGTGAAGATGATAAGAGAGTTCTCGTGGATGTTGCTTCCACAGATAGGAACTGAATGACATGTTCTCTGAAGGACAGTGCACGTCGTCTAAATGAGTCAGGACTTGTTCTAAATTAATGTAGTCCCAAGGCAAATATCTTGTATTTCTCTATGTACACACAAATGTCTCTATTACTACTACTAACACCTTCTCTACTAAATCATTAGGAGAAAAGGAATACATAAGTTTAATAGCCTTTAAACGCACCAGGCATTCATGAGATAAGCTGGGGCCAAATACTGTTTATGTGACTCTCAATAGGCTTCACCAGAGGGGATTATCCCTAAGGACAGAGAATATGCACTCTGGAGGATCAAGGATGATTTTCTGGAACCTGTACATTTAGCAGTGTAGTAGTCTGGTACACATGTGGTATGCAGACTCAGAAACCAAAAAAAAGGACATGATTTTGTTAGAACACTTTGTGAAGTGGGACTTTGTGAAAGAGAGAATTGGAAAGCTTTAGAAATGCAATAAAAAATTAATTTTAATAGCCATACAGAGTCCAGACATTCAAATATGAACTACTCAGTCTGGAGTTCCTTCAAAGACAATGGAGAAAAAACTGGACATGTGTCAATAATGTATTATAGAATCTGTTCTAATATTTCTTTAGAATTAAATAAAGCACACTTTAGAAGTGTTTTATTCTCTCCATGGACTGTAACTCAGAAATCTACTATATACATTAAGGTAGTGAAAACAGAATGTGTGAATAACCCCATAGAATAGATATGGAGAAGGAATTCTCCTCTCAGACAATAACTTGCTAGACCACTTTTCTACTGCTGACCCGTGATCCTGAAAACCAATCTGCTCCTGAAGTTCCCAATGAATGACTGCATGGTGGAGTGTCTGATATCTTCTTACCTGTACTACACTTGTACTTCCTGGAATATAAGCAAGTTCAATTGTCTTTTCCTTTTGTCACTACAGCAGGCAGAAAATTTTGCAAAATTTGTCTTCTGAAGCTTTTTTAGGGGGACTTTTTAGGGAATTGACACCTGAAAATTCCTCAGAAAGTTTCTGGAAATATGTGCAGCTGAAACTAAAATCTGAAAAGCTCTGAATGGTCATGGGCCACCGAAGGTTAGCTTATTCTCTACACATGCTGTTATTTTAGAGATATCTAGAACAACTATATGGACAAAACATAGTTATGGAGTCCCTGGGACTAAATTATTATGTTACCACTTTGCTTTTTCCGGTGCCTCAGAGGAACCCATGTTGTATTTTCTGCATGGAAGTAGAAAATCCAAGCAAAGCAGTGTGTGATGTTATCCTGGACTGACTTGCACATGTGCCTACTGAATTAAAAGAGCTAAAAATATTTCCTGTTAAGCTTCAAAGAAGCAACCTGGGAGTTTTAGTCGCCTCTCCTCTGCTAAATTCTGGGAAGGCATGTCCTGTGACAGGTGTAAACCATTGCTTGTTTCTCTCCAAGGAGCAATTCCAGATGTGAACATACCTCAGATGATTAGCTCACTCTCTCCTTTTGTCTTTTTCCCTTCACTTCTGGTTCAGTTCTGTTCTACTTGATGAATTCATATTACCTATATCTTCGCTCACTGAAAGTCTATATGCTTGCTACAGGGGATTTTTCGATTGGTGGTGTTGCAGCTGAGGTGTCCCTCAATTTGCATTTAAAATTAATACACTTAAGCAATAATGTAAAGATGTATATTACAAAAACAAAAGGATAACTGACAAACATCAAGCAGATACAATGGACTTAAATGTCTATTCATGGTTCAATTTTTATTGTTAATTAATATAGCTACTAAGGCTGTGTTGTAAATTTTGGGTACGTTGGTAATGGTGCCTTTACTTTTTAAAAAAAGTATTTTGCTTTAAACACATTCACAGTGAGATCAATAGAACTTAAACAATTTTTTAATATGGGAGCAGAAACCAAAGTACTGTTATTTATATTTGCCAATTCATTGATATTATTAAACGAAATTTATAGTTCATTATTTGTAATTCCAATTATATGATTGTTTTTGTTTTAATTAAGAGAGCAAACATTAATCTTATAATCACTTGGTGGGACTTCTAAATTGTTGTTATCCAAGATCTCTTTATTATGCATTACATATTTCACTGGTTAAATTATTTCTCCCCATATTTTTGTGTATTCGGCTCTGAGCAAGTCAAAATCATAACAATAATAGAAGATTTAAAGACAAAAGTTAATAAGAAATCATTTAGAATATTATATAATGGTAGGAAAAGATAAAGCATTTTGGTATAACTGTAGCTGCATCTTTTTTTCAATATAGACATTATGTGGCCAGTTATGCATGTAGGATGCTATACATGAATTAGGTACACAAATATTTGGACCAGAACAGATTATGTGGAAAAACAGTTTTTCATAGAGTAATGTTAAAATAATGATGTTGAAACTGAAGGATTGTGTGAGGCAGTCAAAATAGCAGTGGCATTTCTTATTGATCACTATGAAAGCCAGTTTGCTTAGAAATGGTTTGTATTATGTCAAAAAGGTTAACATTTTGTGTCCAGAAATGAGGCCTACGGTTGCATTAATCCAAACCAAACCCTAGCTAATAAAATATCGGCATGACAAGGTATTGTAGAGATTATCATAAAGAAGAAAAATGGGAAACTTGGAAAATAAAACAGTTCTATTTTGGCCATGTTACGTGAATTCCTAAATGGACGAATAGAATTAGATATTTATGGGAGATTCAGTAGGAACAGAAGGAGGTAAAGCTGGGATGATGGGAAAATCTGCAAGTTCCAAAAGCTAAACCCTGAGACTAAACATGAGTTCTCTCAAGGAGAAATCTTGACAAGAAAATATGAGAATATCCTGCAGACTTCCAAACAACGAGCAGAAGAATGACAAAATATATGCAAACAGAGGGATAAAAGAGAAAAATCATACACAAAAGCCTCAGATAATCAATTCAACTTTGGCATTTAAATACTGATAAAAAATACTAATATTTTCTATTTCAGCATTTGCATGCTACAGTTGTATCAACAGTTTAAGAGACTGAAAAGCCAACAGAAGAAAACAAAATGTTCTTCCAATTTTGCAGTTTAATGAAATTTGATACTCGATTCAGCAATTAAAAACCGTATGTGAATGGACTCACTTTCTCAGAAGAATACCAGGAACAAATTACATGCTCATAGAGGTCAGAGAATAGTGCAGATGGGCCACCATTTCTGTATCCTACAAGATCATGGTGACACGAGTTGTGCCTGCAGCAATCCCCTATATAAAATATCACTTGCTTACCTGAAAAATGGTATAGGAGAATCACATTTTTTTCAGGAACTAGAGAGAGCAAACTGTATCTGAAATTCTACCACATTCAGAGTGCACATGACATGAATGGTTATCTTGCCACTAAGTGTTCAATATGAGGCTGGTCAACTCAGGCAATATTTGTGATGTATTTTATAGAATCATAGAATGGTTTAGGTTGGAAGGGGCCTTAGAGATCATCTAGTTCCAACACCTCTGTCATGGACAGGGACACCTTTCACTAGGCCAGGTTGCTCAAAGGCCTATCAAGCCTGGCCTTGAGCACTTCCAGGGACAGGGCATCACAACTTCTCTGGTTAATCTGTTCCAGTGCCTCACCACCCTTACAGAGAAGAGTTTCCTACTAATATCTAATCTAAATCTTCCTTCTTTCAGTTTAAAGCTATTTCCCCACCTTGTCCTATCACCACATGCCCCTCTAAAAAGGGCCCTTCTTCCCTCTTAAGCTTTCTCGTAAGCCCCTTTTAGGTACTGGAAGGATGCTATATTTCTATATTTTGTTGATGTGCCAGTACTGTAAAATTTACCACCATGTGCTTACTGTAATATGTTTTCCCTTTTGATAGAGAGAATGAAGTTTTATCAAGTTTTATGGCAGATCATGTAATGGAATCCATAAAAGAGAAAATTTAGAGGCATTGGAGAATCTTAAGGCAATATTCTAAATTTTAAAATTACTTCGATGTTTCTCTTGGAGTACTTAATATCAAAATAACTATGAATCAGATTAAAGTAGAAGTAAAGAACACTGAAAGAGGTCCCCTTTAAAGATATGAGTAAAAATGTTATCTGTATTTTTTGATAGAGATACAAAGTCTGTTTTAACCCAAAGGCTTTGTAATGGGGCTTCGACACTGGTATGCCAGGGATAATATATTTGTTATGCTGGTATTATTTACACATTTCAGTTTAAAGGAATAATTTCAATTTTTATAGTAATTAGTATTTCATAATAAAATAATAATTTCATAATAAAATCCACACAATACTAAATCCAGATTTCATAAGACCTTTGGCTACATATATGCCTAGGTTAGAAATTTTGAATATGCCCCTTCTCAAGGCCATTTTTTAATCTTTTTTGTGCACAGGATCAATCTCATCCCAACTCAGCCCCTGAGGAGTCATGTGTGAGCTAAGTCTTTAAAGTTCTTTTAGAGTTCATATCAATCATTGTGGTCAAGAAGTTATTCAGTTAACCCTGAAGTAAACAGTGAATGGCAGATTGGTTGCATTGCTCTTTAGCTAGTTTTTCTGAGCAGAGCTGTGGTAGAGAACAAGGAGGCATTTAAAAAATGTTGCGGTATTTAGTTCAATTAGTTTATAGTAAAACATTGATTACTTCTTGACTGGGAAATCCATTTTTGATCGTGTGCCCCTCATACACAGCAAGCAAACCACTGTAGATACCGTGAATTTGCACAGTTCAGTAGTCTTTCATGGTTATTTGTTGTGTCTGCCTTCTTTGGTCTGTGCAGCAGGGCTGAGGGTTTCAGACATTTCTTTGAAGAGAAAGCTAAAATGCTGCAAGTCACTTGATGACTTGGCAATTACCCCAAGTTTTTGTCTTTAGTGAGTTGTTACCAGAGAAAATGCTTTTGGACTAAATAACTGTTTTCTTCCTAATATACAGAAAGGCATTACTGGATGTATTTTTTAAGCCCTGGATGGCCTTCTTGTTCTTTTTATGGTTGCTACAGAGAAACCTCATTAGCAGGATAGCCCTTTCTTTCAGTTACTTGATCTTTTTACAGTCTAGTGTAATGGTCAGAGCATGCACGGAGAACGTGGGAAATCTAAGTTTCTATTTTGCTTGCAAAAAAATCAAACTCCTGTTTCCTGTTGGGTCAGCTAGTCAGTAGGGTACAGGGTTTTTTGGAATGTTTAGTATTAGAATCATCAATATTGCTCCAGCTGAAACTTTACAGAGAGAAACACAAGAATCATTCAGAGGTGGGAATTACAAAAATTAATAGTATTTTGTTGACTGAGTTATGAAATGTTCACATGAAAAGGGGAATAAAGCTTTACTTTACCCTAGGATTGTTCGCATTTCATTTGTGCAAACTACCAGACACAAATGTGTAAGAAGGTAAGGTAGTGGGGACAAGCACTCAGAAGACTTGCATCTGTAAAAAACATCCCTAAGCATAGAAGAGTATACCATATATCCTTCTATTTTGCCTAATGTTTTGGTCATCTGTTGATCCAGATATGTAATGGATTTTCAGAAAAAAAAAAAACACTTAACTTTTTGTCATATATTTTGGGTTTTTTTCCCTCTGCCAGTATTAAAATATTTGTGCTAGGCTGACTTTAAGAAAGATCTCTTCTGGTTCTAGGCACCCAGAAGTCTTTAAAGATAATGATAACATGAAACAATTACTACTGGGTTTAGTACTAATGACTTTTATGTCACCTTTGGTAATGAGAGGATAACTGTGAGCCCGCCACACCTACACAGCTAGAGCTAATCAAGCAGGAAACATAATTCTGTGGCTTTATTTTAGTGTGAAGATTTGGATTTATTGCACTAATCAGCCCAAGAATATTTTCTCCTTAAATTACTTAAGACTCCTTTTATGTCATGAAAGACTTGTTTCAATGAAAATATAATTCTTAGGCAACACCGTGTCTTTGTGCTAACAAGTTAGGGAGTTGATATCATTAATTTACTCACTTACACATGAGGTAGAATGTTGATCAGGACTTTCAGAATACGACAGAGCCTGTTGGTTCTGGCGAGCCCCTGCTTCTCATTACTTATCTCTTTTAGAAATATACTGGGAAACAGAATGTGTCAAGGAAACAAAATAAACAAACAAACAAAAATTCCATCACATTTTTGTGAAAAATTCAGTCTTAGCAAAACAAACAAAAAGACATTTTGGAGAAATTCTTCTAAAAGACAAGACTGATTTAAGACAGAGCCTTGGTAGGGGAGCTGGAAGCTTGCCCTGTGCAGTGTGATTGCCAGTGTCTCTGCTCTATGAGGGTTACAAACTTCAGTTCCATTGAGCACCTGGGTGCTCACAGGTGTACCATGGTTCAAAGTGTTTCTGTCAGACCCGTCCTTATGACACTTAATGGGTTCAGTTCTTCAGAGAGTCTTCTAGTTTAAGAAAGCATATAGAATTTCAGAATATTTTTTGAGATGTTGAATATCTTTTATGGGAACTTGTTTACAATTGAAATAAAAATTTTAAGTTATATTTTAGGTGGTTTGGCTGTAGTTTGCTTCGGCTTTCTTCCTTCTAAGTTTTAGGTGTCCATTTCCATTACAGTTAGAAATTAAAGCTTTATCAAAATGTTAGAAATTTCCACACATAGAAATTTTTGCCATCTCTGTGGGGAAAGACAGCATCATCTTTTCAGATTGAATTGGCAGAGATACCAAAGCAGTCACTCAAGTAAAATCACAGAGTTTCTCCATTTGCAGAGAATGTAAAAAGATAATAAGATCTGAAATACAGCTTTTAAATACTTTTGTGCATTTAAAAATATATTGAGATAAGAAAAGTTTTAATTAGAAACAAAAGCAAGAGACAAATCTGTAATACTTGACTACAAGAGAAAAAGCTGAAAGCAGAAAAAAGAAATAATGGAGAAAAATTCTCATGGCAGTAGAGGAACTAGTTAATAGGCACACATTAATAACTTTAAGTTTACCTTATAAACACAATAGAAAAAGATAAATGTAAATTTTTGGTAGAAAATACAGATAAGAAACCATTTAGAAATGTTCATCTTACTGGTTGCTGACTGTGCTTTAACCAGCAGCACATGAAAAAGTAATATTAAAATAGGCAAAGGAAGAGTGCTTTACAGAAGATCCAACAAAATCAAAGAGATGTATTGTTACTGTCCCGTAAATTACTTACCTTAAGTGTCCCTTAAAAACATTTGTTTTCTTTGTTATTACTTCATACTTTTAACTCTACTGCCAGAAATTTATGGCAACTGAGATCAAGGCCAAAAAGTGATCAATTTCCTGTCCCATTTCAGGATAGAAACAAATCTAAGAAACTTCCTTGGAGCAAGAAGCCCTTTTCTGTGCAGAAATAGTCTGCTACAAAAAAAGAAGTGAAATACCACAGGTGATTGCAGTGCATAACTTTGGTACCTCAGAATACAGTGGGGTTTGCCAAGAAGGGAAAATATGTCAGATTTCTAATGGAATAGACTCCTGAAGCGAGAATTAGTCTGCGGCAGACGTAAGGACCCCAAAAGTCCAGTGTAGTCTGTGGTAGAGTAGGAAAGTCCTGGAGACTGGAAGATACTGGAAACTGGAAGATCTTGAGCAGGGGAGGAAGGAGCACTGGTGTGGGAACTAAAACTGTCCAGCTTGCCAAAACATCCTGCTGCAGTTCAGCCTCTCATTAACAGGCACAACAGTACCAATACTATTTGTTTCTAGATTAGTAAAAACAAAAAGCAAAATCCAGCATAAAACCAAAATAGGGCTTTATGCATTGTCCGTCAAATTCAGAAGGCAATTTCTTATCAGTTTTAGAACACTTCTAATTATATTTATTTTACAGGTATTTCATATTTGCTTCAACATTAGTAAGTACGATAAAAATGTATAGGATGATTTTTAAATGTACTTTCAGTCAACATTCTAGTAGCACAGAATTAAGATTCAGTTTGCACATACATTTTTCCTAGAGAGGTGTTAAGACAGCCTCTTCATGTTTTATGTCACCTTTATAAATACAAATCTTTGCGTGTGATCCAGTGTTGCTCCATAAAGTCTAAGAAAAAATAAAAAGAGGAACAAGAAAACAAAACTGCAGATGCACAACTGTCTTAAGGGAATTATCAGGTTATGAGAGAAAGGCATAAACTTACAGGTAGTGTAGAGCTAAATCAAACTTTTAGAGTGCTTGAAAGGATTGACCAGAGCTCTAGCACAACAGGGAAGTTAACTTTTGCCTCGGGAAACAGTGATGCATAATTCACCTTTCTGCTCAAAAGGCTGAAGATTAGCGTGTAACATCATAAATGCAACTTACTGCTTTAACACTGCTAGCTGACTTTAGTACCTTAAGCAGACAGAAGACTGAAAGGAAGGAGAAAGGGGAGACTGTGCATTCTATAGCAGTGAAGAGACATTACTATTACAAAATCAGCAGAGGGCTGTGATTCTGGAAGTATTTTCACTGTCATTACTGAGGGAACTGTACCCTGGGACAGGAGAGACTGAAGACAGTGTGGACTAAACACAATTGTGGTGTTTGCTTCACACAACTAGTACTGGAACCACAATGAAAGTGGGATTAGTTTTTTATGCCCTTATAAATAGTATCTCTACACAAGGCAGTTGAGGAAAGTTCTTGTTTTGACTGTTATTTGCAACAAGGATGAATAATTTTTTTTTTAATCTAACATTAGCTTGGTAGTACTCATTAAAGACAAAGAGTAATTATCAGACGAGCCTATGAATACAAAATTATGCCACCTGTTATGCCTATTTTCCAGGGCAACTGTTCCAGCAAATGCTGCATATTCATTTATCCACCTTTTCAGACTGTATAAAAGTGTTGTCATGTTTATACATAGAATACTAGCCTTTATGACAGAAATAAAAGTTGGAAGGACTATAGATACTTGGACATGTGCTAAGCTCTTGTATGAAACTTCTTGGAAAGATAAACATTTGTATCCTGTGTGAATTCCATAATCCAAACTTGAAAAGACTTAAGGCTTTGCTAAGACAATTTTAAGGATAACCTCATGCAGGTCTATATGCCAGAAGGCAGGAAAAAATTACCTTTGTGGAAGGAAAGGTAGATATTCTATACTAATTATGATAGAAAGAAATACTATGCTACAGTCTTGTTTGACCCTGTGGATGTAACTGTGTTAACAGTGATTTCACACCTTAGAAAAGAAGAATCAGGGTAGTCAGACTCCACAGAATCACTGGAAACTGTTGAGAAAATCACAGAAAGTAGATTTTTCCACTTGTCTAAAAATAGTTAAATCGTAGAGAAAAATGTGTAGTAATAAAATGTGTTTTATTTAATAAGGTGTACTGTGTAAAAACTACATTCAAGAGTGGTTTTAATATCTCCTCCAACTTGTTCTAAAAACACTGGGAGTATATACTCTCACCGAAGGTCAAACGGTTAATCTTTAACTTGAAGGTCCCCAGCTGGATATCCAAGTGCTAGGCATTATGGTAGGCATGATGGAAGTGGGGCTTTGAGGGATTGCTGTTAACCTCAAGATCCCACAGACAATGTTCTTTGAACTGGGAACGTTTTCAATTCCCCAGCATGTTTGGATAATAATCACGTCTTGAACACAACATTCAAATGATGACTGCAGATGCACAATCTTGTGGTGATGACAAATGAAGGTGCAAACTCTCATCTGTGCAGACTTTTTGTGTTAGTTCCAATGGCAACAGCTCTTAATTTTAACTTAGTTAGAAGGGAACACTCTGTTCCAAATTCATTAGTCAAGATATGATCACAAAAAAAATATTACTGATAAAAAGGTACTATGTAAACAACTGATCTTACCCAGAAATTACATTTAGAAAGAGTGTTTATAGCTGAAGATAAACCCATCAGTTTTACTGCTAAACAATATTCACTTTATTGACAGTTGTTTTTTGAGGTGCAAGAGTGAAGTAGGAGCATCAGGAAAAATACAACCTTCTAGGGGAGTTTAAAATACTTCTTTCCTCCTCCTTCAGTAAACATTTCACTGGCTAAAGTTTTATACCAAGATTCAAAATTATAAACTATATTCAATACACAAAGTGGCAGATGCTAAGATGAAGGAATTTACTTTTCAGCTTATCAGACTACTTTTCATCCTTCCATCACTGTAATTTACATTTTCCATTCAGATTTCTTGTTTTCTACTTAGTGTAATAGATATTATCAAAGAGTTACAATGTGAAGTGTTTGTATTACGACCATACTCCTAGTGCATGTGAGCAACAAATATGAAAAAAAAAAGCCCAATATGTATTTTCAGATTTTGGAGGAATAATTAGAAGAGTAAAGGGAGCAAAATCACAGTTTCTCTCTGGGTTTGTGAAGGATGGGGTGGGAGTTTTCCACAGCACTGGGGAACGAATAGGAAAAAAAAAAAAAACAAAACAAGAAAATGAGGAAAAAAGACTTAAGCTGAAGACTCAAGAACTATGATCAGTCAATAGTCTGCACAAAACTTGATTTGCCAGAAGCTCCATTAGTGCTGTAAAAGGACTAGCATCACTATAATCCCTGGAAAATCGTGGATAACTCTAACCATCATTCTGCAGTGGAAACATCAGAAGAAATTTTGACAAGACTCATAGTAATTAATGGAATAGAGATGTCTATTAAATTTTTTGTACCTTTTATTCACACTGAAAATGAACACTGAAAAAGGGAAGAAAAATTAATTTATATCAGAGAATAAAACCAGGTGAGAAAACAAAAAAAATTTAGTCTTTGTGAGAAAATATTACAAAGGAATAAAAAGAAACTCAGAAAACATATTCATAGGAAAATTCATTAACTTTGTTCCTCTAATGAGGATGTTACATTCTGTGTTTTTTTAATGAACAGGTTGCCAATGAATACTTAAAAAGACTATGAGAAAGTGAGATATAAAGGAAAATCATAGAAACAGAAAAATATATCTAGTTTGTAGTATCCGCATTGCTAGATTTTGAAGGAATATAATAATAAAAAAAAATTGCAGCTTTTACTGTTACCAAACATGCAGAGACAGAAAATTATATGAATCCAGTTCATTAAGTTTCGCATACAAAATGATGAAATTGCCAAGAATGCTCTAAAGGACAATATTCTCAGATAAGAAATATAAGATCAATATATACCAAAGCAGTTGCCCCATGGCTTCAGAGATAAACATGTTGTATTAAATATAATGTCTGTGGAAATCCTGATGAATTATATCTGGAAGGATGATTTTTAGTCCAATGAGTTTCTGAAGTAGTCCTTTGTGATTCTTGTGTATTACAAACATCTTGTGTGTGCATCTAATTGGGTAGCTATACTGCAATCAACCTTCTGCTGTACAGAAAGCTGAGAAACTGAGCATCTCTTCACTCTTTAGTGAGGACTCTGGGGACTGAACATCATAACCTCTCATTCCCCTCTGTGAATCAGAATACTCTGACTAATGCTTTCACCTAGAATTTTCCTCACAGGTTTGGAATTTGCCATACCAATATCCTAACAATGCTGTGAAGGTTAGTATGGAAGCATTGTGTCCCCTCTTCACCATTTTGTTCTGCAGCAATGGGCATTGTGATAGACAGCAAAATATGGCAAAATAGGTGAAGGAGACCTATTTCAAATCATATCACAGAAACAGAATGTCTGTAAATCTACTAGTCACTGCAACCTGGGAATGTCAATACCCAATATATATGCAGCCAGATATAGCCATGCAGCGACATGTCTCAGAAGTGGCAAAAGAAAACCATCACAAGCTGTGTTTTAGCTTGGCTACAGAAAATAGAGTACACATTTTAACTGGAATGTCTTCTGATGACTGGGAGGCAAATTAAAGCTCAGTATGCAACTCTATAGTGAAAATATGTTTTGCTCAAACTAGAGGTTCTTGGATGCACTTTAAAAAAAGTGAGTAAAAGAATTTGTCTTACTGTTGGTTTCCAAAAATCCTGGTAACAATGAGTTTGAGATGAATGACCTAGCTTTTTAGGACCGAGAAATATCATAATGAATATCTGAAATAGTTTGCTAGAAATTTCTTACCTGTTCTAATAACACAGTATGTATGCACTACTTGCAAACTAACTTGATGGTGAGCACTGAAGGTAATCTTTGGGTTTAGATTTATGAACTCCTATTTCTCAGGTTGAAACTAAATTATTATGAACACATCATCGGTCAACTAAATATTTAATAAATATGTTGCATTGTAGAAATAGCTAGAACTTTTCAAAGTACAGTATGTAAAATAAGTATATCTTTTTTTCATTAAACCTTATTAGAAATGTTATGGATGTTATTAATAAATACAAAGTTAGCATTCTTAAACAATATCTCACTAGATATACAATGCTTACTATCTGATTAATTTTATCTATTATATCTCTGCTTCTAATATTTTACCTAGGAAAAATATATGCATATATATATGTAGCATTCATTCTAATGCCAAAGAGAATTGTGCTTAATATTTTGAACAATAAATTCCTTCTCTTTTGGTTTTGCTATCATTCAAAAAAGATAATCTGTAGCAGACTGAATACACTTCTCTGAAAGGTTTGTTTTGTTGGATTTCTTTAACTCTTGTTATAGAAGATGTTTTTAAACTCTTGTTATGAGAGAGGTGAGGGAAAAAAAAGAATGATCTGCTATGATCTGCTAAGAGGAAGAAGTGCCTCAGATGTAAAACACTAAGGAGTCTTTTAAACATTTGTAAATCAATTTTAATATGAAGGGTTTTTTTCTAATGTCAAGAATACACTGAAAATATCAAAACATGATTAGAATAGTGAAAGAAGTAAATATATCTACATAATACAAGGTGATTTTAATGTTCATGGTATGGAGTCAAATCTATTATGGTTTAGATACCAAGTGGTATTCATTTGAAAATGATCTTCATAAAGAACTATAATAAGAAGTAAAAAACTCTACATGAATTGTAGAGCTGGTAACAAGAAAGAACCAGAAATGTGCTAAGGTGACAGTGTAATTAGATTTGGCACCAGATCCTTGTCTTTTTTTGAATTCTATTTATTTATGGAAAAGCAATATGAGTCCAAACATCATTGTTTTTCTTGTGTTAGGGACCACCTAAAACTACATGCTGCTTCTAGGAAACAACTTCAGGATTTGTTGTAAACCCCAGAGTCTAAGGAACTAAAGTAACAGCTGTGCTGCACTTTCATTTACCTTTTTTGCTCCTTTAATTACAGTCACTACTTATTTAAAGTGAAGATGGACCCCCAAGTACAATATAAGTTTATGAACCTCAAGTGTATTTTACATATTGCTTTGTGGTAAAAAACACTTCAGTATATGATAATGGCTTTTCTTTAGGAATGCATTGAACATTTGACAGAAAGTATTTTACACAATTCAATCTGAATAGAAGGAAAAAAGGGAGTTAGAAAAAATGAAAGAAAAAAAATGGAAGAATACACTAAAAATTCTGTGCCCTTTGCATAGATAATTATTTGAAGCTTTTACCTTTCAGGTTAAACATACCTAAATCTCCATAATCTTCTCCTCCAATGATAACTTTTGTGGTCCTATTTGCAGATAGTTACATTTATTAGAGATTTACTTCATTGAATTGTGATACACCTTTTTGTTACCATTTGTCCCCTTCTTGGCTGCTTTGAAAGTGAACTGTTACTACAAACTAAATTTTTCCCAGTTGCTTTATTCAGTTGCTTTAATATTATTAAATCGAGTGTTTTGGACATTACACTTCCTCCCTTATGATCAGCCATCTTGCTGCAAAATAAAGCAGGAGAATGAGGATGTTGCAGAAGAAGCTTATCTCTAGTTAAAATTTTTTGTATCCTTAAGAAAGATATTGACACGCATATTAACATGAAGGACAGATATGAACTCCTTCACCTAGGCTGTTGAATTTTGTCTGCAGTAGAAAAATAAATATTTCCAGAAAGTTTACTGTTCTCTAGGATTTAGAACCTTTGGCATGCACTGGCCTGTGTCTGCATGATTGAATTTTCCTAACTCCCCAAACAGGGCACTTGTATACAGACTGCATATTGAGATTATCCCTTGTCTTCTGGACAAGTCCAGAAGAAGCCTGTGAGCATGCCTTTTGGTCCATTGCAAAAATCATGCCAGGGACCATTTTAACAATATAAAATCATGGATGTTTGGATCTCAGCATCCAGGAACATGACCTGATATTATTCAATTTATTAGTTTAGAGTAGCCAATAAGTACAACTAAAGGACAGGTTTTGCTTTCTTATGTGAAACTGTGGGAAAATTGACTTTAACAAGTTATATAGTGGTTTTCTTTGTGGAAATGTGAATAGTTTGTATGTTGTTCCTCAAAAATGGTCACACCAATACAGGAGGAGAGGCCAGAGCTGTGTCTCCTCCTGTTTAGTGCAATATAATGAATCTCTCAGGGAAAGTTATGGAGAAATATTCTTGCTTTAGAAAAGGGCAAAGAAAATCAGTAGGACCTTTACATGTTCTGTCAAAGTCAGTAGAATAAGAAAGTATGTTTTTGGCTAGAGCTTATATGGTTAAACATAGACATCTACAGCTGAATAATTGTTATTCTCTGCTTTTAGTTAGCAGAAAGGGTTGTTTATAGACTGTGTTTCGTATCATCCTCAAATAGGCACCTGAAATAGGTTGTATGAGTCATATTCTAAAACTTTCAACACATCTCCTATTGAGTGTAAAGGTATCTTAAGTTTCTTATTCAGTAGATCCTTGTTAGGTAACATAAATTCCCACCTTTCCTCCATGCTAGTACCTTGCCTAAGCGTTCATGCAACAATAGCCTACATTCCAGCTATGCATGCTTTTTTAAACTGCCAGAGTAGGATAGTGTTACTGTCAGGGCTTTTTGTTTTGTTTTTCCACTTTGTAGCCTTAATGTAAAGAGCATCTATGTTCAGGGTTGCGATAGGAAACTGCATAAATGGACTTGTCATCATAGTCTACTTAAATGAAGAAAGAAAATTAAAAACTGTCTGATATATGTCATTAAAGTTTAAAATCACTGCTTATATTTTTCTTTATTTTTATTTTCTTCAACATTTTAATCAGGAACAAGCATCTTATTTTTCTATCAAATGACTTGTAGTTTCACTCACAAGTATTGCAACACACAAAGTAAATAGAATTATTAAAATGCAGCAGTGAGGTTCAAAAACCTAAGAGATGTATAATCTAAAAAGTAAAAAGAATTAAAGTAAGACTTGAAACCTTATGTAGCTTATTATATAAGCATTAAATAATAGAATATATCAGTAATCTATCATTGGCATTTTTGGTTTTGTTGAGTTCCTCTTTACTACCTTTTAGTCTTATAACAGGTAGTTTGTCCTTCAACATTTTGAAAGAGGAAATAAAGAATATTTAGATTTAGAACCCCACGCTTTTTTTTTTTTTTAATTTTATGTTTTTCTGTCTTTTTTTTTTTTTTCTCCTGTATGTGTGGTTTTGGATTTTTGTTACATTTTTTCTCCATTTTTTTTTCTGGTGGTTCTGATGTTTTATCTGACAGTTGAAGCGAGAAACTCTGAAGGAAGAAAATGAGGGCTATAGAAGTTCATGCAAATTATAGACGTTTACTTGATACAGAGCTAGGAAATGACCTTTGATACTAAGAATTGTTTGTTTTCCTTAGTTTTGCTATTAGCTCTTACCATTCACTAGTACATGCTTTCTTAAGTTGTTCTGGTCAGTTCTTATCAACTTTAACTTCAGTAACAAAAGTTATTACTTATCTTGGATAACACAATGTTAAAAAAACTAATCACATGAAGTCAATACAAGGTATAGGAATGACTGTGTTGTTGTGACAGCACTTGACTCAGACTCAGGTAACCTGGACTCAAGTGGATTGTCTTGGGAGAACATTTAACACTGCTACTATGTCTACACTGCCTATTTTCTATAATCTTTGATATATTCACAAGGACAAGTTTCCTTTCTGTTTCCATAGTGTTTTGTCCTTGGAACACATCTAAGCCATAATCATAGCAACCAGGAAGCACCTGTTTGAGTATCCTCGAGACCTGGATATGGATATTCCATCTGCTGCACAGCTTATGAATCTACTGTCTTCTTGGCCAGCTGTCCCATGCTTCCTACCTCCTGCATGCCCTGTCCCTCCCCAAGCTGAAAGCTAAGGAAAGCCTTTTCTTTCATAGGAGACTTTGAACTTCCAATCCATGCTGACACAGAAAATTCTGGAATGTGCTTGGTACACTTGTTAAATGTTCGTGCTGGAAAGGACAAAAATGGGAAGTGCATTGGAGGATGTACTATGCACACACCAATAAGAAAGACAGTTCAGCTGATGACAGCCTTGACTGAAGCAACTATGAAGCAAAACTTAAGAGTCTGAGGAAATGGAGTAAGAGCAGCTGGAGACAGATCTCAGATTACAGCAGAACAGACTTTGGCTTGTTCAAGTGGAAGGGTGTCCTTTCATGAGGCCTGTTTTTGGGGGTAGTTAAACCAGGGCTCCTCACCATGGAAAGTGAGTTGGGTGAGCAGGGGTGACCCAGTGCTGCCCAGGAAGGATGCAGCACTGCTGCAACAGAGCACAGTCTGAGCAGAGTGAGCAGAACAGTGATAATGGTAGCAACATGGACTTTTGATGCTCCAGTGATCATAGGAGAGGTTGATGTAGTGAGTCAGATCCATGATCACACTGGTAAAGCAAAATGATAGCTCAGGAACAGCTGGACACAGGTTTACCTATGGCAGTGGCTTCACCTGTCCATGCAGGCTGGGGACTGGCTAGTTAAGGAGCTCTGTAAAAATAGACTCTGCTGACTAAATCACCAGTATGTCTTGCAGAGATGAAGGCTAATTGAATACTGGACTGCATTGTTAGGTTACAGCCAACAGGTTGGAGGAAATTATTTTTCTTTCCTACTTACTACTTGTGAGTCTTCATCTTGAATATTGTACCACTTATGGGCTCCATGGTGCACGAAAGATATTGATAAACCGAAGAGAGCTGGTGGAGAGGTTAGCCTTGAGGAAAAAAAGCTTAAAGGGGGATCTAATTGCTCTTTTCCAGTACCTAATGAGTGATTACAGAAAAAGCATTGCTGAGCTGTTATCAGATAGGAATGAAAAAAGAACCAACTCTTGCAACAAGCTGTAAAAATGGAAATTCTGACTAGACAAAATGTGACGGTGGGTGACATCACCAACAAACTTGTTAAATACTGCAACAGATTGCCCCAGGATGTTGTGGAATCTGTCCTCAGAGATATTGAAAGCTGGATTGATTATGGCTCTAAACAACCTGATTTAACTTTTAATTTAACCCTGCCTTGACCAACTGACTTTCAGAGGTCCCTTATAATCTAAACAGTTGCATGATCTTGGAGCAAAAGCCTAGGAAGAGATTGATGAAACCCACATGGAACTGTCTCGTACCCAAGTCAAATTTTAGTTAACTTATGGGTATATATAAGAAATTAATCCAGACGTGTCATTCCCATGCTGTGGATAACGCACAACACCTGTAGGTCAATACAATCATTCCTAGCCAGGGTCTGCCCATGTGCCAAGTCATTTCTCTCATTTTGGTCACAGTCCTGCCCAGTAACATGCATCCTGGCTTACATACAATATCCACCATCCAGGAAGACTAAAAATAGTGCTCTCATCCTCTTTATGGTTCCTGGGATACATCACTTTTTCAGGGATGTGGCCAAACCAGGAGCAGATCTGGCACTGTCTGCATGCTAAGAGTATCTCTTCTGCCAATGTATAATCATTATTGAAAGTCAGGTGTTGGGCCAGCTGGAAAATTTTGCTGGCTCCCTCAGGGCAGTTCTGGCAGAATAATGCTATTAAGACGGGTTTCCACTGTCTGCCTCATCTTCTCTTCATCTGTGTGAAAGATACCTGCAAAATAGTAAAATAGTAGTCATTCCAGCCTCACCTGGAAATTCTGAGGACAGCAAAACTTTATTGATGTTTCTAAAAATGAGCTAGGGGAAAATATACTCCAAAGCACATTTTGTCATGTAGTTATCTTAGTTTAGGTATGTCTGCATACCAAAGTGACTATTTACTTTATGTACCATAGTCATGTCTGAAAAAATGAAGTTCATCAGTTTTCCATTGGCCTTCATGAACACCCACTCCAGAAAACACCCTGAGAAATCAGAAACTCAAGCATTAAAAAAAACTTCTGAATTGCTTGGAGGCCAGTTACAGTTTGTGAGTAAAGATTTTGCTGTACTGACTTTTGGGGCCTGAAGGAGGTAGAACGAAACTTCATTTTGTTTTTGGAAGGGGATTGTTTTGTACAGCCACACAGTTGGTATTTACCCTCCTTTCTATTTTATTCCTCCTGGCTTTTCCTATACGGAGGAATAACTCCTTTTGCCCAGAGGTTCCTGAGCTATGTCTGCTGCCTATTTTAAAAGATACGTAGAGGAAAATCCAGACGTTCACTCCAATGTGAAGAATCTCTGAAGATTAGTTGTGGGAGTTTGCTTGGAAAAAGATGTATTCAGCTGGGAGAAGTGCTGGAGTTGGAAAGAATGTAAGTGGGAAGAAAAAAAATCTCTATGCAGTGAAAATGAAATTGGAGGATTCACTCTAAATTCAGCCTCAGTGGCATGTGGAAGCCTCATTTGGTCATCTGTGCCCTCAACCATGCCTAATTCTGGTTGTTTTAAGGAAAAAACACCTTGAATTCCTTATTTTCCTCTGTCTTATATTTATTCATTTAATGTTGTTTATTTTTCACCACAGAAAAGACATAGGGGTTTGAAATTAAATTATCCCATAATGCAACTCTGAACTGTGCACTGGAAGAAATTCTTTCTGACTTCACTGCAGTGAACAACTTGTGCCAGAGGCATGCTACCTAATTACCATACACGTTCTTGACTAGTATTGTGGGGAGGGAAAAGGTAGCGTGCAATCAACTGAAATATGAAACAATGAAACGAATTAAACTTCACATAGCAAGAGGAGGAAAAATGAGATGGGAGTTGTTTTTGTTAAATGTTTACTGTTCATGCACTGCCTGAGGCTTAAATTTTTGACTGTTAGAAGATTTTACATTTTTATGGACACCATCATAGGATTTTAAAGTATTGTGGTTTGTATTGCAATTCTTGTTGAAAGTGCACGTTCCTTTCTTCTGAAATACAATATCTGGTTTTGTGATTTATTATGTATTTCTTGGAAAAGCATCCTTCAACCTTTCTTAGCTCTAAACCCAACTGTAACTAGACTGATTCATCCAAAAAACAAATGTCACCAGAAAATCTTTGTATTCTTTCTCACTTTTTAAGATCTTACTCTTTTCTTCTGCATAATTCACTTCGCAAAATCCTTAGCAAAGCTTTTCATTTCCAATAAAGTAATAATTGTAGATGGAGACTGACATAAAATTCTTCTTCTAGTCATGTTTTTGTAATTATCTCCTTAAGCTCTGTCTTCTATTAGTTATAAATTTATTTAGAAAGCATCCTGTTCATCAATACTTAAATAGCAAAGAAAAAAAGGTATCTTTATATGGAGGAGAACATGTGTCAAAAATTCCATTAAATCTTGAAAATAATTTTTTATGTAGTGTAGATACAAGTTTTGTGTCCCTTCGGGAAGTTAATGCAATCACAAGTCATTAGCAGAAGACTGAAACTTTTCCTCCCTTCAACTTCCTTTGTCTCATCATATACATTTCAACTAAAAGATCACTACATTAACTGATGCACACAGTATATACATGAAAACAAACATAACTAAGCAGGCATAAAGTATTTTTTAGCTCTGAACCAACGTGACAATTTACTTGCACAGTCTAATTTACATTTAATTTTTTTTGATGGGTCAGATTTTTTATGTGCCATAATGGAAAGTAAAGATCTGCAGACCATTCCACAATACTCAATATTTAACAATTGCTACTACAAGCAATTTGCATGAGAATACCAGTATGTTTTATCTACTATGTTCTCTCTAGTTGGCTGATTTAAATTCCTTGGAAAATTTTAAATTTTCTCTAAATGAAGACACTGTTTCCTTTTGTGCAGATAATTTTCTAAACAATAATTTTCTGAACAATCCTGTTCAGAAGTCAGAATTTGGAGCATGTTATCTCATCCATGCAGCAAATGACAGTGATGAGAACACACCTCCTCCATGGGGGTCAGACTTAAGGTTCAGTTACAAATTGTCTGGATGAGACAACTTTTGTCAGGAAAAGCTTTTTTTTAAAAAAAATAAGAAAGACATTTATAGTTTTATTATAATGGCAGAGTAACCATTTGCAATTAATTTGCAGTTATATGACCAAACTATCCTTTCCGATGTGAGATGCTTAATAAAAAGACTTATTAGAAAGAGCAGGGTTAGGAGAATTTAATCTCCCATTTTTATATAAAATACTAATCATAAGTGTCACAGAGTGTGAAGTTTTGTTCTGAGAAGTCCCCTTGAGGGTTAATCTATGGAACTCCAAACCACCACTGCAGTTTCATTTGAAAAGCTGAAAATGTTGAAGTAAATCCATGCCTGCTAAAAAATCAAAAGAAAAATCACAGGGTCATTATCAGAAATAGAATAGATAGATAACCAGATCTGCCCCTGTATATCTTGGAATTAATCTGATTAACACTACATAAAGTTATGGGTAGGAAGGCTGGGACATTTTATGGGCTCAGCACAGCATCAGGCTGGAGAATCTGTCAGCCTGAGAGTTGTCAGCCTGCCAAGGCAGTAGTATACAGGAAAAAATTATTTTTACTTCTCTGTCTGAAGTCTTTTTTCCTGACTGTGAGGATGTAATTGGTCTGCATATAATATTGGCTGCTGGATTAAAGGCTGTATCAGAGGAGGTAGGACTGAATGCCCACATAATAGGGTGTGGTAACGTATTTTCCACAGGCTGATGGTAAAGACAAATCTTCCTTGATTCTCTCTATTTCATTCCCTCTCTTCCAGTAGAGGTGGATTTAGTACATTTATAAGAGTAGATTTGTACTTTTTATTTGTGAATCGTCAGTCCTGCTTTTCCAGAAGTGTTCAGACTCCTATACTGCACAGCTACAGGGAATTAACTTAAGGAAGGACAATAACTTTTGGGAAGGGCAGGAGTCTGTTGCAGTTATAATGCTTCTTGGAAATAATTACTTGCTTGGGTTGTTCCTCCCTACTCAACTTCCTTGTCATTTTAGAACTTTAAGAATCATTCTTTTTTTGGATGAAGGCTTTTTATACATGTCCAATGGCTACTACTATCTAAAAACAAAGTAGTAACTTTCTTTTCCTCTCTCACTTTCTGAAAATGAAATTGAAGAGTTAATATGCTCAGTGACTACTGTAATATAATCACTTCCTAACTATTATACAGTTTCTTGAATAAAGCAATCTGGAAAAGTTAGAATGCTTGTCTTCCGTGGTGATAAACATCTATGAAAAATGTTTTAGGAATGTTATTAGCTGTCTAATAGTAATGACATTTCTGCAGTATACTTAAACTTAGTAGAAGCTGTTATGTATATTCCTTTTAGTTTTAAAATAAAAAAAAATGCTTTCAGAAGCTTTTAGGTTACATGTATCTGGCACAGAGTATCTAAGTGCATAGAATAAAATAAAATGTTACACAAAATAAAGCCACAGCAATATTGCCAGCAAAATATTTTTTAAAAAATTGCATTGTTTGCTTGAAACAAATTTTTAATTATTAAATACATATCTGCTATGTTAAACAAGGAATGTTACTTCTGTATGTAGTAATGAAATTTTTCCAATTTTATTTTAGAAAAAAACCCAGTAGGATAAGTCTAGAAAATGTAATATGTTCCCAACTGCACTCCTTATTTTAATGTTAATTTCCAAAATATTGTGGAATACTTGTATACAATAGCCATTCTTTTAATGAGACCTTTCATGTCAGTGAACAAAACAGCATCCAGCAGGGATTTGTTTTCCTTTTTTCCCTTCATTAGCAGCACTACGAATGCGGCATATAAAGTCAGCTGGAAAAGCAGAATACTTTTTCATGCATACCTTCTTCTTAATGAAGCCACAGGATAATATAAATTAGCTGTGGAAGCTGATTCCTTTTGTTGTAGTAGTTGATTGCCTGACAGTCTCTGTTCTAAACTACAGCCAGTAAATAAATTACTTATTCCATTTGACCACATTTCAATACCCTATAAGTCTGCGATGAAATATTTAACTTACAAAAATAATTTTAGATAACAAAAAGCTTTTCATATGGAATTCCATAACACTAATTTCAGTTTTGAAAAAAACCCTTCACATGAAATTGTAATTTTTATTAATGAAAAAGCAGAAAAGGAAAAAATATGTCTCCCTACTCCAATAATAAAAGGATGTGGTAAACATCTCCTTTATGTAGAATTCCTATTGATTCCAGTAAGGACCTCCACCTAATAACTGACTGATAGTAGGAAATTTAGATGTCATTATCTCTACATTAATTTCCGCAAAAATGAGCCACATGTTTCTGGGTTTCACCTCCACAAGATGAGGAAATGAACAGCACTTTATTATAATAGCACGTATCAAATAAGACAAAAACTCCTACTTGTTAACAAGCTATAATACAAACAGAAAAATTATGTGCAGTTCTTCAGAAGAACTGAAGTAATCCTGGATTTCATCTATGTGATATGGGAATAGGTAGGGAAAGGTTGTGTATGAATCTATTAAAAATAATGTCCCTAAGATCACACGTGCATGCCTATTTCTTAAGCTCAACTTACCCCAGAGTGCATGGAAAGGACAGAACAGGGGAATGAGAAGACATGCTGCAACCTCTCACATCTGGTAAGAAGCCAGTGGGCAGAACTGTCCAAGTCACAACCTACCACTCTGCCTGTCTGTACATACTCCCAACAACTGCTAACCCTTGTTTGTAAGTCTCCTTTAAAACACAAGTCCTAAGGTTTCCCACGGTATCATTAGCCAATACTGGTCACTCCACCTCCCACATGACAGAAAAACTGGCAGGTTTTGTAAAAAGATAAAAATGCACAGCAACCAAAGGGATGGAACAGGAAAAAATGTCTCAAAACCTCACATAATGATTCATCTTAACTCCACACTTCCTGCTAACATCTGCGCAGGAGAAAGATGCTATGATGAGGCTTAGCTCTTGTAAGTGCCAGCGACAGTTCCATTGGGTCAGACTGCAGCTCAGTGAACTTGAGCATTTGTGAGATTTTGGTTCAGGCCAGAAATGTTATTGACAATGTAAGGCGGTAACTGTTTCATTTTTCAGTCTTAGAAGAAAATGAGGAGATCATGAAAAAGAAAATTTTGGGTAAGAGTTGCCTCATGGCTATAAACTACATAGATCAGGCTGTATATGTCATGTATATGTCATCTGTAGAAGCCCATCATGATTTCTGAGACTTACCGGCACAGGCATATGTACTACTCTCACCACCCAAATATCGAGGCATTCTTACTGAGAAGCCAACAGCTTCAGAGTTTGGTAAGGTCCAGTTATGTCTGTGTAGTCAGTGCTCACTGATGAACCTCAGGAACTTGACTCTTATGTCTACAGCCCTTCCCATGGACTGCAGCTTCTTCAGGGCACTTACAAGTGCCCCAAGTCCTATCCTGTGCCAGTATAGGATCCTCCATGGACTGCAGTGTGGGTATCTCCTACCATGCATTCCTCTTCGTGGGCTGCAGAGGAATTCCCTTCTCCAGCCTGAGGAACACTTCCTCCCTTTGTTCTTCTTTCTCCTTGGTGTTCACATTCTTTTTCCTTCACTTCTTACTACTGTGCGGAATTCTACTCTTTCTTAGATACATTTTTACGGAGGCTGTCTAAGTGACAAAAGTATACTGTAGATATCACAAAGTGGTAAATGAATGAGTCTGAGAGACTTGGACTGTCCTTACTAATCATGTGGTACAAGCATGGTAATACTGACATATATCACTACCTGCTAACTGAACTTAACAGCCTTGTGAATGCTGATGCTACACACAATCCCAGAGTCTGAGGGAGCTGTCAAGACTGATTTCTGCCAAGCACTAGGATATCTGAAACATCATAATTGATGGGATTTATGTGCTGCTACATGAAGATCAATGAATGGTAAGTGACTACTAAAAGCAATGCCCTCAGCACACAATTAATAAGGAACCAATGGACTGAAATACAATTGCTTAAAACATTCCAAACATTCCATTAAAAACAAAACAAAATAACACAAAACAAACTCAGACAATTTGTACAAACAGAAAACGGTGTTTTGAGTAGTAGAGAGTTTAAGGTTGCTACTGTGGAAATGGGCTACAGCATACAACTCAGTCTAGTTTCTGCTAGTATACTCTGTAAAAGATACTTCATCTGTGCACATTGAGAGTTGAATCAGCCATCTGCAGAGTAAGGTTTTAATAAAGTGACTTTTGTCTGAGAGTGTAGGGTGCCACAAAAAGTCTGATATGCTGCTGGAAGTTACCTTGTAATGTTAAGTGATCTCTACAAAAAAAGGCAGGAATTGAGAAAGCCAAAGCTCAGCTGTAGTTAAAAGGAGTAAGAGATGTGAAGGGCAAAAGGAAAGGATTCTTTAAAAAATCCAAGAGAAGGCTTAAGAAACTGTGAATCCATGGCCTAGTGTGACAGGACATCATGAATTGTGGGAAAGGCAGAGATTCCCACTGCCTACTTAGCCTTAGTTTTCATGGATAAGGTTAAGGGTTGCCCACAGGTTTAGTGGAACTTCGTAGGAGCAAGCATTACTCAGAGCAGTGTAAGGTGGAGTGAGAGAGCACTTAGGACTTTTGAGCATACACAAGCCCATGGGATCAAATGGGTGCATCCAAGAGTGCTGAGGAATGTGGTCAGTAGCACTGTGCAGCACTATCTATGAGCTGAAAGGTCATGGTGACTGAGGAAGATTCCTGAAAATGAGAAAAAGCCAAAGTTCACACCCCTCTTCAAAGATGGGCAGAAAGGGGTGTCTAGGAAGACTCAGACTGGGCCACCTCACCTCAATATAATAGAAGATGATGGAGCAACTAATTTTGGAATTGGTTGCCAGCCTTAGGAAAGGCGACTGGGATCAGTAAACATGGTTTTATGTAGAGGAAGTAATATCTGACAAAACTGGTGATCTTTTGCTGTTAGATGACTGGCCCTGAGGACAAAGGGAGAGCTGTGTGTGTTGTTTACCTTGACTTCAGTAAAGCCTTCTGTATGGTCTCCCATAGTATTCCAGCAGACAAACTGTTGACTTATGGACTGGACAAGTTAGCTGAAAGGTGAATTGAAAGTCAGCTGGATCATCAGGAGCAAAGCATTGTGATGAGTAGTGCAAAGTTACAGTGGTAGATGCTTAGAAGTAATGCCCCCCAGGGATTAACACTGTTGTTAGTAGTTTTTGATGTGTTTATTGACAACCTGAGTGATGGTGACAGTGAGAGTTTGAGCATGTTACAAAACTTGAGAAGGGCCACTCTGTTTCTATGATCTGGAAACAAGTAAGGAAGCAGCAGGAGTCTAATGGCTGAACGAGGAATCAGATGCTGAGATGAGCATCTGGGGAGAAATTTGAACTGCACAAAGATACTAGGTTCAAGAACTGTGAAAACCAGGAAAAGAACAGTGGAATGGGTAACCGTTAAGTTTACGTTAATTATAAATTGTTCATTCCAACTTTATTTTTGCATTTCCTGCCTTTTCAATGTTTGATTCAGTAATGTTAAAAAATATTTTCCTTTTTCTGGTACAATCTGATAGACACAGATTGTGTCTCTATTGCATGTATTACAAAATACTTACCTTTTAGCATGAAAGGAAAGCCAAGGAGAGTTGCAGTATTGAAATGTTTATTTTCTACATGGAAAAAACCAAACCACCACCAGCTGTAATTTGGAGGGGTTTATGATTTATTTTTTTCATCCAAATATATCCTAGATACAGTAGAAAAATAAAAAGCAAAGCTAAGCTATACAAAACACTTATGGAAGACAATAAAAACAGTTTAGTAGGTGGGAAAAAGAAGCCCTTGTTCACTCATATGCTACTTCATATGTCTAATGAATTCAGTAATACTATGTGACTTGAAGTGGTCTGTGAATATCATTGTCTTATAAATGCATTTATTGGCAGATGTTTTTCCATAGTTTGTAGCAATCCACCAGATTTTGCTGACAATAAACCATTCTTCAGAGGATTTGAATTCAACATGTAAGACCAGAAAAGGTTTTCCAGAAATGACTTGAATCAAAAACAAAGAAGACAGCTGGTGGATAAACAGGTCAATTTTTCTCATTACAGTACAGAAAAAACAGCCTGCTGCATACAGCCTGCCCTTCTCACCTACTGCAGTGAAGGCAGAACAGTCTTACCAGGTAAGGTCATTCTGCATGGCAGCTCTGCAATTTCTGTCTCACCCTTCATTAATCCACAGGGGCAACCAGTAGGAATCCAACAACTCCTCTTCAGTATCTAGAGGCATCAAAACAGGTTGTCAGGAACCTCATTTCCTTCCACACTACATGAATAAGTAGGAATAGTAAAAATCCAACAAAGTAAAACAAATAAAAACCCACAACCACTGGAGATTTTACTGGGGGGAGGGAAGTTGTTACCTTTTTTTAATTTTCTTTCTTTCTTATTTTTATCATTAGGACTGTGATCCACAAGTCTATTTTATTTATAGAAAACAAAAAACATACAATAATTTCAACATCTTTTTTTGCTGCTTAAAAGCCTTCTTTATGGACTTATT
>JAWWES010000001.1:94512659-94669912 GCA_035583135.1 Lophotriccus pileatus
AGAAAGAAAGAAAGAAAGAAAGAAAGAAAGAAAGAAAGAAAGAAAGAAAGAAAGAAAGAAAGAAAGAAAGAGAGAGAAACAGGAGTAAAACCAACCTCAATTAGCCAATATTTTTTTTTTTTTTGTGGATTTACACCCTGTCTATTTCAACGGGAGCTCAGGGCTTGCCCTGTAATAAAATGTGTTAAGGCCAGAGCAGAAAGCAATAGCTTCCTTTCTATTCGTAAAATCTCTGGGCTTGGTTCCCTGAGGTATTGCAAGTATGACACTCCCAGACACCAGGGAGGAATAACACTAGCAACCTATAAAACACTCACTGTGTCTTTTAGGAAAGGTATCATGTTCATAAATGGAGCATAAATTGAAGCCTAAGCATCAAAAATCTTTAACTAAGGTGTAGAGAAGAATCTTCTTGAATCTTGAAGTATTCATGTTCTCCTAGAAAGGAAATGATCATCACAATATTCCCAATTCCTATGAGAGTTCTTTCCATTTCAATTAGAATTCAAAGTTATTTTAACCTTTATATGCAAAATGAAACATGCCAGAAAACACAACATAGCCCAATCACCTGATGCAGAAGAATGATTAAAAACTATTGCACAATTGATGGTAATGTCTGATTATTTTTGTGGATTAGTATATTTTTAAAGCTAATATTTTATAATTTAATATATAATGGAATTTCTTGGTTTGTTTGTTTGCATATGTTGTTTTTCAGAAATGCCCACCTTCATGTTTAGAAAGGAATTAATCAAAATTAATCTTCAAGAATGAAAACAAGCTATGGAATAGGGAAATTGTCAGCAGCATTATGCAGCTTTCTGACCTCGAAGACTATTATCAAAGATAATAATAATGTTAATTTACTAGTGAAGTAACACTCTGAAGTTAATTAAATATTTGTACAGTACTATGAAATTGTTAAGTATATACCACAGATATCAGATTTTCATGAAAAAACAACATCAAGCTTCACAGAAATTCCTTTCCATAGTTTTCCACAGTGTTTCAGCCAGTTTTTAGTGGAACATATCGGCTGATCAGCAGTAGAACCTATGACTTGAAGTAACAGAAGATAATAGGAAAATATGTTGTCTAAATTAAACCTACTGGTAATTTCTGTAAATAGAATGCAGTTATCAGAAGTTGAATCTGACACAGTTGCAGTGACAAACTGTTAAAGAGAGACATTTCATAACCAATAAGCTTGTGAGAAAAATATGTGGTGAAAAATTCTCAAAGCTGAACATCATGGTTTAACCCCAGGTGACAAGTGAACCCTACACAACCACTCACCCCTGGTGGTATGAGGGAGAGAATAAGAAGACCAAAAGTCAGAAAAATTCTGGGTTGAGATAAATAGAGTTTAATAAGTAAAGCAAGAACTGTGCATACCAGCAAAGCAAAGCAAGGAATTAATTCACTGTTTCCCACTAGCAGGCAGGTGCTCAGCCAGGCTCCACCACATGTAACAGTGACTTGGGAGGACAAATGACATCACTCTGAAAGTCACCGCCTTCATCTTTCTTCCCCAACTTTACATGCTGAGCATGACACCACCAATACGGGGTGGGACATCCCTTTGGTCAGTTGGTATCAGCTGTCCCAGCTGTGTCCCCTCCCCGCTCCTTGTGCACTCCCAGCCTGCTCACTAGTGGGTTGAATGAGCCGTCATCTTTTGTCTTGTAGTAGTTTTAGTTATATATGGTTAAGTATCTTGAAACCTAAAGGCACTGAAGTCATGGTTATAACTACTATTAAGTAAGTGGACCTTGTATTTAATTATTTATCTTTCTCCTGAAAGCTTGTTTGAAAGAGAAAAATAAGTAGTGTCAATGTTCCTCTTTTTTTGTGTCTTAAATCAGAAATTAAATAGTACACTGTCTATAAATTTATATATCACTGAAAGAAAAGAAAAATAATCCTGGAGGTTATGCCATTGTCACTTTGCAGGGAGAAATATCCCTGCATAGTAAAGAACAGATTTCCTTATCTTAAGGAAAAGTAAGCCCACATCTTAACACTACCCAAAGCTGTGAGAAATAAGAGAAAAAAGGTATAAAATCTACTGAGCCCATCTGCAGTACAGGAATGATTTCTTATATATCTTTTCCTATGTAATGCTGGAGTTTCCACTTATGTTCCTGAGATAGTCCTTTGGATTGCTTTGCCTAATCTCAGTAGTGAGTCTAAAAAATACTGCTTAATTAAATATATATATTTATGTTAAATTATAATATAATATATATAAAATATCTATTTATATACAATTATCTTTTTATCCCAAAGCCAGTCTTTTCTGTTTTAGAAAGAAATTCTTCTATCTCCAAAATTAATTTTTTTTCTTTTTTTTTTTGATAGTAACATTGGCCAGTTTCTCTTGGGCAAGTTCAGCTTTGGAAAAACCAAGAATTCAGTAGTCTCCATCGGTAATTAAAGGTTGTTTGGGCCTTTTTTTCTCTTTTCCTCCTCAGTTACTGATTCTTCGCTTCCATGTATTCTAGAACTTCTAGCCTTGTAAAGAGGCAGAATAGACAACTGAATGAGACAGTTAGTTCTCACTCATTCTTTCAATGATCTTTTCTTAGTACATTGTAATGTTTGTCTTTCTTGTATACTTAAGCCTTTTCAGACTGTTATTCTGCGTCTCCACAGTACTAATCTATGTAGGACTTTCATCTTTGTCTTTAAGTATTCTAAAATATACATATTGAAATTTTTCATAGTTTAATATTTCTGCTATCTTTTTTTTGTTCTGACATCATAAAAATCCTGATACATTTTTTGTTGTTATAAATAAAATGTTGAAATGTTGAAATGGTTCCTTTAGACTTCCCATCCATACACAAATTTCTACCAGTTCCTCTCTGACCACCCTCCTTGTACACAGTTTCTTACTTAGCAAAACTTCTCTTTTCTTCTCCACTATGGAGTTCTGTTTAGGAGTTTTGTAGATTGTTCTATCTTTGCTTCATTAGGTACTTCTAACAAGATCTTTCAGAGACTGTCTTCAGTCTCATAAATTTTATTAGTTCCTCTCACTGCCCCATTAATTTTGTTCTTAATTTTGCAAAATCTCCACTCATGAAATCTAACTCACTTGTATGGCTGCGTGAAAGGAATTAACTCCCTCACTGGGGAAAAAAAGCAATCTCCAAAACAACTAAAAATATTAAAATTGGGCTTATTGGGTAAATTCCAGCTGTCCAAGAAATATCAGAGGAGGACAATTTCTGTAAGTGGTTACTTCACAACGGTTACTGAATCTTACACATGCAACAATCACAAGGTGTGATAACACTTTTATTTTATGTGAGGATCTGAAAATTATCTCTGCACCTCAGAAAACACCTGTCTTCTACATTCAATTTTAAAAAGTCTGTCTGAAGCAGCAGTTGCATAAATGCTAAGGGTACTTGCATGCTGGTGCTGCATTATTCACTTTCTCTGCTGTTGTATCTCACTGTTTATCTGTCTCCAGGTACTGTAATACATGAGGTGCTTGACTGGGAAGAGAGACTGAGGGAAAAAATAGAAGGAGAGATTAGAATTAATGGAAACATGGAGAAATAACTCCCACTGAAACAATTAAGAAGGATTTTTCCCCCACTATTTTTCATCACAAATTATGTGTTTGCTACTCACCATACCACCCATTTCCTTTTCAAGTTGCAGAAATGTGCTGATAAGTAATTCCTGGTGAACTCCAAGCATTCAGTTGTAGAGGAATGTTTTTAAATAATGCATATTTTTATAATAGAGAACAAAATATTGTTTCACATTAAGAGGCAGAAATTAACTGTCTCTGAATTAGTCAAATAAATACATAAAAACATGTTTTTAACAAAAAACCATTTTTGTGGGGGATCTTTTTTCTGCAACAAAAAAGCTGAACGGAAAAAATTATGAGAGAAAAAGTTGTAAGAAGAAAAATTGAAGAAAAAAAAAGTCATTGAATGAATGTTGCAAATATAAAATTATTTCCATGACTTATAGTACTTTACACCAAATGTCTTATTCATTATAGTGTGACCTAGATCTGAAGGGTTATGTTTATGATGTAACAATTGGGGCATCACATTGGCAGCAAATTTTTACAGCAAACACTTGGCATACACTGTATGCATTCACTCTCTGGAATGGCTCAGTAGCCCCTGAGATTACCAATGAAATCACTACTGATCACAAGCTCAGACCTAGCTAACTGCATTGTAAATATTCAATATTATAGGAGATTAAGCCTACCTAATATCCATGAAAATCTGATCATTACATCCTCATTTGCAAATGCAAGTTTCTAGGTAGCTAACCAAGTCTGCATGTTACGGTAGGCCTGCATTGTGCTTTCACTAACTTTTATTACGGAATGTTGAGTTCAGCTTGCACTGTTTGGAGGGGGTCTAGCAGTCTTGTGCTACCGAACAGAGGAGATGTCGTCTTTACCAACTAATAAAATTGTCAGATGTAGTAGTCCTCAACAACTACAGGTATTTGTAAGTTGTATTCTTCCAGCATGTTTTCCCTTGATATCTGTAATTATTAGTTCACACTTCTAACTTATTTATTGCTTCACTATTACCAGTACTTATCTTTTCTGCCACCATTGCTGTTGAAAATATAAATGTCATTATGCTAATTGACAGTTAAAGTGTTTTTCTTCTTTTGACATGTAAAACTTAAGAATTTGTGATTTCAAGCAAAAATTATCTGCTATGGTCTCTTAACCTTTGGGGTTCACTTAATAGATGTGTTGCAATGAGTTGGTCAATTTTTTCAAGAGGGAGAGGGAGAGAGAATACATACTTGCACTGCAAATACAATCATACCTTCTTTCGCATGTGCAAGTGTTAAAATCAAGTATCCCTTGCTCACAAAAGTACCCCAGTTTCTTTCAGAAACGTAAATAGTTTCACATATTTATATTATTTAAGTGATCCTCTGAACCAAGTTTCAGGTAAAGAGGTAAAAAATGGTAAAAACCAAAAAATTCCCTTTTGTTTAATTGTTGACTTAGCCAGTCATCTTCAGCATTAAACTTTATAAATCTATATATCTCAATGTTCCTTTTTCTTCTTTTGGAAAGACTTTTTAATTTGGCATCTGTCTGCCATTCTCACTTAGGAGCAGAGCTTCACACAAGTATTTATGCTCCACTCATCACTGCCATAGCTCCAAGATTTTTAGGGAATCTATTCTCATATTGCCCGGTAAGACAAGATAGTCAACAGAAACATCAAGAAAGAAAAATTATTACGGCATTCATTTCATGCACTTTTATTCATATGGGAAGTTAAGCCATCAGTTTCAGTTAGTAATTTAGGCTGCTTGCATGGCCAGGGAAACTGAGAAGCCCTGATGGACAGTGATTCCGACCTTCAGTGCAGCCTGCTATGAAGGCTGCTTCTTAGTTCTGCTGAGAAAGACCTGGGAGTCTTGGAGGATGCTAAGTTGACCGTGAGCTGGCAGTGTGCTGTTGCAGCCAGGAGGACCAGTGGTATCTGGGGTGCATCAGGAAGACTGTGGCCAGCAGGTCGAGGGAAGTGATCCTCCCCCTCTACTCAGCCCTAGTGAGGCCAAATCAGGAATTCTGTGTCCACATCTGGGCTCCTCAGTATAAGAAAGACAAGGTCCAGTGGAGGGCAACAGAGATGATTTGGAGTCAGGTATCTCAGTTATGAGGAGAAATAGCGTAAACTGGGCCGTTTTAGTCTAGAGAAGAGAAGACTGAAAGAGGATCTTATTAATGTATATAAATATATCAAAGGTGAGTGCCAAGAGAATCGTGCCAGGCTCTTTTTAGTGGTGTCCACTGACAGGACAAGGAGCAATGGCCGTAAACTAAACCACAAGCACTTTCACTTTAACATGAGGAAGAGCTTCTTACACTGAGTGGCAAAGCACTGGAACAGGATACTCAGTGAGGTCGTGGAGTCTGCCTACCTGGTGACATTCAAAAAACATATTTATGTGTAATCAGCTCTAGGTGACCCTGCCTTGGCAGGGAGGTTGGTCTGGATGATCCCCAGAGGGCCCTTCCAACCTTAACAATTCTGGGATTCTGAGATTCTGAGTGTGGGTAAGATGGCCCCAAATCATCTGAGCATGAGTTAGTTGAAACAGGATTGCAAGGCAATGTGTGAGAAAGTGAATTGAACTCTAGATGGCTAGCTTGAAGTACATACTTAATCTCAAAGCATGAGGAGGTCTACTGTTGTTTTGGATAATTCCTCCATCCTTAAGCTGCCCCTCCAGAAGGAGGTCTTATCTTCCAGACCTCTGTGAATGTCTCAAGTGCCCCTGGAAATATCACAAGCAGAGTAAGACACCCATTTTTGGGCTACTGAGTGGTTCCCTAGAATTAAGTGTGCTGAATTAGTGAATTTCTTGAAATAAGAAAGAGTCTAGGTAGGATAGGGGAATTGAGATCTTCGTTTAGTATCTAACCAGTAGACTGTAATTTCCATACCCGTTGCTCACTTATAACATTCAAAGTACCTATATTACTATATCTAGGAGAAAACTGGTCTCTTAATCTCAGAAACATTTGATTTTTTCAATCATCCCTTACAACAGAATAATTTCCTAGCTCTTACCATTTTGTTATTGTGTGTTAAAATCTGGGTTGTAATTTTTTTATCAAGAGAAAATAAAGAACATATGAGATGGAACTGTGCTCTACACACTCTCCTTTTTACTCACTTTACCTGACCTGCAGACGTTTTTCTTTTTATCTTGGACTTAAATGGAACTAAATCAAATGAGTTTTATAATCTAAAATATAATTGTGCTGAAATAAGTGCACCAATATAAAAATTGCATGACAGTGAATTTGAAAACAACTAAGTTTTGTCCACTTTGCCTTTGACCCTTTCTTAAGAATAAAATTACTAATCCCTTGGAGAAGATCAAAGCTTATATTTCTAATATATTAATTTTGAATAATTATGTAACCAGTAATTACAGAATCAAAATACATACTTAGGATAGTACACAAAGAAAACCAAAAGGCTCATTTTTGATAGAAGACAATAGAATAATCATAGATTTAGTAGAAGACACAGACTGGAAATTGGAGCAAATATGTATTAGGTCTGTTGCAATACAATTCTGTGGTGATTTAGCTTACAGACAGAAGTAAGCAGACCAGAGGAGCAGAAAGGGTGATCAATAAAATCCCTGTTATGGGAGATGGGAAGTGAGTGGATTCTCACAGATAATAAATAAAAAAGCTATTCATGCCTTTTTAAATCATTTGTAGATCAAATCATGAGTTTGTTTTTGACTGACACCAGTGATAATAGTAGCAACAGTAGCCTAGGAGAAACTGAAATCATAACATAAATAAATTACTTCAGTTCTTTACTCTGTATGTAACTAATTATATGATGCTGCTCTGATCTATCAGCTACTGAAAAGACCTCTCTACATGATATTCAACTGATTAAGCAGAAATTGCACAATGTATTCAAAGGTCTTTCTGTTCCTCAGATATAAATAATTTTGTTTCATTGACTTTACTGAATATTTTGTATACGCATCCATAAAATAGAAGTACATTTTTGTTAGACACATATATATTTAAGTTTGAGTTTCTATTTTAAATTTGAATGATCAAACAATTTTGTGGAAGAAAAAATATAAAATAGTATTAAAATACTGACAGAAGCAAAAGAAACAAAAATATTTTCCATCAAAATGAAACAATGCAATATTCTGGGGGAAAAAATTCTTTTCCAAGAAGTCTCTTCTAATAGGCTTTGAAAACTTTTTTTAGAGCCTAATCATATAAAAATACATTGTACTGTAGGACTGCTTTTCTTGAAAATAATTATTGTAGTTCAGTACTACACAGTGCAAAGATAAATTTAAAAAAAAAAAAAAAGAAAAACAAGAAACCTTTGTGTCAGACATCCTTGTAGCAATCATTAGTTCTAATTTCAGCCACTATTTCACAGGAATCAGTCTGTAGGGGATATCTGAAAACAGAACATTTAACCAGATTAATAAATTATTTCATTATGTGGAAATCCTTGATGAATACATGGTGAAACTGCTGTTATCTTGGTGACAGGAGCTGTCTAACTCCACTAACTCTATGCAGTAAATTTCAGAAGAGAATGATGCAGTAAAAAAAGAGAAATTCAGCATTGAAAGGGACTATTTAAATTGTTTAAATTTATCATAAAACATAGTAACTATTAATATTCCAGTAGCAGAGGACAGAATGAAACATTATTTCAGCCAGTTTCTGAATGTCCTTCTCATGCACCTGAAAAGGGTGAAAGATGTTGAACTTTTTTCTCAGCATCACACTATAAGATAAACAGGCAACATGTTTTGGCCTAGTATTTATGGAGCTGAATCCTCTGGATTTTTACATGCTCCTAGGAACATTTAGTAGACAACTGTGCGCCTACACATTCCTTTATTATTTTAAACACACTTAAAGCCTAAAAAGGTATAGAATGCACCAACAATAATTTTGCAGTGCATATCCTTCCTTTATTTTCTTGGTATTCTTTCACTTGACTGCTGTGAGTTACAAACAAAATAAATAATTGGAACAGGACAGAGCACGATGACTACAGCATGATTTGGGAAGATATCATTTGCACTCTTGAGGTAAAGCAGAATAGAGGGAGTGAAAAAACTGAGAGCCTAAGGTTAAAAGATTCTTGAATACTTAGTTTTCCATGTAGGTGGCAATAAGGCTCTGTCCTCAGCAGTAGTTCAGAAAGAGTAAATTAAGATACAACCCCAGACAATATTTTTTAGGTAGATAGACTTAGCTCTTATGGAGATAACAATCTTCATATGAAGATAAAAATACATTAATTTATTTGCACTTGATCTTCTGATTTACATTCTTTCTCTGAGTAATGTATCTCTTTGATAAAATTTTGTGTAAAGACATCCATATGATCTCCATAGCCAAGGTTGTCTGGCACCAGAGGGAAATTTCCTATAGGTAGCTTGGTGGTAGTGGTAAATGGTTTTTGAATACTGTTAGGACATAACAAATTCCAATCTCTTATTAGCCCAGTAAGGCTAAAGGAGTTCACCAAGCCAGACATGAAGAAAGCAAAACATGTACTGTTCACTTAGGTGTGGTGAAATTATAAACTTCCACTAGAATGGAATGGAAGGAAATCAGACGTGATTATTTCCTGTTTCATTAATAACTTCACAGGTTTGTGAAGGTATATCCTGTATAGTGAGGGGGTGGTTCTACAACACTGTGTTGCAAATAGAAAATGAGTGAAGTCTTCAGTGTGTGAACTGTCAGCACAAGCTAAGTAAAGAGAGTGTAGGAACTGAGATTCCTGTGAGGTAAAATGTAGTGCCCAGGAAGTATGAATAAATACCTATAAAGTTTGAAAGACTCTATAATAATTTAATTCTGAAGTATTTTTTTCATTTTTATGTGACCAACTGCTGCAACACTGTTGATTGGTAGACTTTTTTTATAATGCACTGCCTCAATAAAAAATTTATTGCGTTCTCATATAGTGTGACATTTTGTGAAATCTAAGCATATAATCATGGAATCATTTACATTAGAAAACACCCTTAAGCTTGTTGAGTCCAACCATTAACCCAGCAGTTCCAAGGACACAACTAACTCATGCCCCTAGGTGCCATATGTACAGGTCTTTTAAATGCCCCCAGGGAGGGTGACTCCACCACTTCCCTGGGTAGGCAGGGCAGTCCTCTTCCCCTAGTCTTTCAGGACATGGGGAGGATGCTCCTGTACCTTTATGATTTCCTTTTTGAGACATGTCCAGCCTTCCTGGGCTCCTTTTCTCTTCAGGACTGCCCTCCAGCGGACTCCATCAACCAGTCTCCTAAACATGCCAAAGTCAAGGTAACAGTTCTGCAGACCCTTCTACTTACTTTTCCAAGAATAGAAAACTATCATTTTGTGATTTCTGTGTCCCAAGACAGCCTCCAACCATCACATCACCTACCAGTCCTTCTCTATTAACAAAGAGTAAGTCCAGTGAGGTACCTTGCATAGCTGTCTTCCTCACCAAGTGTCAGGAAGTTTGACAGAAGTTAAATCATGTCATTAATAAGAGTTGTACAAAATTTTCACACAAATACTTCCAGTACTTCTCATGACTGTTCCTAAGACACTTCCACGAATGAAAATTATTCACATGCTAATAATACATTGTCATTGCTTGTGGACAGGCTTTTGAAACCTTACTCATTAAAATCCAATAAAACCAAGTAATGACATGAGAATTTTGTGATCTTTAAGCATTCATTTTCTAAAATGTATCCTGGATAACATGTGAAGTACATATATGCTACTCCTTTTCTGCAATTAAAAAAAATACATTACAATTACACACCCAATCTGGGCTACAAGTGCACATTGCCACCTTCCATCCAGCCTCTCATTCACCAGCATCCCCGGTGACGCAGAATGTTCCAGTTGATTCAATTCAAGTAATTCCTTTCATACATTTATATCAAGTGGAGGAAAAAAAGAAGAAGCACTTGGCAATGACAAGACAAAAATTAGAAGAAAAACCCCCATAATCTTCATTTTAGATGCTGCATTTTATTCAACTGCTGTGAGCTGAGCATGGATACAGGCTTGTTAGAAAAGTTGAACGAATGGAGCTTAGATACTGTATCATAAATGAAGCATCAGTTATGCTCTGGCACATTTTCCCATTACTTACCTCATGTTTGCCATAGAACTGATTTTTTGATGATTTTTTTCTATATTTGTTGTTCACCCACACATTTTTAAACACATAACATCAAGTAACAAATCTGTTTTCTACACGTCTTTGACTTACTAATTGTTTACTAAATGATGTTTAAAGGATAAAAATTATATTTTCATGCCAATAGTTACAGTTTAAGCTCTCCAAATTGTATTCTTATTGTCACTGAGCATACTATAAAAATATTTAAAATACTTTCAATACTCTTATTCACAGAATTGAAAAGTATTAAATCCATTAGGCAATTGGAAGTTGGTCTGTGTCAGCCATTACTACTTGTCATCTTCATACATAATCTTCTCAGCAAATCAATACAATACAAGATGATTTCTACCTATTGATCTAAATTACATATAACAAAACCTGATTCTGAAAAATGGTGGTATAAATTAAGAGGTTGTATAAATTCTGTCGTTTGACAGCTATCATTTTTCAAAGTGTTTAAAAGACTATCTGCTGTTTGAATGCCTATGGATAAGCAAACTGCTGTGCATTGCTGCAGTTCATGGGCAATCTCCTAGATTCAAAGCTTACCCTCTCCCAATGCTGAGATCTTTCCCTCTAAAAGTTATAGGAAGGATGAAGGGACCAAAACTCCTAGTTCTGTATTTCCCAGTATCTTGTCAGAGTGGCAGATAACTTGCCATCAAATTAAGCTTTGAGGGTTTTACTTATGAATGCACAATGACTACAGACAGAAAAAAAAAGGTATTGATGGTGGCTAATTGTGACAAACTTCAACTTCCAAATTACATTCCTTTCAATCTATTGTATCCTGAAGATGACAAGACTTTGATTTCTTCCTCTCTCAAAAGTTTCTCACTGATGGTGAGCAATTACTGTAAACTGGTAGATGAACTATCATTTAATACATTTCAGATTTCGTTAACTGTCACCAAAATCAAAGAAGAGAAAGGAAGAGACTAGTTCATAGCTGTAGACATTGGGTCTACCCAGTGCATGCCTTAAAAGTGCTGAAAGCATGAGGTTTTGGGGCATTCTGCCAAATAGTCTTCCTTGGAATACAATAAAAACTTTAGCTGGTGTCTCTGGATATCAAAGTCTGTTCCAAAGCCAAAGTATTACTGAAGCAACACTTCCTTCTCCCTTAGCTTATAGGTCTCTTTATTTCAGTCTTGAGCATTTAAAATAACCTAAATGTTGCTCCCATAAATAATCTTACTGATTTGCCACATAAACACTTTTGTATAGTTCCCTTCCCCTTATGGAGTACACCTGTGGTTTTGTCCCTGACAACTAGCTGGGATTCAGGGCTTACGGCTTTGAACAGACATTTCCAGAGCTATGCTCTTTTTCTTCAGACTCTCATCATCCATGGGAAAAGAAACCTAACGATCTCAGTAGTCTGAGATTGTAGCCTGATGAGAATCAAATAAGTTTATGTGAAAAAGATTAACAACTACCTTAAAAAGTACCATAAATTAAGCAGTTAAGATATTAAAAAGAAGCAGTTATGAAGGCACTGTACATACATTCATATTCTTTAATGGTGGGTCCTTTCCAATTCAGATTATTCTGTGAACTCTGTGAACTCTGTAACTGTTGGAATGTTACATCAATTTCCAGTAAACTGTGAAAATGGTAAATGTGAAATCTGGAAATGTAAAGAGTATGTATTTGGCCAAATATATACCGCAACTGTCTTAAACCACACTTGGAAAAACATGTGGAAGATCCCATGTTTTAAAAGAATGCGAATGTGTATCAGAGTTAAAAAAACACCACCTTATTTCAATTACAGATAGAAAGGTTATTGGAGAAAATAAACAGTCCATGTATGAAGAGGATATGCAGAAATGGGTAGTGTATGGAATAGGCAGTTTATCTAAGAAAACATGCACTGCTGAATAGCCCACATTAAAGAAAGACAACGAACAGCTCTAAACTGAGTACATAAGTGTTACAAACTCCACTGCATTTTTCATATGCCTTTTCTTTTCTGTACTGACATTTTTAGATCCAGTACTCGCTGTGACATAAGCCTTTTTATTATTACAAAATGCATTTCTAAAGTATCACATTGAAAGTTTTGTTGATTGTGATTAACTGGTCTGTTTAGGCTCCTCTGGGGGCTTATTTATATATCTGGCTATAACACACCTTCACACCTGGTTAAACAATATGGGCACTAAGGCTGCAGACCTCACAACCCATACTGGTCCTGCAAATTAGGTACAGACTTAGTGCTGGTTCTGCTGTGAATCTAGGACTCTAAGCATGGAAGCTCCAGTGTTCATGGCTTCAGTGAAACCTTTGTCAGAATAAAGCCAAGGACTCTGCACCACTATCTGACAGGGGGGTTGAAGGAAACTGTTCTCTCTGTCTCCATGATACCTTTTTTCTTGGTCCAAAGTCATCCTTTCTTTAGTCATCTTTTTTCTTTTACAACAACTCATTCTATTTTTACACCCATCATTTGGATGGTATCCAGAGATATGATGGGTAGTACCGTATAGCCAAGAAATTATTTCATTTTTTAAATGCCTGAATTTCTCTCTCTCTACTTCTTCTGCAATTCAGTGATTCCCAGGGAGAAAAAAAAAAAAAAAAAAGGAAAAAAAAGAAAAAGAAATTGTTAGTAAAATAGCATAAACACTATTAAAAATATAACAAGGAAAAGAAGTGGCACTTTTTAGGAGTGTCTTTGTGCCTCACATCGTCCTTGCAAATCTGTTGTCTTAATCCACTTTTCCAGTCACAATTGTTTTAGCCCTTAACAGGACTTTGCTCGTTTCTTCCACTTAAACTTGATTTTCCTTTAATAGTTGAAGGACACTTAGACAGCATCACATTAATTTCAGTGGACATTGAGTTTTATCTAATTCAGCAAGCCAGCCTTTGTTAATTAGGCCTCACAGGGCTAGTGATTGTAAAGAACATCTCTAACTGTCACTGATCAATACCCGCAGCAGAAGCACTTCTAGCAGTCAATTACTTGTGTATCTGAGAAGGAAGAAGAGTCCTATTCTTGTTAACTCCCTACACTTTTTTGAAATCACAAGGCCCCTCAGCCTACCTTCCTCTCAGGTTCAACCAGATGCATACAAATTTCATTTCCTCCTCCTACTGCTGTGATGGGTTCGCTGGCAGCAAAGTCCTCTGCAGCCCAGCAGGTCACAGCAAATAGCATTTCCTGGGCATTTGTTTCAGTAAGGATATATAAATATATATGCATTTGTATATAAATTAGAACTTTAGGAGTTTCCAATGATTGAAAATAGTCCTTTCTGCCTTCTATAACCTTTTTTTAAATAAGTCTCCTTTGTAGTCCACTCTAAATATCTGTTACTGTGGGCATACAGAAAAACATTGCCTGTTCATTTGTAGAGGAGAGACTGTAGTTCTGTTGCAATACTAAATGAGTTATTAGCAGAAAAGCTAAACATTCTGTGGAAGATAAACACACCTAAGTTTAGATGTTTACAGTGAGCATACCAAAATGCCTAGCAAAGTCAAAGGATAGCTAACCTGTGTACTTAATTGACTTTAGAGCACAATTCTGCCATGAGACAGTAAAATTTGCCATGCATAAATAGTGTCTGAATACAGGAATCTAAGATGCCTAAAATATCCTGCCAACCTTCCAGCTGCTGTCATAGAACAGCATGTCTTTTTCTAGTTTTCTAGGAACTAGAGCAGGACTGGAACACCTACCCTATAAAGACAGACTGAGAAAGTTAGGTCTGCTCAGCCTGGAAAAGAGAAGAATGTGTGGAGACATAGCAACCAGTAACTGAAAGGGAACTAAATGGAAGCTGGAGAGGGACTTAATCAGGAACTGTAGTGATGGGACAAAGATTAAAGGGTACAATTTGAAAGATTGGAATTTAGACTAGTTAGAAATTCTTTACTGTGAGGGTGGTGAGGAACTGGAACAGGCGTTGAGAATGCCCCATCCCTGACCGTGTTCAAGGCCAGGTTGGATAAGGTGTTGAGAGACCTGGTCTAGTGGGAGGTGTCCCTGCCCAAGGCAGGGAGTGTTGGGACTGGATAATCTTTAAAGTAGTAAATGTGTCTGTGGTCTCTACCTACTGATCCTCCCAGAACTGGTTGATCAATTTGGAGTTATTCAGCCTCTGTGTCATGAAATAGCCAAAGCTCTGTTGTAGCTCTGATACCTATGTGTCATATTAGTAGCAGTTACTGTAATGATAGAATTATAAATCTAAAAAGGACTTAAGCTGTAGATACTCTGGAACATGTTGGTCCTGTTAAGAGAATCAGAACTCAAACTGAGAAGCGAAGAATGTTAGAGAAAGGTCAAACTTAAAATTACAGAACAACCTGAAAATTGTTGATACATATTATAGGTAATGTAGAAATAAAAGAGTTAAGAGGAGATAATTATAAGAAAGTTAGAATTTTAAATCGAAGAGCTATGTCTCTGATTGCTCTATATTAGCATGACTGTTATGCACAATTTTTCAAGACAAGGTCAGGCCAACCAGCCATCAAAATCTCATTATTTATTCTATTTAGGAACTTCAGGGGCTTATATTTATGAAGTTGCTAATGCATAAGAGCTCCTACCTATAAGTTTGTGTAAGCAGTTTTAATCCCGTCAAAACACAAATTCATATCAGAACTCCATATTTCACTAAGACATAAATTCTATAGACTACTGGTAATTTTTACACACCCACTTCCCTAAATTTATCCAAAAGCACCAATTTCAAACTTCTTACTCTCACCACAGTCCTTGTTTCATAAATGTTTTGTATCTTACGTATTGAAAATAAGCTATATTTGTTTCAGCATATAGCTTCTCTAAATTATTTTTTCTCATTTTTCATAATTTAGCCTTCACTTGCACATCTCTCATTCATGTCTCTTTAGCCTTTTTTCCCAGTCTGATATCACTCTTCCCCTACTGCTGGAATAATTACCTATCTCTAATACCCCCTCAAGCCATTTTCTTCTTTATATGTTTTCATTATGTATCATCTTGGTTATGCCCTGAGACTCTGTAACCTATTTGTGTCATGGAACAGCACATGACATCGTCATATTAGGCCTCAGATTTAAAAAAGAAAAAAAAAAAGGAAAAGAAAACTGGAAACTAATTTAAATTCTCAGTTGTTCTAATCAAAGTACTTGTTTTAAGAAGAAAAGGAAGCTGTACACCATATATACTTTTGAGACTAATTAAGTATATTTTTTTTTTTGCAAAAGAAAAAATATGTTCCTTTTTTGTCTATGTGTAACTTCAGAGAAGGGGCTTTTTTTTTCTTTTCCTCAATGGCTGAATATCACAAACACCTATGGTAGATTAAAGAAATGCTTTCCTTAGTTTGTAGGTGTCAACAGCAGCATTTACTCCTTCAAGTTAAAACAACCGCATCCTTCCAAAACTTAAAACAGAAGGACAGTTCTTAGAACAAGAGGACAACAATTAAATGCTATATTGAAAGATACTTGTAAAGAACTCTAAGGAAACAGCCATTTTTTTATACCCTGCATTAAATGTTTCAAATTCAAGTTGACCTTAAATTGCAATGTAGTATTATGACTGCAAAGAGTTATTACACTATTTACAATACTTACTGAGACAGAATACATGATCTTGAGAGCCCTAAGGATTTTAAAAATTCTTTGCCAAGCCAGTGATGGCATAAAAACCTATCCGAAAAAAAAACCCAAAAGAAGATTGCTATTCCTGTTGACAATGAGCAGAGGTTTTGACAATCATATCAAATGTTTCACATCTAAAATAAAATAAAAGTTTCAGTAATGTGTCCCTTAAAACAAATCAAATTGTACTGTACTGTTGTTATGCAAATTGACTCTATTAAAAGCACCATTTGCAAGCTTCAGGGATTTGCAACTCTGATAAAAAATCTTAATATATTAAAGAAGTGAAAAATATTGTATTATGTGCCATTATGTCTTAGAAGTTCACAATGTGGTAAAAGAAAAAAAAATATTCAAAGAAATTTGAAACAATATACCCTTTTCACAATTTTAAGAACATTATGACCAGGATAAGAAGATAATATATAGCAAAACACAATAATTTATAGTGATTGTGCAGAATTGATTCTTTGGCATTCAGTTGTGTTTATGACATAATATATACATTATGACTGAAATGCATCCCAGGACAACTTTGAAGTACTGAGTTCTTAGCAACATTGTTTACACCTCTCCACAGATAGTACAAGCTTATTTGTCAGATGTCTGCTTCAAATCAAAAGGCAAAATTCTTAAATTTAGAGTTTATATAAATAAATATATAATAAATAAATGTACACATTTTACAAAATAAAATATTTTTATATCATGTGAAAATAAGATTTTGGCACTATAAATATGTTACAGTAGCCAGTACTTTAATCGGGTCTCAGAAATTATCTGAGCACTGTGACAGGAGCCAGAACATTATAGCCTTTAAAATACCTAAACTAAATGTGCCATGTAGAGACTACACATCCCAACACCACAGTCCACTATCCAAGGTTTTTTTCTAAAGGGATTCTGACTTTTTAAATGCATAAATAGTGCATATAAGGTTTCAGCAGTGTGACCAGAATGTGTGTACTACTCTTGGCCTTTAGGCTACACTTAGTTATCCTGGATTCCAAGAATGATTTATTATGAAAAATTTTATAAGTCAATAAATGTTTTTTATGGGTGAATACACCAGAGCAAAGCAGATAATCACAATGAAAAGTTTATACCAAGTACCTCTAAACTCCATGAACATTGTTATAAGATATCAAAAAAAGGAAATTCAATGAACACTAAAATCTGCCACAGTTGTGTCCTTGTCTTTGAAAGTAGAGTTTGAAGGTTCAAACAACAAATCATCATTCAACAGAACGGCCTGTGTGGAAACCTCTTTGTGCAGCAAATCAGAGAGTAAGTAAGGGTGCTGGCAAGAGTGGAAACAGGACAGAGTCAGCTCTGATCAAAACAGATCTTGTTTGGTGGTAAATGGACCTTGTTTTCATGGAAGGGGTAAGAAATAATCTGTATTACTAAACTTATTAAAAACTCCCAGAATTGTGGAGAGGGTTTCATGAAGAGAAAACTGCATTTTTCTGTCATAGTTGCTAAACATTAACCTTGAGTTTAATAGTATACTATCCCATAATAAAGCCAATTCAAAATAGTATTAGCCTGCATATCAGCAACTGGGCTAGTTTTATTTCCCTGATTTCATCAGGTTTTTTATATTTTCCAAAAACTTAAAAGAGTGAGCCACCAAAGATTAAAAGTTAGACGTTTTCCCACCAGAACAAGAGATTTAAGAAAGCCCAGAGATGTGAGTTGCCATCTGATTCTTCAGTGAGAATGGTTTGGGGGATTTTTGCACATATAAAGCTGTGAAAAAATAAAACCAGGAAATTCCAACCTTCCCTAAAAAGTTTATGATGCATCCTAAGAACTTCATCCATTTTTAAGATTTTGATAGTAAGTCTGTGAAAAGAAATACTGGAAATATTACTTATGACAGTAAATTGGTATCCAGTTACACACTGTCATTTTTTTCTGTCTCTTAAAAGAAGGGAAAAACAGCAATTGGCACTCTCATGCTTCAAGAAAGAGAAAGCCCTTGTATTAGGTTTGTGTGGCCAGGTTTTGGCTGTAGGGTAGGGGACTACGGGTATGGCTTCTGTGAGAAGCTGCCAGAAGCTTCCCCCATGTCCAACGGAGCCAATGCCACCTGGCTCCAGGCTGGACCTGTGGCAGGCCAAGGCTTAGTCAGTCAGAGATGGCAGTAACACCTCTGGGACAACACATTTAAAAAGAAAAAAAAGTTATTGTCCAGAGGTAATTGCACTCAGAGACAAGAGAAGTGAAAGTATATGAGATGAACAACCCTGCAGACACCAAGGTCAGTGAAGAAGGAGGGAGAGGAGGTGTTGCAGGTGCTGGAGCTGAGATTCCCCTTCAGCCTGTGGTGAAGACCATGGTAAGGCAGGGTGTACCCCCCTGCAGTCCATGGGGGTCAACAGGAGTGCAGAGGTCAGCCCACACACAAGACCCAAGCCAGAGCAGGTGGATAATGACCCTGAGATTAGCTCAGTTGGTTAGAGCATGTTGCTGATAACACCAAGGTAATGGGTTTGAACCCCATGTCGGCCATTCACTTAAGAGTTGGTCTTGATCCTTGTGGGCCCCATTCAACTCCGAATATCCTTTGATTATGTAACTGAAAGAAGGCTTTGACCCTGTGGGAAGCATATGCTGGAGCAGGTTCCTGCCAGGCACCTACATTCCCGTGTAGAGAGCAGCCCATGCTGGATCAAGTTTCCTGGTAGGATTTGTGACCTTGTGGGAAAACCATGCTGGAGCAGCCTGTGTCTGAAAGACTGCATCCCGTGCAAAGGGATCCATGCTGAAGCCTGTGGAAAAGACACACACTGGAGAAGTTCATGGAGGACTTGTCTCCTGTGGGAGTACCCCACACTGGAGCAGGGAAAGGACTTGTCTTACTGAGCAGCAGCAGAAACAACTTGTGATGAACTGACTGTAGCCCCCATTCCTGATTCCCTGCCCCCTGGTGGAGGTGAGGCAGAGCCTGGGAAGGAGGGAAGGATGCGAAGAAAGGTATTTTTAATATTTGTTTTACTTCTCATTATTCTGCTCTGATTTTGATTGGTAATGAATTTAATTAATTTCCCCAAGTCAAATGTGCTTTGCCCGTGATAGTAATTGGAGCAATCTCTCCCCATCCTTATCCTGACTTATAAGCCTTTCATTGTATTTTCTCTCCCCTGTCCAGTTGTGTAGGGGAGTGGTAGAGCAACTTTGGTAGGTACCTGGCACCTAGCCAGGATCAATACAGGGCTTTAATTTTTACCAAAGATTTCGGTAAAAATCAAAATATATATCCACTATTAAAATGCAACTTCTTTATAGTATGATACTATTTTTCATGGAATCACATACAAAAAGAGCAGAAAATTACTAACAGAGGTCTGAGTAGCTAATAAATTGCATTAAGTTAGATAAGATTCATCAATAATATTTATATAAAGAAAATGTATTCTAATTTTGTTTGAGAACTCAACTTAGCAGCATTTGTCCTCTGAAAAAGATTGTCATGTGCAGAAATGTTACTAAAGAATCATATGTAGTCTGTAACTGTGAAGACAGACTGCATGAAAAGCATCTTATTGCCATTGTTTCTTTATTGTATTACTTTCTTCTCTGAGGACATAACTAGTTTCTCCATCTGCTACTGTTTATACTGGATTCATACTACTGAACGTCCAATTTGAAAACAAGCATCACAAATAGGTACTAATTCTATTTGAATAACTGAAATTGTCTTATTTCTTTTTATAAAATTGTGTAGAAAGAACATGTAAGAGAATATTTTCCATTAGAATATCCTCAAGCAAGCTTTCTGTTTCAATACTATTCATGATTCTATATTATCAAAAAAATTTATTCTGAATAAACATTATTTTCTACTCTCACACAGCTTTGATCAGCTCAGAAGTTATAAGAAAACTAAATGTACATTTTTTTTCTCAATGTTATTTTTTATCTTCTTTTTTTGTTTTAAACAATTTTTGGAAGTTGCTAATCTTCAGTGGAAAACCTGCCATGCAAACAGACAAAGCTTTGTCTTTTTCTTCAATAATATTTAGGAAACATTGCAGTGCAAGAAACACCTACTGTGGAGCAGAAAGATTATTCTGAACAGTTCTTGAAACTCAGCAGTTTCAAATGCACACACTGGGCAAATTCTAAATACAGTTGACAGAGTGAAGAAAGGTCTGCAAAGATTATCAGTCTGATGACCTTGTTTACACTTTGCTTTCATCCTAAAATACCTGTGATACATGGAGTTAGTAACACAATATAATATTTTGCCCTTATGCAGCAGTTTTCATCTGAGATGTCAAAGAAGTTTATCAACATGCAATTCATCTCTGCAAGATTGCTTCAGAAAATCTTGTTCCACCCAATTACTTAAGGTGAACTGAACCATATAAGAATATCTACTTTGAAGACACAGTGAATGGAAAACAATGCATGAAGGAACTCTAGGATGCTTCTCTGCCTCTATATATCAATTATGTCTGAATATTCCCAAGTGATATTTATCCCATTTTATTATGTATGTATATGTTTCCTGTAGAATACTCTACTAAATCACTGGATAAGCTAATTTGCTGATTAACTAGTTTTGATTAGGAGATTTCACTTAAATGTCAAAACTAAATACCTTCTAGAGTGATTGATTTCAACAGCTACTTCTATCTACTTTGAACATGAAAAATTAGTTCCTCTTTTTTTAACACCTCTTACATTTATTTAAAACTATTACATCTTATTTTCATCTTTTCCTTCCTAAACTTTGGTTGATCATTGGGTTTGTTTTCAAATTGTTGGGCCTCAGCCTTCTTCAGGCTGATATTCAGTCCAATCTTGGTATAGTATATATTTTTCAATAATATTTGTATTTGTGTGCATATATTAGCTGAATATTTCTTTCTACACAACACACAACAGCATGATATTGCTAATGCCACAAATTACTGTAACCACTAGATTGTTTTCTATTAGAAAGACCCCAGCAACACCTCAGTGGTAACTACCCTGACTAGATAACCAGTTTTATACCCTTTTAGAAGTTTAATCTAAAATATGTTTCTGCAGATTCCATGTCTTACATCATGTATAAGAAACACTGTCAGAATACCAATAAGCTCAAAATATAAAGTACATGTTTGTTCTTATTTTCCTGGAAACCCTGATGTGTTTTCTGTAGGTGAAAATTAAGTTCGATATTGGTTTGTGTTATTCAGGTTCTTCTTAGCTGTCCTTTATTTCTTTTCTAAAAAAGACACTAGGTTTATCCACCTGTATTCCTTTTTTTCTGTTTGAAATTTCCCTGATAACTGTAATTTTATTTTATTTAGTTCTCTTAGTACCCACTGGTGAATTAATAGTGTTAATATGATTTGATGTCTTTAAGCTTACCAGAGCACTTTCTTACCAATTTGGTTTGCATGTATATTTCAGACCCCTCACCATTTTAGCTAAGTGATCACAGCTGAAAGTAGTCTCAAGAAAAGTAAAAACTCATTCAACCTTTTGGTCATTCAGAAAAATCTTCAACTGCTTACATATGTAGTGTGTAATGAACTATCTCTTGGTTGTTGTTTTATTTTTTTTTTTTCAAATACACTAAAAATGCCCTTTTGGGTTTCTTGTGATGTCCTTGGTTTGAGGTACCTCATTTTGTGCTTCAGTCTTTCTGATTTTGCCAACATTTTACTACTGTTCAGTTAGTAATTCTTAGCCTTTCATTACTTCTATTTAGCAATTTTATTTTTTTAGCAATTTTATTCTTTTAATAATTTAGCCTACTATCTAATTTTTGTCAGATTTTTTTTTTTGGTAGTTCTTATCATGCTTCTTCACAGAAATTCTTTGTCTTTCTGTTCCTACTATTGTTTTTGTAAGGAAACATCAGCTCTCTAAAACAATTTCTTTCTTAGGCTTCATTCTTATGGGACCTTGTTTCCAAAGTTTTTTTGAATCTACAGAAGTCTATTGTCCATTGTCATTAGTTTGCTCTTTCTTTCTCTCCTTTATAAGGATTAGGAATTCTTTCATTTCAAAATTATTCTCATTCAATTTACTCCTGCTTACAAATTTCCAAAATTTCTCTCTAGTGATTTCAGTTAAGTCTATAAAAACCTTATTTTTAGCCTTCATTTCTTGCCTTTCAGACTGTAAAAAGAACATTTGTGAATTTTGAACCCCAAGCTCTGATTGTATCTACAAATACAGAAATACTCCCAGAAATGTCTAAGATGCATTTGTTGAGCTGAATAGATCTTCAGACTCCAGTCAGGACAACTCACTTGTGTAAATGGAAGAATTGATGCTTCTCTTTAAGACAGCCTCCTGTAAGCTATCAGGTGTTTCATTAGCTGCCTTGTTATTTTCCCTATTTCTGGGCAGCTGTCTTGAACAACTTTGGGTACTACTTCAAATGGCAAGAGGTGAAATATCTCTAAGGGACTGAATTAATACACCACTACACTGACTAGATCTCCAATAACAGTGGAATTGCAGGAACCTAGCTCGTGTAATATTTAATCACGTGCTGACAACCACATTATAAGTGTATGAGCCTCATCCATTGGCACCCATTGCATAATTTAGCTGCAGAAACATAAGTAATCAATCTAATATTAGTTCTGGTGCCCTTGCCTTCTGACCTTCAGCTGCTGCCTCAGAAGGGCAAGGTAGTTCTCTCTTACATTTACCAGCCAAATACTTATATGTCACATGTAGCAGAGTTCCTTCAATAACACAGGATACAGATATTTTGGAAAATTAATTTATTCATAAAATTAAATAAGATAAATCTGTACATTAGTCTTCATCACACCACGTAAATTCTAATATTGATCACATATTAAAGATTCTACTTCCTACAACTGTTCCTTATCCTTTTCTATTGGTAAATAAAGGGCCAAGGTTGGCAGCAAATCTACTGACTGTATCCTTTTTCCTCCTCATCTGCATAATTGATATCTCTAAGCCTCTTGGCTACTAGATCTCCTCCTTAGGTGTTAGCAATTAATTTAAACATAAGGCATTTTAGACAAGTGATAAACAATGGATATAATTTTTCTCCAAACTAATTTAATCAGTTTATCAAAAAAATGCAGTACTATTTTCTGATAATTGCTAGAATGTTTTTCCCTGTTCATTAACTATTCTTTGTGGCAGACAGTTTATTGTCTTTGTTGGAAAAAAAAAAGCCATGCCAGGGTGTTAATATAATCTTCACTACATTCTTTCATTTTGAAGTAATCAAGTGTGTTTTGCTGGGTTGTGTTTTTTGTTTTTTGGTTTTCTTTTTCTGTTTGTTATTTTGTTGTTGTTGTTGTTGTTGTTTTTTGCAGACAGCTGCTCAGGAAATTATTTTCAGAACATACTTAAATTTCAAGTCTCGCATACTCCTTATAATTCAGGTTACAAGGTGATATGGTAGACAAGTAGATGATATATTGTATAGGTTTATACTTAAAATAACTTTATGCTAATAAAAGCACAAAAGGTGTGCAAATTTCTCTTATACAATTGTGTTGAGAAATTTAAATCAGATTAAGGGGGAAAAAAGAGGCCTATAAAATTTGAAAGGCTTAAGTAGTATTTCTTACATAATGCTAATATTAATAAAAGTAACAGGAATGTAATAATCCAGATTGGATTATTTTTATCATTAGACAGTTCTGTCCTACTTGACCAAGAAAAATATCTCAGGGAACAAAGTGAAAATAGCACCTTTTTTTTTCTTCAACCATTCCACTACAAACACAAAAGTACAAAATAACTCAAATTCTTCTCTCATTTTTATTTGACCAGCCTACATGAATCTCATTAGTGTTAATCATGGCTTTTTGGACAACAGGAGCAAATCTGGAGTGTGAGGATGGAAAGAAGTTACAGCAAGTGGTGTAGCATTTGTGAAGAGATAAGACCAGACTTTTAAAAGACCTCTTGTAATTGGCCATTTCTCTATATGCAGCAATCAACTATGAGTCATGCTTGGGTCACAAAATGGTTCTCCAAATGTTTTCATCATCAATGACACTTTCCATCTGCCAAAAGTGTAAGTGTGACAGCAGTGGTGATAACAGTTTCATGGTTCCAAGTTAAAGTTGTGTGGAGAAAGAAACAAACACAAGTAAAATGGTAAAGTCCATACTCCTTGATTTCAGAGCCAGGTTGGAGTTTTTTATTTTATGTAATAGAGGTAAATTAAGGAATTTTTCATTGTTGTAGATCTGGGTGTGCATTCCATTGTGTATTCTGACTTCTTATCTTATGAAAATATACAGCAACCTGTCTTCTGCATCATTCATTCTACACTGTTCAGAACCGTGGCAGATCATTTTAAAGTACAAGCAACTCAGTTTTGCTCCATTTTTGACAATTTTTTGTTTGTCTATAATGTAATCATTTACTTCTTATTTGTAGATTCTTCAAGTTGTCTTGCAATTTTTGTACAATTCTCTTTTTTCCTTCTATTAACATAAGCGATATTTTTCTGATTTCAGATATAGGAATATTTCTTCCAGCAATGGAGAGGCACAGTTGTTTGACAATCTTACAAAACAAGCAAACAAAAAAAAGCCAAAATAACATTTACTTTCCCTGAACTTTACTAAATTTTACTAAAAGTGACTCCTTACTTTTCATTCCCCTGTCACAGAAGTAAGGGACAATTAATTTGGCATGACCTTACTTGTCTCTTCATTTCCGGCTTGCAAGCTATGAAAGGATATTAATTCATTTAATCTACACCCATTAGATTAATTGCTTTGGCACTTTTTACTAAAAGGTTGCCTCTATTAATCAATTTTGGTCACACGCCTATCTCTGATCCCTAAACTTCAGTAGTTCTATATTTCATACGTCAGATCTCCTGACTTCTTAAGATCTATATTTTGCCAGAGCTGGATCAGAGAATCAGAGAATGGTTTGGGTTGGAGGGGATCTTAGAAATCATCTAGTTCCAGTCTTCCTGCCATAGGCAGAGACATCTTCCACTAGAACAGGCTGCTTAAAGCCCCATCTAATCTTACCACAAGCACTTCTAGGGATGGGGCATCCACATCTCTGGGCAACCTGTTCCAGTGCTTCACCATCTTCACAGTAAAGAATTTATTCCTAATACCTAATCTAAACCTATACACTTTCAGTTTAAAACCATTCCCCTTGTCTTATCACTACATGCCCTTGTAAATAGTCCCTCTCCATCTTTCTGGAAAAGAGAAGTCTTTGAGGTAACTTTATCGCACCCTTCCAGTACCTGAAGGGAACTTACAGGAAAGATAGGGCAAGATAATTTTCAGGGCAGGTCATCATGGCTAGGCTTCGTGAACGAAGGTTTGGGAAGGGCTCTACCCATGCTTGCTACAAGCGCACTGATGGCCGAAAAGGCCAATTCGAGACAGACAAGTCCGGTTACAAAAGGCACAGCAGAAAGACTCTCCTGGTGATGTCAACAAGACGCGATTCTTTCTGCGCTGTCTTTTCTCCTCGAGAGTGATCCTGTGCGTGTTCTCAAAAGAAGCAGCAGTGTTACAGATTGTGTGTCTCCAGGCCTCCTGATTGGAGGCCAGATTGGACCAATGGTGAAGATCAATATGGCCAAGGCTGAGGGATTATTTCAGGGAGTCCTTGTATCTCCTCTCTGGGGCCCCTCTCTTGCGGCAGCCAGTGGCAAGTTCACCATAGAGCACAATCTTGGGGAGTTGATGGTCCTTACAGGGCAGGTAGTGACAGAAGAAGAGGAGAATAGGTTTAAATTGAAAAAAAACATAGCTCCAGATTAGATATTAGGAAAAAAAATCTTTTCTGTGAGGGTGGTGAGGCACTGGAACAGGTTACTCAGGGAAACTGTGGATGTCCCATCCCTGGAGGTGTTCAAGGCTAGGGTAGATGGGGCTCTGAGCAACCTGTTCTAGTTGAAGGTGTCCCTGCTCATGGCAGGGTGTTTGGAACTAAATGATGTACAAAGTCCCCTTTCAACCCAATCAACTCTATGACTCTATGATCTTATAAGTTCCCTTCAGGTACAGGAAGCCCTCAATTAGGTCACCCCAAAGCCTTCTCTTCTGTCATAGGAGAGTTGCTTCATCCCTCTAACCATCTTGGTGGCCTCCTCTGGACTTGCTCCAGCAGCTTGATAGCCTTCCTGTTTCCGGCACCTCAGAGCTGGATGCAGTTCTCCAAGTGGGGTTTCACCAGAGCAGATTAAGAGGCAGAACCTCAATCTGCTGCTCACACTGCTTTTGATAAGGCCCAGGAACAGCTTCTGGGCTGCAAGTGTGCATTGTCAGCTTGTGTCCAGCTCCTCATCAACCAGCACCCCCAAGTCCTTCTCGACAGGGCTGCTATCAGTCTTGGTCTGAACTATGTATTATTTTGCAAGGGATGTTCAATTGTGGCAGCCCACAAAATGAGAGCTAATTTTCAGTTCTATGTGACCATTAGAACTGGTTTAAAATTATTATCCTTAACAATTTCACATTTATCGTTGCTTCAGCAAGATAGAAATGTTTTCTTTTTTAAAGTTTCTCTAGTTGCCCTGAAGATTTACTCAAGATTTCCTGCTCAGACCCTTTCTAATATGTGCCTTATAAAATGGTTTGGGTTGGAAGGGAACTTCAAAGATCATCAAGTCCAGCCCCTATGTCATGGACAAAGGCACTTTTCATCAGAATCTTCAAAACTCCTTCCAACATGACTTTGAACATTTCCAGTGGGGTTTCCGTGACTTCTCTGGGCAAAATGTTCTACTGCCTCACCAAACTGATGGTAAAAATATCTTTTTAATGTCCAAACTAAATCTACATCTGTCAGTTTAAAACCACTGCCCCTTGTCATGTCACTACAGGGCTCAGTATCTCTCTAGTTTTTTTGTGAGACTTCTTTAGATGTTGAAAAACAGCATTAAGGTCTCCCTGAAACCTTTTATTTTCTGAGCCAAACAATCCCAGCTCTCTGAGCCTGTCTTTACAATCCCTTCCCTCAGCCTTCTGGTCATGCTGCCTTTGATGCAGCCCAGGATACCGCTGGTTTTCTGGGCTGCAAGTGCACTTTGCTGCCTCATGTCCGCTGTACTAGAAGTAGTCAGCACTTTTGTTGACTAAAAGTTTTATCAAAAGGTTTTCCAGATGAAGAAATGTTCTGCAAAAATTTTATTTTAATGAGCACTTTTTCAATGTATATAAAAATAAACAGTACTTTTTACTATATTAATTGCTAATTTGATTTGGGGAAAAAATAGTAAAAACTAATTATATATAATATATATATATAATAGTATTCCATAGCTTATTTTTTTAGCTGGAATATTTGCTGTTCTCCCATATCACAGAAATCAATAAAAGCAAAAATTTCTGTTTACCTGAAAACAATAGATTTCCATGAATGAGTCTATGAGGAGTATATGTTTCTTTGCCAAATTACCAATCCTCCACATGTTATTTTGAAGATATTAATGCAGAAGTGTCCTTTTCTGTCTTTACCCCACATTTCGCTTGGCTTTTGTTTCACTTCTCTTTCTGGAACACATTGATAATGTATTTCATTTTCAGCATGCCAGTCAGCAAGAATTTAACATGCACACCATATGACAGATGTCCTTAATGATGCATGAACTTTCCAGACTCATTTCATTAAAGTTTTAATAGTAGATACTTGTAAACCTTAAATTATCCTCGTATGACCATCACACCTATAAGAATGCACTGCCATAATCCCTGCTACACAATATGGTTTCCACAGTATCACATGGGACTCTGTCAGTTATGCCTGGTAGTTACAGATCAGGTAAGAGATCCTGAGGTTCATTGAAGTCACTGTCTTAGTGTTCATGCTAGCAAAGAAAGGCATCAAAATATTGTGCATCAGAGGAAGGAGACAACCAAAGATGGGGCCTCAGTTTACCACCTTAAAAGAACTTGTTGGACCTTTTTCTTGGGTACTGTGAATAGGTTTGGTTTAGATGACTCAAGACAGTTGAAAAGGAGTGGAGTGGAGTTATGGAAGGTGAAGAGAAGAGCAGTAAACAAGGAGATGGAGGCACGACTTTTCAAGAGATAAAGAAGTATCATATATTCTGAAGTTTGGAGAGAAAAATGAGGAATCATAATTTACCAATACTCAGAATACCAGAACTTATTGCTCTTGCTGAAACTTGTGAGACATCAGTTCAGAACAAACCAAGGAAAGAATTGTTTCTTCCCAATAATAGTGAATTTCCATTATTGATTGCCACAGGAGACATCAGCAGATTTATTAATAACAAATCCATGAATGGATGACAAAGGGATTAGGCAGAGTCATACCTATTAGAATCTTGCATCCAGCACTTGCAGATGCTGAGGGAGTTAAAAGGAGATGGGTGAAGAAATGTGGCCAGTCTCCTCTAAATTAGTATCTACTTCCAGTACTTTCTAATCAATTAAATATTTCTTATGTTCACATGTCTAACGGCACAGTACTGAACCTGAAACATATAACAGCAAAAACCTCTAGGAAACTCTATGTCTTTAATTTTTTTTTTCTCTGAGTGACGGCTCAACAATAAATGGAACAACTGAAATAAACGAAGGGAAAAGATGGTAAGTGACATAAATGTGAAAGATAATTGGAGGATTTTTAAATGAAATTTGATCTATTAGCAATACATATTAGGAAAAGGAGAAGAGTCAGATGACAGCCTGGAAAAATGTCAGTAACTTGATTCTTAAGGGTTCCAACTAGTACCATTCTAAATGTTCTAGACTACCTCACATGCTTCTGCTGGGCTGGCAGATACATCCATGTGAATATCTGTGCCATCCTAGAATGATAGATGAAGAGTATAAGAAATTTATGCCCTACAGGTATTTAAAATGAAAAAAGAATCATGTGTTTAGATACATCAATCAGTTCTCTTTCATCTTTAATGGAACACTAACAATAAATCTACAGCAAAAATTTGAAATATTGATATCTCCTGTAAAGATAAAATATGCGAGTGATGTATTATTAAATAGAGAGAATGCAAAGAAATATGGAAGCTTTAGTGACCCTAATGCGAAGTAACTGTAGTGGTGCTTGTAAAGCCATTCACTCTAAAGTTGTACGTGATAACAAATTCCTGCAAAGTGCTTTTTAGTAATACTTTGAAGCCTTCTGGTAATTTGTTTTACTCTGTACATGATAATAAGGAATACTGTCTAGAAACTTGAGGAATGTTTTGAAGTTGTTACATGAATTTTGCTATTACATTATTTTGTCTGTTTGTGGCAATACATTAGGTCTAATATAAACTCTAACAGCATAGAGGCAAAGAATATACAAAGAAAATACAAGAAATGCAGAAGAAACTATAGGGAAACTATCAATGGTAGAAATTCCAAACAAGCTAACTTCCTGGTTTTGAACAAACTAGAAAGTTCATTGAGAATATTTGGCAGTTAAATAACAATTTTTAAGTCAAATCTAGCAGAAGAGAAACACCAACTACTAACTGAAAAACAATCCAGTTTGAAAGACCTTACTATCTGTCTACAGAACTACATGTTCAAAAAGTACTATCACAGGATTGAAAGTCCTGAGTGAGTTTAGAGAATACTTTGTGGATTAATTTTTTTATTGCAAAAAAGTACTGTAATCATCTTACATATTTTGTTTTTAGTTAATTCTGCATAATTTAAAATTTTAAGGCAGAGACTCCATCAAGCAAAAGGGATTGACTATGGATTTCAGAGTTTTGAAGGCAGTACAGAAAAATCATTTCTTGTATTTCAGTAAAGTGGACTTAAACAAGTCTAAGAACTTGTGCAGAAAGTAATCTAAAGGAAAAAGTGTAAAATAACTTTTATTTTCTAAAAAAACCCCAACATTAAACACTGTGAAGTAAACTATCCACATGCAAAGGGAAAGTGAGCTTAGGAGGTCAGAAAACAATGTAGTTGAATGAAAAATTGTTTGATAATCTGAAAACCAAAAGGAAAATGTGGAAAAAGTAAAAACAGTGACATAACAAAATGCTCTATGAAAGAAAAATAAAAGCATATAGGGTGCAAATTCAGAAACCAAAGGAGTTAAAACTATTAAAGAATATCACAGTAGTAAGATGTTTTCTAAGCACAGCACAATTTTAAGAAATATTAAGGGAAATAGCAGGCTGTTTCTATATGAGATGAGCTACTGACTGAAACAGAAGACATTTAAATATTCAAAAGCTTTTCAACTTCAGCTCTAACAAAAAAGAATATCATGAGCCAATATTCCAAAATTTACAAGTAAAAGCAAGGGCATAAGAAAAGTGAACACTGCAAAAGGTAGCAAGACAAGACTAATCTTGGCAATGTGCCAATGAAATTCTATCTTTGCATCAACAGGAAGAAATCCGCTTAACACAATAACATAATTTCCCAGGGTCAAAAGAAATACCGTTCATTTATGTTCCTCCTTTCTTCCAAAGAGTCTACAGAACTTAAAATCAGAGTGTTTTGGTGCCATTAAGTTGTGTCACATGTCCCTCTCTTTCACTGAGAATAGAGGCAACTCTAGACTATTACTTTGTCAACGCCTGCTTGGAGCTTCAGTTACTATCAGAACACTTTTTGAAAAAAAAGCCAGGGACCTGGAAAACTGAGACAGAAATTAGGGATCACAGGTACTTGACTAAGGCTATAAAAATTCAATGGACTGAACAGTATTGCTGTGATCATCAGACTATGAAATGCTGCAAGTAAAAATCTTCCTCCTGAAGCAAAGGGATTCATGAGCAAGAAAAAAACTCTAATCTTGTGATTATGATGACACAGAGCATGCTTTGGTGACTAAGATTAAATATCTATGGAACTTTCAGGTTGGGAGTCCTGTGCTGCATTGAGTTTTTTGGTAATGAGTACACCTCATGACTGCAAATGTTCTGTAGAAAAAAATTAATTTAGAATTAACAATATAAGAACAATTATCTGAAATTTGTACCTGAAGGCAGGGTTCAAGGAAGAAAGAAAGCAGCAGTGAATGAAGATCAAGTCACAGATTAATTGGAAGTCCATGAGACCTGACAGACTTGCAAGACCACTCTCCATTATCTTTGAAAAACTATGGAGATTGGAAGACATTTTCTTACAAATAGAATAAAACAGATGTCATAGTCAGCTTCAAAAGAGGCAAAAAGGTGAATCTGGATTACAGGCTAAACAGTCTTACTTTCATCCCTGGAAAAATCATGGTGAGCATCCCAGAAGCCAAGGAAGTGGAAATTACATGGAACAGAAAACATGGATTTACTAAAGGTATATTGTGCCTCACCAACTTGATTGCATTCAATGATAAAATGGATATGTAGGTGAGGAGAGAGGAGAGCCTATCCAGTATCTTGACTTCAACAATGTTTCCAACACATTCTCCCACAATATTACTCTGGAAAAATTGGGATATTATAGAGCATGAGTGAGCAATTAGAGGAGCAAAAATGTATTTTGACATTTGGCCCCAGATGGTAATGGACTGTACTCTACTAAGATGCTTCTAACAAGAGTCTGTGAAAGACTGAAATGGTTTTTTGGCTCAAACATTGTTAAAATCTGTAAGGTAAAACATACACAGGAATTCTTCCCAAGAATGCTGAGGCAATGGAAGGATTAAAAAGGTTTATTTCAGATGCAAGGACCACTTCTTAACAATGCTGCACACACTGGGCCCCAGGGAAAAAAGGCAATGTCCGCCTTCTCCAAAGCTTTTTGTATCTTCTCTCTCTTCCTCCCACACCCTCTCTGGACTGAGGAGGCCTTGTTCACGTCTGCAAACATGTTGTCTCTCTGCACACCAGGGAGAGAGCGAGCTTTCTCGCAGCTTTTCTCTGCAACTTTCTCTGAAATGCAGAAGGAAGAAAAAAAAAATCTAATCCGTTTGAGAAAGCATTTTACAGTCTTCATAAGTGAAATTTGAGATCTAGCTTTCCATCACAAATTCTTCCAAAATTGTCCCTATCTCCACAAGATCACTGACTTTTGTCCACTGTAGCAAAATGCAAAGAAGCAGCTGCTCACTGAAGCTCACCCCTCCCTGAGGATGCCTACTAATTTGGACTGTGATGTGAATTGGAGGTAAGATGAAGGTGGTACTATTGTCCAGTTATCCCCGGAGAAGAATGTATCCACAGGTTCCTCAGGGAAGTGGTCACAGCAGCAAGCTTGTCTGAGTTCAGGAAGAGTTTGGACAATGTTTTCAGGCAGATGTTGTGATTCTTGGGGCTATCCTATGCAGGACCAGGAATTGGACTTTGATGATCCTTGTGGGTCTCTTCCAACTCAGGATTTTCTATGATTCTATGATATTCATAACTGAAAAATATAATTGTGGGCATCTCTCACCATGTATGTTTAGAAATAAGTTTAAATATGTTTAGGAATAAGTTTAAATATTTTCACCTTGGTTCTCAAGGATTTAGAAAAGAATTTTTGAATAAAATTTAATTTAGAATTAAGAATACTGTTTGCTGCTGTAAGTAAGAAACCACATGATTCATAGACTGCTACTAAGATGTTATAGAAATATTTTCTTTCCTGGAGCCATAACAATTAAAGGCTCTTTAAAAGGTCCTGTGGTCTCTTCTGTGACTAAGAGGCATATGAATTAAAATTAAAGCTTTTCTGACAGATGTTTGTCTTAGCTGTTCTTTAAATTCCTCTCTTTGACAGTCTCCTTCAACCATTTATTCTGATGTTGTCTTAGAGTGTTTTCCTTTAGGTGAACCTAGGTCTCCTTTGCTTCAATTAAGAGTACTGCTTCTTTTTCTATCTCAAATCCTATGAGATGGTTTTGACCTATCAGTGTAACAAATCTTTTTAAAAAGCCTCACAGTTCTAGCAAGCAACAGAAAGCACATATTGGAAAAAAAAAACCAAAACACTTCTATATTCCTAACACTCTAAAAAGTAGAGTTAAGACCTCATATAGAATGTAAGGTATTGTCTTGGTTACCTACATTAATGAACTTGGTTCAGAGATAGGTCAAAATAATTACAGTAATGAAAATCCAAGCTTATGAAAAGAGGTTAAAGGACTTGACTTGTTTATATAAAGAGTAATTTAATTTTGATAAGCTAAATATTTGGGGTTTTGGAAGAAGTGAGAAAGAACTAATTAAATTGGAAGATAATGCTGGTGAAAAACAAACAGCTGTAAATTGATTATGAATATAATTTCAGGCAGAATAAGAAAAAACATTTACAATCATGAAGTAAATCTTCAGATAAGCCTATATGCAGGACTATGGGGACAATTAACTTAATTGCTCTAAGATAGTATTTGATAAAATATTATCTGGACTACATCAAAAGAAGGGTAGATAGATATTAAGAATAAATTCTTCATTGTGAGGTTGGTGAGGCACTGGAACTAGTTACCCAGAGAAGCTGCAGATGCCCAATCCCTGGAAGTGTTCAAGTCCAGGTTGAATGGGGCTTTGGGCAACCTGGTCTAGTGGAAAGTGTTCCTGCTCATTGCAGGGGGTTAGGCTAGATGACCTTTAAAGTCTCTTCCAACCCATAATGTCCTATGATTCTATGAAGACTTATGAAAGATTCTAATGATCCAAGAACTATAAATTTCATATAAGCATCTTTTGGTATCAAATCTGAATATGGTCACAAGAAATAATTTTATCTGAGTGATTGGACGTGTTTTGTGCCAATTCCTTATTTCAAGAATTCCACAGAAAACAGATTGATGATTTTTTTTTTTTTTGCAGGTTCATTTCTGGGGTACTTTTCACCTTAACGACCAAGTGTATGAATGCAATGTTACTGACAGTGCACTGACTCTCCAAAGGTTCTCCATTTGCTTGCAGTATCTGTGCTGTATAACTAAACAATCCCAATTCAAATCAAGAAAAATACCCCAAGAACAACTACAAGGCTATTTAAAGAGTTATTGAGATCTTATGTAATTGATGTTGATAGTTGGTTTGCTGTAGTTTCTGTCTTCCCTGAATAATATATAAGATTATCACAGGACCACTTACATATTCATATGAATTGATTTCTTGTTAACAAAAAAGTAAGATGATGACAGTGGTCTTGATTTCTCCCATTCTGTACTGTGTATTTGATGATGTTGCTTGCAATGTATTTGTTAAATTTCTTATGAGCTGTAGGAAAACATTTCACGCTTTGTGGTTTGTAGGATTTGTTTAATGTTCCTTCTGTACTAATGTTCTTTCTTTCCTCGTTTCCTGTGGCTGTGAGCATTTAGATGGGTGAAAGGAGGGGGTAAAGTAGATGAAATTTTAATTCTCTCATGCTAATGTTTTTAATTCTCATTTTTACATAATCTCAGATTCTCAAAAAACTGTCTAGTTCATCTAGACCAATTTAGTCTCACTTTCAAAAAAAATCTTCCGTGTCACTGCTGACTCAATATGGATATGTGACATTCTTCAATAGCTGAAATTGCCCGCTCTGAGGAAATAAAATGTGTTGTTAATATATAATGACTTCATTCTCAATATCTGAATGCTGGTGATTAATCAGCAGAAAAAAATATGAATATGTTTATCTGGCTCAAGGGTTAAATACAAATAATAGAAAGTAAACTTCTAGTAGTACATTTTCAATAACTGCAGTATCATTTAGCTAGTCCAGGTTTTTTAATGGATGTTATTTTAACAACATTCAATTTTTAATGATAGGGAATCCTCTGAGACATGTTATCAAACAACAAAACTAACAACAAAAATGCATACTTTTGTCACAGATTTTAAGATTTATATTTGAAATCTCTGTTTTGAAGATATACTTGCCTGGTGAGATTTAGTATACTGAAAGGGGCTAGATTTGTTTGCTTGTTTTTAAGGGGTCTAGTTGAGAATAAAACTGAAATATTCTTTTAAGCTTCATAGAAAGTTTGTGTTTAATATGTAAATACTTAGAAATTAACATTCTGGATTTTACAATCGCAGCTTTGCACTGGCAAAATTTTTAACATTATTCATTTCGAACCCCTAGTGAGTTAATTTTAAAGGCAGAAATTTTAAAGGCTAAGCAGAAAACATAAAGACTTCTGTTCTACTATTTAACTAGAAAACAGCTCACAACATAATGTCACATATAAGCCCATACTATCTCAAAATATGCCATCAGAAATTGATATTTTATCACTGTAATTTGTTTTCACCAAGAGCTGTGAATTATATCACGTAGAGATGAATCTTCAATGATGACCTGACAAAATGGCTAGTACCTACCAGTTCCTTCAATTACCTTTAGTTAGCTGTGAATGAGACTGCAATTGCCCAGGATTTTTTAAAAATCTTTTTCTCCATTAGAAAGAAACTGTATCTCATGCCCTGTGGATTAACATATTGAATATTTCACTGTTTAATTGAAAGGAATACTTCTGAGGTCTGATATTAATGCCTGCTTCCTTTGTATTTGAAAACAAACACCATTAAATGCCTATGCTATCAAAATTACTTTGAGTCTTTTAAAACTTCTTTGCTACACACCTGAAGTGATTCTGTAGCCTTCAATCTCATTTTTGCATCTTACTGTTGCAAATCTACATACAGATCTATGTCCTTTTCACTCCTTTGGAATTCTTGTTCATTCACATTTAGAAAGAAATGTTCCATTATATCATTGTAGATATTAATGTAGATCTCTACTGGGTTCTTTTTAGATATTAGTACTGCATTTAATTCTTTTTTATTCATGATGTAGGATCACAAAATGTGCAGAACTACAGAACTTTTTGTCCTATAACTCATTGCAAGGAATTAAACAGATTAAAATCCTGAAGAAGTAGATTCATAGCTAATGTAGCACTATCCAAGGAGCCTTATAGTCCCTACCCACTTCCTACATACAAATCATGAGCAACACATAGTAAGTGTAAAGAATAAAATATTTAAATGACACCAGCCTCCACATCCTCTTTTCATCCAGGAATGACAACATTCGAGCTTGGGGGAGGGGGTTCCCTTGTGCAAACGAATAACAGGAACCAGACATTTGACTTTCTTTTTCATAGCTCTTTAAAATAAGTTAATAAGTTTTGCCTCATAACAAAATAGTTATGTTCATCAGACAACATCTGTGACCTTAGTATACGTCCATTAATACTGCGTTTTCCAAATCATGAACTCATGGCAGTCATCAAGGAGTCCTAATTTTGGTTAGAAGGGTTCAGGGAACAGGAGTGTGAGAGTAGAGTGAAAAGGGAACAAAAAAAAAAAAAAAAAAAGAACAGAAAATTTTCCTTGGAAAGTCACAGAAGCCAAAAGAGAAGTGATTGCAAACTAGCGGGGCTTTTTTTTGGTTGGTGGGTTTTGTGGGTTTTTTTGTTTGTTTGTTTTATCTAGAGGTCATAAAATTATAGAATGGCTGGAAGGGACCTTAAACATTATCTAGTTCCAACACCCCTTTCCATGGGCAGAGATACCAAATACTGGTACTAAAATAGTTATTTCTGTTCTGCTGCAAAAGAAACGTGTCCCTTAATGAAGGACCATTTGTTTCTGCATCACTCAGAGAAAACACATTTCTACCACAAGTTAATTTTTGCAATTGACTAAATTTAGATTAATCAGAGGTTTATACTAAGATATTATATTACCAGAACATGACTGAGAAGAGTGATATTATATGCAAGTTACAATAAAATAAAAATTAAATTAATTAATTTCATAACAGTAAAGAGATAACACTTTTAATATATTAACACATTAATATTATATCCTCTAATATGAAGGGAAAATGTAATAGTTGATGACCTCTTGGACACGGATGACTGAAATTTAAAAAGAGAAAAAGATAAATATCACACCTTTCAAGGTGCCATTAAGAATTATGTTCCAAGGTAAACTTAACTAGTCAATGTATCTATAACAGCTACTAGAAGGGCACCTAATATAAGAGACCACTTAATTGAAAATAATAGACCACTCTCGGGATGATAGAGTTAGAGAACAGATTATTAGGCATTAAGAAAAGTTAATTTTTAATTATTAATCTTTCCATCAAGGCAAGTTGTGTATTTTCTATTTACAGGAAGTAGAAAAGGATACATAAATTTCACAGAATTACAGATTCAACTAGTTTGGAAAAGACCTCAGAGATCATCAAGTCCAACCTAAAATAATCAAATCCCAACTATTTGTTAATAGGATGAATAGGTTTGACTACAACTACTTTTAGGGTAGCACAGGAAAAGAAAACAAGTCAAAAAGTACCTCACTTTAACAAAAATAAAAGTCATCAAAAATAAACCATATGTCAAAAGCAGGACCTGGGCTTACAGAATCATGACAGTGAAAACTTGTAGTCTTCCAGGATACAGTATGGTGCCAGATGTCAAAACTTATCCAGGAATCTCTGGAACCAATAAAGTAATTATACTTTATCCTTCATCTCTCCTGTTTCAGAATCTCATTACCAGACTTTACAGAAATGTTTGTGCTGTAAAAATTACAGCAAAAGTTACAGGTGCTACTTTAGGGAAAAGTTTTGATTGCAGAAAAGTTTTTTCAGCAATGTGAAAGCTGTGATACAAACAAACACAGGCATAAATAGGATATGGACAAGAAAACGAAATTAGCATTTTCCTTATGTCTCTGACTTGTTTACTGATATTAGCCTAACATCAGTGTTTCCTACAGTTTTCAAGTTCTTGCATTTCAAATCTCCTCAAAGTCTTTGTCCCACAAACATTTATGTCTGTGCCTAACTTCTTTGAATAAGATCATCACTTAGCAAAATTTGGATGATAAAATCAGGTGCCGCTGCAGATTTCTTGCACATTTATACTCTATTAAGTTTCTGCTAAACTTGATCAATCATTCAAAGTTCTGTAGGCCAGAGAACTAAGCATTGTGCCCTTCCAGAAGCAATACAATTTTCAGCCTATGAAACTACCTATTTGCATCATGCTTCTGAAAAGCTTTTATCTTAAGAGTAACAAAGAGAAAGTTGATAAAGTCTGATTCTCTTCATGGCAAATTAGTATTTTAGAAATATGTTTTATGTCTTAAAAATGCTTTCCCTTTTCAGAGTGGATATGGCGTAATAGTTGTGTTCATACTCAAACTTACGTCATGGAAACCATAACACATACCACATATACATGAAGAAGAGTTTTCAGTAACAACAATGGATATGAAGTAGCAAAGATTAGTGGATATCAAGGTGCAGGGGGAAGATTTTCAAACTGGCTTCAGCATAATGAAATTATGAGAGATCAGCTCATAAAAGAGAGAAAGCTGTGAGTTTACAGTCAATCATTATGGCTGAGCCGGTGCAATTTCTTGCTGTACTAACAAGAGGACTGGGTTTTAGTTTTTCTGGAAAAATGACACTTATTTCCTAACAGATTTAGAGTTAACTACCATTTATTACCATGGCTGTCCATATCACTACAAAAGAGCATGGCTCTCAGAATAAAAACAATTGAGATAACACATCCCTGAATTCGACCCTTGAATGGCAATTTTGCTGATGAGATCTACTATTCCAGAGATGACACTTAGTAAACTTGAGAGCTAGCAAGAAGGAAAAGAATTTTAATGGTATTGGAAATCCTAAATCAGCTAAGAAGATCAGCAAAAAGAGGTGAAAGACTTTTTGGACAGATGAGAGACTTTATATACAACTACAACTCAAAAAAGCTAAATTCAAAACTCTTAAAGAAATTACATAACTTCTGCACTAGTACTTGTCCTGAGTTAGTAGAAACATACTCCTGTCTCTCGAGTTTTTTTTCCTTAAACTGAAGAATTAGTGTGTCTTAAAACATATTTGTTCAATGTCACCACCCTTGCTTTTCATTGGGACTGCTGGCATTACTGACGTGCAAACAAGAATGAAACTTTATTATAGATGTTTTAATACCAGATATTTAATTTTACATATGCTGACAAACAACAAACATGCTTGGTTTCAGAATAACATTGTGTTTATTAAATTTTATATCCAAATTTTTCAAAGACATGAAAGTACAGGAAAAGTCTAGTTCATAGGGAATGTGATTAATATTTTATCATTTGTTTCACATTTGTTAACCATCATCTCCTAATTCTCTGCACATGCCCAGTGTTCCTCCGAGATACTTGTGGCACATTGAAGAAAAGGTCACAGTAGCAAAATCTGAGGTGTATGATGAGTAGTTACGTTTGAAACCTGGCTTCACAATGAACTTTAGTGGTGGTTGTTTTGGGTTTCTTTTTTTGGTAATACAAGGACAATTTTTTTAGTTAACAGCATTACAGTTATACCTGAGAAGCCTTCTTGTTAGATTTCTTTTTCAAGTGCTTATAGCTTTGCAAAATAAAAGCTCTTTGGGCTAAACTTGTCCTCAATTCTTTTTCAGTTCTTTGATTTTATTATTTATAATTTACTATTAACAGTACATATAACTACCAGTAAGTTACATATGCTCCCAGTGCTTCTGGTTTCCTTTTCACATTTTTCCTAGATGACTGCAGTTACACATTTTGGGCAGCACTGAGCATCCCATATTAAAATGCAAAAAGTGCTGATTAGCTTACTCTGTATTAGCTCATCTACCAATTGACCCTATCTCATCCTTGCTGCTTTTATGCACACCTAGTATGACCAATTAGTCACTAGGGGTCCTATTACTACTTATTAGTCACTATTTTAGCAACCAGTTGCTCAAACATACGCTTCCAGATCCATCTTAAACATCTGATCCTGCCTTGCCTCTATTTGCTGAATGGACATAGGTTCCTACAAATCCTATGTCATATTAGCTACACTGATTTCTCAAATATACCCTGCCTTCAAATAGCACTACCTCCTTCCATACAGCGTTCTGATTCATGTACTTCACATCTGGTCAACCAAGTAACTTCCAAGATGAACAAGCCCAATTCTCCCAGCTTTTCGGCCTTCCCCTCATGAGGCAAGTGCTCCAGCCCTTGGTGGCTATCCTCTGAGCTCACTCCAATTTGTAGATACCTTTCCTGTATTTGAGAGAGAAAAACGGCACATTATTCCACATATTTTCTTCTGTTTAGTAGAGGAGAGTAGTCACTTCTTTCAATATACCAGAGACATTTCTAACCCAGTGTGTGTTCATCTTCATTGTTGAGAGGATGCACTCTGCTCACGCTTGATTTGTTGTTCATTAGGACACCCAGGCAATTTTCAGTAAGCTTGCTCCCAAGTTAGTCAGTCCCAGTCCAGCTACTGTAGAAGTTTAGTTCCAGTAATTCACCAGCTACACCACAGGAATGCAGCTTAGATAAAATGTTGCTTTCACAGATTGTGCTAACATCAAGTTAGATTATAATCACTGTTCTCCCCTCAAACACAATCACCTCAGAGTTCAGTTTAGGGACTCAAACTGTGTGTGTAACAAGTTGTGCCTTTACAGAATGTCCTAAACAGCAATGACAGCCAGTTTGAAAATGAGACATTGTTCCACAGTGGTTATGATCAATATTACTATAATTTCTCCTTTTCAAAATTGATCAGTCCATCTATTTGTATATCTGAGCTTTGAATCAGACCAGAATATATATACACACTCAAAAGTAACCTTAATACAGAATCAGTTCTTCATAATGCAAATTGTCTAACCCTAGAGGTTCAAAACTGAATTTTAAGCACTGGGCCAAATTAATCTTTAATGTAATTTCACTGATGTCAGTATGCATAACATCAACTATTAATTTGACCTAATTTATTAGGAAGATTTTGGGCAGATTATAGATGCTACTGAGTTTGCACTTTGTATAAAAATACATTATGTATGATCATGGAGCTGACTGATTTTTATTTGTAGCCAAAGACATTTAGTTAAAATCTATACATATATATATAAAAAAAGGAGAAATATTTAATTCATCATGACTGCATGCTGGCAGAGCACTTACAAATATAGATCAAGCTGAAGACATGCCTAAATCATTTTTCTGTTGGGCCAAATGATTGTTCGGAGTTTGTATTGTCTAAAATTTTTTTTAAAAAATGTACCACCAGATCCACAAGTAAAAAAAGAATGCTAATCTGTGAGCAAAGAAATAATGCTAATCTAAAATGGGGAAATTCACCAAAATATAAGTATATTCATTTATCATCTCAAAAATATGGGTAAATATTAATTATTCCATCTGGGGGCTACTTGTAATTTTATTCATAAAAGTGTGTTATAAAAAATAGACTTCTAGAAAAAATAATTTAAAAAATAGAAAGGAAGTAAAGACAACATTCTATTTGATTAACTCTGAGTGAACATATGAGCAAGCTTAGCCCGGTTTGGGGTTCAGGGAAGCATAGAGTCTGCGGGGAGTCCCCTGGTGCTGGGCAGCAGGCAGGCCCCTGCTCCGTGTGAGAGCAAGGGGCTGCAGTTCCATGGCTAGTAGAATAACATACAAGCCACACCAGGGTAGTGATAATGGCGCACTCCTTTATTAGACAAAGGAACAAGGTTTTATAGGGGTCTGTGTGGAAAGGGCTAGAACAAGGGTGGTATATGTAAAACTTACATATGGGATAGGACAGTACACAGGAATAGGGGGTAGCTCTACTGATAACTAAGAGGATTACAATTGGATCAGGAGAGTAATAGATCACTTAGGCTGTCTTGTCTCTCTGGCCCTGCTCTTATTCACAGCAGCTTTCAGAGACACATATGGGGCCTGAATTGTTTCTCTTCCTATATCTTGGTTTCCTGTTCTGGGGAGCTGTTTTTCCACTGATCAAACCCTGGTTCAATCCCCAGTCCAACCTCCAACCCCAACACAAGCTTAAATAACAAATAAATGCTAAAATGTCTCAAAGACTACTACAATAATGACATTCAATTTTAGCTTTTCTCCATAGATATTGACATGGTTTTAGGCAAAAATTGAAGTATCAAACAGATAGATATCAAGTACTTTCTGCCATACCCCTATAATCTTCTTTTCTTCACTTATGCACAGGACTATAGCTTCTTCTTTTCCTTTCATTAGCCAAAACAGACCACTCCACTTGTCCTGTACGGCTAAGTACTTTTGTACCTCAATTAAAACTAAACTTGAATTTTGTTAAGAATCCTATATCTGAAAGTCTGAGCTTTTCTCTAAATTCACTATTATTTAGCAGTATCTTTTTCTTTCTCTTTTTTTTTTTTTTTTTTTAAGTCAGTCTTCCCATCCTTAGAACTCTTAAATGTTGTGACATTAAATGTTTCTGGGCTTTGTTGTATACTCAGGGATGAAAAAGCCACCATTGCTACGAGAAAATATGATAAACTGGCTGCTCTTCTTCAACCCACTGATAAATGGCTGCATTGGAGTTTAAGTATTTTGCCTGAAGTCCTTGATCTGCAGAGTCCTATGTAATCTCCATAGCACTTTCTAGCTATTGGTGCTGTCTGTACTACACGGTATTTTCCTGGATTTTCTCACATTTGCCACAAGTTTGCAACTCATTTACCTTCCTATACTCATTTTTCTTTCTGAGAACATCTAAGATTCACAGAGGACATAATAAATTGCCAGTCTTATTTTAGATATGAAACTATCTGGAACAATTTTCAGAGATTAAATTTCTTAAAGCACAGTTTCCAGCAATTTCAGGACAAGCAATTCTGCGTTCACAGTGGACATTAGTCATTGATGCAGCTGAATTTAGAGGATTTAATGCAGATGAATATCACAACTTGACATCTCCCATATCATAAAGTTCACTCTGTATGTCTTATTGCTAAGATGTTGCAATTACAGAACTTTTAACCCTCATAATGACAAACACAATTTCCAAAGTTGAAGAGTTGGAGTTGGTCTTCATTTTTTGCTGATGAGATGTCTGTCTTCTAATGAGAAAAGTGAAGGAAAAACAAACAAATAAACAAACAAACAAACAAAATTAAAAAAAAAAAAAAAAAAAAAGAAGAGAGAAAACTTAGGTTTTTCTTCTAGTTTCCAGGGAGATAATATTAAGTCACCACTGCCTTGCATCTTTTTAATTCCACAACTCTTATATTCTCAAATGTAAGAGTTAATTTAACTGACATCCACATTGCTTTTAGAATTGGACACGCAGGGGAGAAAGTAATTTTAAGGAAGCAGCAGGTGCAATACATGACACTTATGTGTCTCTCTTACTCTGGACAGGAAAAGTTAGTCAATATCCCCCAGAGCTGTGAAACAGGAAGCTGTAGAAACAGATTAATTTTCTTTTTTTTCAATATTTATTATGCTTTCAACCAATATTTATTATGCTTTCAACCACCCTGAAATAGAAACTCTGAACACTTTGATTAATGCCCTGAAAGATCATCTAGTTTTGTTGCTGTTTCAGAGCATATTGCTGTCTCTTTAGCTCTAAGGTATTTTATAACTCCTTCTGAGAGTTGTTCTTCCCTGACTCAAAACAAATACCTGGTCCAAGAAGAAAAATATCTTTGACTATTGATTAATCCAATCTGTCTGTTTGACCATTATTACAATTCCAAGTTCGAATCAGAAAAAGGACAGTATCTATGTATAGCAATAACCTTGGACCTTGAACAGAACTGTAAGCTTAGAGCATCTTCACACAGTTATGAACGAATGACTCAGCCCCCAATTTGTGTTGCACTTAAACTGTGAGACTGGCTCTCCTAATTCTGCTTTGAAAGCCCTCTGCTCCCTCTGGGACAACAGTGTGCCAGTGTAATGCTAAAACTCCTTGTAGTCTTAGGGTGGATTTACCTAAGGCTTCTCTACTTCAGCTCCCTCCTGCCTGGGGCCTTTAGTTTATGGCTGCTTTTTTTTTTCAATACTTCTCTTTTTTTGCTTCCTAGTGATAAAAGTATCATGTCAGTCCTGATTTGTCACTTCACAAGCTGTCTAGTAACTACTAAAACACTGAAAAACCCACAAGTGTCCATAGAATTAGAAGACAAAAAATACTTAAAAATTAGCAACCATAAACATATTTGCCTAGGCAAAGGCAGCAAAAACTAAAATTTTGCTGAATAGGTTTTCTAATATTGTTTTACCTTGACCACCACTACCTCTGAACATAGATAGTTCTACATGTGAACATTTGAATTGAGTCTAACAATCTGTATCACAGCAATGAGTTCAAAAGCAGCAGTTGGCAAACACCAGCTCATCATCAGAAATAAAATATAGTCTAATGGTTAGACCTGCACAGTTAGAAATGTTCACAGGGACATTTCATGTTACAATGTCTGTCATGTTTCTGTTTTCCTGTAGGGTATCAGCACTAAAAGAACATTTTGACAGGGAATATCAGTAGGTTTATTTTTATTTTGTATTATATCTTTGAAGAGGAAATCGTATTCTCTCTATATCGATATCTGATTTCAGTTCTGAGCTACCTTAAACTTATTTTTCTGCATTATATTCCATTAAAGTCTGAAACTAACATCCAGACAAAAAGAAAATCTCCAAAAAACTCCAGTAAAACCCTGAAAACCTACCCCACAACAACAACGAAACCATACAAAAAAAGCCCCGAACAAACAAAACAAAAAAACCCCCAACATCCAAAAACAACCCTCCCCCAAAAAAAATCTCATTTAATTTCCTTTGATTAAATAGTTTAGTGTAATTGCTATTATTAATATTTCAAAAACTTGATTACAGACAACCCAATTTCAACAGAGGACTTGCACCCTTTATCCTGATTTCAGTGAAGCATTAAGGTTATATATTTACAGGACTGCTGAAACCTGATTTGATTGTTTTAAAAATGTTTCTTTTTTTTTTTTTTTTTTTTTTTACTTTTCCAAAATTTGGAAAAATGACTAAAGCTAGCTGCCCACGTTGCTTTAAGAATGAAAAGGCTTCATAGAGCTCATCAAAATACATTTTCATAATCACATTAGAAGAAAACTTGCCACAGAATAATGTCAGGCAAAACTTTCTTTAAAAAATTACTGGTTATGGATCTGGGTCTCAGTAATTTAATATTCAAGTATGGTGTGTTTTGTTTGTTTGTGTTTAGTGTGGGGTTTTTTAAGTTGAAATAAATAGAGAGTAATTTATAACCATATGACTATTTCTAACGCTGGTATTGTTGTAGTATTTTGACACTCATTCTCTATTTACATATAGGTCACATCCAGTGCAATTCTCAGTCCTATTTGTAATAATCTTTCATGTCATAATTGTAACACTTTGTGTTCGTGAAAAGAGCATCTTGAGGAGAAACTATAAATTATATGCATATGATTGTAATGCTTATGTTTGCCTCAGCACACACACCAAAATGTTGATTCATATTTTAAGAGCAGACCATAAAAAAACTCCCAATCACAGAGAATGTATTATAATCTTACTAAGTTTTTCTTCTAGTTAACTTCATTGTTAAGGAGAAGAACAGAAGGATCCTATTTGGAAGCTGCCTGGCTTTAGTATAGCATACCTTGGTTTATGTTCCAATTGCATATATTAAAAGCTCATGTCCCCACTGCCATCTATTTTTCTCTGTAAAGATATCAAAATTCTGAACCACTGACTGCAGCATCTTGTCTCTTCTGAATACAGGAAACCTTTGCCTGCAGCAAATGGTGTTCCCACACTGTTTGACTTAATTCAGTTCAAGGACTGCATCATGCTTTTGAGTTAAAATATTTGGTCACCATAGCAGGCAACATACAACCACACTTTTAGAATTTAGGTCTCAAGGATGTGTCACTTCCCATTGCTTCTTTAATTGATGTACTACCATAAATTAAGATTCCTACATGATATCTAAAGGGTAACCTTCCTGTAATGTCACATCAGCACTGTGTTTTCCTATGCAAAGTATATAATTTGTGTTTGACACATTGTCTGACTAACTACTGAAACTGTAAACTTTGTTATCACTCACAAACCCTGTAGTTATAAACTTAGACTATGTTTACTAATGTGCCTGGAAAAAGTAGCATACTCTGGTTAAAGCAACTTATTCTGATGAGAAGACATGGCCTTACACATAAATTGCAAAAATCTTTCCCTACAGAAGGGAAACTGTTCAAGAAGAAAAGCATACTTTTTCACTTCTAGGACATCCCGTAACAGTAGTCACTGGGTAAAAAATTATGGGCTTAAATTTAAAGTACATCTTAATATACATTGCTATTGAAGATGCAAGGTTGCATGTCTTTTTTGCTGCTGAAATTAGGAAAAGTCATCTTTCCAAAGAGAAGACAGAAAAAAGGGACAGCAATAACAATAGATGAACACCACATTACTGGAATAAATGATGAAAATATAGACTCTACCAGTCTTTTTATTTCAGTGTCATTTAAATTGTGATTAAACAATTTTAAAAGTATACACCAGAGAAAAGTGAATTCTCAAAACTGATACAGATTTTTTTAGCAAAGAACAGTGCTAAAATTATGCAAAATTAAAAAGTATTTGATGAATATTTCTTTTTATCTCCAGTCTTAAGGGTGTACTCAGAGCTTACAATGCATAACAAGTTTTTCAACCTTTACTGTAGATCAGCACGGACACTAAGAAAACAACAGCTTTCAAAATATGTTAATTAGATTAGTAGATATTTATCGTTTTAAAAATACAATAGGTCAAAAAGTAAAAAAGGTCAAAAACCAGCCTTCAAAGTTAATGACAGTAATAGAAGAGAAAGTAGAATACTCCACAAGCTCCAGATAACACACACTGGAAAAATGAAAAACTCTGGCAACTTAAGTGGATGCTGAAGAAAATCACTGGAACAAAGATATGCACTACATACTTCTTTCAAATTAAATATGAGAAGAATTATTTATGTCAATGGCATGTTTTTGTGGAGAAACAATTTTGTGGAACATATCTGTAGTTCTTATTTAAGCTTACATTTTGATTGATTATATTTATCATCCAAGACTTATCATCTTTAATTTATGTGGAGCATTTTGTTTGAAAATAAGTTAATATGCTATTAAAGAGAAGATGAGACTAGATTGTCAGAAAAGTAAGAAATAGTTTTACAGCCTTGAAAGAAAGTATGTTGATCAGTGTCACTACTGTTATTGTATTTACATTTTTATTTTCTTTTTTTCCGACATTTTTAGCAGGTAGATAAAAACTACAACACCTTCCTACAAATCTTGCTCTTTTTAGTCCTATTCTTAAACCATGACTGTCTATGCTCAACATTGCTTTTCCTTATGTTCTTGCAACAATGAACTTTCTGCTTTCAGTTTTTTTATAGTTGTATAAAACTGAAAAAAACTGACATTAAAAGTTTCAGTAGCATAATTTCTAATTGCACAGTATTATAAATTTGCCTAATAATTGTTTTAGATCCTTTATTTGCTGCAATTTCAGTACTAAAGGTTTGTACTGCAGCAGCCTCCATACAGTACATTGATTACTTCAAAGAGAAGTACAGATTTTGCATAACATAAAAAAGTTAGATGAGGAGAAACAGGGAAAAAATATTTCAGAAATAGTTATTTCTCGTTTTAGGGAGTGCAGCCTTTTTTCAGCCTTTTGTGTAAAAAGTGTTAAATATATAATGTCTGTACAGGGGGAAAAAACAGTGAAAGAAAAATAAATCAAGATCTATTTCAACACAAGACCTCAACTTCTGAATGACATTAATCTGAGAATGGATGACCTTTAGTAGTTTGGAATAACTGTGATTTAGTATTTTTGCTACTTTATCTCTGCTGAGTATACAAATAAAGAACCACACAATCTACTCATTCTGAACTCTGAGTATGTACTAGATAATACCTATGAAGCCAAAATTAGTAACAGCAACTAGTATTACTGTACACAACATTTAAGAAAGTCACAGTATTGGCATTTTTTCCAGAAGTAGCTTCCTCCTGAAATAGATAGAACATGATGATAATGACTTATGAAACTGAGTTTCTTGAACAAATCACTGTTTAACATTTCTGTTATTTCAGGAATTTTACTTTTAATAAAACTGAACCTATAGTTACAGTATAATGTATATCTTGTTCATTTCACATTGTTCACCACTTCGGAAAGCAATTTTGAGAGGTTATAAATAATACTGGCTGTCATAGGATTCAGTGCAGAAGAAGAACCCCACAGTACTTCTTAAAAATCTTAATAATGGTAAAATAAGAGGTTATATATTTCCTGTTTTCTTAAATTACAGGTTGAAAGAAACACATAATGGGTATGGTTGGAAGGGACTTCAGTGGGTGATTTGATCCATCTTCTCTTCTCAAGCAGTGTCAACCTAGAGCACAGAACTGTATCCAGACAGATGTTGAATATCTTTGGTGAGGGAGACTCCACAACCTCTCCAGGCAACCTGTTCCAGTGCATGGTCACACACGGAGTGAAGAAGTTCTTTCTCATATTCAGGTAGAACTTCCTGTGCATCAGTTTCTGCCCATTGACCCTTGTCCTATTGCTCGGCACGACTGATTAGACCCTGGCTCCATCCTCTTGACATCCTCCCTTCAGATTACTTACAGATACTGATGTGGTCCCCTCTCAGTCCCCTCTTTTCAAGCCTGAACAGGCCCAACTGTTGCTCTCCACTGGGTCCTCTCCAGGAGGTCCATGTCTGTCTTGTACTGAGAAGCCCAGAACCAGATACAGCTCTCCAGATGTGGCCTCACTAGGTCTGATGAGAGGGCAGGATCACCTCCCCCAGCCTGATGGCAATGCTCTTCCTAATGAAGCCCAGGATACTATTGGCCTTCTTGACTACAAGGGCACACTCACTTCTGGCTCATGGACAACTTGTTGTCCACCAGGACCCCACAGTCCTTCCAAGCAGAGCTGCTTTCCAGCAGGTCAGGCCCCAGCCTGTACTGGTGCCTGAGGTTATTCCTCCCCAGGTGCAGGACCCTGCACTTGTCTTTTTTGAATTTCTGACAGTTCTTTTCTGCCCATCTCTCCAGCCCATCAAGGTCACTCTGAAGGGCTGCACAGCCCTCTGTGGTCTGTGGTATCAATCACTCCTCCCAGCTCCATGTCATCAACAAACTTGCTGAGGAGGCATTTGCCCCTTCATCCAAGCCATTGATGAGTAAGTTAAACAATAATGGGCCCAATACTGAACCTTGCATGACAACACTAGTGACAGGCCTCCAGGTACACCTTGTGCACTGCTTACGTCCCTCTGGGATCTGCCATTCAGGCAGTTCTCAATTCCATGTCACTGTCTACTCATCCAGTTCACACTTCCTGAGTTTGCCTGTAAGGATGTTATGAAATTGAGTGTTGAAAGTCTTGCTAAGTTAAAGTAAACAATACCCTGCTCTCCCCTGATCCATTCAGGTAGTTTTTTTCACCATAGTAAAAGTCAATCAGTTTGATCAAACATGATTTACCTTTAGTGAAACCATGCTGACTACTCCTGATCACCTTTTTGTCATCATGTCATACATCAAATCTGAAGCTGGTACAGTTAGAATGAGAAAATAACTTCACTATATGACAAAAACTTAAATTATGAGGTACCATCTGTAGGGTCCCAGAGTTCCTTGACAGCAGTCTGGTTATAAACCACGTTCTGAGTGGTAATCACAGTATTAACAGAGGTTGATGGGAAAACCTTGTACCGAAGTATTTGAGCTTTTATAACATACTCAAACTGTTAAAATTGCTCCAAAAAAAATTGCATACACATTGTGTTATGCCTAGTCAGTGATTAGTAGACCTACTGAAAGCTAGTTATGTGTCTAATACCTGGATTGAGATTGAAGCTGGAAGTGGATCTACAACAAAACATTACAGACTCAAATATTCAACCTCAGGACTGACTGAGCTGGTGCAAATTCTAAGTTTTGTTTCTAACCTTTCCTAATCCAAAAACATTATGAGAGAAATGAAAGTCTTCCATAAAAATCTCTCATCTAAGAACATGGCCAGTTTTCTTTGGGTTTCAAGATCATAATTGTATGTCCTGGATACACCTCTAATTGCAGGTTTAAATGCTTAAAAAGAATACATAATTTTAAGCTTTTAAAAAAACCTTTAACCCTGATTATGTAAAGCTTCTACTTTCTTGTCTTTCTATTAAGGGAAAAAATGTGTTAGAATATTAGCCCTTGAGATAGTCCAACTCTTAATGTGCTGTAGCATGCTGTATTGCACAACTTGTGATAAGAATGACCTTTTGAATTAATCCATAACACTTTCTAATAGGGTAACATGCAAAATGTTCCATTTGCTGAAGTCTTACATTAGAATCACTCTGGAAACCTGATGCTGCACAACTTCAGAAGTAGACCAGATTGGAAAAACCCACTGCTTTTTCTTAGCAATCAGTTCAGAAAGTTTTTATATTTTAACATTATACACAGCAAAAGCTCTCTGAAGTGAAGGTTGTTAAAATACATAAAATGTTATGAAATTATATATGGTAGACTATGTAATGGAATTGAACCAGGTTTGAATTTTTCCTTCTAAGTGAAACTAATATATATTAGTTAAAAAAAAATGAAATTTTCTTGTGATTTAGTATAATCACTAGTCAGTAAAATAATTAAGGCTTCTGTAATACAATGTTTGTGAGTATTTAGCAATGAAATTCCTAACCACTTGGCATTAAATCCATGAATGATCACTGAAGTTTAGTACTGTGGTTTTCAGATGGTCTCCATTAGTGGAATCTGAAACTCGAATTTAGCTGGTGGCCACATTATAAATCAAACTAAAATTCACAGTGAAAGAACTGGGAAATCTAAGCTTCATGTATTCATGAATGCATGCAGGTATATCATGATATCATGCTAGTTCTGTCTGTACTGTCCAGCCTGGTTGATAATAAGTCAGCTCCAGCTCAGAAAATATTGACAGGATGTGATGGGGGTGACAATTACTGGAGCTAAATACCAGCTGCTCCTCTGTACACCTGAAGCTACAGTGCGATGGTGGCACAACTCTGACCGCAATCAGTTTGTACATCAGAGCAAAGGTGAAACAGATCTGTCTACTACAGGTGGTCAACAAACAGGCTAAGGATAGGATCCATTCCGTGAAGCCTACCTAGCTGACTGGGTGTTGCCTTCAGCAGAAAATGCCAAGGGCTTAAACCTCACCCTTACAAAGAAATATAGATCATAATACCAAATTTATCACAAATATTTCTGCTAAACAGTACTTGTTTGATAACTATATACCTTAGTTTTCAATTAGCTTGATGGAATTTTTAATCATCCTGCCTAAGTGATTAATTATGTCATATTTCATTTTTGTTTATTATAGCTCATAACATTTTTTAAAAGTACATGTAAGTAATCTTTTCTGTCAGTAATGAATTGGGGACAGACCCAGGGAGAGCACCCAGGAGAATCAGCTGTTCCACCTGAGAGACTAGGCAATACTTTTTATTCAGCCTTCTAGTTCTCACATTCATCAGCCTGTAGCACTGTCAGCCATTAAAATTTGCATTGCCAATGTTAGCTGAAGGAGCAAATGGAAGCAAAACAGGGGGCACAAAAGACTAAATTTCAAAATGTGTTCTATTGTGGCATGGATTTATTTTTTTATGAAGAACTGCTATCTTATCTTGCTAACATTTTAATCAATATGAATTTCTTGTATTAGATGCATGGGTCCTACAATTAATACCAGAGAGATTTCTCAGGGTGGGACTTATACCATCCGTGGAATAGCAAAGAAAGAAATTACACAGTCAGCAGTAGATTCTAAGCAAACATTTTAAAAACATGACAGCTCCCTTTGGCTTACTTTGATAAATAAACAAGATTAGAAGGTCTCAATTTTCCAAAAAGAAATTCCGTCATATGGGGTGTTTCTTAAAACAAAAAAAAAAAAAAAAGAAAAGAAAGAAAAAAGAAAAGAAAAAGATTAAAAAAAATTAGGATTGTGGGAAAACAGAGCGCACTAAAGCTGAAACATCCATCATTTTAAACAGTTTGAGGGATTTGTGTGAAATTTTAATTGCCTTTTTTCTAATTACATTAAGAACTTGTCATGATTGCCTACAGAAGCCACCCAGTGTTCCATAGAATCTTCTTTTCCTCATTTTTGTGAAGCATAACAGTTGTCAAGCAAAGGCAAATGAATGGCAACATTAATATTCTTGACATGCTGCAATATTGTGATGATGAATGCCATAAAAGAGCCTGTAAATAAAAAAATTAACGAAGCAATAACATAAATGGAGGTCATGGGTGTTCTTTCTCCCTCCTTCACTGTTATTAGCAAAGCACTTAAGCATGTCTTTAGCTTTAGGTATGTGAATAGTCCCATCAAAGTTAATAGTACTATTCACATGTTTAAAATTAAACATTTGCATAAGTGCTTTGCAGACATAAAGGCTTTAAGTGAAATGATTTACTAAAACTGAACTCATCTTGGTTCTAAGAACAAAAGCAATGACATGAAAATAAGTTTCCAAGCCCTATGCCATCAGCCACTGTGACCTGCCATCTAGAAAAGCACTGATGACAGGTGAAATAAGCAGTCAGAGATCACACTGGAAGTCTTTTACTACAATCACAGAATGACTTTTCTTCTTATTCCCTAGAAACTCAATCACTACAAAAATTTTCTTCACGAGGAAAAGTGCTGAGAAGGAGGAACTGTAGATCTGCAGCCTGTTTACTTTGGTGGCAGGTAGTTGTCACTTTGTATAGGACAAGATGTGAAATGCTGTGATCCAGGAAGCAAGCACAGAGATTCCTGCCTCACTGATAATTCTCTACACTCCCCTGAAATCAGCACCTACAGTAAGAGCTTGTTTTCATGGTAGAGTTCCATTATTATGGTAATATTTACTAGATCAATAGGTATCTGCTAGGAGATTATAGGAAAGATATGTATTGCTTCCCTGAGTAACTGGGCATCTCAAACATGGGAGGTCTAAGGAAACTAGAGTCTAACAAGAAAAGATGGAGGGAACTGTCAAATTTCTCCTGTGTACCTCTTCTGATATCATTCCTTCTCTGAGTTATTTCAGTTCTTGAAAAGTTGACTGAAATAAGATATTCTCTTCTTTCTAGTGAAATTTCAGAAATGTGTTCTTCAACCCAACACATTAAAGATGGCTTTAGTTTTGATAGAATCTAAATGTCTACTCTTCCTCTGTACAAATCCTTAATTAAAGTCTTAATCTTACTATGTAATTGTCATGTTTGAGCACTGTAACAAACATTCATGAGTTAAGAAAATATTACTGTTAAACTAACTATTAAGAAACTCAAGAGAGACTACTATCAACCATTGCTTTCACTGTTGCGATATATGTTCAAAAGGGTGTAATGAGGGTGTTCCTCCTCCAACAATGATATTCCTGCTTGTGCTTATTCTGTTGTAATTCTTGAGGTAAAACAGACTTTTGGGAGATAGCTAGGTGGCCTTTGCAGATCTGATGAGCCTTTGAGCTACTTAACTGTAATAACATGGAAATGTTGGTGGTCAGACCTTTAATGGGTCATGAATTACAGAGCTCTTATGCCTGCAGTTGCTGTTCACAGCCTGACTCAGTAAGATACTAGGAAATCTTATAAATAGAGTTTGGTATCTAAGATGTTCGTAATATGAGCATTTTAAAAAGCTAACCTGATTTGATTTAGTTACATCAAGAAAAATATACATGTGGAAATAAATAGTTTGAACTTAATCAGTTTACTCAGTCAGAATGCAGTGTAACTCTGAAGGAAAAAAGAAGGTGACTTGGGTTTCAGATTTTGTCTCATTTCTGGTTTTTTTTCCATTGGAGACTGTCATATTGCAAGTTAGAATGCAGTTCTATAAATTTTCATGCTCAGCTTATCCTAAACAATTTTAAGGTGAAAAATCTTTCTCCTTATTTTATAAAAACATCTTATCCAATATGGCTTGACATCCCATATCTCACATCCCACCCTAGGATCTATTTATACACAGAACACACTTCAGCCTCAGATTTTGTCATAAGACTGCGGTATCATGGGCTCCAAGAAAAAGGCGATGTTCACACATCGAGGAACAGCTGGCAGCTGGTGTTTTTAAATTGGTGATGTTTGAGCTTCCCCTCTTCAGAATATCTCTGTGAATCAGTTCAAATTCAAACTACACTGAAGGCCAACAAAGATATTAAAGAGGAGCATATTCACTAGGATTTACTTAAGTCATCAAAGCCTGCTGGGGTATCTGACTTGAAGCAGCTGAGCGCCAGACTCTGAATTTTGAGATCCATGCTTTAGTAATTTTGAAAGAGTAGGCTTTGTGAACTGTAGTGAATAATTTTTATATTACTTATAGTTTATTCAAAGACAAGATACCTTAAGAAAAATGTCTTTTTTGATCATATTCTCAATAATATGTTATGAGTTATTTAATTACTATTTTTAAATTACAGTTCAACAATTTTATGAGAGTTTAAATTTCTTGCTGTGACCTTCCAGCTGTGTAGGAAGAAGAAAAGAAAATACATATTTCTACTATTGTATGGAGTAGTATTAGTCTGCAACTATTCTTCTATCACATGTATGAGCAATCAGGGAAATTATGAAGATTTAAAAACTACAAAAAATAGAGTATTTAAAAAGGAAGAACCATGGCTGAAACACACATCTATTCTATCACTTATCCCAGCCATTTTTTTATTCTTATCTTCGCTTAAAATCGTGCTTCAAATATCAGGTGTCTGTCTACAAATGGTGACATTAAAAAAAAAAAAAAAGTGAAGAAAAATTTAATGGGTTGGAAATTTTACATATATATAGTTTTTCCAGAATACTCTTTCCACTTCTAGCTTTCCCATTTTCTTCTACATTGCCTACCAAAATGCTTTGGTTTGCATTTCCTTTGCTATTCTCATCATGTGTCTTGGGTCCATGATAAATTAAAAAAAAATATCTTTTATTGAATCTGTGATTTCATTGTTCTGTAAATTTTCAATTTCAAATTTTCATTTTAAATAAAATTAATTAATAGCATTTTATATATGTTGGGAGTAAGTCTGAAGAAAATTTAAACTCTAAGTGACATCTACATTTATAAGAGGGAACCTGTTTGTCCTGTGCTTTGAATATCTTTCCATTAAACCTTGTTTTCTTCTTCTTGACACATACACGCCACTTTCTCCTCCTTTCTGAGGCAATACAGTGAAATAAGCCATGAGCAGAGTAAAAGGCAGAAGGGCCAAATTTAGAATACTCTGGGAGACAGTATTCTTAGCAGCAGATAACAGCAGGTGAGAGGAGGTCACGGTAAGAAAAGTTGGGCTCCCCAGTAAAAGAGACACTGGAAAGAGTCCAACAAAAGGCTGCATATCTGCCTAAGATGGAGCATCTCTCATATAAGGAAAGGCTAAGATGGTTGGTACTGTCTGGCCTGAAGAAGAGAATGTGCACAATGTATCTCATTTGTGCCTATAAATACCTGAAGGGAAGGTGCAAAGAATAGAGCCAGCCTTTTTTCAGCAGAGCCCAGTGACAGAAGAGGCAACGAGCACAAACACAAACACAGGAGTTTACCTCTGAACATTAGGAAACACTTCTTCATTGTGAAGGTGGCTGAGGACTGCCACAAGCTGCCAAGGGAGATTGCAGAGTGTCCATCTCTGGAGATATTTAGACATTGTCTGTACACAATCCTGGGCAATTGACTCTCGGTGGTTCTGCCTGAGCAGAGAAGTTGGACCAGCTGAACCTTCCAATCTCAACAAACCATCCTGTGACTCTGCAATTCTGTGGATGGGATTAGAGCTCAGGTAAACCAGGGCTGCCACTTCCAGTATCACTGCTGAGATCCTCCTGTCCTCTCTTGTCCTTTGAGAGGAAAAGGGAAAAAGGAAAAAAACATGCTGCAAATGTAACCTTTGTACATTTCAGCTGAATTCAACTACAACTGTTCCTGTTTTGTTTTATTCTTGTTGTTTTTCTCCACTCATTGTAAGGGAAGCATAGTTTCTATCAAAGCTAGGTTATAATTGCATTTAGAATCTAAGAATGGGGGGCGCAGATAACGAAAAAATATCTCAACTAACAACAAGACATTGATGGTCTTAATGTCTTGTTCAAATTAATTCTTGTCACAATTCTTTCACAATTCATATATCTAGCTTAAGTGTTTTAGAGGACTAAATAAATTTAATCTAAATTATTCCCATATTCTTTACTATCAATTTTTCAGAGACTGAAAGCAGATCAGATGAAAATACTCAGAAAGAAACTACTTTTCCAAAATTGCCAGCTCACTTAGTTAAAGAAAATATTTCTTGAATTTTTGGAACAAAAGTCTAGAACAGATTTGGAATTCATTTCCATAATTTATGCTACCAAACATATCTCTATTTATTTTCACTAAATTTTGCCAAATGGATAATCACCCACACACAATTTGTCTTTCATTTCAGATATTGAATCCAACTATTTATTTTTCTTTTCAGAATCTCTGTTTCTAAAGAAAGAAAATAATAATATATCAAGCAACTCATTGGCTTCAACATTGCAAGAAATTTAAACCTGACGAAAAGTAGTGACAAGATTGATAGCGTGAAGCTAACAGGCTAAAGCCAAAATACTTTGCCATGTTAGGAAGTCTCAAAGTAACACAAGTTAAGCCTCAAAATCAATATAAACTTCACCTATTTCAGCACTTCAACGGTTTCTATGCAGCTACTGCCTAAGATTCAGTTTTATCTTAGAGATAGTTGATAGCTGTATGGACTAAATGCAGTGGCTTGAAAATCACCTACACTGAACCAAAAATTCTATTTATACTATGCTTAATATGTTTCCAGGTTCAGGGGAGTATCACCCCTCATCATGAAAAAAAAAACCACAAAACAATAAAAAACTGAACTCAAATAATATTTTAGAATTCCACCACTCAATTAAAGTGTTTTTGTTTTATAAAGTACTTTTGCTATACTAAATACAACTAGATAAAGAAATATTAAAGTTATAAAACAATTAGAAAAATATGCATGTTACTTTTCCAGGCAAAGCAACTTTTATTCTTTGAGAGTAATAGTTAAAATTACAAGAACAAGTTTTCTTATATAAAGTAATTAAAATTATGTCTTTTTACTGATTGCTTTTTAGAGGTTAAAACTGATTATTGAAATAAACCTTATTTTCTTTGATCCAGTATTTATTAATTCTTTACTGTTTTTATACCCATATGTTCAACATAGAATACTTAGATGTAAGATTTTGTAGACATTGGATCTGAGTCTGAGTACCTTTACATTGTGTTCAGTTAGTTAGAGAATCTTTAAATCAAGCAACAATCTTTTTCAGTTAGATGAGTTTCCTGACTTTTTTTTCAGTATCAATCGAAGAAAAGGAGCCTTCATCAATCAAAATTAATAAAACTGGGGGAAAAGAAAAAAAGAAGGAATGAGTTGATTTATATATAAAAAAGGAAGCTTTTTGTACTGAGATAACACAAGGTCCGTTTTAAAATTAAGATAAAATCAAGATAAAGTAGTCAGAAAATTTAGAACCTGTAAGAAGACCATGGCATTCATGCAAATATATAAAGAAAGTATTTGGAATGAAAGGACATTAAAGTACTTTGCTAAAATGCTTTCTGAATGCTAAAGCGTTGGTTTGTTGGTTTTGGTTTGTTTGGTTGTTTTTTTTTCTTGTATAGTGTTGGAGATAGGCTGAAGACTGATGCAGCCTTCAGAGAGTGGAAAGAAGCAGAGGATGCCTTACTTGAATCTCCCACCAGAAAGACTGCGTTGTGACCTTTTCCCTGTGGTCAAGGACATCTCTCCCTCTCTGGAGAGATGCAGGCAGCCCCCTGCAGGGCCGGCCCCCAGGGGCAGCTGCTATGGCCAACTCCCTATTGTCCCTGCTTTGTCACTCCCCCCTCTTTCCCTGAGGTTCATGTTACCTCACCAATCCCAGGTCCAGGTGTCCCCTCTCCCAGGGTTCCCTTCTTTTGCCCCTTATAAACCCACCATGTTGTTATAATAAACCAGATCAGTTTTGACCTTCGACCTGCACGTTGTGTCTGTGTCTCTTTCCTGTGGATTTACACGTGGTTACTACAACTCAGAGTCAAGAACCTTCTGGTCTGGACCTTTCCCCTTTCCCATAACCGGGACAGTATAGTCCTGATGCAGATCTCATGTCTTTATTTCCATATCACCCCTATATGGAGCAAAGACATTAAGAAGAAATCAGCCATGACCCACCCCTTAATCCACTGCTCACACTGGTGGAATAGACCTCTAAATCCTAGCTTCTGTTATGTTTTCCTGGAATCTGTAAGGGAGATTCTTTTCATTTTCTAAGTAGATAATAATTAAAGTCTGCTGAGTTGATACTAACAGCAATAGCTTTAACACTCATAGTTCTAGTGATTACCAGTTGCCTTGAGGTCCATACCATTTGACCTCAGTCTCACAAAATAAACACTCCTTTTGAAAACAGCTATGTATGAAGCTGAAATAATCACATCTAGTTCTCTGACAGATGTATAACAGAATTTCAATTAAAGGCTTTTTGCACACTGATACTGCTGAGCTTTGGAGACATTTGTCTCTAAACCCAAATGTTGTGACTAAGAATGGAGGTAACTGATCACAGACATTCAAAAATTTCAGCTTCACCCAGCTGTTCCACCTCCTGTTTCCTGCATTATTGTTTGAATTATGTTCTTTTTCCTTTCTGGCGGCTGTATTGTATTTTTAGACTTTAATCACATTTTAACAGTTGTTACACACACACCTTCTGACTCACTATCTTAATTTACTTTCTCTTTTTTTTGAGGAGTATTTAATAAATCTAGTTTCCTATTTTGACATTACTGTTTCACAGCTCTTATACAGAATTGGTTTTAAGCGCCTAGTTTTTTTATAATCGTTGATCTTTATCTCTCCAGAATTTTCTTTTAAACTAGTTTTAGAAACTTATGAAGAATTTTTTTTGCTACTCCTCATGATATGTTTACTCTCAGTTTAAAGATATTAATGCCTAATCCTTGGTTGGAACTTCATATTTCTAATCTATATATTGACAGATTTCAGCCCTAAATGTTGTCAAATAGGCATCCATATTATTAACATTTTGGCACAATTTCCAGGACATCTTTTACCTGGGCAATCTAGAACCTTCTTAAGAGGTGTTTGGGCATGGGCAGCGCTTAGACTAATTCATCTGTGTGTTCAGAAATCATATTATCCCACTTTATTAACTTGTATGGGTATGTTTATAAATCTATGCAATGCAAGAGAGAGGAAGATTTACTAGAAGTGATTGTTTTGACCTATTTGCACTTCCCAGTGCAAAGTCTTCAAGAGTCTACTGGACATCTACAACAGGATATCATATTCCAAAAGCATCTTGATCAATACCTAGTAGAAGGAAATAAACCCTTTTTCTCATTAGGATTATGGTGAGTTTCTGGTCTTAAGGATCCCCAAATCCATAGAACATAGACATTCATGAATATTTTAATTAGGCCTTCTAAAGAGGCTTGAAAGAGGTGTGAAATCAGTATTGCAATTTTATACACCATTAATCCTAAATAATATCTCTGATCGCAGCCTTATAGGATATTTATAGACATTTAATCGTAATTCAAAAGTGGTCCAGAAGATAATAAGGATCGGTCTTAACTCTGTTTCAAGTCTGTAGAAAGTCATATCTAAATTGTAGGATTGCAGAATAATTCAGGCTGGAATTACCTCGGGATGTTATTTGGTCCCAACTTCTGCTCCAAGTAAGGTTAACTTAAGGTCAGACCAGGTTAATTAGGTAACTTAAATGAGAATTACGTTGGTCTTGTTTTTCAGTTCAGTATCCCTCTTTTCTCAGAAACCTTTCAACTGAGACTGAAGCAAGAAACTAATTTTTCATTTTCTCGTAACATTATTAGTGCTTTTTAAAAATAAGTAATTCCAAAAACTTTAATTTTATATCGCTACTATTCTAACCTAAATTAAAATCAAAATAATATCTATAATACCAAAAAAAAAAATACACCTTCACAGTGTATTTCTCCATAATACTGGGTTTTCTAAAAATACCTTAATTTATTTCTCATCAGTCTCAGTAATGTACTGAATACTGTTACAGTTAATACACTATGTTTTTGTGAATATTTATTTTAAGGATCCTTTTTCTATCAGCTAGTTGCTTGCTGGTACATTGTCTGGGATACGCTTTTCTGGTCACTTGGAAAAAAGTTTCAAGCCAGGACACTGACAAGAAAAAAAAGTAGAGGAGAAAATCTTCACCTCCTGAGGTACTTGGTGCTAGCACATCAATAAGTGAAGGACAAGGAACAATGCACAGTGCAAGGCTAATTCTGAATATCTCCTTGGCTACGTGTAATAGTGCCAGAATCTTCAGAGAGACCTGTGGTTCTGTGCAATGTGTGCTGCTGTCAAGGACAACTGGAGGTGATGTATTATTTGCAAATCTGTATTTGTACTTGTGAAACAAAGCAAAACAGACAAACAAAAGCATAAAGTATGACTTATAGATGCTTTTTGGGTTCTATTTGCATTGACCACAAGAGAGTGTTAGCATTATTAAAAATTTTTTAAAAAGGAAGACTAAAAACCAGAAAATTCTTTTGAAGTGAGTTTATTCAAATCAGAAGATTTCCCAAAGAGGAAGATTCACTGTAGAAGAGTTCTGTCCCAGGTCATATAACAGTGAAGCATTCACAATCATCAGTATAGTATTTGCATCAACCCTTTATAGATAGGAATGAATTAAAGTGAAATGTCATTAGAGAAAAATAATATTTCAAAATAAAATTATTTTATTTTTATTTTTATTTTATTTTATTAATATAGTATTTTAATCTCTCCTGCTTTATAGGTGAAAAAGAATAACATGAGTTTCTGGGTTAAAATCTTTTATTTACTCTAATAATAGATAACAAACAGTGCTTCATTTTAAAGAAATTTTGTTAACCTGTGAAAAATTTCTATAAAAACCTTAGTCCTGTTCTGGGTAGATTTAGGTAGATCTAATAGAAATACTTCTTCAAAGCAGAACACTGAGGCTTTCAGGCCCATACTTGCAGTCACTTGCATTCTGTGATGAAATCTCTGGATGGAAGATACTCAAAATAGCTGTGCAGGAGCAAAAAACAAATCTGAAATTAATTTTGGAGTAAACTCCTGACAATTAAAACTCTTGAAATTAAAATTTTAGGGGGAGGTGTTCCTTTAGTCTTCCATTGGTCTTAGCCAAAACCAAAGGTTCTTGTACAGATTGAAAGAACAGGCAGTTTAACACAAAACATCATCTATATATTTTTTGAGCTTTCTGTGAGCAGTTGAGGGAGCCTGTTCAGGAGTCTTGCTATGTCACAAATGCTGTATATTCAGCAATTGTAAGACGAGTCTGGAACAACAAAATAATACATCCTTAATATAATTTTAATACAAAAGGATGTTGACAGGAGTTAAAAGGTTTATTTAAATCAAATAATATTCTTTAATGCAATAATATACAAGTCTGAATTATATTTAATTCGTTGGCCAGTGTCATAGGAAAGTAAAATGCTGCCTTAGTACTGGATTTATGGCTTGGTAAATTGGGCAAAAATCATTAAGAGATCCCCAAATTACGCATCAACAAATTACCAACAGGGTATTAAAAAAAATAAAATAAATATTTATTTGTGATATGTGCAGTCTTACTAGTCTGACTAAGTGACTTTCCTTCACTTGAACTAGAGTTTCTCAAGGTATCTTGTGAATGGTGAAGACACAGTTTATGATGAGGACATATGAATGCCTTAAAGTATCTTAATGGTTCTTACATCCTAGAGGCCAGATTCTACCAAGCAGTCAGTACTTCACGAAACATTTCTGCTAGCCAGAGTGCATACGCCTATCTATTCTACAAAAAATGTCAGAATGATCATATATATAGCAATGTATTTATGTAGACTACAGGAGAAATGAGCATGGTCCTGAAGGATCTCTTAAGGAATCAATTCTGGAGCCTTAGACTCCTGAAAATTTTCTCTACTGGGACTTCAGGCCTAGCTGTGAATAAGGGTCTTCTTTTCATTCTTTGGATTCTGTGATTCCCATTCACTGAGGCTTCAGCTGGGACTTGCCCTAAAACTTAGTTAAATCTGCCCGAGCCGTGAGATGTCCCAGCTGTAGCTTCCTTGCTGTGTGTTTTGTGCAATTCATCACAGATACAGTGGAAATGACAGAAAAAAGTACTCCTGAGCTTATTTCAAAACCAAAATGAACAAAGAAACAAACAAAGAAAAATCTGTGTGGCTCCTCTGCTGGTTAAGGCACAGGAGATCCTAGGAGTTTAACTCCTTTTTCTGCCACAGAATTCACACCAGATGTTGTGATTTCAGCTATGGACATATTCAAAATAGGAATGAGGACTTTATTTTTCTCTGTGATACAAATCACACTCCTTACATAAGAGGTATACAAAAAAACTTACCCAAAAATGAGAGGGCTGTCTTGCAGCGCAGCTTGTAAGAATTTTTGCACAAAAAAACAAAGTCAAGGCAGTATGGACAATGTGGTTCATGCTTGAGGGTATGAAAAGGCCTCAGAGGGGTACTATGAACAGGCTTTAATCAATGTGGTTCTGGTCATCATACAGTCTGCAGGGAAAAGATTTGAATGCAATCTTTCATTTTCCTGCCAGGGAAGCCAGCTGGCTCACTCAAGAGTAGAATCTGAACATCAGCTGACATATCCGAATATGGGCGACTGGGGCTTCGGTCTGAAGGAAAACTGGAACCAGCATTAGTACAAACATGTAGCAGCTGTGCAATCAGCTGTAGCGTAGGTTAAATTCACCATAAAATTTGCAATTGTGTAAGTTTCTGCAGTTGAATAATTTTGACTGTGAATTTCTTCTCCCTCCTTTCCATGCTGAAACTGAGACTGAAGAGTGCACCAAAATGCAAACTCCCAAAGCAGTTGCCTAAACTGGGTAGCCTCACTGGGTAGAAAATGTGAATAACTTGGCTGTGAGACTAGAGCTTTCAAGGCAAATTGCAGAGATAAAGGAATAATATTGAAAAAACTTTATTAGAGTAAGTTCCTAAAACAATGGTGGTGTTCAAAATGATATTGAATAAAAGTTTAGCTGTAATCAGTGAGAGAAAAAGGTCTTATATTTCTACAGCTTGGAGCAGGCTCTGTCAAATGGAGTAGATTAGAAATTATAAGAAATTATATAATTTTGCTTTAAAAATTAGGCAGATATTTGGAAACAGTGTGCAAAACCAGATTGTCCTCTTTGACTACTTAATTTAAAATATAGTTAAAAGCCATCATTACCCTAACTGCATATAAACATTTCAAACACATGCATAAACATTCATAAATAGCCAACATAGTGAAAAATAACACAGAAAAGCACTCTTGTGCTCTAAAGTTCAACAGCATTTTTGGGAAGCTGTCAGGAAATTAACCTGTCAAAGACCAGAAGAATATTCATAAGGCTTGTTCAGAAAAAGATTTTCCTGTCTTCTCCCTCCCCGTAAGAACTGTTATATAGCAACTTTCATCAGCATTTCAACCAGTTCCCTCAGAACTTAGGCCTTACATTCTCAAGATTCATCAGCCTTAAACACAGGTAATGTATCAGTGTGTTATAAAGGAAATGTTATTTACTGGTTAAGATACAATTTGTTTTAAAAAGCGGACCGGACAATGTAATGAAAATGGCAATATTGAGATCAATCATACTTGACAGAGGTACAGCATGGAGATATTGCAGTAGTACTGAATAACTCTTCTCCATAGCTGAAATTTTTCAAATGTAAAAAATGAATTTATAATGAGAAATGCAGGGTGAAATCACACATACTCCTCCAATATACGTCAATACTGTTGACAGCTTACTTGGAATTGTTACTAGTTAAAGAGTTTTCCCAATAAAGGGAAACAGTCATTCTCTAGAGGGGTGTCAGTTCAGATGGGAAAGAAAGAAATAGAAAGGGACTCTAATGGGAGGCTCTAGCAAGGTAATTCCATAAACTTTGTGAGCTGTAAGCCGAATCAGATGATTTAACACCACTGAGCATTAGTAGGTCCTGGAACCTCACTCTAAATTTGTAAGTGGTGAAATAAACTGTTTGCAGTCTAATCTTCCTCCTCTGTGTTTTTGTTTGGTTTGGGTTGTTATGTTTTCAGGGTTTTTTTCTGATACTAATGCTTAATCCTCCACCTCTAATAAAAGGATGTCTCTGCAAACAAAGCACAAGCTCTGACTAAGCCTAGTATTACTGTCAGTGACAGTGGTTCATCTCCAAATCTGGACAGAAAATTGGACAGAAAATAAAAGAACAGTAAGGATCTTTAAAATTCAAAAAAATATTATTATATTGCAGCAGAGAAGGGTAAATATGTGGTTGATTATTCTCTGACATCATTACTAGCTGTTCCAGAGAGGCGTGTGGTCCATGGTCACTGTGTTAGGAGTGACAATTACTGTGCGTTTCTTCCCTGCAGAGTGGCTAGGGTTGCTAAGTGAGTAGTACTGTTATGAAGCCATGGCCCCATGCAAAATAATTTAACACTATTGAAAAATACTAGCATTCATCACTAAATGGATTAATAATAGCTATTCATAAGTTTCTTTTTCATTCATAGTGTTAGAAAATAGCACCTTTAGATTTTCATATTTTCTTCTGCTAGGAGAGGTCAGTTTGCTATGAACTAACATTACAGTAACCATTTACCAAGCAACCTTCAACTATTCTTCAGTGGTTATTCCAAAATGCTGTCATCTATCTTAAATGAGGAAGATCTAATTCATGACACTGAGAATTAATGTGATGCAAATGTGTGAAAGTTCAGTACATTACGTGTAAAGAACAACAGGAGAAAATATTTTACAGGTGGTTGGTCTGTCAATCTATGGTAAGTGAAGAGCCAAAAGGAGAAGTAGCACTGGAGATCTCAAATTCTTGCAAATCCTTCCAAATATCATCTTCAGAGGTTGATGGACAGTTCAACTGCCGCCTTTTATCATGACAGGCAGGGTTCAGTAGACTTTTTGAGTGTGGCACTAGTGGCACTCTGCAGTTGCATTAATATGTGTACAGTACACCTTTAGTATGACATGCCACCACTATACAACTTGCCCCCCTTTGCATTGCTTCCAAAGCACCATCATTTTGAAAGATATAGCTTCTGGACAGAGACAGTGTACTGTTTAAAAGTGTAGGTACTCTTTCTGACACTGATATATGGGATGATAAAGGACATGTCGCTAGGCTATGACTGCACTTCCCATCTTAACACATACAGAAAGAAATTCTGTAGAAAATTCTTTAGAAATTTCTGTAGAAAATTCTTCTCTAAATGAGTAAAGGATGGCAAAGTGTAATGTCAGTATTGACTAATTTTGAGAAAGTGCCTAGAATTGTGTCTACGAGATAAGAACATCCAAAACAAATTAAACCCCTGCTCTAATAGGGAGCTGTGAGGATTGCACTGTCTGGTTTAAGGCACTTTGATCTTTTTCTTGTTGTAGCAGTAAAGCCCAAGAAGATATTTTGCCTTCAAAAATCACTACAATTAAACTTCCTGCCATTAGGTAGAGAACAACATTCTTCGTCCCTAGAGAAGACCCTGCCTTGCAGTGTTATATATTGCATAGTGCAGAGCACATTGTTGGCAATGAACAATCATAATAAAGGCATTTGACTTCTGAATGTGGCAGCTAAATGTGTAAAAGACTGACTCTACTGGGAAAAGGAGAATAGGCAATTTTCAAAATGTTCTGTTCCTGATGCATGTTAAGCTTTCTGGTTGTGTAGGTCGAGTGGACCACAGCTCCCACACAGGCTTGTGCCAGAAGGCACTGATGAATGAAAGCTTGGGAGCAAGCTTCAGGGAAAAAGAATGAAGTGTTTGCAACAGTATTCCAGATGACTGAGGATCTACATGACAAGTCCTTTTGAAAGTCAAAGTAGTCAGCTGAAAACCCCCAGTAACTGCTGGAGATAGAGATACAAGTGCATATATACATAGTGACTCCATCTCCAGCATTGTCACTCATTGTTCTCATTGAAAAGCACATTTTCTTAGTGTTATGCATATTCACAGTTGAGACACAGGTATGGTAAAGACTGAGTTTCGATTTAAAAACTGACAGCAGTGTTCTTTTGGGACAATGCAAATTCTGGAGTCAAGAGAAAAGAGTATGAAGTTAGGGACACACACACGCAAAAAAAAGGTACCAGAAAAAAAACAAACCAAACCAAACCAAACAAAAACAAACAAACAAACAAAAAAGAGGACATATTGCAGTCTGATTCACTTTACATGCACCTTTTTAAGGAACTTCTAGCCATAGGCAGAACAGTGTTTGCAACACTTACATGCAAGAAAAACTTTAAAATTATGAATAAAAATTAAATCCGAAAAATAAAATGAAAATTACAGGCAAAATCCATGACACTGAAGAATCTAAAAGCTTGATCTATAGGTTAGTATGTCTTGATTACCTTGACAATTTGTGGTGGGAATTAGGTAACATTAGATAATAGAATTTCATGTCTTTTCTTAAAATAAAATTAGTGTAATCCTGTGTAGATAGTTATTTTTTGAATTGTTCGTAAGAGTCTGATGGACCAAGCAAGACTTACGCATTTCAGTTTGGGGCAGCCAAACCAGGCAAGATGAATCTCATCACTCATCTTTAAAATCATGGGAAGAACAAGACTTCAATAACTGCAACAGGGGTCAGCAAAAAAGAGAAAGCTATGAAAACATGAAGTGGGAAAGCTGAAGGCATAAACCTAGAACGAGATAGATAGCAGGGAGTGTATACAAAGAAGAAATCAGTGAATGTAGACAAAGTAATTTGAAATACAGAAAATTTAAGCTAAATGTGTTTTTAGTTAAATTTCTCACTCTTAAGGCTTATAGAAGTTTCTCTCAGTGCTTTTGGAGGGGTTTTTTTTACATTTGAGATGTGATCTGTTATGTGTTAACCCAATTTTTGTGTCCAGGTGCAAAATGAGATAAGTTTTGCTTTTTTTTCTTTGTTAACTGCCCTCCTTTTTCTGAGATCAGCAGAGCTATTCCATCCTAATTCTGCTGAGGATCTTCCCACAGTCATAAACTGTAGGAGAAAGGACCACAGGTGGAGAAAAAGAAATAAGTGCAAGTTAAAAAATAGATAATCTTCAAATATAAGATTAAGCATAACAAAAATTGTTAGGGTTAGATTAAAACCTGAAGCTGGGTTTGAGCAGTGGAAAAACAGCACTCCAGAGCAAGAGACCAAGATATAGCCCCCTGTGCTTCCCTGAAGGCTGCTGTTCTAACAGCAGCCAGAGAGACAGGACAGTCTGAAAGATTTATCACTCCCCTGACCCAATTGTGTCCCGCATAGTTATCAGCAGAGCTTCCCCTATTTCTACATGTTGCCCTATCCCGACTCTAAGTTTTACATAGACCATCCCTGTAACACCCTTCCTCTAGCTCTTTCCACAGAGACACCTATAACACCTTGTACCCTTTCCCAATAAACAGTTCGCCATATTCCATCATCCCTGTGTGTTCTCTTTATTCTGTTAGCCGGACTGCAGCCCCTGTCCCCTCACGGGGCAGGGCCCACTCCCTGAGAGCACCAGGGGTTTTCCCCACGGACTCTTTCTTCCCTGGACCCAAATCAGGTAAAAAAAATCTATTCATAATCAAAACATTATAGGAAAGGGATGTTAGTGATGCATTTTAAAGAAATCATTTAATCAACACAAAAGGTGATAAACTGAGAGATATGGAAAGGCAAGTATTTATCTGGAAATTTGAATTTTATTTTTATTTGATACACAGTTGCTATGATATTTTCACAGAAGAACTACTTTTCAAAGGTTAAATCAAAAGGTGAACAATGGAAAGAAGGATGGTGCCTGGGGGAAAACTGAACTAACCCAGAAGGCTATTTACGCTGGAAGAGTAGGGACAAGAGCATTTAGCAGGCACACACTTGTGAGTGCTGTTTTATGTGAAAGTTAGAAAGGGAAGCATAATCCAGGAGTGGATATGCCCTACTAAATCCCTTATTAACTCTCTCAGGTGTAGCAATCTGAATGTTTCACGTGAGCAGCTACTTCTTCAGAGTCATGCAGAGAAACAGGCTCTCCTTTGTCCCATCATCTATCATAATCCCTGTCTATCTGATGATAAATTGCACTCACCAAAAGGGCCTCAATTGTTGATTAAATGTGTGATGTGCATATTTCAGCAGTTTGTATTATTTAAAAGCTGAAGTTTTGTACATGTTTTCTGCTTTTTTCCCCCCATTCTCTCTGGAAATGCCGAACATATTCTTGAGGTGATAATTTTTACCTTCATTTTGAAGCCTCAAAGATACTGTGCCAGCTTCTCCAGTCAGTTACGTTATAGTATCAAATTGAGGTTGCTGTCACAGTGACATAGAGGACTGAAATCTTGTAAAGGGTAGGAAGCTATCTTTTAAAAGTCAGAAGGTCCTGTGATCTATAGCAATATATGATATGCCCTTATGGTAACTAACTTTGCTTTTCAGGTGCCTTTTTCTAACAAGACGAGGATAAAAAATGTAAAGGTAAAATTGAGTTAAAAATGAAATCTTTATGGAAATGCCACATTTTACTTTCAAATTCCTAAGTACAATTATCCATCGTGTTCCAGAAAAATGATGATAACTAAAAAAAGCAGATAACGGATAAGTACTGTAGAAGACCAATTATAGTGAATGCTAAAAATTACTTCTTTACAAACTCATTCTCAACCCCTTCTATTCTTTTGATTTATGTGTCATATGACTTCTTAATCTCTAGATTTTATCTTTTTTTTTTTTTTTTTTGATATCCCACTAAGCAGCTTACATTTAAGGGAGAGTGGGAAATAGAATTGGCTTTATTTCTGTACAAGGCAGATTGTATCTTCCCCTAAGACTTTTTATGGTCGTTCTTTACAAAAGATATTGCTTTTGCTCTGTGGATACCTGCAGTGTTCATCCAAATTAGTCTTGATGTTATACAAGAAGTTTCTCATTAAAGGTATAGGCAATAACTGTTTGCTTTTTCCTCCAAAGAGTATGTCAGCAACGCAACAAATTAAAACTATCCAGCAGAATTGTGACATTCCTGTGAAATGAGAAGGAGACAGATGAAGGCAAGTTTTTAGTTGAATAGTAGCTCTCAAATCTTGCTGAAACAAACAAATATCTTAACCTATTTTAGTACAGAACCATATCAGGTTATCACTGTGCATCAAGATCCAGTGTGTGTGGTGAGGTCAAAAGGCTGTGCTACAAGTAAACCTAAAAGAGCTGACCATACAAAACACAATTCCACATATCTTTGCAAATATCTGTTTCCACGGTACTTGTAAAAACATCCTACACAGTTCTAAAAGATTTCTTTTTGTCTAATATATACATATATAGATATAATTTTTTAAAATAGAATTAACATTTACAGCATAGATATTTCATCTGATTCCTATTAAAACAATAATGGGAGGTGGGTTCTATGCTGTGTATTTTATCATCTCACTGAACCTGACAGGTAATGGGGGAAAGGGTTTCCATCAGATATCTGAATCAGCGTTAGCAAGAATATCCTTGGCGTGTTTGTACATTACAACTACCTGTAACACTTGTTAAGGACATAGCATTAACAGATAGACTGGTGTTTTTGTCAATACCTTATAATTGCAGACAAATGGTAGTTTCCCAAGATCTCATTCCTGTGACATGTTCTGCCTGCTGCATCAGCATTTATTAGTGAAACAGTCATTACAGCTTGCTTAATATATTCATGAAACCATTGGATCTATTATGTGAGAATTCACCAAGAACAGGAAAGTTTCAGATGAAAAAAAATCAAAAAGCAATCATTGTTTTCTGTGACAATATCTGTTTTCTCTGTGATCTCCAGCAATTTCCTCTATATGAAAAGAAAAAAAAAAAGTACAGATTTTATTTTATTTAGCAGATAATTTTGTAAAGGCCTTTCCATTCATGAATAAAGTTATAACCTATAAATATCAAAACATATTTATGAAGAAAAGTAAAACCAGTAAACTTCAGTAATTCTAGTTATGGTGAGACCTGAAATAACTGCAGGTTTCACCAGTCAAAAGTTAAGATAAATATTTGCTAGCAAATCTGAAATCTTAAAAACCCCCAAACAACCCTCTCATAATATCTTGATGAAGTGGGATTAATTTGTGACTAAGTGATGATGAAGAACACTGGCTCATTAACATTCTAGTGGGAACTTTCTAATTATCCACAAGAGATGACACTATGTGGGTCAAATCCAAATCACACAAGTTGCTTGATATCACTATAGCATTCAGTTTCTCCATCATAATATCCTCTTATCCTGTTCTTGGAATAATTCTGTTCTTTCGCTTTGCTATTTCTCATGAAGATGTATCTCATGCAGATACAGACAGCATCTAAATTAAACCAGAAAGAAATCAGTTCCATTTCTGCTGTATGTTTTTGGTAGTGTTTTTCAATGGACAATTTGAAATCCAGAGGAAAATACAAAGCAAATGCAGGACAGGAAAGTAGTAGCTAGACAGAAGACATACCACATACTTATTTGCTACAATATTGTACACACTCAGGGTAATACTTACTCAGTGTTGAAAAGTTTGATCCTGACTGCTAAAGCTTCTCCTTAATGTAACTGTTTTGCCAGGGGATGAGGGTTAGTACAAGAAACACAGACATCAACTTTAAGAAACAAGTGAATAAATTTACTACAGTGCAAAACAGCAAAGAATTACAAAAGAAGCAAAGAATTATAAGAGGATAAGCTTAGCAAAGAATTATAAAAGGATAAGCTTAGCAATGCACCTGGTCATTACTACAGAGCGTCTATAGTGATTAAGAAAGATACATCACCAGTTTCCCTTTAATACATGACCATCAGCATCATACAGACCGGCCTGTCAGCTGGGGAGCCCCAAGCACAGCGAAGAGTCAGAGAACCACTCCTGGTAACTGGGAAGTCCTATGCAGTGCATCCACATGTAGGTAAGGTCTCCACCTTTCCTGACAAAGGGTCTGTCTTTTATGTTGTTAAATAAACAAGCTTACATCACCTATTTAGTGTGGAAAATATCTGGCTATTCTTCTCTTCTTGAGTTTCACCCAAAGCCTGCCAGAGCTCAGAGGAAAATCAAGGGAGTCAGTTTGAACTATCTACTGTTGACAAAGGCCAGCCCTCTATTTCCATGGCATTGATCAGTCTCTAAATACAGAAATACCTCATTAATGAACAGATACAAATCTTCACTAATGAGAGGGTACCAATATATCTTGCTAACAAGCCTACATATTCATATAGGTGTAGTCTTATCAAACTACATATTTTATTAATGATTATATAGCATTTTGGCTAATAAGTAAATTCATTAGTAAATATAATAGTAGGGTGGAAGGTTCATATACAGTCAACTGTGACTCAGGGCCTGTTGTTCAGACCTCAGCATTTCAGTAACGTAGGATGTCAGTATATAATGAGAAAACTCTGTGTAAAGGAATCCCATTTTCTTTATGGCTGAGATATTTTGAGTGCTGTACAATTCTACCATGAGACCAGGTATATCAGTAATTATATTATAACTACCTTTTACCTTCTTAGGCAATACTTTGATCAGTGGCAACTGTTCTTTCATATTTAAATAGTTAAGGGAAACCAACAATAGCAAAATTATGTAATTATTTTTTAACATTGCAGAGAAGTCTGTATTATGATGTCTGAAAATTGGTTTTCAGTACAGATACTTGGTACTTCTTATTCTTGCTTTTTCTCCACTTTATTACTGAAAGTATGAAAGCAGTGAGAAAGAAGGAGGAAGGAAAATTACAACCAATACATCAGAAATTAATACATGACTTTTTCACTCTTCTGTTTCTTAGTAAGATAGGATTTCAGAATTAAGAACACATATCATTTAATTGTTTCATTAAATATCTTCTACCAGTTCTGTCACTTATATAGCACTGTATCCTACTTTCCAGAAATATATATAGGACAGGTCCTTTGGTCAAAAAGCTCAAATTCAGTCAAATATTGAATGTACAGCCGCTGTTCCACTTGTGCTAGATTCCACTAACTAGGAAGATGTATTAGGCTGCAATGACGTTGGGAGAAGTCAGAAATAATCACTGCCATCTGACTTGGTTAGAAACTCCATAAAAATGTTCCCACTAGGAATCACACTTACCTACACCTGAGTCCATCTTAACACGCAAGAAGAGTCTCTCTGTGAAGCTGTAGGGGCTTGTTTAAGCCAAAAGGACTCCCTGGAGGGGCCATCAGGGGTCTTTTAAACAACAAGCTAGCACAGGAGGAAGTGTGATGATAATGTAGATGAATTAATTTTTTCCCCTTTTTTTAAGTTTTGTTTTTTAGCCCTCAAAATCTTTGTTTCTGAAGACTTTTCAGGTAATACCATCTTGTATATACAATATTCAAGCAGAAGAAAGGAGAGGGGGGAAAAAAAAGCACCAAAGAAGTAGATTCTGATCTTTTCCCAACCTTTAATGCTTCTGCAAATAAAAAAGTCAAAAAAAGAGAAAGAAAATGCTTCCTACTGTTCTCTTATACAAAAGCAGTACTTTTTTTTTCAATGAATCAATTGTAAATTGAACTGAAATTATTCTTTTCTTCAGATAAGTATCAGAAACCCTCTAGTAAAGAGGTGAAGTGGGGAGATGGATCACTTGTGTCAATCACCGTCTGAATAGCAGCCACTGAGTAAAACTGTTATCTTGGTTGCTAATGGTCTAGAAGTCAATTCCATGAACCTCGCAAAAAAAAAAAAAAAAAAAAAAAAAAGGAAAGGAGATATATCACATCTGACCCCATCCTTTTTATCTAAACTCCTGAAAGGAAAGCTGAGTTTTAAAGAGGACTTAAAGATTTGCTTGTTTGTTCTCCTGTGGGGTACAGAACAAAAAGAGGGGGAGAGAGGAAACATGCAAAAATCTAAAGGAAGGGATCTGCCTTTCTCAAACTGTGATTAATGGAGCACTGTGTCCTTAAACATTGATTGGCATTGACTGGCATTAATCCGTACATATACTTTTATTCTATGTTAAGCTATCATCCTATTTGCGATACAGATTTTGCTCTGATAATACCAGGAAGTCGTAGAGTTGCCTCTATTTATTATTATGAAATGCTCCTACATCCTTTCACTTTGTCTGTCCTTTCAGAAGTTATAACACTGGGATTTATTGAGAGTTTTTTTGAATTGTTTATATGTAAATAACTCTGTTTTTTCTTCTATCTTTGTAAAATGTGTGGGTCTAGACTAACACCAGTTTGTTCCATAAGTCTGAGAACAGAAGCTTATTGATCTTAAAAAATCTGAACTCTCTTTCCAGTCAAACAATGGTGCTCCACCTTAGACGCCATTGCCTTTTTCTACAAACAGCTACAAACATTGATACAAACTTAATTCTCTATATAATATATAACCACACAGTACTTAGCCTCCATGCTGTGAAAAATATACGCAATGGAGCATGATATAGAGCTCCTCATGCAAAATGCCTTCCAACTTGGTTCATCAACCCAGTGCTACCCAGACACTAATCATCTGGATCCTTCCAACCTAAGGACAGCCTTACCTCATGACCCTGCCTGGACTGGAGCTGCCTGCCCTTCAGGGCTGATAGGGAAGTCCCCCACCCACTTTCCCTGATCACGGGTATAATCTGCTTCCTAAGTAGGACAAGCATAAATATGGAAGCTGACAAGAAAATCTTCCCAATTAGCAGTTATCACTGTTTCAGATGGCAGTGCAGGGGGGAGGGAAAGACTGTACAACTCACAGCCCACAGCATTTCGTTTTGAGGGTGACGGTGACAAACACTTAACAAAAAGTTAGTTACAGAGTTTTTCCCAGCAAAAATGTGTAGTTGTGTTAGCTGTCATACAGAACTTTGAATATTTATTAGTAAGTGTAAACAGACCTAAAAAATGTATTAAGGTATAATCTTAATTGTTTATAACAAATAGAAACTATTAACAATTTAACAAATAGAAATAGCCCCCAGGGGCTGCTGGCAGTGAGCTGTGCTTATTCTGAGTATGTCCAGTACGCAGGATGAACCAACTGAAATTACCAGGGCATTTTAGGTTTGCTTTATGTATGATCTGAAGAGGAAAATAGAAAATTTTCTTCTATTTGTAGACAATCTTCCCAACTGAATAGTAGCAGATTTAGTTTTTAATATTTTTAAAGAAAAGCTTCCAGAAAAGCTTCCAGAAAAGCTTCTATCTCTCTGAGGAATCTCGTCCAAAAAAAAAAAAGGACAAGTGTAGGCCTCCTTAGTTTTTAATTTTGTCCCTAGCAGACCCCAGAAGATTATTGTTTGATTTTAGTTGACATCTTTTGCTGATATCACTATTTTTTGTTTTTCATTTAAATATACACGACTTGGGTAATGCAATTTTATTCATTTTTTACATAACTCAGGGAAACTCCATATTGGAGATAATATATACCATATTCATCACATTAATTACTTTAATATATTACTTTATATATAAATCAAGCCTCCCACCCCAAGAGAAGCAAAAAAAAACAGGAGCCAAAGAAAGAAATTATAGGAGAAAATTTTTTTCAGTTCAGTCTTCTTTTGCTGTTAATATTGTTGATTGTTCATTCTTTGAAACAGTCACGTGGATGAATTGCTTCACAGACACAGTGAATACTGCAAAACACAAGTCCTTTAATATTTCCAGTGTTTCTAATGTGCAGAATCTTCTGCATTAACCTTTCCCAATAATTGGCTGGAAAAGCTAAACTAAACTAGGCCAGGGCAAGACATATAGAGCTTGGCAGTCTTCAAATCTCTGGTGAACTATTTCAGGGAGTGCTAATTACAATGCAATAGTGAGAGCTGGAGCTGCTCATCACTACTGAAGCACAAGTCAGCATTTGTAAATGGTTCACCCTGACAACTGTCTGCGATTTGCACTCCAAAGAGTCCCTTTTAATGTACTAAATCCTATCCAATAGCAAATCTTTTTCCCTTTTCCCACATTAACTGTTAAATGCATGTAGTCTTATTTGCTCTACCTCCACAATTAGTTAATATGGTGGTCCATATGCTCATCAGGTCCAGAGAAGAGCAACCAGGCTGGTGAAGGGACTCAAGCACTAGTCCTGTGAGGAGAGGCTGAGGGAGCTGGGGTTGTTTAGCCTGGAAAAGAGAAGGCTCAGGGGAGACCTCATCACTCTCTACAACTCCCTGAGAGGAGGTTGTAGCCAGGTGGGGGGCGGTCTCTTCGCCCAGATAACCAGGAGTAGGACAAGAGGGCACGGTCTTAAGCCGTGCCAGGGGAGGTTTAGGTCAGATATTAGGAAGAAATTTGTTTCAGAGAGAGTAATCAGACATTGGAATGGGCTGCCCAGGGAGGTGGTGGATTCACCATCTCTGGAGGTTTTTAAGATGAAACTGGATGTGGCTCTTAGTGCCAAGGTCTAGTAATCATGGTGGTGTTGGATCAAGGGTTGGACTTGATGATCTCAGAGGTCTTTTCTAACCTGGTTGATTCTATGATCATAGCTGCCCATGTACTTGAGTATTCATCAGCAAGCAAGGGAAATACAAATTCAAATGTTCCAACAGGGAATAGTCCACCCCCAAAGCATCATTAACCATATAATTGAACCGGTTCATACTTCTATTTCCTTTCTGTCTATGACAGGATTTTTATGTCTGTCATATATATTTGATTCATGTTAAAAGAAAACTTGAAGTTCTTTATTTTATAAATTATTTATTTCCAGGAAAAATCTTTTTTTTTTCTTTAATGAAAAGTAGGGAGTGGAGTCCAAGTCGAATCAAGCTTAGTTAAAAGTACAATTAATTTCTGAATATTTTACAGTTAATGGTGATAACATGAAAAACATCATTCTAGAGGAGTTGCAAGAGGAAAAAAACATGCTAGTCTTTAAACAGTGTAAGTCAATGGCTAAGTGATGTTTGATATTCATTAAATGGGGAGGTAGCTCATAATCTTTAACTGATGAATGATTAAACTAACACTGAAGTGTTAGATTAAATTTTCTGTGATTGGAAAAACTTTTAACTGGAGGTAAGCCAATAAAGTAAATTGAATCATCTCAGGGGAAAATGAATTACTTTATTGGTCATTATATAAGGGATTTCATTAATCTCTTTGTTCTTGGCTTTGTTTTGAATACACACCTTATTTTTTTTCTGACAATGTCTAATATACTGAATAAGAGATCATCCTGTCACCTGTAAAATATTTAGAAAAAGGAGAGGGAATTTAAAGTTTATTCCACTGCAGCTTTTGTTTACTACTAGACAGAAAGGAACAACCTCTGTCATCCTGAAAATCACTGACCACTTCAGATACAAAAATAAACTTTGTGTGTTCCTTTTATATATCTCCCTAGTTACTTGACAAACATATGGAGTTCTTTACAAGAAGGAGTGACTACAGAGCTTTGATTGCCATGGTTATTACATTTTCAGTATAAGCTTCTCCTGGGAAATGGAAGAAGAGGTCCCTGGCTGTATCTGCCAAACTTCAATATGTTTATGACATGCAGCATAACATCATTCATAACATTAAAAAAGAAAAAATAGAAAGGGAGGAGAGCTGTTGCACAAGATGACATAATGTAAAAGAAGTATGAAGGTCTACATCCTCCAAAAGTGGGAAGAGAAAAGAACTAAGAATAAAACTGAGGTTTCAAAAATTCCTGATTTAACCTAGCTCTATTTCTTTACTATAGAAGTAAACCAATACTGAGCATTTAAAGTATAGCATGGTGATTGGCATGGAGAAAATAGTCTACAGGGAACAATTGTTCTCTGTCTTTTCTAATAAAAAATACATAAATATAAAATTAAACAATTTTATTTCAGGTTTAAAAGACCCAGAAAGGTATTACTTCTTCACACAATTAATAGGTAAGTTATATTTTTACTACAGGATATTCAAGAAGCAAAATTTTTATGACTGGACAAACTAACAACAGAAAATACATCAGAACTATTAAGCACAAAAACAGTACCTCTCACTTCAAGCTTTTGCTTTCACCTTCACTATAAATTGCTTAACTCTGGGAGAATATATCAGTAAAATATTATCATCTGATTGCCCTGATCTTGTATCATTCACTACATTATCTCACAATGGTTAGTATTAACCATTGTTGGAGATAGGAACCTAAGCAGCGAGGAATTTCATCCTTATTTGTGTAACTGTCATATGCTTCTGAAAATAAATAAACATGTGTACCAGAAGCTGATACTTTTCTCAGATTACATTTTTTTTTTTTATTAAAAGTGATAAGACATTTAGAAAGCAATGTATCTTCAATGTTCATTTTGGTTTTTTAGTGTTTGGGAAACACAAAACAATCACTGTACCTCAAATTACTTTCAATCATATCCTTACAGACTATAAACTGAGAATCAAAGACATTTTGTGTTCTTGCAGTCAGTAATAAGAAGGAACTGCTAGTTTATGTGCCCATAATGTTACCAGCTCCTTGATGAATTAGGAAAAAAGGAAAACACTTTTATTCCGTTTACTTGAAGGTAATCTATTCTGGGATCCAATAGGTTCCTTTGGCCTGGAAAACTGAACTTTCCATTTATATTTTAAGGGTACACATCACTTAAAAAATAGTTTTCTCCAGACATGTAGTGGTAATGTAATTAAAATGGCTAGTGTCCTTGTAACACACATCAAGTAATTTACATGTTTCACTTTATGATCCACAATCTGATCTAAGCTGGCAAAAATAATAGAATTATACTGTCAATACCATTACCAATGAAGCATCTGCAACAAAAAGAATAGCTTAGATGTGCTCCTATCAGCAGACAGATGTAAAAGCAGCCTGGTGAACTCACAGAGGCAGATCAATTCAAGAAAGTGCATGCTATGAGAAGTTATACTGTGCTGATATAATAATAGATAAACAACTAATTTCAGATTTCATTGAACCTCTGTGTGAGTTTCAGCTGAATTTCCTGATGAATTAGATTTCCTTTAATTTAAAACATTTCAGAAAAAAAACAAACAACCAATTATCAAAACTTTCTGAAGAAGTACAGACATAATATATCCGATTTTTTCCTAGTTTCATGCCAGTTTATGTTCCACACCACCAAAGAGCTAAACGTAGTCAGTTCTGCTAAATAGAAGATGACCGAACCATGACCCTGAAATCAAGTGGCAAGAACTGATTCCCACCCGTGCTTGTTATAGCTAGTCTTGTGTAAGGCAAATTGCCCATGTATGTCCTGAAAAGCACTCTCCCTTGAATATCCCCTGGGTCCTTTGTGCTCTATTTGACCAAATTAGTAATTTTTTTTCTGGAAATGTGGGACATGAGGATTTTATGGGTTACTTGAGTATACAGTCCTGTTGAGAGAGAGCAGGAGGACTGTCTAAGGGACAAAAAGTCAAGACTGGTGGTGGTTTTTTTCGGTACTGCCTCTTGAGATGTTAGTCCGGGCCATGAGTGCAGCACCCAGCTCTGCCAACCTTCCCCTCTCCTCAGGCTCTCGTGGCCTGTGCTCCAACCAGCACTGCTGCAGCCTGGCTGGGTAACCTGGGATCAAACTGCTGGGATGGAGACCCTGCCAGTCCTTCTCTGATTCACCAGCCTGATATCCTTTAGCCTCAGACCTGCCATGTCACTACAGACTTGTTCAGCCATCACTGGACGGGGCTGGCCCTGATTATCATCGTCCTAATTTTCTTGCATGACTGCTGTGGGAGCAGTCTCTGGTTGCCACTGTCCCATTCGCCTTGCTGACACCCTCGGCTTTCCATTCCCCTTCCCTTGTGGAGCAGTCTGCTCTTGCTGCTGCTTGACAGTTGGTCCCAGAGTGCAGTCCCACAGTACCACATCTAGGAATTGCATTAAGGAGACCCAGACAGAGCAAGCCTAGAGAGAAGCAGGAAACAAAGTAAAATCAGAGCTGTGGGGGTGATCAGTGCATGTGAGCTCAAATTTTTTTCCTGTTCCCCTTTCCTACAGCAAGCCCACCTGGTCTGTGATTCTGCCTTGCTATACAGTGCAGAACCCTTAAAATGCTGCACAGCTGGGAACTCCTTGGCTGTGCTGGCTTCAGCCTCCATTTCCATGTCGTCAACAGATAGCATAGAAATGGTGAGCCTGTGACTCTCCAGAGCATGCCTCTAGCCCCTCTAGAACTGAAAAAGTTAGATCACAAAAATTGAGGAGGACAGGTGCCCACCAAAACCACTCTATCACTCCCCTTCTCAGCAGGACAGGGGAAAGAAAATGCAACAAAAAGCTTCTGAATTGAGACAAGGACAGGGAGAGATCACTCACCGGCTACCGCCGTGGGCAAGACAGTCCCAACTTGGGTAAATCATCTCAATCAAATCAAAGTAGAGGAATGAAAAATAAAACCAAATCTTAAAATACCTTTCCCCTACTCCTCCCTTCTTCCTGGACTTAACTCCCAAATTCTCTACCACCTCCTCCCATGCAGTGGCACAGAGGGATGGGGAACGGGGGCTGTGGTCAGTTAGCACATTGAGAGTTGGGCTCAATGATCCTTATGGGATCAACTCAAGATTCTTTATGTTTCAACGGTTTCATAACATAAATTTGAGAAAATTTACATTTTATAGTGTTTACTTTAAAGAATGTGTAGAAATAACATTTTACTGTTATTTTTAAATGTGGTTGATTCTGCAGTCTAAAAATTACTGGTTGTCTTAACTATAAGCTTTCTTAATTAGCCTGTAAATAACACATTAATAACAGTAATCTAATTTAAAATTGCATTTTTAAACAGTTAACAAAAGGCACACCATTATTTTAAGTAACAATATAAAAGCCACAATTACCTTATTCCGGGTACAGTAAAGACAGAAGTGTCTAAAGTCTAATAATATCTAAAGTAAAAAGCTTCTCTGGACATTACCTGAAAGAGTATTGGACTACACTTTTACACCTGATTAAACTAAGGATTCACTAATACAAGGGGTCATAATGTACTAAGCACAACATATGAAATGAAAATGTTTAGCAGAGCAGCCAATGCAGAATTTTGGAAAAAAAACATGATGTAATGAGGACAGTGTGGGGGTTTTGAGCAGACAGAGCTTTTCATATGAAAGTTCACACCTATATTGCTTTGGGGGGTTTAGTCAGTTGGGATACACAGTCACTAAGAATGCACAGAACAGTTACTAACAGTGCACTGAACTGACATGACACAATTTTACAAATAGCACATGTCAAAAGAAATGGCTGATGCTTTTCTGCTATAATATTAGAAAATGCCATTTCAGCAAAATCAGTTAATTCCACAAGAATATCTATTTCACTGACACTTCTATCAAAGAACTGTATAAACTATTCATTTCAATAAGGCCAAAGAAATAGATCATTTTGAGTTCTATAGTAATATAATGCAATCGTTTTGTCAATAAAACCAAATCAAAACATTTCAGCCTTACCAAATCAAATTTAAGTATACCTAAGCAGAAGCTTTTTATAAAACCGAATTAAATATTTTCAATTTTCCAGAATGCTACTTTTTTAATTCCATATTTTTAATTCCTTCTCGTTCAGAAAATGCAACTGTCAAATATCAGAAGTGTTGCACTTTAAAAAGGTATTGCTCCGATGAACTACGTCTAGTGGATAAAACATGAAGACTGCAAGAAACAAGTAGTAGGACCACAACTGTTTACAATGACGAATTGTTCTGTTTGATTTGGCTTTGAAAGTGACAGTTTCTTAGAAAGTGATAGGTCAGGCCACTTAAACATGTGGCTTGTAAGCTTCTCCAGGCCCTCCACAACTGACATAATCAAAATACTCTATCTCTCAGTTAAAAGATAAACAAAGATGTAAAGTTAAGTGAAGTTTATCTCTTAGTTAAGAAGTAAAATCATTTACCTCTTAGACTTTGAATAAGAAGCATATGAAAATGCAGTACATGGAATTTCTGTATTGCTGTTCCTTCTGGTAACTAAACACAGTTTTAAGGCATATTAACTGTTTTTCAAAACTACTGATTTCTGGTTCACCCCCCCTTCTTCCCCCCCTTCCCCCCCAGTGTATTTAGAGACAATTTCAGAAGTTCTGTTCATAAGTTGCATCACATTTATAAATTTAGTTTTCTCAATCATCATTCAGGGAACCCTTAGAATCAGCCTATAAACCCACTATATTTTAAAACACTGAATGCCAAGTCAATATTCACTGAAGGCAATAGTGGTGTACTCCATAAACTTCTTCTTACAGATTTTGCTGTTTTTCTCAGAATGTGAGCTTTCATGTAAAAATAAATTCTCACACCCTTTGGCTGTGGAAATAGCCTTCATCCCCTAAATCAATAGATTTCTGTCTTGTTCATTCTGCAGTCAAGACAGACTGAACAATATAACACCTGCAGAGGTGTGGATGTCTTTCATCTGAATAGGATTTTAACTTCAAAGTCAGTATTTGACTCTTTAAGTGCTTAGGGCTCAATTTTCAGTTTGTAACAAAGTACAAAGATTTTGTGACCAAAATCCGTTTAGTTTCCAGTTTTTCGTGTTTCAGCAGACGTAAATCTGATATCACCTACCTCCCAATGCACCTGCAGGGAACTAAAGTCTCACAGCCTTGAGAAGCACCCCACGGGGAGCAACTTTCTGCACAGCTTGTGCTGCACCTGCAGTAGGACCAGTCTGGCAGGGAGAGACACAGTTCCTTCAGCCTGTTTGCTGCACAGGTCAGACAAGGGAATTACAGACTCGTCCCAAGGTTCACAAGGCAATTTAACAAATAGATTCCAGATGGCTGAACCTGTATTTTACACACAGCATCTGACACCTACATGGGATGTTATGCAATTTCACTTTGACCAGATAATAAAGTGTCCTTTTTTTTTTTTTTTCATTTTACACCGGTGAGTGAAAATCAAATCAAACTGAACTGTATGCAAATAAAGTTTGCCCTTCATTCTATACAGTTCTTAAGACCCCCACGCAATTATAACCATTTTTACAGTGTTAAAGACTCATTGAATTCTCATGGAAAATATTGACAGACATTCAGTAGTGGGAAACAATCTGCCCCCTCACGAGTTATAATGACAAACAGCCTCCAGTCTACCCTGTGGAAACATTGATTAATACAATTTTGCTGATGTTTCACACTTGGGATAAAAATCTTTTCTATAGATTTTCTTGTAAAAAGAGAGAGAGTATATTGACAAACATGTGAGTATCTAATATTATTGTAAGAGGCTTCTGAAAAAAAGTAGAAAGCATTTGAGACAAAATTAAGTGCAGTATTAAAATTAAAAGGGAACTTTCTGAGTACCCTGTAGAATAAAATAACACTGCACTTGTCTCTTGGATTCTAAGTAATTGAGGTAAGTATCTGAAGTGTGATGCAACATCTCCAAAATTAATGTATGCTTATGCCATATGAGTGCTTGGACCCCATTTACTCCCATTTTCCTTGACTGTTTACATCTTGTGGATTTTAATTTTTATGGGCACCACAAAGTACCCTAAATTTCTCTGGACCAGGTAGACTTAGGGGAATACCCCTGGCCTAGGACAAAAAACATTTACCTCCATATTTCCGAAAAAAAATAAGTCAGTTTTGCTGAAAACTTCTAGTGATGATGTAGAGACCACTGTGGTAGAAACAGTAAAAAATTTGTAAAATTAGAAATTTTAACAGGTTGAGATTTTAGCTATAAAAATTCACATAAAATATTGTGTCCCATCATAATAATGGAAATCCTCTCCACAGAAAGTTATGTTTTCAAATAGAAGAAGGTATTTTGTTTCAAGAATTTCATAGCATAGTTTTGGAAAACTAAGTTTGGTTACTGAGGTGAGTTGACCTTGGTCAATGGCCAGACACCCACTCAGCCACTCTTTCACTCCCCCTCTTCAACAGGGGAACAGGGGGAGAAGAGAAGATGAAAGAGCTCAGGGTCTGAGGCAAAGGCAGGGAGATCCTGTTCCAATTACTGTCACAGATAAAACAGACTTGACTTGAGAAAATTAATTTAATTTATTTTCAAATAAAATAGATATGGATGGTGAGATACAAATGAAAATTCCCTCTACCCCTTCTTTTCAGGCTTTACTTCACTCCTTCATTCTTAACACTCTGACCTTGCCCCATCCTGATCAGTGTAACAGGGATGGGGAATGGGAGCTATGGTCAGTTCATGACAGTTCCTCTCTGTCACTCCTTCCTCACACTTCCTGCTGCTGTGAGAGCTCCTTTCCATGGGCTGTAACTCCTACCAGGAGCCCGCTGCATTGTGGTCTCTCCTCCGAGCTGCAGCTTCCTTCAGGGAATATCCATCTGCCACAGCATGGGGTCCTCCACGGGCTGCACTGGGGATATCTGCTCCACCATCCTCCTCCGTGGGCTGCAGGGGACAGCCTGCTTCCCTTCAGCCACTCCACAGACTGCAGGAATATCTCAGCTCTGGCACCTGACGCACTTCCCTCCCCCCCACTTCTTCACTGACCTTTGAGTCTGCAGGATGGTTTCTCACCTTTTCTTATTTTTCTCCCTTGCTCCTTTCCCACACAGATTGCCATGAAGCATTTTGCCCTTTCCTTAGATGTTTTCTTGGAGCCACCACCAGCATCACTGATGGAACTATATGAATGTTTAGCACGGGGCAGCCCCTGGCCTTTCCTCACAAACACCAGTACTGCAATTCCTCCCTCTACTACCACCACCTGGACACCTACACCCAGTACAGTTACCAAAAAATCTGACACCTCCTTTATGAAAAATAGAAAATAGTTTTCAATTAGTGTTTTCAATTACCATTTTCACTTTTTCAATAAAAACTTCCCAGAAAGGAGTAAGCTGTTTATATATTACACTATAACTTTTTTCCTTCTTTGCATTTTAATGCTCATAGGATTCCTTTTTTTTTTTTTTTTTTTTTCATTTTTCAAGAGAAAAAACGGATTTTTCCTGTCTGTGATTAAAAGAACCATAAAATTACAGCTTAAAACCCCCTATGCATTCTATTCTGTATTCTGCAAATGTTTCTAATTAGCTCACTGGTTAAAGCGGCAGAATTCATTAAAAGACTGGGGTTTTTTTAGTGTTTTGTTTTCTTAATTAGAGGTCAAAAATCTTTGGAACCGTAACAAACAGAAATAGATGTATAACATACCTATAAGGTGTAAGAAGCGTACAGCTCATAGCCCTTGGAATATGTAGATGTAAACAAATTTTTTAAATGCATTTTTAGAAGAGCAAGCCATTAAAGGCTGTTAGAAACAAGGCTTTTGCTCCAGCTTAATCAGCAGATAACATAATTTTAATAGCACATAACTGCTTTTTTCTAAGTACAAGAATAATTAATAGGTTAGGACTGAACAGAAAATGAAGAGTACCTGCTGTTCTGTTTATTCTTGTGACACTAATAACTCTAAAAGTGCCCCATTTTATGGGACTTAACTCACATATGCACTGTGTTACCATTTATGCAATTAATAAAATTAATTTCAGTAGAGAATGACCTACAAAATAAGTCTGTTCTCAGGAATAGGGAGGAGGGAAAAGTTATACATAAGGAACAGAAAAACAAAGAGTAATGGAAAAAGTTTAAAAATTACAAATATAAAAGGATTCACCTTTCTGCCTCTTTCTGTGTCTGATGGTGTATTTCAGACTGATTTTAGAGGTGAAGAGTAATTAAACTTGAAAAGTCATATCAATTTTTCTATTAACCACATGTAAACAGAATCAGTTCCTAATTCCAGAAAAGGTAAGGAAGTTGCTTTGGCTATGGTATATGCAGAGCCATTAATTTGGGAAGTGATGGTAACATTTTTTCTGTATTTTTAGTGTGTCTGGAAGAGTGTACAGAGGAACTGTAGCCCATAAATACAGACTCTTCTGTAATAATGCAGCTAATTAATAACAATACATTATGTCATTTATACTATATAAAACTTAACTTTTCTTTCAGGAGCCAGATGCACTGTTCAATAATCACTCAGAGCAAAAGAGTTTTACACTTTTAAACTTCAGTGCCTGAGTTCTAGCTGATCAGCATTGTATGACTTCGACATCTGTGCACTCCAACTGGTTCCAAATGCCTTTTTTAAAAATTTGGAGGTTTTTAAACTGCATTTATTTGATTAGCGTTGTAGAGGCAATTTAGCAGCAACCTTACACTGCTATTTTTAGTCTCACTTTAGATTAAAACTAACCCTCTTATTCATTCAAGCAAATCTACACCACTGGATTGATTACAAATTGGATTGGTGACAGTAGCTAGTGTGTCACTGGCAATGCTGAAGAACTAGAAAGGCACAAAGGGCAAAATTTGCAAATCAGACTTAGATGTGTATTTGTTGTGTTAGGCACCAGTAGCAACTAAAAAATCCAACTTTATTTGCCACCTACAATCTCAAATTTCCCTTTGTGCAGGGAACAATCGAACAGATTTTATGCTTAGTTTACAACACAATTTGAGATTACTTGCAAAATTGTTTTATTTATCTACATGATGTGATTCCATAGGCATGGTCAGAGCTTCTGATTCTGCATAAATGATGCTAATAAACTACTGCTTAATAAATAATTAGAGTTTGTGTAAGAAATACGGAAGATCAGATGAAATTCTTTTCTTTGATCTGGAGTATGAATTTGTACTTTAGAGTCTCACTTTCTCCTTTCTTGTACGCAGTGCAGGCAGCAACTTACTTGTTCTTACTCTGGTCTGCTTTATGCACACTAAAACACTTGGTTTGGCAGAAAATAACGATGACTCTGTGGACAGATGATTAGCACAATCGCCAGGGCTCCAGATCCTCATTAACATCCTTCTTACTGCAAAGAAGTTTAACAAGAGAGAGTTTGCCACACCATAATACACCTCAAAGAGACATACAGAGTCAACTCATGCATAAAAGCATGTTTCACACAACTGAAATGAAAATTAAAATTAATAGAATATGGAAAACAAAATTTTTAATTAGGAGAAATGTCTGTCAAGACTATCCAGAGTGCAAAGTGGGAATACTGTTATACAGCCAGAAAAACCTCTCTTTAAAAGTTAGATGTCAAGTTACTGGATTAATCAGTTCAACTGTGGTTGAACCAGTGCATATTTCTTAGTAGCTGGCCTCAGGCAGGTGACTCCCTAGTGAACTTATGGATTTACCCGAGCCTTATGCCTGGGAGTCTGTCTCCATCTGTGATCGTAAAGCATGCATCCCTATACATTTATGGACCTTGGACATATATCCTCATAGATAGATCACCAGGTCTCTGAGGGCACTACCAGCCCTTACTGTCCCTGCCCAGCCCCACCTGTTCCCCACCACCCATGGGCCCAGGAGCCCCATTTCAGTCCACATGGGGGAGTCCCTGCCCCAGCCATGTGTCTGAAATGTTGTTCTCCAGTCCTCTCTTTGGACCTGTCTCACAGAAGGATGTTGACTCTTCTCTGCAGATAGTTCATCTCCTGGGTGGACCCTAAGATACCCAACTCCTTTTGACCCTTGCTGGTGCCCCTGGTCGGCCTCTGGCCCTGGCTCATCACTTGCCATGCCTGGGGTTGTCAATGACCTTGTTACCACTAGCTGGTACTGCCCACCCTATGGGCCTGCCCACCCTTGAAGAGGGCACAGCCTGTGATGTTGTCACCCTTGCCCTCTGGCTCCCTGTCCCTCAGGGACCATCTGTTCCTTGCTGCACTCTTACATGTATATCCTACAAGCTAAATTGAGAGTTACGTATTTTACTAGGTACATTAACATGATATTGTGATACTTAGTAATCTCAGACCAAATTTCTGTTGGAATTATATATTCAGCTGCTTGCTGAACAGTAAGTTCATCAAAGTTCGTCAGGGAGAGCAAAAGAAACGCAATTGAACCTAGGTCTAGTCAAAGACAATAGCTGGAAGCAGACTGGAATGAGACTCTTGATTAGGGAAACCATTCACCTGCATGTCAGCAAATCCTTGCCTGGATAAAAAGTGGGACAGAAAAATCCTTACTCTTGAACCGACAGAGAAAATCTTGGTATCCAATGGGAATTGTTTGCATATTTAGAACAGATTTCTAAAAGACAATAAGTTATAGGCTTCTTTCCAGACTTTATAGAAATGTCTGTTATATTCTCCCATTTTTAAATATCTAAACTTGAAACCAAGTGTTTCAGAGACATACCAACAAATCACAATCTCCTCCCCTCCCCTCCCCTCCCCTCCCCTTTTTTTCCTTTCTCTTCTCGTTTCTCCTCAGCTTTTTTATGTGGCACTTGAAGGAATTTTTTGGCATGCTAAATTGGTTTAAACATTTTGATCTGTTAAGTATATATTTCACAAAAGGTGTATCCTTTACAATAAAGGCAGCAGAACTAATAGTTAAACAAGCAACCAATTTCTCTAGAAAATATTTACTTGTCCTCTGAGTAAATTAATTAAATTATCATATTCACCAAATAAGGCAACATTCTCATGAACTCTGCAGTAACACCATTCAGGTCACTAGAAGTGTCAAAACGTACCAGTTAGAAAAAAATATTCCCTGTGGGTTTAAATCTCAGACATATTCAGGCATATGCCTTCATAAGGAACAAGTTTCTACTATAAATCCTGTAATCAGTACCACCTATTTCTGCTTAAGATCATGTTTCTGCTCCCAGACATATGCAAAGCCAGTACTGTCTTAAGTCAGTAAGCTGCTGAGAGCTCAGCTCAACCTGAAGCTTACACAGTCCTACAAATCACTCTTGCCAGCAGCTTGAATCAATAGCAGGTATTGAATACACCCAAAGACAGAATCTTCCTAAAGCACTGTCAGACATCTGATTATGTCATCCCCGAAAAGTTATATATCTAAAGCATAATAATTTCCCACTGTAACTGTGAAAACAAGGGAGGATTCCTGCCTAAGCAGAGCTAGACAAATGACAGAACTGTTCCTTCCCTTCAGTTCAACACTGGCTTGCCTACAGCAGTTGCCTTCTAAAAAATCTTGGCTAAAGTATGTACCTTGTGACAATAATACATCCAGGCATTGGTCATTGCAAAGCCAGAGTACCTTCAAGGACCTGGTCCCAAAATATTCTTTCCCCTAGGCTATTTTTTTTCTTCAGATATGTATTTCACTGGATTTCTGAGCTTCACTTGGGAACATGGGAAATTACTACGGCCACTGAAGTTTCTAACGCTTGAGACCTCTGTTACAAATGTTCCAAAATGTGGTTCAGAAATATACTCTGTGACCTCCATGGATCATAAACTACATTCTGCCTGACAAGTGGAATAACTATTGATATGGTTTAACCCCAGTCAGCAACTAAGGCCCCTGCAGCCACTCACTCCTTCACCAGCAGGATGGGGGAGACAATCCAAAGAGTAAAAGTGAGAAAACTCATGGGTTGAGATAGAGACAGTTTAATAGGTAAAGCTGCACACAACAGTGAAGCAAAACAATGACTTCACTCAACACTTCCCATGGGCCGACAAGTGTTCAACCCCACCCAGGAAAGCTGGACTCTGTCACCTGCAGTGGTGAACTGGAAAGACAAACATCATCACTCAGAATATTTTCCCCCCACTTCCTTCTCTTTCACCCAGCTTTATATGCTGAGCATGAACTCATATGTGTCCTATGGGTCAGCTGGGATCAGCTGTCTTGGCTGTGTCCCCTTCTAGCTCCTTGTGCACTCCCAGCCTGATCACTGCTGGGGTGGGGTGAGAGGTAGAAAAGACACTTAGTGCTATTCAGCAAGAACAAAAACATCTCTGTATTATGAACACTGTTTCCATCACAAATCAAAACACAGGTCCATACAAGCTACTATGAATAAAATTAACTCTATTCCAGCCAAACCCTGCACAGTTACTTATGTTAAATGTTTTAAAAGTACAATGATAATTCTACTTGTCCCTGCAGTTAAGGTAGATTGACAGATCTTCTGATTCTCCTCTGCTGTGATATGAAACATTTAGATACTAAAAACATACTGCAGGCTGTTGTGGCACTCCAGGTAGGTGAAGAGAACACAGCGGCCCTTATTCTCATTTATTGCTGTTTGTTTGAAACTCCCCTGGCATTTTACAGGCAATAGAGAAAGCAATGAACCTTATTTTCTGACAGATCTGCAGTTTTAAGGGCTTTGTTTGTCTAAAAGCTTTGTCCTTTGTAAAAGAAATTATAATCATACATCTTTTCTACTCTGACTATTGGTTTCAACATACACAATGAAGAATACAGATATGTCAGTAACTTGCAAGTTATAAGAATTTTTCTCTTCATATAACCTTACATTTTTATTTATCACTCCTTGATGAAACTCAGGAACTGCTGGTCAATTAATAGATACGTCTTATCAAGCAGGAAACATTTTAGGAAATGCTATACACTAACAAAGTCGTGGGTTGCATAAGTTTCCAGAAGAGATTTGCATCAGAAGAGAATGCTGTTCTTCAAGCAAGTCTTAAAATAGTTCTAACTTACCAGATGTCCCCCATGAATTGTGGATATTCAAAACTCCTTTAGAAATCCAGGGTTTTTTTCATCTGGGAATTGGTTAAATTACAGAGTAGAATGCTCTCAATTTACTAAATATCTGGTAATTGTACCTCATTGTTTCATGGGTTTGTATCCCATTTTTAGTCTAAAATATGATCAATGAATTCTTCTTTAAAAATAATTTGATACATTAGTAAAAAATTGAAAAACACTATTCCTCAAAACTGGATGAAAATATATAGGTTTAAAGAGAGAGAAATCAGAAGAGAGAGTGGACAAGTGACAAAGTTGTCCAGGCGTAGTTTGATTGTTGATGCTGTTTTTAATAGCACCCTCAGGTATTAAATTCTGGCAACCCAAGGTTCTTTCTTAAGTCACTTGTGATCTTTAAGCTGTACAAATATAAACAGGTCAAGGTATAAGTTCAAAAGTAGATCTGTACTATTTACGTGGAACTGGCAGAAAATGGCATCATAGATCTTATACTTCAGTTGACTTAGCATGATGCCTTTGTGCTGAAATGGTATGAGCTTTGTGATCTACTTGGATTTTAAGGTATTTGCACATAAGCTTCGTTTCCCTGGTTTTGTTTTGTCTCAGAAAAAGTTTTATTGTGTGTGTGAGTGTCTCCATACAAACTAAGTCAGGCAGAAAGTACAAATCGATGACTTTGAAAAAGCAGCAGTCTCTCCTGAAAACAACATGACCTGGGGACATATAAGTCTCTAAAGACACACAGTCATCTTCAAGCACTGCACAAAATTCTTTAATGATTGTTCACTGCAGTTCTACACTTGATATGATGACTCAAAAGAATGGAAGAGTAGCCTCACTGAATAGACTGATAATATTAGAAAATTGTAAGGTTTTAGGCAGAACATCTAGGATTGACTTGGCATGCTTCCTAGTACCACAGACTCCTGTAGGATATTAAAGAAATTAAAACAAGGTAATTCATAAAATAAATAGTGAATCTAAAAAAATAAACCCACAGAAAAGTTAGTATTCTAGACATTAGGAAATCAGTGTAAACTATTCCAACACAAAACCTGCCCCAAACCTTTCAAATTTGGGGTGTGTTGTGGGTGTTTCCACAGCATCCAGTGAGATTTTACCTTGTCAGTAAATTAAAATATTATTAGAGCTTTACTAATTATCTGTATGCTTTCCATTGCATAGTAAGAGATTATACTTTTTAAGCAAAATAGCAAAAAGGACACTTTGCTGTGTCAGGATAATGAAGTCTTCATTACATTCTAGTCTAGTTTTTATTCTTCTTTGTTTGCTTTTTTTTTTTTAATGCAGGAAGCTATGGCAAATTTGCTAATGTTAATAGGTAGTGGAGAGACTTAAGATAATCATGTACCCTAAGGACATGCATTAAAGATCAAGCTCATGCATTTTTTACCCTGGAGGCGATGTTACATTTGTGGGTCACTGATTCAGCAAGACTGAGATAGAAACAGGTAACAGACACCAAGTCTTTCAATAGGTGGAGAGAGGTTAAAGGGGGTCTAGTTAACCTTTACTAACTACTATATAGAAATTCCTTTAACAAAACTGAATCTTGGAGCTGATGGCATTCGATGCCGTTACCATATGAGGGCATTCGACTTCCCTAAAAAGCTAGAATTGCTAGAGCTGGTCTCTAGCAATGGATTAGAATTTTTTGCTTTGTTTTGTTTTCTGTCCAAAAACTGGTTTAAAAGGCTAACAAGAGGGAACAACTGCCACATTGCTGCCAAGAGTATTAATTGAAGTAAGCACTGGGGCTTTCATGTCCCAGGCATGCTTCCTACAGCTCTCTTCTGTTTCTGGGAGCAAGAGCAGGGTTTTATTCACAAGTATCTTGAAGACTTCTACAGAGTCCAGTGAGGATAAAGTTAAAAGCTTTTCTTTTTGCCACCTCTTAAGTTAAACTTTCTTTCCACTTGGGAAATTGGCATTTCTTCCCTTGTCCATTAACTTCCTCAGGTTTCTATAAAGTTGATGGTGAAAATATGACCACAAGCTCTCCTCTGTTCCCTTATGGCCTCACGTAATATGTGAGAAAGTATGTGGATGGTCTTGTGAGATATTCCTTCCTTAATAACTCTGCTTTGGGGCCAGACAGGCAATAAATAAAATTCAAACCTACTTAAAGCTATTTTAGGTTTCTGGAGCCTCTAAATCAGGATACATAACCATCTGGACAATCCTTTTAAGAAAAACTGACTATTTATTCATTAAGATCTTCATTTTTTCAGAGAAGAAAGATGGCTGGAAAATGAGGGAAGCAGAATCACAGAATCACAGAATCACAGCATATGCCAAGTTGGAAGGGATCCACAAGGGTAATCAAAGTCCTATATCCAGTCCTGCACAGGATCATGCCTGACAGTATTGTCCAAATGCTTTTTGAACTCTGGCAGGCTTGATGCTGTGACCACTTCCCTGAGGAGCCTGTTCCAGTGCCTAACCACGCTCTAGATGAAGAACCTTTTTCTAATATCCAACCTAAACCTCCCCTGACACAGCTTCAGGCCATTCCCTCGGGTCCTGTCACTGGTCACCACAGGGATCAGTGCCTGCCCCTCCTCTTCCCCTCACAAGGAAATTGTAGACTGAGATGAGGTCTCCCCTCAGTCTCCTCTTCTTCAGGATGAACAGACCAAGTCACCTCATATGGCTTACCCTCTAGGCTCTTCACCATCTTGATTGCCCTCCTTTGGACACTCTCTACCAGTTTAATATCTTTCTTCTACTCTGGTGCCCAAACCTGCACACAATATTCAAGATGAGGCCTCACCAGTGTAGAGCAGAGCGGGACAATCCCCTCCCTCTCATGGCTGGCGATGCTTTGCCTGATGTCCCCCAGGACAGGGTTGGCCCTCCTGGCTGCCAGGGCACTGCTGACTCATATTCACTCTTAACCAGGACCCCCAGGTCCCTTTCTGTGGCACTGCTTTCCAGCATCTCATTCCCCAGTCTGTATGAACATCCGAGGTTGCCCCATCCCAGGTGCAGAATCTGGCCCTTGTCTTTGTTTAACTTCATCTGCTTAGTGATTGCCCAGTCCTCTAATTTGTCAAGGTCTCTCTGTGGGGCCTCTTTGCTTTCCAGGGACTGAACAGCTCATCCCAGTTTACTATAACGAGCAAACTCACTTAGTATACCTTCAAGTCCTGCATCCAAATAATCTATAAATCTTGCTTTTTCTGATCTTGAGATCATAATGCTAGGATTACTCACTTACCTCTTCCACAGGAGAAAACAATGGCTCATGTAGCATTTTGGAAGTCTTCACCTCAGCAATATTGGAGATCTTTCTGAAGAATCACTAGACCCAAGAATCTGAAGCCCCTTTTAGTATATTCATCAGCAAATTAGGTGTTGACAGAGCTTATACTGGGACACTGACTAGAAAAACCCAAGCCAAAACAAAACAAAACACAAAATTCAGCTGATTATGAAGAATTCAAACAATAGTTTTGGAGTACTAGAAGATAAAAGGGTAAAAAATGAAATATTGAAATAGTTCATTCTTGTACTTGCAAAACATTGTTTTTCATTCATCTGGAAGTGGAATTCCTTTGATGAACAGAAGTATCCCTAGGAAACCTAAGTAAGCAATCTAGTCTCATCTTCTCCACTTCCCTAATTCAAAATAGTCCCTTTGACCAATTTCTCTCAGTCTCAAAAATTTCTTTCAACATTTGTCTATAAATAATTTTATATGAAGCAAATCAGTTTCAGCATATTATGCAAACAACTCAGTATCTCTTATCAGCCACTGTAAGGAAGAAAAAGGCTTCAAAGATGAGACAGAAAGGGAAACTTTGTACTAGATCTCCAATATCCCATTCTAGCAGGAATAATAACTAGGCTGGAAGTGGAAGGGGAGATTAGCTCCATATTTCTGGTGTGGCATGGGGTCTATAGCATTAAAATTTAAACATGTAAACTTAAAGTTTTGCTTTTGCTAGAAATGCCCAGGGAGAAAAAAAAATTAAAAAGTGTCATAAACCATTTGCTTTTACATGCGATAAAGGAATAAAGTTCGGAACAAACCTGAACTGGCCTTTTTTTCTCTTTCGTTCTTTTCTAGGTCTCCCTGAAAATTTTTAAAACAGACTTAACTTATGTTGCTAGTAGTCACCATTCTCCTTTCCAGTGGGGAAAAAAATTCCATTATTTTCGTGTATTAAATTAACATTCATAAAGTCTGGTATTTTTTAGTAAATTTTACTTAAATATTTATATAGCTTCAACTTCTTTTATCATAGGAAAACTCAGAGTATTGGGTTTTGCATTTGGCATAGAAAGTGTTGAACGTTATGGTCTTTCTCTATTTCTCCAATCAGTGAACTCCATTACTTTATTCTAATCTCTAAAAATGTGATGACTTACCTATTTTCTCACAAAGTTAGGTAGTTAAATTCTGAAGGTCAGAGTAACTCTGGCTCTGCTCAGTCAATGACTGGAAAACACTAGATGAAACATTAAATGTGACTCAGTGTTCTTTCTATAAGGAGCAGTCGCCAAGAGCAGAACCGTGGGTGTAGGTACTTATTTTGTTCAGGCTTCAGTAAGCTTCATCATGATAATTAATTCATGAGATAAGGAAGGTATACATGATTAAGGTCATTTCATCACCAAACAAAAAGTGAGAAGTTGCCTCTTAGTCCTGGTGTTCCTGTATAGGTTGCTATTTTTAAGTCCAAGTTCACAGGGGAGTCTAGAAACCAAAGACTGTTTTGATGATTTCTGTGATGTATCTTCAAATGAAGAAGCAAATATGATGGAAATCTCCCTAGGGGGTTTGTTCTGCCTGCAGGCATAACCTCTTTCTTCTCTGGATTTAGTTTCAATTAACTCCTCGTCAGCTCTGTGCTGAGCTCAGCAAGGCACCAGACCAGTCAGCAGTCTTCCTAACTTGTGACAAATAAATATATTTGAATATAACCTGAATAATGTACCACAGCCCATCATATCCTAGCCTTTCTTCCATGTTGGGTTGCTAACCACAGGTAGGATGATTCAGTATTACTATGCATTTTTTATGGTTATTTACGCTCCCACACAGTGTCTGCAAAAAGATACCTTCTCTAATCTGATCATATTCACATCACTTTTTCAGTGACAGTGAATGGATCTCTATATATTTGGTTTATTTGTTTTTATGGTCTCCATTATTTTACTTTCTGCCTTTCTTTAGGTTTTCTTAGTAATATCTAATTCACTGTATTCTCAAGCCATGCAAGTCACTTATTACCACTAGAGTCAGCAACTATATCTATATTTATTCCTGTAAAAGGGTTTGACCCAGGTGACTAATTTAAATGCAGCCATAAAAAAATGTTTATCCAAAACAAGGTACATCTTAGAATACCTTTGAAAACTGTCTGGAGCTGACTGACAAAAGGGACATCTTTCAATGTTACCTCTAGCCATGATCTGATATTAAAACACATTTTATGTACTATCACTTGAAAGCCAGCTTCTGTTCTACTTTCATAGGATTGCTTGGTATGTCAGAAACTGTGATAAAAGACACTGCCTAGGTTGAAGCTTTCTACAAAAAAAAGCAGCATCTCATCCAAGAACATGATGATGAGACAAACCTTTTGAAAACAAGCCCAAAACTAATCAGAAGGATGCCTGGGTGATCTGAACTTATTCTACCTGCTTAATGGAGTGGGAACCTAGATGAGTATTCATAGCATAGGAAAGATATCTACCTCAGAAATTACTTCAGAAGTCCTTTTATGGACCTATCATGTTCCTACCGACAATGTCCATTTATAAATTTTGCACAAATCTGCCAGAAGTCTGGGAGAAATCATTATGAAATTCCTCAATACATATAGGTTTGTTTTTCTTTCACTGGCTAACACCTGTTTATCAAACAATCTAGGAGCTATTAGGCTCATAGAATATTCTCTCTATCTTGCTTAGGTATTCTTGAGACAGCAATAATAATGGAGCCAAAATGTTAAACCAGGTTTCTGCTAGATCAATTGCATGTAATCAGTAATATACAGAAAGATTCTAAACAAAATTATTAAAATAAATCATACAGATAAAGATAAATTGTAGAAATGGAGAAAAATTGCTAGTTACTAGTATATTAATTCATTAATTAGAATCTTCATGTAAAGACGATGTAGGATTGCATGAAAAAGCTTTAGAAAAAATAAATTGAAACTCCATCAAAACTACAGAACAAAAGATGATAGCTTTAAAAACAATATCTGAGGAGGAATTATATAACCAGAACATCATGTAGCCAAATTGGTATCAACAAAATCTGAAGGACATATCCAAAAAGGAAAAAAAGAGGTTTTAGAACTACATGCAATTCTTACTTAAACCATGGGTCATGATAAAGCTACTGGAGGCACAGGAAGAAACTGCAAAGAAGAAACTATGAGTCTTCCATAATGAAAGGACCAAAGTGATCCAGCTTCAGCAAAAACACCCCATAGAGTTTCTCACAAGTGCGAGGGTGGAGCCAAAGACAATGACTTAGAAAGATTCCCTGAGATAAAGCATAAGAGCAGATCTTTGCAAATATAGGAAAAGAGCATGTCATATCCACCTGTAAATTTTGAACTGAATAGAAATTTAGAAATAGAAGTGCCTACATCATCTTAGTCATATAATAACTTAGCTGATCTTGCTAGCTAAGAGTAAGAGCTATTATTATTTTGTACAAGAAAAAGTGCTGCCTCTTTTTGTTTCTGTGAATCAAAGAAAAAAAAAAGATTAGCTACTTTACTAATACTTATAATTCCTGTTGAGATCACAATGTTGTTTTACCAGATTCCAGTGTATTTATATTAGGGTAATGAAAAGGTTTGCAATCTACTCTTCCAATATATATAAGCTGGCTTTTCCCAGAAGAGCTCATCTTACTATATTAACTGTATAAAACTAGGCTGATGAATGAGAAGATAGGTGGAATGAATGTCAGAAGGTAAAAACTGAAATAAATAATCATAAATTCAAGGAAAACAATAAAAAATAAAAACCCTGCAAAATCTGAGTAGGAAGTGGCTCTCATGAGAATGCCATAGTGGTGATGTTAGAATCATCTCATATTTCTAGTTAAATTCCTTTAGATAAGAAAGAGTATTCAGGAAAGGAAGTCTAGTCAATGTAAGGAAATAAAGAGGAAATACTGGGGTAATATTGCTAAATATGAGGGTTATGGGAGTCAGCATTACAAAAATTGCAAGGCAAAAAAATGAAAATAAATTTAAACAAAAAGTACGTTTCTCTCAAAAGAGAGCAAACAAATACAGAGAAGAAAGTCAGTATTTTCCATGGATATAAGAACTTATATTTTTTTCCCCAAGCTATCCAAACCAGAGAAAATAACTGAAACTCTTCAGCTGTACATTGCAAAGACTGAAGTCCATGTCAATTCTCCTTCCTTCTATTGCCAAGATCTCATGTGGAATATTGTATTCAATTTTCATTTTCTTGCTTCAAAAATCATGGAGATACTCTGCAGTTAAGGCACACTTGCTATCTGGATATTCTAAGAGCTTATATCTGTTGAGTGTTCAAAGGAGCTGTTGAATTAAATTCCGTGAGACTGAGATATTACATAAATGTGCTATTATGTAAAAAATAATGTTGGGGTTCTTTTCCATTCAGGAACAGAAAACTCTCTATTTAGAAATTCAGGATGTCAACAAATATGACAGAATACTTATGTCGTGTAGGGTACCTCTGAGAACACCAGAGAAGTCCCGAGAAGTTAGTGAAACAATACTGAAAATAAAACACACTCATCTATTTTGAGGTTTTTTTCGGACAGGTGCATACTGCCAAAATGCTTAAATTTCATATTTTGCAATAGAAATGCATGAAAACAAAACCCACTGAACTGATTTATTCAACTACTTTTTCTTGAAAAGCTGTTTCTGTGACATTGTCTTCTCAGAGAGAAAGCCATTTGTTTGGGTTTCTGTCCTATCATAGATCCAACTTTTATTGTGCCACAACTATTAAATTTTAAGGAACTGTACCTATTTTTTAAGATCCATCAAAATTGAGTATTTTTTACACCAGAAAAGTGCTCAGCACTCTTTAGTTGAGCAGCAAGGAATCCTAATTTCTTTCGAACTTTGCAAAAATAATTTACTGCAAAAAACCTTGTACTTTTCCCCATCACATTTAAACAAGTCTTGGACAAATGCACAGGGGTATCTGCAAAGGAGCCCAGCATTTCATCTGTACAAGCTGAGTTCATAGAATCATTGAATGGCCTGGGTTGGAAGGGACCTTAAAGATTATCTAGTTCCAACTCCCCCTGGTATGAGCAGGGACACCTTCCACTAGACCAGGTTACTCAGAGATCCATCCAACCCAGCCAGCCTTGAGCACTTCCAGGGGTTGAGCATCCACAACTTCTCTGGGCAACCTGTTCCGGTGCCTTACCACCCTCACAGTAAAGAATTTCTTCCTAATAACTAATCTAATCTTACATAAGTCGCAATGTTGCTTTTTCGTACAGGTGTTTCCTCTGAATACAAACTGTAATCCTTTTATATTCTCAATCTTTTAATTTTATCATTTAACATCACTGCAATCAAAAATGTAAGTGAATGGTTTTAGCCTTAGGAGAAAAGATGAAGCCAGCAAAACATGGACTTAGACCTTGAGGGAAAGATCCTGAAACTTTCCACTTCATCCTTCTATAGGGCCTTACATGTTCAAAGTGCTGTATGAGCATTCATTAGCGAATTAGTGATTAGCCTCCTTTCATCCTCTCATGCTAATTACTGAGGGAAGAAGCAGAATGTTAGTAGCACTAATGTGCATCTACACTGCACAATATAGTACTCTGTCATGTAGTAATTAGCGTGAGAGTAGGAGAGAAAACTTTTTTAGGAAATATTCCAGGTATAGAAAAGGAGCAGAAAGGGAAAATCTTGTTCAAAAATACTTGAAGGTAAGCAGATTAAAAAAAAAAAAAAAAAAAAAAAAGAAATAAGCATATCTGAAAAAAAATAGCCAGCCTCAATGTTTTGGTTTATTTTTAAATTGTCATAGTGAAAGGGGAAGTATTTTTTTAATGATGAATCTTCATTCCTTCTCATTTAACTTCTTGCCTGCATTCAGAGAAAAGAGTAACTGTCTGAACTTCAATTAAATATTATTAGTAAGTCTTTCATTATAACCCTGTTTGTTCCCCATAGTGAGCTTATAAATCACACAAGTTGAGCACTGTGCCTTCCTCAGATACCCTGCAGGGTGAAGACTGATTTCTCAAGCATTTCTTGGAATCTCTCTCTTCCCCTAGGCATTCTCTAACCGGAATTTTAATGTGATTTTCCACTGGTTTGTTCTGTTTGAGAAGTCTGTGGCAATATTCCCTTTTTGTTTTAATCAATTTTCCCAACGATTTTCTTTTTCAGTGAGAAATGCAAAACTTCATAATAATTTTAAGAACAACATCTGTTCATTTACATGGAGAAAATCTTATTTGTCTGTTATTTTTTTTCATTCCACTAGTAACTGACAAGAGAGAAAAGTTGAACTGTGTTCTGGCAGAAGGAAGGGAAATAAGAATTATTTTTTCCCATATGTATATAAAGCAAAAGTTACACAGTTGTTTAAAATTCTAGCAGTGAAATTGTATTTAAATACTTCAAAAAACCAACAAAGTCAGGAAATTGTGACTGTTAAAAGACAATTTGCTCCAATCCAAAGCATTTTCATTAAATAAAAATATCAATTCCTGTACATCAGTTTTACATCCTCCAAAGCCACGTGGGGAAGCTGCAGTTAAATTTTTCAAAAATATGAATTCTTAGTCTAGTAGGAAGTGGGTTTTCTCCCATCATCTCATTGAGGTTTGAAATCTTTATGATATGGGATACTGCTTAAAAATGTAACTCACATCTGGCTTCTGAAGTTTTTAGGCACATAAGGAAAGACAGAATATCCTAGGAAAAGTCAGAGTTGATTAAGAGAAGAATGCAGCCATGTGGAAAATCATGTTACTACATATGATTTAGAAACATCGATGAGGACTTAAAAAATAGAGCAATAATTTGATGTTTATTCACCCACAGATTCGAGGATATGCTTGGACATTGCAAACCAATTCAGTGGACTAATTCTGTAGGTATTAGTTACACACATTCCTTCTAAACTGATTTGTCAGAAAGTTTCTTCCCATTTTTCTTTTCTTCCCTTTTTTTTTTCTTTTTTTTTTGAGAGTCCATTTCAGCCTCCTTCATGTCTTTGTTAGCAAAAGGGTTAATTTGATGCCAATTGCTCTGATACATTTTTTGCCATAAGTACTTCATAATTTGACATTTAAAGGCTTCTTCACATAACAAATATTTTGAACAATCAAAGCAGCAGCAAGCACTGCTAGTTCTCTGTAAATTCACAATACACATCTATTACATTACATAAACAAATGATGAAAAACAGATATCATTAATAAATGGTGTTGATCAATATCTCTATGCATTTCAAATAACTGAATTGTGGATTAAGGTCTCTGTGTTCTGTGATGAGCCTCTGGACTATGAATATAGCTAAGGTAATTTTCTAGGATGTTTTTTACAGTTAATTATCTGTCTTTCCCAAGAGAACCAAAAAAATCATCTCCATTGTTCAAAAATATCAGATTACATAGCACAACAATACAATGAATTCAGAATTTATATGCAGTTTCTAAGTTTAATTCATAGTACAAATCTTACATATTTTTCCTTCACTCATTAAAAAAAAAAAAGGATCCAGTAGGGATATTTCTAGATATGCAGGTAGCAAGTATTGAATCATATTTGAATGTAGAAGTAAAATCTCTGTAAAAAACAGCAACAAAAAAAAAGTAATTTTGCAAGTGGTTGGGTTTTTTTCAATATTAATAATTGAAATTGTGACTACTTGTCAATATATTTTATTCTGAGATAATAAAACTAATTATAACCTTCTAAAACCTTAGGTTTGTAATTTGCATTTTTCTGCCTGTAAAATGTGCTGGTATACTTCACTGAACCCTGCTACTACTGCAGCCAAGTCATATTTTATATGCAAGTGAAATTATTTATTTCCAGCATTTCAGTCACTTTGTCAAAAGTGAAATTTAAAACTTTGAAGGCAGCAAAAGAAACAAAAAAAGGGAAATATTTAGAGGACATAATCTTCTTTGTTTATATGATATATGCCATTCTTGCTTGTATCTTACAGATGCCGCTAATATTGCAAAGCTCCAAATCAATTTCTTACCTGACAGTTTGCATTTATATATGTCAGTCATAAACTAAGTGAAACACTGAAGATTTCTTCATATGTTCAGAGAACTGTACGATGTAACTCTCTTGTAGTGGTGGTGTTGGTTTGTTGTTTGTTGCTACTTTTTTTCTATTTTGATACTTTAGGACATTATTTCAAAGCAATGCAATAATAAAATACATATATTTTGTTCTCTGGAATCTTCAGAGTTGTTTATTTAAAAGTATATATATGCTATGACAGTATGGATACTATTTTAAGAACACTCAAGAGACACATTTAGGACTTCATGTAACCATTAGTTTTACTGTCTGGAGTATTGAAAAACTGACACTTTTATCTTTCAAAGTTGATTTTACTTCCATTGTTTCCACACTGACTTTCTTGGACTACAGCACATATTCTCTATGGAAAATTCTAGAAAATCTACACAGTTTTTATCACAAAGCTACTGAGATCTTGCATGCATCATCCTTGGAATTTCAGCATCTGGAATAAAGTCAGTGGAAAAACCCATAGACCCAGAACTCTTTAGAGTGTTTTCTCTTATTGGAGACATTATCTAGTAGTCACTTTGCTCCAGTTCTGTGCTGTGCACGGTGCCAGGGTTTCCTTGCTCTATTTATTAAGCTGGTGACACAGGCAGTGCTGACTCTGGCATTGCAATTCTGTTTGCAGTCAAAATTGGTTGTTCCAGTCAGAAGAGCCAAGCTGAGAAACTGGCAGTATTCTGAGCATCTCTCAATAACTTTCCATCCAAACTCCGCAGGGAATGGGAGGGAAGAAGGGGACTTCCGTTGGAAAGACAGTGAATGAACAGGCAAACTTTAAAAGCAAGCTTTCAATCAGCTCAGTCGTATCATCTCCTTCTAACCCGGGGGTCTGGCCGCTCTGATGTGCTGGGATAACTAAGTAGTGGAAATGGAAACCTGCATGTGATTGTGAGGATGCACAAAAGAACAAGGAGATCAAGATCCTTGTTGCTATTAAGTTCTATGTCCTGTCACACCATATGCAACTCTGCAGAGAACTAAGGCATTGCTCAGGATCCACTCAAGCTATCCAAGGCAGGAGCAGTAGTTTATTTAGATTTGTAGAACACGTGCTAATAAAGATATCTGGATGTCATCTAGCCCATTCCCTGGCCCAAAAGCAGGGTCCACTGAGAGGATGCAACAGGTGGAGCTGGGGTAGGCAATACTGAGCTGCAGTCAGCCCAGCATGCCAACATCTGCTCTGATATGAGGAGATATAAAGGTCTAATCACAAAAAGAAAAAAAAAAAAGTAAGTCCTGCTCCTCCTGCATTTTGTTCTTTCTCGAGAAGTACAGTCACACAGTGTATTGGTGAACCTCACTGTCACCACAGTTCATTCTTCATTTCAACTATACCTGTAAAATTAAATCTGGCAATATCATGATCTGAAGTAGAGGCATGAGAGCATCTCTCCCATCCAGAGGTTAGCTTGCTGTTGGGCATGGCTGTGACTTGTCCCAAATAAGCCCTGCCTGACCTAAGTTCAATAGATAGCACAAGCCAGAGACACTTCTCAATACGAAAACAGTAAAACCCAAGGAAATATGAGAGTTTAGTCACACAGACTGTGCTGCACAGAGACCATAGCAAAGGATGTGGCCAGATTTTCTTGTATTAGTACAGTCACAGTCACTAAGAAAATGAAACACAAATTTAATTTTGCTTCAACTTTTCTCATCTTTGGTGGTCTGGGATCAATCAGATTTTCATACCTCCTATTGAAGAAGCAGTGACACATCCTTGCCTGTCTATAAATGCATATTTCCAGCATTACAGAATTCAGCAGTCACAAATTTTCAGTACTTAGTCCAGATGAAAAAGATGCTCACAGCAGAACCTGAGGCTGGGTTCATACTTTTTGAATTCTATCCCAGTAACTCAATCTTGGGACTATCTTTTATGTTACCTGGAAAGTGTTTACTCCTTGACCCTGTCTTCATGGCATTTTGTTGAAAAGGTGATGTTGCATTCATATACCAAATCCCTTACTGCACTCTGAAATCTGTCAAATCAGTCATGGTTCCACATGTTTGAACATTGACAGCATGTTACCCAGAGCAGTTCAATGCATGAATTACATGCCAAAAAGGCACAGTATAGTCACCATAATGTGAAGATAACAGCAATCCCAAGTTGCTTGTGAACAGGATGGAGGTATAGGCAGGTGCTTATTTCTTTTTCAGGAGAAAAGAAAATAATGTATTCTAAGTAGATTGTGTATTGCCTATACCTGTGCAATAACTAGGTTTTGAAACCATTACTAACCATTTTTATTCTGTTCCAATCAGAATGCCTGAAAATTTCCCTTAAATTTACCAAAGGCCCTCTGAATACTTAATGTTGACTTCTTCCTACTCAGTAATCACATAAGACACCCCACCATCGAGATGCAATTATATAACATTCCAATGGCAACTAAAGCAAGTGCTTATATGAAAAATTAATATTAGGAGAGTAACATATTTTTTTCCATCTTCTAATTGCAATTTTGCTGCTGGAAATCTCAGAGGAAAAGTACTACCATGAGATAGTGCAGCTCCTTGTGGTACATCAAGGGCTGCTCTTTGAAATGGAAGAGTGCTATGTTAAGTGGCCACTGGGAGCCTAATTAACATTTTCACTCAGTACTGCTTTCTTAATCTGAGAGCCAAATCAGATTTGTATTCCAAGGCATTGTTTCTAAAATGATAAATCAAACTGAAATATTTCTTGGCCATCTTCCAGTGAGCTGCTATATAGTAGTTGCCTCCAAAAAGTCAAAATAAGAATCACTATCAATGCAGTGGGAAAAAAGTATAAGCTGTGATCTGTGAGTATATTGTGTCTACCAACAAGCATTTTCTCTTCTCTTCTCTCTCACTGTCTGAGCCATTTTCAAATGTCTTGAAGCACTGCTGAAGAACAAGAGACAGATGAAGATCCCTGGTAATCTTAATCTAAAAAAAAAAAAAAATCACTATTTTTCAGTCATTGCAATATATTAGTCCTCACACATTAGCAATATTATGCCAATTTGCACTGATGTCTACATCTTGTACATCTTGTAAACTGTAGGTGCAAAATTTGGGTGCGTGCTAGCTCTGCTTGTGAGTATGTAAATATATGTTCCACATAACAAACTGATGTCTGACTGTATTTGCTGTTGTTGTTATTGTTGTTTTTTACCTAGTAGGTAGGTATGTCGGAAACTCAAGCACTTACTTTATTGTTTAGGAACAGGTTTTGGATTTGCTTCAGTCCCTAGAGGATTTTGGGTCTTCTAAACTAATGAAGGATTTATGATACATAAATACTGTATTATGTCTATGATAGATGAAATTTTCTCCCCACTAATGATTCTCTGGCCAGTCTAAAAACTGAGGAGTGCTGTTGGATGAAAATTAGATATTTCAATATGTTGCCTGAAGGGAGTTATACCAGAGAACGAAATGATGAAGGACATTTTCCATGGATGGTCATGCAACTGCACAATTTTGTGTTTGCATATTGTGATTGTGGAAGTTTATTTGTTTTTTAATATTATTTGGACTTTGATGAGTACTAAAAATATTTTTTGTTCCATAACTTTGTTAACTGCACAGAGTTCTAAGTTCCACATAATACCTAAGGAAAATTTGAAAATCTTAATATAAAAAAGCTCCAGTGGCACAGATGAAGTTGCAGTGGTTTATATCAACTGAGAATCTATCACAGAAATGAGATGTGGGTAATGGTTATGGAGTACATTTCTTTTTGTAAATTGTGGAGGACAAAAATATGATATTTTTAGAAGCAATATTGTAAGAAACAACTTATGCATGCATGATATTAATGGCATAAGACACTAAGCTCTGAATGATAGCTTTTCCTTGCTTGCATACCAATGCATTATTTTTTATTTAACTGATATCTCAGATGGGTATCTCTTCTTTCACCTCCTTTATTTATGTAAGATGTTTTCTCCTTTTTCTTTTTTTGCACACTTTGTTTGTTTGCCTTGTTATTTTTAGGGTCTGCACATTTATTCTGGGAATACATTTGTCTGTTAGAATGAGTCATGCCCACCCTCTTTCTCTCATCCATACAAACACACAAGCAGGACTGATACGTCCCATACGTTTTCAGAACAAGAAGGCAGTCTCTTGGTAGCATGTAATTTATTTCATCTAATAGAGTTCTAATCATAGGTGTACAGTGAACAACAGCTACTTTTGACTTGTTTACAGGTGGGTTTCATTTTGGTGTGTTTCCTTTTAAATACTAATGGAGATAACCTTTACTAGATTCACACTTGTTTTATGACCTGTGGAATAATGCAAAACTGTTGGGTTCCTTCCTCATTGTTTAGTGAAATATATACTTATTTATTCTTATATCATTTTCCCCTATTTCTCAGATTGTGATGTTACTGTTCAGTCCATGACCATACATTATTTTATAGACAGTGTGTTCTATATCTCCACTGAGAATTTACCTTTCATAATTTTTGTAGTAACAGTGAAGTTTTTAGTACCATTGTGCATTTGTTTTGTAGGCAAGATATACTTCATTCAGTTGCATTTCTCTGGTTTTCTCTTGAACTGAAATGTATTCATGAATGCTATCAGTTATCATACTTACATTACATCTTGCCCTTAGGATAGTGATGCTTTTGTTTCCTTGACACATGCACACACCTGTGATGAATACGTGTGTCATACATGCAATGAAGTAGTGATTCCTGGACATGATCTGTTGGAATATATGGGATATGTTTTATAATTTTTTAAGTGTAGTCATCTTAATCAGCAATTTTGCCTTTTTTTTTTTTTAGAGATATATTCGTGGATAAAATATTACATTAAAACTAGAGCTATTGACAAGAATCAGAAAATAGGTTTCTTTGGATAATTAAATCAGCATAACTGTAAGCATAAGTCACAAATTTTTTATTTCAGTCCTGCCCATAATATGCAAGCTAACCTTTTTGTTCCAGTTTTAAATCCCACACTTCACTCAATTTTTCTTCTTAAATTGGATTAGAATCTCTTGAGTGGAATCAATTACCTTGATTCCTTAAAATCTCTGTCAAAGAAGGTCTCTCAAACAGAGTGGGAGGAACAATCTTCAGGATTATTTGTCCTTTATTGCAAAATCTGCCAATCACTTTCCAGGGAGGAAGTGAAAATAAGACGAGGAGATGAGGGGGGAAACAAAAAAAACATGTCAGAAAAAATGAATACAGTTCTGTTTGTATTTTATATTTTTAACTTTATGGCCGTAAGTCCAAAACTATAATTATTTTAAATTTGTGTTATTTGCAATCTTTTAGTCCTTTCACTTTGTCTGCACAGATCTTTGTAAGGTTGACTCACAAGGACCTTATCCACAGCTAATTGTTGTGTAAATCACAACAGCACCATAGTGGATGTATGACATATACTGAAATCACAAACATACAGGAAAATGCAGTTTGTAGACTTCTTATAATCTCCAGATTTGCCTACTGGTTCTAACTGAACTTGAGACAAAGTTTGCATGAATTGCGTACTGAAGGATCAAGAGAGAGAGATGTAGAAAGAAAAGCAAATGTATAATGCATATGCACCAGTTCAATGCACAAAAGGGATCTGATGAATAGTTTATAAGCCTAATTTATAAGTGTGCTCAGACTCCCTCAGTGTGATCTGTTTAAATTAAAAGTTTGTACATCTTGTATGGCATTCTTAGATAGTATCAACACTTCAGAGTGCTTTGTCTCATTCCTAGCAATGGAATGTGTTTCTTGTACACTTTTTGCAGAGTAAAATGAGCCCTGATACTAAGACACACATATTGCTGTAAACCTCCGAAGAGTGTTGGTTCATTTACTTCAATTCTTCTAATTGCTTAAAAATCTGATACATACAGGAATTTTTGTCACCTTAGTTACAGTGTTACTGCTAATCACTTGATGAATAAGCTGCACATCTCACATACAACTAATGTAAGCCAAGATAGAGCAGCTCAATAAAAATGGCTACATCAGTGGATGTGTGATAATTTAGACTTCTGCTTCTCAAATAATTGTTCCTGCAAAGTAAACAGAAGGATAGAGATCATAGAATCACAAAGTATGCCAAGCTGGAAGGGACACACAAGCATCATTGAGTCCAGCTCCTGGCCCTGCATAGGATCATCCCCAAGAGTCACATCATGTACCTGAAAGCATCATCCAAACGCTTCTTGAACTCTGCCAGGCTTAGTGTAGGACCATTTCCCTGGGGAGCCTGTTCCAGTGCACAACCACCCTCTGGGTGAAGAACGTTTTTCTAATATCCAGCCTAAGCCTCCCCTGGCACAGCTTCAGGCCATTCCCTCAGGTTCTGTCAGTGGTCACCACAGAGAAGAGATCAGTGCCTGCCCCTCCTCTTCCCCTCAAAAGGAAGTTGTAGACTGCAGTGACAAGTTCTCTCTCTAAGAAGTGACAGAAAGGACATCTGTCTTTATGGAGAAGTGACACTCAGAAAAGCTTAGCTCAAAAGCACCCGTCTTAGGAATGGCATGTTCTAAACTCAGAGCAAGTTGTACCTTCTCATCCCACAAAAAAACTCTAAGTAGTGCCTGGAAGCGTACAGGTACAAAGCCTTTAGCAGGCATGAGATTAAGTGAATCACTTACATTAATTTTCCAGTAAAAAAAAATTAACTATATATTGAGAAGGATTCTCATCTTCTCAAGGTGATTCATTAACTACCATCTTCAGAAATGACAAAAAATAGAAGTTAAGAATACAAAATATTATGGCAAGTGTACAGTCCAATGCCTGACTTCACCTCCAGACACGTGGTGAAAGAAGAAGGGACCATGAAACGACAGACTATCACTGAAGGTAAGTAGTGTGTATATAAAACTCAGTGGACTCGATGATCGTTGTGGGTCCCTTCCGACTCGGTGTATTCTGTGATTCGTGATCCTGTGAAAAGCATGTAAACCCGTCTGTTCCACTAACAAGACATTCTGACATTCCAACAAAAGGCATCCACTTTATGCATTGAAGAACATATTTTCGCAGATCTTTTCTAACTGCAACATACTAATATAATTACTTTTAGGGTTTGTTTTTTTTTTACTTCCCTAAACTTGGGCAAGTTGAAAAAGTAATTTCTTGTAGTTTTTCAATCAAATTACTTTTTAAAGTTTTCGTGCCTTAGCTAATTTTTTTTCTGTGAATTCTAAATGTAAATATTTATCCTAAGAAAACTTCAAATCCTGGTTTCTTTTTTAAATTATTAACAGTTTCACAGAGGGTTGTTTTTTTTTTTCGTCTTCCAGTGTCTACATCTTCAACCAAATTTGGCCATATAATCTCTTTTTTAAGAAAACACTAAAGAATTAAATGCTTAATGGCCATGGAACTCTAAACTTAAGCTCATAAAACTAAAATAAATTATATTTGATTGTGAATCTCTATTATTTCCACGATATAATTCAATGATAACACTGACCTTCTCTTTTCTCTTTCTTCACTTTTAAAAAATGAGAGTGTGTTTATTTAGGAAATGTGACACCAGGAGCTGATATAATTACTTTAATCATTGAAGTACTGTCTAACTAGTAGAGATTTGACTGAAGACTTAGGTAAATCAGAGGTATCTCTCAGCAGCAAGGGTGAACCTAGTGGTTTTGTCACTGGAACGCTCTAAGCAAAATAATGTCCATAGGAGAAGAGAATAACAAACAAGAGCAAATGTACAGTGATTTGCTGCCAAATAAACACTGTGATTATGAGTATCAAAAACCTCTAAATAAAGATATTTTACAGTAGTCTGTGGCCATTTCTTGTACATCACAGAAAATGAAATAAACCCAGAGCAGAGAGCTGCTAAAGCTCCTACAGAGCAAAGATCCTGGGTCCTCATGCCTGTACAGACTAACTTACATGATTCCCAACATACAGCTTCAGATCTCAGATCTTTTAGCTTAAGGAACTGCCAACAATGAAGATCTTGTAACTGTTTTGGATTTATGAATATTCAAATTGCAAATTCAAGCACCTGAAAACCTGAAGATTTTACAAGATCCACTAGAGAAGGTTATATTTTATGTTTCTGCTGGTGAGGCCAGGAGAAATACTTCTTACTTCATCAAAATGAGAAGAAAAATCCCTCAGCTGAATATTTTTGAGTCCATAGCCCTTTGGAGGAGAATGACATTTTCTATGGAAATCTGTGCTACACTATTAGATTAAAATACATGAGGCAGGTACGTACTCAAGGACATAATATATTCATGATGGAATAAAAGAGAAATGTCATTGTAGCACAAAGAGGTTAGTAGAGGTTATTCGCTTAAAATCTTTCAGATCTGGGGGAGATGGGGAGGGAGGCATCTTTTATATCGAAAGGTCATTTTGGTCTAGCAGTCTAGAGCTATTCAGCTAGACAATCTGTTTTGCCCTCTACATTTATTCCATTATTTCAAGTCAATGTCTTTAGCATTCAAAACCAGCTGGAAGGAAATGTTTACTTGGAATGTCAAATAATTACTTTTTCCTTCCTTACTTAAAAAAAATAATTATGCAAAAATATTATGAAAACATACATGTATATAATGCATTCATATACTCATAGAATCACTTGAGTTGGAAAAGACCCTTAAGATTGCTGAGTTAACCAGCACTGCCAAGTCCACCACTAAATCATGGCCCTAAGTGCCATATATATATATATATGTTTTATAAATACCTCCAGGGATGGTGACTCCACCATTGCTGTAGGTAGGTGCTTGACAACCCTTTTGGTGTATAATTTTTCCTACTATACAATCTAGAGCTCCCCTAGTGCAACTTAAGTCTGTTTTGTCTTGCTCTATTTCTTATTACCTGGGAGAAGAAGCCGACCTCCACCTCAATATGGCCTCCTTTCGGATAGTTGTAGAGAGTGACAAGGTCTCTCCTGAGCCTTCTTTGCTCCAGGCTAAACACCCCCAGCTCCTGCAGCAGCTCCTCAGACTTGTGCTCCAGATCCTTCCCCAGCTCCATTGACCTTCTCTGGATGCTCTTCAGAGGCTCAATGTCTTTCTTGTAGCAAGGGACCCAAAACCAAACACAGGGGCAGCCTCACTAGTGCTGAGTACAGGGGGACTATCACTCCCCTGGTCCTGCTGGTCATGCTATTTCTGACACAGGCCAGGATGCCTCTGACCTTCTTGGTCACCTGAGCACACGCTATCTCATGTCCAGCTGTCTGTCAGCCAGCACTCCCATGTCCTTTACCACCAAGCAGCTTTCCAAACACTCTTCCCTAAGTCTCGAGTGTTGCATGGGATTGTTGTGACTCAAGAGCAGGACCTGGTACTCAGCCTTGTTGAACCTCATACAACTGGTCTCAGTCCATTGATTCAGCCTGTGCAGATCCCTCCATAGAGCCTTCCTGCCCTTCAGCAGATCAACATCCTTCCCAGCTTGATGTCATCCGCAAACTGACTGAACTTGATCCCCTACAAACTTGATGCCTTGTCCAGATCATTGATGAAGATATTAAGAAGGACTGGCCCCAACACTGAACCCTAAGAAATATTGCTTGTGATCAGCAACCAACTGGGTTTATTTCCGTTCACCACCACTCTCTAGGCCTGGCCACCCAGCCAGTTATTTATCCAGCAAAGAGTACACCTATTCAAGCCATAGGCTGCCAGCTTCTCCAGGAGAATTATGTGGGAAACAGTGCCAAACACTTTACTGAAGTCTAGGTAAACAACATCCACAGCCTTTCCCTCATGCACTGGTGCAGCCTCACCTTGAACAATTTGTGTAGTTTTGATCATCACAATATAGGAAAGATATTAAACTATTAGAGAGCGTCCAAAGGAGACAAGGAAGATGGTGAAGGGCCTTGAGGGGAAACCATGTGAGGAGTGGCTGAGGTCACTTGGTCTTTTCAGCCTGGAGGAGACTGAGAGGAGACCTCATTGCAGTTACAACTTCCTTGTGAGGGGAAGAGGAGGGGCAGGCACTGATCTCTTCTCTGTGGTGACCAGTGACAGGACACAAGGGAATGGTCTGAAGTCATGTCAAGGATGGTTTAGGTTTGATATTAGAAAAAGGTTCGTCACGCATGGAGTGGTTGGGCACTGGAACAGGCTCCCCAGGGAAGTGGTCACAGCACCAAGCCTGGCAGAGTTCAAGAAGCATTAGGACAATACTCTCAGGCACATGGGGATGGTCGTGTACAGGAGTTGGATTCAATGATGTTTGTGGGTCTCTTCTAACTCAGCATATTCTGTGATTCTGTGATCTACTAGGCCCATCACCCTGCCATAGAATGGGATCAGGCTGGTAAAGCAGGACTTACGTTTCATGAACCCATGCTGACTGGGCCTGATCCCCTGGCTGTCCTGCACGTGCAGTGTGATGGCACTCAGGATGATCTCCTCCATGACCTTTCCTGGTGCCAAGATCAGGCTGACAGGCCTTTAGTTCCCGGGATCCTCCTTCTGACCCTTCGTGTAGGTTGGTGTCACACTTGCTAACCTACAGTCAACTGAGAACTCCCCAGTCAACCAGGATTCCTGGTAAATAATGGAAAGTGGCTCACTAGGCACTTACATCAGCTTTTTCAGTACGCCTGGGGGGGTCCCATCCAGCCCCATAGACTTGTGTGTGTCTAAGTGGTGTAACAGATCCCTAACCCTTTCCTCTTGGACTGTGGGCACTTCATTCTGGTGCCCATCTGTGTTTTCCAGTGGGCTGGGCACCTGGAGAACAACTAGTCTTACTATTCAAGACTGAGGCAAAGAAGGCATTCATTTCCTCAACCTTATCCTTTGTCACTGTGTTTCCCCCTGAATCCAATAAAGAATAGAGATTCTCCTTAGCCCTCCTCTTTTTCTAATGTATTTATAGAAACATTTTAAATTGTCTTTTATGCCAGTAGCCAGATTAAGTTCTAGTTGGGTTTTGGCCCTTCTGATTTTCTTCCTGCATAACATCACAATATCCTTCTAGTGATTACAAGTTGCCTGCCCCTTCTCTCAAAGGTAGTAGACTCTCTTTTTTTCCCCTGAGTACATACACAATGTTTCTTATGCCGAATTATTAACTATTTTAAAAAATGCTAATGTGATTAATTTAAACACAATAATGTGAATTTGATAATGTTAAGAAACACTTAAATATCATTATGGACACGAAATAGGCGAAGCATTTTCCTCTTCTCATCAAATATGGTATGAATATCTAAAGTATTTTTTAATTATATCTACTATAATACAAATAAAGAAGTGGTTTGGGAGATCTTTGCTTTTAAGCAAAATAAGAAAATTATTCCTGTAGTCTTTGCCTTTCCTCCCCTGGTCACGCTTTTCACTTTTTGTTAGTATTCTATTAAAAGCAACAGCAAAAGAATTAATATTTTCATAGTGCTTTCAAGTCAGTGCTTGCATGAGATCACTGCAAGGGTGACCTTTTCATATACATTGTTATTTCTTTCTCTGAACTGAAAAAATGATGATTTGTTTTTCTCTAGGGAGGAAAAGTTGATGGTTATATTGTCACTATTGTTCTCAGCATTCTTGTGAGTAGGGGTATTTCTGAAATTCCTATTTAGACAAAAAAAACCCCAAACTGAAAATCCATTATCAAGGCATTTCTTGAGATGGTATGTTTTACATATACCTTTCTACCTTAGGAGATTTAAAGCTGAATCAAATTTGGAAAAGTGAAGTTGCATTTTATAGTAAAAATTTCACAATACAGTCACGTGTTTTTAAAGTCCATAAAGAATTATGGTTGTCCTGATAGCTATCTTATTCTTGCTAAAAATGCTGAACTGCTTTTGAGATTTATGCATGTGGTACTAAAAATGCATGGAAGGTTATGTCTGGATGGTTTTTGTTAGAAAAAAACCTTGACTTAGCAGACCTGGACACGATATAAAATGCCGTGGTTTGGGGTTTTAGGGTCAGTCGAGTCCACCGGGAGACCCCTTGGTACTCCTCCGAGGAGCAGGCCGTGCCCGCGGTGGGGGCAGGGGCTGCAGCTGGATGACAGATGAGGAGACACACAGGGTTGCTGGAACAATGGTGAACCAACTTTAATAAGGAAAAGTACAGCATTTTATAGGGGTTTCTAAGGAAAAACCTAGAAATAAGGTGTGGTTATTTAAAACTCTTTTAAAGGATAGGGTACACACAAAATTAGGGCTAGTACTACTGATAAGTAAAGATAATTCCATTGGGTTATAGGGGTCAGTAAATCTGCCAAGCTGCCTTGTCTGTTGGCCTGTTATTTGCCAGCTGCTTGAGGGAGTCACAGAGACCTAAATCCCAGTCTCTTGTGCTGTAAAATCATCTCTCCACAGCTCAAACGCAGCTCCCAGCTCTGACCTATCCCCAACAATAAAAGGATGTTTCAACTCAATGTTTCAATGGGATGAAAGACTGGAAACATTTTTCAGCAAGGACTTAATAGCTCCTAAACCCCATTCCCACAAGGTATAAGGCAACATAAAATTGTTCCGATCTTTAGATCTGACCTACTTCTTGACAGACAATTAAATATTTCCATGAATTATGTCTTTCATGAATTAAGCATAAATTAAAACAACAACAAAAAACCTCTTACAAACAAGCAAAAAAAAACCCCAACCCAAAACCAAACCAAAAAACTCTTCAGTTTACATTTCAATGTTTCGAGAAATAATGAATTCACTACATTAATTGACAAGTTGTTCTAGCAACAACATTGTCTTCCAAATGAGACTACTTTCTCATTTTAATTATTCTAGCTTCAAATTTAAAACTCCTAGATTACAAGAACTATGCTAAAATAAACTGTTTCTCAAAATTTGCTTAAACACAGTGGTGACACCAGAAATAAACCTAGAGGCTACTCTCTGCTTCTGCTTGACATGGCCCTGGACAGATGCAGAAGACTGGCTCTCAGCAAGGCAGGGGTGCACAAGGGAGACCCTCAAACGTGAGTGCCCTTCTGGACATTGTGGGAGCTAACACAAGTGCCTTCCAGCCTAGGGACCAAGGATGTCTCTGCTGGAAATGAGGGCATACGTAGGGGTAGATCACAGAATATCCTGAATTGGAAGAGATGCACAAGGATCACTGAAGTCCAGTTCTTGGTCCTCACAGGACAGTCCCAAGAATCCCATAATGTGCCTGGGAACATTGTCCAAATGCTTTTTGAACTCTGGCAGGCTTGGTGCTAAGACCATTTCCCTGGGAAGCCTGTTCCGGTGCCCAGCCACCCTCTAGATGAAGAACCTTTTTCTAATATCTAACCTATACCCCCCTGACACAAATTCCTTCCATTCCCTTGGGTCTTGTCACTGGCCACCAGAGAGAAGTGATCAGTTTCTGCCCTCTGCTTCTCCTCATGAGGAAGTTGTAGACTGCTATGGGGATGTGTTCCTAGTTCTTGTTCAAAAATTACCATGTTGCTGTCTCACAGAATGAGGACATTGTTCAGACACAAGATAAAAACTCTTGTGGGTAACCTGGCTGTGTAGGCCCAGCTGCTGAAGGGATCTTACAATGCACACATGTATTTATATATTCTCAGTAGCCAAGCTCAACCCTGCTTGGGCAGAGGGGGACAGGGTGAGTCCCCTGGCACTGCCTGTGTTTGTGTGAGTGCTCTGTGTGTCTGTGCAGCTGGCAATTTACTGAAAAATGCTCTACTGAACAATGCACGTGGTGTATGTGTGTGCTCTGTGGGCATGCTCAGCCTCACTGCTGGCTGGAACTGGGGGCATGGAGCTGTGGTTGCCTTTCCTCTGCAAGATTTGGCAAGTCCTAACTGATATGTCTGCTTCTGCACCAGAGACTCATTTCCTGAGGACCCACCCAGCATGGTCCCACGTGCTTTCAGAGCTTTGGCTTACCAGGAAAGAGTTTTTCATCCTGTCGGAATGGACTGCATTAAACACTTTGCTGAGAGGCACAGTCAATAGCCTGTGAAGATTTATCTGAAGCAGTACCCAGTCATGCTTCCACCTGTTTGTTCCCCCTTCTGTAATTTGTGCATAATTCAAAGACTGCACCAGAAATTATTTTCCCCACAAGACTTTCATAACCTCATTAAATAGCTTAGAGCCAAAAACTGATTCCTGTGAATCAATCTCCACAGTCACTTAACAGTGAGTCCTGTTTATAATTCTTTAGATAATTTTTAATATATTTTATGTACCACATGCAGATTTTTTATTATTATTTCATAGTATTTGTCAAGAAACTTGGCCATATTAAGTCAGAACGGAAATCCAAGAAGTACAACAGTACCTTTACAAGTCAAACTTGTATGTCTAAAAAGACCTCAAGTTACTTTAACAAGATCTGTTTTTCTGTTGATTTGTGTTAATTACTGTCCTTTAATTCCTTATAAAATGAGTCTTGTATTAGGTATTAATTTTTTTTCTGAGACTGATTTTGTTATGACAAACTTATAACTTAATAGTTTATTCTATTTAGTATTTTTCAAATATTGGCATGACATTCATTTTTGTTCCAGATGTTCCTGAATGTCCTCCATGTTTAAATACTTTTGAAAATCAACCTTGACAGTGTAGAAAACTCCTCTGACACTTCTATTATAATTTTTTGATGCAAATTACATAGGCATGCTGATGGTACATCCAAGTGAGAGAGAGTTTAACATCCTTCAGAGTAACTTTTGTAATGGAAATTTTTTTATCATCAACTATGAAGGGACTATATTATCTGGATGTTTCCCAAAAGAGAACAGAAATATTGAAGGAAACCTTTAATTTTGTCCAGTGAAATAACTTTGAATTTATTTTATTTTATTATATTCTGTGTTCAAACACAAAGAAACCATGCGTGCCCCAAACAGAAAATTAACCACATATATTCTTTGTCTATTTGCTTTCCCAGAAGCTTTGGGTCCATGACTTAGGACAGTGTGTTGAAAAAGCTTTGCCGTGATAGGCATGGATGGCAGAATTCCCAGGAGGCCTCCAGTCACATTAGCCCACAGCCAACATGTAGCAAGGAAGGACACAGAAACATTAATTTCGCTAAGCACATGAAGGGTTGTAATTACATCCAGCTCACTTTACTATTTCTTTGCCTTTACATCATGATTGATCACATTTGCACTGGAACAAAAATGAAAAAGTAGCTGAATCAACAATCCAAACAAAATCCACTTGATGGATGTCTTAACCCTTCTAGACCTGATGTATGCATTGCTCCCATCCACAGCGTTGAAAGACAGCTCAAAAACATTGTTTCTGCTTTCCCTGTCTTTACATAGGAAAAGAGATCTTTTTTTTTTTTTTTTCAGTCTGTAATACTTTTTTATTATTCTGAGGTGCTAACTTCTTAGTCAGAGGGACTACATATAGTAATCCTGGGTGTCTAAGCTCCATATTGGAAGGGATAAAAGAGAAAGAGGATGTGATGGGTTGACCTCAGCTGGATGCCAGTTGCTTACTCAGCTGCTCTATCACTCGCCTTCCCAGTGGGACAGGGGAAAGAGTAAGGTGGAAAACAACTTGTGGGTTGGGATTAGGCAGTTTATTACAGCAAAAGCAAGGTCAAAAATGGCAGAGTTTATTCTCTACTTCCCATGAGCAGTGATGGCCGGCCACTCCCAAGAAGCAGGACTTCAGCATGTGTGATGGTTTCTTGGCAGTCAGCCATTGGAGACAAGGAATGCCCCCCTCCTGCTCCTTGCCTTAACTTTCATATCTGAGCTGACATCATATGATCTGGAATATCCATTTGGTCACTTTGGGTCAGCTGACCTACTTGGGTCCCCTCCCAGGATCTTCCCTTCAACTTGTCCCTGCTCAGCAGTAGCCAAAACACCAGTGGGTTATCAGCACCCTTTTAGCTGCCAATGCAAAGCACACCACTGGAAGGGCTACCGTGGGGAAATGAACTCCAGCTCAGCCAGACTCAGTACAGAGGGATAAATTAAAAAAGATAAAAGAGCTGTCTCTTCTTTTTTGTACAGAAAATGGACAGCTAGGAATTTATTTATATTCTAGATTTAAGATCCTCTTTTTTTTTCTTGTTTGCTATTACAGGGGTTTTTTTATATTAGTTTTAAGCTCAATGAAAAGTTTGGCTTTGTAAAATTTAGAGCCATAATTAAAAAATTAAATGGGCAAAATAGAGCATTTAGGTAAATCTGACATCTTCCTTTCGATAGCCATTCAGTAGATCAGTTATAGTTGCAATATTCCTGACACCAGTGCTTTTATATAAAATTAGTCTAAACTCTTTATTTAAAATATTATAAAATGATATTAAAGCAAATTTCCTATTAAAAATCAAAATGCATCACTAATATTTTTCCAATATTTCAATTCCTTTTTGCATTCTGGCTGATGCAGAATTATATTTTTGTTTGTGTTTTATGGTTAATTCCATCTGCAAAGCTCACGTCTGCCTATTGCTTATATCTGTAATCAGCTGTGCAATCAGACAACTAAAGGAGGTGATTAACTCAACTAGTTTACATGCATTTCAAAAAAAACCCTGCAAGTGTGAGAGGGAGAAAGTACTGTGCTTTTGTTAGCAAACTATAATCAAAGACTTTGCAGCTCTGCTCTGGACTTTAGAAAGTGGTAAGACTTTGTAATGGCAATGATTCTTATTCCAATAATTTTGAATACACAGATGGTTCTTCTTTGATGGTGCAAGGAGCTCTGGGCACTGAAGGTGGCTACTGATACCAAAGGGGATCCAGTGAGATCTGAGTTGCCATCTGGCCACTCTGCAGCAGTCACACGATCCTAATCATATGCACATTTTCCTCACTGTTGTTAATACCTGTCTTTCCCTTGGGATAACATGATTAATGACAGTGACTTTATTATGTAGAAGCTCTTCTAGCATAAGACAGTCTAGTTATTCACTCTGACTGCACATGGCAAGTTTGTCCCATGCAATGGGTTGGCTTTGCATTTCAGGAGCCCGTTAGCTTTAACCTTCACCATCAAAAGTGATTTTTGTTCAGATCACTAAGGATAACCATACCAGCATGCTGGGCTGAAAACTGAGAAATCTGAAGATAAGGTTCACTGTAAAACAAAGATCTAAATGGTGTTCCCCCACAAAAACCCTGATGAGGTCATAAATTTTACCTTTTGGCAAATAAATCTCAGGTTGTTTTTCATTTAATTACTAGAATGCACATTTTCACTCTTCACATTAGGAAGGGCTTGTGCTTTTCCCGGTTATCTTTTAGGTGAGAGTCTGTTATCAAAGTCTTTGCCTAATTCATAAGTGAAAACAACCACTTTTTAACCACAGTTACTTGGAATTCTTGGAATCTTTAGTCTTAAATGGATAGTCTAAAATTTTATCAGACATTTCTTTGGACATTCTATTACAAAGAGGTGAGTTTCTGAGTAAAACAGGTAAGAACAATAAATTTTTACTTTTTCTACAGGTACAAACCTCAGTTATTGATAATAACAATGATTTGGTGAGAACATTTAAAATTTGTTTTGATTATCAAGGCAGGTGACACATTTATTCAGATGAATAGCTGCACATTTGAAATGACTATTTATCTTATTTCTTCTTGTGTAAATGTATCAGAACTGAAAAATACCATACCAAGAATGACACCTCAGCTATGAAACCCAGCTGGGAAGATGGCATTTAATCACTAGTATTAGAGTCACATATGCATTGATGACCTTTTACCTTCAGAGATGAATTCATATCAACCACAGTGTTCAATCATGTCAAATGTAATTATCTACTGTTAGGAATTTAAATATACTTTAATCCTTGCATTTAACTTTTAGCACATGCTAAACCCAAATGTTTATATGTGGCAAGGGGAGGGGGAGAAGAAGGTAACAGGGGAGAGAGGGATATGGGCTAAAAGAAAATTGCCTGTATATACTTCTGTGATGTATAGCCCATTTAACAGAGGATTTTATGTGCTGCAATTACCTGTACCTCTCACGAGAGATATTTTTCTTTCATTCTAGCCATCCCTGTCAAACAAGAAATGTGTGTGGCACACTTGTAGTCTTATCACTACCACTAAACCAGGAAGATGCTATCATGATTTGTCATAAATCTTTATAGTCTGCAGTATTTAAAAAAGAAAGTTTTCTATTGAATTGTATGAAAAATTTTACAGTATATGTTAATTTACATCAATTAATTGCTGATGAAGTTTGCCTAGCCTCATGGCACAGTGTGGACTGGATATTTAGCTACAGAACAAATTCAGTACAAAGAAGCACTGGAATTCTTCCAACAAAACCCAACCCTCCTGGAGTCAGAGGTTTTTCTAGTCTCTAATGGTCATTTGTCCCTATCTGGGTCTTAGAAACAGAAAGTCTGAGAAAATACATTTTACTGGCATGTATCTGAAGTGACTATTTTGTCCTGCAGTTACTTAACCCTTAAAAAAACCCAAAAAAGCACCACCACCAAAAATCAAGCAAACAACAGCAAAAAACAAACAAACAAACAAACAAAAAACAACAACAAAGAAAACCCTAAAATTCCACAAAACCACAAAACCAAACAAATTGACTACAACTCTTGTGAAAAAGACATCTGAATGGCAACCAACAAAGCCAATAGTAGTAGTGGTAGTAACCTTCAACGGCTTAAGGGACGGAAAAGTGTACGCAGAAAGTTTTGTAAATTATTGAATTAAGAACAAGGGATGTTGTATAAAAATAGGCAAAATAGAACAAATAACTATGAGAGCTCTCAATAGATGCTCTCAGTCAGCTTTGTGAGAACAGATCTCAGATACTCAGTATGTATTCACTCAGAAATATGCTGTCCTAAATGTGCAATTTTTTGTATGGTCATTTTATCAATTAGAAGCAGATATAATAGAAGTCCAGATTATCTACAGCATAGTTAGATTGGGTACTGATACTACCATAGAAGATTAGAGGTAGAAGCGGCTGTAAATCTCAGACTACAAGTGAGGTAAATGTTAATGCAGTTAGCTTGCTCTGCAAAGAAGGTTGTTTCATTTTAGGTCCTGTTATTTGCTCAACATCAGACTAAGCAGTCTATAGCTGGTTCAGTATCACTGGAAAAAGAAATGTAAACTTCCCCGTGGGGGGCTCATACTAAGTGTTTAGTACTTTAGGTAGTATCTCTTTCAAGCAGAATTTGTTGTGCTACTTCCATTTTCTGGGGAAGGTTGGCAATCTGAGTAAATTTCACTGAGAAATATCCAGTATTTTTAAAGCTTATGAAGTCTCAGCTTGGAAGGAGAAGAGCTAAACAGATCTTTTAATCAGAAATGTCATTCATGTCCAGACTGATAATTCATTTAACTGAGAATGCTTGGAGTCAACTCAGTGGTAGGGTGGCATTATAATCCTCCCTCCCTCTCTCCCTGCCTCCCTCCATTCCTTTCTTCATTCCTCCCTCACTCCCTCATTCCTTCTTTCCTTCTTCCCGCTTTGGTTGTTCACTTCCCTTCAGCAAAATTTCACACAGGTGTGAACTTCACTAAGGATACAGCACTCTCTGATGAATTTATAGGGAGTAATAATTTCATATCAGATATAGAATCAGCTTAAGAAGAGCACAGATGACAGCTGCACCAGCTCCTTTCGTGTAGACATCAAAAAGTCTTTTGTACCAGAAGAGGTTTACAAGCTGTTCCTAATACAGTTGAGCCTTCACTAGAAAATCAGAGCTGAAAGGACCTATGCCCTATAGACAATTTCACAAACCAAGTTCCTTCAACCATATCCACAACACAAGTAACAATAATTTGATAAGATAGCCATGGAATGTGTTTAGGACACTCCAGACAAATCAGTTAATCTCCTAACACATATTTCAGTTACATATGTGCTCCGTTATGCTGATAAAATCATTACTAACCAGTTACCTAACATAAGCTAAGGAAATATGACAGGATGAAATTACGTGATTAATAAATCTCCTGACATCAAGATTTGCTTTAGAGAGGGGAAAAAAACAACCCAAGTTTTCCTGTCTCATATTGCAATGAAAAAAATAAAATCAGTTACCTAATATGTTTGGTCTGAAGAAAGTGAACGCCATGGGTTTTGCAATGTTTCAGATGCAGCCATCAATAAGAATGATGTTGAAGGCTATAATGGATCAGTTTACAAGGCTACAGTCATAGGCCTCCTGGAAATCCATTTTGACTTAATCAGCTTTCCAATTTTGCAGGTAAAATATAGCACTTCTGGATCATATCCAAGAATGAGGACACAGTAATAAAATGATTCAATACAGTTTGCATAGTCTTCACAATTTTTAAATCAAGGTGCTATTTTAGCAAACATTAACACTGGGTTTCCCTCATCTTGTGTACGCTGTTCCTCCCCTTTTTTTGGTATTGTAATGACTACTATGCTCTCCCTACTTAAAAGCAGCTTATGATATCCATGTCTCTGTGAACATTCTGCAGCAGGTAAGTATGTGAAATATTCCTATGTGACAACACTACTGTTTGCTGAAACTACATTCTGCTATATCAAAAAGATATTTCACAATGTGCAACATCACAGCATTTTTTTGAAAAGGAAAAACATTCCCCAGTGTAACACTTACCTTCCCTTTCTTCAGCTCAACTACCATAGTCCAGTGCTTGGCCATGTTTCAGCTGATTAGCTCGAGCAAGAGAAGTTGCAGCTGGGACAACCACTGAGCACAGTGGTTGTATTAGTATGTCACAGAGACACTTCTCTGCATTTCTGGCAAAGTATACAGAGAATTTTCTGCAAGTTAAGCCTAACTATGCATTTTTGTTTACCTCTACAGTTTTTGTACAGTAGAGAAAAATGTGAGAATAGAGATAAAATTTGGGTATTTCTGCATTTGTTATGTCAAAGCATTGCTTTGGTTAACCACTAGAAGGACTCCTCTCCTTTTCTGGCTCATGGGCACCTCCTCTGGGAGGATCAGAGGAGGCTCAATGTTATGTGTGTCTTCCTCTTGCCCCTACATGTTTTTACCTTGCCTTTGGAAAAACTCATTAGGAAAAAAAATATTTTATAGAAATATCATATTTACATTCTTCCCCAAACAAGCTGCATCATCTTTATATGAGGAGCTGGTGGTAGGTGTGTTTTCCTATCAGTTGTAGATCTATGTGATCCCCTACTAAACAACTCCTTTTCACAGAAAATAGTAAAGCATCTGAACAAAGAATCTCTAGTTTGAAGTTCATATCTTTTTTATCACATCTGAGTGTAAGTTAGCAGCTTTCCCTGCAGTCATACAGGGATTGGATTAGATACTGCTATTATTAGACACATTGACCACACCCTAGGTATGTAGGTAGCAGTAATCAATTAAATTACTAGCAAGACATCCGGATGATACAGTGGAAACTGTTTTGTCAAATTTACAGGAACTTAATTAGCCTTGGTTCTCCAGTTTCCAAAGTTGGAGAAGAGTTGCTGGCTATATAGCCTTACTGCTTTTTATGAAATGAGTAGTCAATAAGACCCTCATAATGCATTTTTTTGAAGTAACCATGATATCACTGAGAGCTAACAGTCCATTTCCAATATCCCCTTCTACAGGCAAATTGCTCTACTTGCCAGAGGGGTTGAATCTTGTCTCTAGAAATCTCAGTGCCTCATAACAGTGTCTTTGAATATATTTTTGAGTTGGGCTTTGCTTCTGTTTATGCAAAAAATTTTCCTTTCATAATTACTGCTTTTACATTTTTGCTAAGGACAAGTGGAAGTCTTGACTGTTTCCTTTTCCTTCATTTCATTGGATTGCTTGGTCTTAGATGGTTTATACCATGGGTTGCTTCCTTGTCTCCAGCTCCTTTCTTCTACCATTCTGTTTTTCCCCACTAAATAATGCCCTCTCAGCTGCTTTTTGAATCAAAGGAACCTTGGATACAGACAATGGTCCTGCTAATGTTCCATTTCATGTTCCAGTTTCTTATTGCAGATATTCTGGGGAAAGTGTCACAAAGAGAGAGGTGAGAGCTGAAATGCTTTCTCTCTGCCGAGTCTTGTTTTAATCATGAGAGCGAGCCAACTCTAACATTTTGAATATGATGCCTTAGAGCCCATACCTCAAAGGACTGAAGAGCAGAAGACACCACCAGTATTTCTCATGCTACCCCCTGCCCTCTAATAGAATTTTTTTTTTGTTACAGTGAGCTACCAGGCAGTGTGGACACAGCACATTCAGTCAGCCCTGATGTCAGGGGCAACTTGCTTGGCACTTAGAAGCTCTAAAAGAGGCTTTAGTTTGAGTTCTCATCCTTCTTTGGTTCTTCACTTTAATAAGGTAATTAAACCCACAATTTAGAAGTGTCAGCCAAAAGGAAGGTTAAGACAAAGAGTTGATAGTCATGTTTCTCTTGGGACAGAGAAGTGCTCTTAGAGAGCTCCTTTTCCTCCACTTCACTATTTCCATTTGTTTCCACTAATTTGACAAAAAAACAGTTCTACCTTCTCAGTGTCAAAACATGGTAAGTTCAGTGAAGACACAAAATGAGTAAATTAGAAACAAACGCATGGAAATAAATTAATTGGGAAAAAAAAGGAGGCTGCTATATTTTTATTGTTTAACTTCATTTTAATATTAAAAAATTAGAAGCAAATAAATTTTTCATATGGCCCATGGAGTGCCTACATAGTGGTTTTGGTGTCTAAATTTATCTAGATTAAAAAACATAGGTGGATTTCTGTATGGATGATCAGTATCTAGAGCTAGCAAGAATGCAGTAAATTTCAAACATTCTCTGATTGTTAAAGATACATATGAATTTTAATGCAGTAGAAAATAAATTTATTTGGTCTTACTGTGAATTTTCTTGCAATATTTTTCTAGTTTGGCTTATGTTTTTTGGAATATAATCAACATGAGCTTGATTCTGGGCAGAGGTTTCTTCGGTTGAAGTATCGCATTCTTTAGAAAGACATCTAATCCAAATGAGGAATGAGTATCTCAGCTTTTTCTGAGCTTTATTTGTAGAAGGCAAATGCCAAGCTTCACAGAAGTCAGACTACATTTTGAAATTAATCCTGTTCTAAGGCAATGAATTTTCACCTGAATATATTCAATGAAACCTCCATTTATGTACATCTTTGCAACATGGAAATTCTACCAAGATTAATCCCACTGAAGTTCCAGTAAAATGTAAATCCTAATTCACTTGTGAGGTTGAAAGGAGTTTAAGTTACACTACAATAGTTCATACATCACCAACTTTTAATTTTTTTTTTTAAATTTATTTTCATGGCTGAATTTAGCTCCATCATGCTGCACTTATCCTATTTTCCAAAAGCAAAAACTTAGCCATGAATTTCTGCCTTTATCTTGTGGAGGCTGGAATTCTTCTCAGGATATGCCTGAAGCACATATTCTATATTAAGCCAAATAAAATTAAATGTATCCTTAAAATTAAGCTGGTGCTTATTCTTCGCTTAATAAAAATGAATTAAGCATGCGTTAAGTATTTATTGGGATTGAAGTCTGCTTGCTGAGTTAGAGGATAGACTTTTTGGATTAGTTTTTAACAGTCCTCTTCATACAAACACAGATGGAGCATTCAAATGTCCTGATTGCTCACATGTTCTCATGATCTGTAGCCAGGATCCGGTATGGATTTTTTTCAGTTCAGTCAGAACAGGACTTCATCGGGAAAGCAGCAGATGGAATGAAGGGAGGGAATCCAAGTTTTTAATCCTTTTTAAATTTTTTTTCTTTTCTGAACAGATGTTGTTGAGATGATCAAGCTACAGAGCCACAAATCCAACCAAAAATGGGTAAAGTAATATATACAAACATATGCTGATATTTGGTATATGGTTAATCAGGCAGGCTACAGTCACCTGCTGCTGACAGCAATATCCACCTTGCATATGATGGAGATGACAGGATTTGTAAGGTTACTGTAGAAGAACTTAATTTTGTGTGCTGTTTTGAATTCTCATTCAGTCATAAGAAAAGCTAACCACAACATTTAAAATTACTTCACTAACAGTTAAATGGTTCAGCACAGGACCAGGAAGCTGGTGAACAACTACCAAAAAGTACATGGAAGGAAATTTTACTAAAAGGATGGGAAGGTTATAGCATATGGCTCAGGTTCACAGATTTCAGTTTGAGGCCATAATCTCACTGACAGCTCTCAGGTGGGATACTATATTAATGGAAGAGTAATTTTATGGGATAGGATTTGCTGTTAAGGAGCAATATTTTTCTGACTATTAATTTTCAGCAAAAGATAAGGCTATTAAATTAGAATTGCAGGATATGCTGATCTCACCATGGTGGTCATGACGAAGTAATTCTGATTTTGTCAGTGATATATTTATTAATGTCTCTCATCTTTAAAAAGAAAATCCAAGACTTTAATGACAATTCCTTCGAAGTAAAGTATAAATGAGACATGGCTCATTTTTTATTTTTTGTAAAATTCCCCAGTTAAATATATGCAAAACTTTGAAAAAGTTACTAATTGTAGCTTATTAAAGCTTGTTCTACCTAGTAACTTGCCTGTTGGAATTCAGTAATTATGAACGAGGGGTATCCCAACAGGCACCTGTTTTACACTTGAAAGCTTGAAATTACTGCTCTACAGTGACACTTTGTGTTATGTAACATCAGTCAAAAGGAGAATTACACAGCGATATTTCTGTTATATTGTCTGGGAAGATCACAAATGGAATTCAGGTTGGATGGGACAGGTTGTTTTCACTGCACAAACACTAATGACAGCAATATCCATGGGCCTAAAGAAACAACATAATATTCAGAATACTTACACTGAATCAATATTCATCTTTTTTTTTTTTTTTTTTTTTTAAATTCTTCTAGATTCTTAGAATGAAAAGTTTAACTGCAAAGTATTATACTACATGTTCTAAAAAGATTCTGGTACCACTTAGGTCGTGTTTGAGTGACCATATGGAATAAAATGTCCTGAATTTTTTGAGGTATAAACAGACTACAGTAAAACGAAACAATAACATAAAAGATGTAAGAGTTTGAGGGTTTTTTAAATACAGGAGGAAAAAAATCTAAGGAAACTCATCATGAATACTGAAAGGTCTATAATTCATTAATTTTTCTTTCCTGACAGAACACCCTTAAATCTAAAACAGTTAAAGACCAGAAATGCCTAGAAAACATTTTTTTGAGGAAGATTGAAATTCTCTGATTTGACATACTTCAAGTTTCTTGTTTTTATGGAGCTTGATATTTTATCAAGATTTGGGAGTACCTTCTGGATACTCATTAGGCTTTTAAATGCTGAATACAATAATTAATTTTATAAAAGTGCTATAAACCCTATATATTACAGCTTCCTTTAGACAAAGTAAAAGACATTGCTTCTACCATGTCATACATGTAGTTGTGAATTCCAGCAAAACCTGTCCACATGTCTAGCATTTTCTAAAGAGACACCTGTCCTTGTACTGGTAAGATGCCAGAAGGAGACAGAAGAGGCATAGTTGACAACATAAACATCGTATGGAAATTATGATAGCCAGGAAAATAAATTTTAAGCATTTATTGGAGCCAAATCTTCAATTTCTGCATTTAAAAAATTGATAGCAAAACTCTCTGTAGAGAAATTTAAAAAAAAAAAAAAAAAAGGCAGGTAAGAATGGAAATGTAAGGATAGCCTGCAAAAAGCTATTTGGATACAAAGGAGTAAAGGCCATAGAGTTGAAGCACAGAGACAGGAAGCATCAATTTCACAGGAATGAAAGGTAAGGCTACATGGCAGCATGGAAAATAATAGGAAGGAAATGAAAGGAACAAGATGCAAAGCATTTTGGTTAACTTCTAAGATCGTATAACCTTGTAAAGCTCCTAGCCAGCTATCACCATGTCAGAAAGGATAATGAGAGAATTATACAATAATGGAGGTTTTAAGTCACCTCATTCAATTTCCAAGAAGAAAACATAATAAAAAATACAGAAAGTACAACAAAATCCCTGCAAAGAGGTGGGGAAAAAATAAAAAGACAACACAATACAAGGGGAATAGATGGGCAAGTACGGGATGAGGAAATGTTGATAGCAATAACTATCAAAAACAATATAATGGGGCAAAAGCCAATCCAGAACAGATTTCTGGTTAAGATCTGAACAGTAAGTCATTCAAGTGGAAACAGAACCAGAAGCTTCCAGTGCAATTACAATAAATTGTCTAAATAGTTTCATAATATTCCCAGAAAGCATTATAGTGTGCAGAGAACAAGACTGGACTCACTTCACAGGGAGATGCTGCTTTAATTTAGCATTTTTCAATTTTAGTATTTTTCCAAAGGTATTGTGCAGAATACTTGATGTTAATGGGATTTTTTGCTCTAGTTTTGACAAAGACAATAAAAGATGAAAAACAATCACAAAACCAAAATAAAATTTCATTTCACTTATAATCAATCTCCAGTCAAGTGCATGTTCATAGGCATTAATCATATGCTGGTAAACCAAACAGTTCTGGTTTGAAATCTTCCATGGACTTCAGCAGCAGTGTTGCCTCCTTTTTAAGATCTGGTGTTAAATTTTCATCTGGAATCATAACCACTTGCATTCCTGCTGCCAGGGCTCCTTTGACTCCAAGTGGTGCATCTTCAAACACAAGACACTGAGAAGCAGGGAGGTCAGGGAAAAAAAAAAAAAAAAAGAATAATGTTACTACTAACTTTAAATAGTTTGTTTTAAAAGAGAAAATGATCCCAAAGGAAACTTAGTAGGAAAAGCTGAATTCTATTATTAGCTTAGACACTCCTAATCAGAACAAGGGCAAACCTCTCAATTCAAACATCTGCATGGTAATTAACCTTTAATTAATTTCAATTCAAAAAACATCAAAAGACATACTTAAATCCCAGAAACTTGTTATCCAGATGTTCCTAAGTGCTTTGCTTTTTATAGGGATGGGTTTAATCAGAAGCTTAAAGTTAAGCGAATGCTTAAATACCTTTTTAAGTAGGCAATTTAAATTTTCCAAACCAACTTTACGACCTGCAGTATGGCAAAAGCAATGCTTTCACTTACAGGTGTGGCATTTCCTAAGTACACAAGATGGGGAAGACCACTACCTAGGTCAGCAGTAGGACTTTGGATAAGTGGAGAGTAAGAGAGAAATCACTTATCAGAAGAGTGCTGTCAAAGTCATGCTCTATTTGCTTAATTCTTCCAAAGCAATGATGAGAAAGAAAATCAGCAATTAGATTGCAAGGTTACATTCAGAGAAGAGACAGTTTAGTTAGGCAGAAGTTCCATGCCTTACAACAGTCACAATCACTCAAGATTGCAGTTTGGAAGCAAAGTTGTTAAAAATAATCATACATTGTTTATGTGGATTTTATAATTTAAATTCAGAAGATTGAATAATAAATATATAAAAATCATATGTTCTGAAATTTTTTATAATAAAAGAATGCTTCTGGAATTCATTCCAGAATTTATATAATGAAGCATCTCTCCCTGCCATCACATAGTGTTCAGTTTGAATTTTTGGTTATGGACAATCCAAAGCAGCTTTTGGCATCCAACAATCTGAAAAATTATGACCTATACTGACACATGGTCTCTGCAATTCATACTGCATTTATTATCAATATTATTAGCACTGCTACTGCTACTAATGCCAAAATCACTGCCACAAGTAATTTCAGTAATTGAAAACAGGTGTTGGGATGGTTAGGGCAATTTTCCCCACATGTAATAATCATAAGGCAGTGCAACTCTGCCTTACCACAGAGAAGAGACTGAGGGGAGACCTCATAGCACTCTACAGCTTCCTCATGTGGGGAAGTGCTGGCACTGGTCTCTTCTCTGTGGTGACCAGCGACAGGACTCGAGGGAATGGCCTGAAGTTGTGTCAAGGGTAGTTTAGGTTGGATATTAGAAAAAGGTTCTTCATCCAGAGGGTTGTTGGGCACTGGTTCGAACAGGCTCCCCAGGGAAGTGGTCACAGCACCAAGCCCGACAACATTTGGACAGTGTTCTCAGGAACATTATGTGGTTCCTGGGGCTGTCCTGTGCAGGGCCAGGAGTTGGACTTTGATGATCCCTGTGGGTCCCTTCCAACTCAGGGATTCTATGAACATACAAGAGCATACTGCACCTTTTAAGTACTCCAACACACAACTATTTCACTGCAGAAAATAAGGGATGCATAATGTTTGTCTGTTCTGGCTGCGCTTTAAGAGAATCAACTTGCAACTTGCAAAAACTTCATTATGTTCAAAGAAAACATTTTTGCCAGATGTATTAAATGTCTGCCCTATATATACCCATCTATCAGAGGCTGTGGAAAAGAAAAAAGGAATGAAGAACCCTTTACTTTGATTTATTTTCTTTTTAAAATATTGATTCTTGCCTTTCAACATGTCAGTAATGACTTGGAGTCTGTCAAGAGAAAAGTAAGAGGTGCTTTCTACCTTGCATATAATAAAGTGAAACTTATTTAAAGATTTTTAGTGAGCCAAAGGAATCACACCAATCTCTTTTGTGCTCATTTCCTTCATAAAGTCACTGGATTCCAGTTTGAACAATGTGGTATTTTCAAATGTAAATCATTATCAAATGCATAATATGTAGATCATTATCACTATTACTAACTGCAAGTATATAGCCAGCCGATCCTGGAAAGTTTGAGACGATTGCTTTTAGACAGGAAGCATGGTTCTGCCTATAGGTTTTGTTCTTAACAATACCTTAGTTCATGACCTTTAGCACTCTGACAACAGTAAATGAAACTCTGACAGGCTTAGCTTTTTGAAGAGTAAGCTTAAATGTAGCACAGAAGAGCAGTACCAGGGCCGTTCTGAAACTTTTTCTGATCTAGCCCATACAAGGGAATGTACTTCACTGCTCCGCCTTGAAAGACCTAATTGACTTCCATGATGTCACTAAGCTTACTGCAGGAGAGGAGCCGATGATTACGGAAGGCAATATGCATAATGAAAAGCTTAACTAATTCCCTGGAACTAGAAACAATTAAAACTCTTAATTACCAAAGAAGCCAGGCAAGCGACCCATAATTACAGTGGCTTGAATGTTACAAGAAATAAGTGTATTAGGTCTTCCTGGAGTCTTTCTTGCTACTGACACTTATTGTCAGTAGCACAGCAGCATTTTTAATGGATAACGAAAGGTTTACAGAAGTTCACACACAAAATGGATTTATTAATGCGTAGAGATGTTATAAACTCTTCACTGTCCTGGCCCACCCACACACTAAATTTAGAGACATGAAAGCAGCCAAGTTCTTTCCAATTTTGCATAAGTATTGCAACATCAGCATCACTCCAACTGAGAGACAGATGAGATTTGTACAGACTTCAGCTGAGATTCTGGCTGCTTCTCTGCATTATTGCCAAAACTTGTGTCACTGATCAATATTACTGCTATGAGATCTCTCAAAAGGTCATACCAATATAGGACAGTTCTCACTTTGAAATGAACTAGATGCTTAAAAAAGTAAAGTAGTAAAGTATATTAATTTCTATTTCACTCTATCAATCTAGAAAAAAAAGAAAAATTAATCACTTAACCAAAGGAAGAAATAATAAGATCACTGCAGCATCTCATTACCTCATTTTACTGCATGAAATTTAAGAATATAAGACAGAATTGTAATTAGGCTCTTAGTATGTACAGCAGGCACTCTCTAATCTATATACTGCAAATGTCTAGATGGAATATTTGTGTTACTAACAGGGATATCCATAAGTGTTATTGCTGTGATAGCCAAGAAGCATGGCAGGATAAAACATTAAAATCAGTTTTGAAATTAAGATTTTGGAAAACCTGTGAAGATAACATATATATGCATAGGGAGTGCTTATCAAACAGATATCCTTGACCACATATGACAGCACTATATCAGCTCTAAAACAGAATGAAGGATGAAATAATATGATGATAAATAAAGATGCCATAATTTATACACACAGAACTCGTCTCCAAATTAAACACTACCATCTATTGCTCTATAAAGGAAGAACAAAGAGAAAATTTTTATCATCTGTCCTCAAATGACACAGAAACGTTTGGTATCATAATGTGAGATGTTTGGGGCTTCTTATGGATTGCATATTATACTCTGTAACTTCTTTACTTATCATTGATCTTTTTCCTCTTCATGAGGAAACCAACGGCTCAAAAGCATGATGGGTTGTTTGTAAAATCTGCACTCTAGAAACATTTGGTAACCATATGCATTACTTTACTTATACATGCACAATGAAGTCTTTTATAAAGCCCCAAAACAGGCTGCAGAAAGAAATTCACCAAGGACAGCCAATCACATGGATTTCAGAATGACACTGCTAATTTCTGTGAACCAGAAGGTGCTCACAACTTTCATTTCTACAAATAATTTGTTGACTTTCCACTGCCAGAAGTATCTTTACTTTTCTCTTTGAGAAAAACTAGCCCAAAAATTGTTGTCAAAATTCAAAACTAACTATTATCTAAGAAATAAATTATCAGTCTGAAAGATACTACTACTGCAGTCACGGTTTGTGTTTTGTTCAACAGCTTTTATCTTTTTTTCCTGGATCAATTTTTTTCAGATTTTCAAAATAATTTGTTACTGACCAACTGTGTTGGTAGTGACAGTGAGTGATCCAGAATTTTTCAAGAACCATAATATAATTCAGAATACTACACAGACCCATCTATATCCCATACAAAATGTTGAGATGCTGAAAAGCTGCTGTTTGTCATTTATGGGAGGCACTGGAAATTCAAAAAAAGAGAGAGGAAATGTGACTCCTTTACCACTAGAGTTACTTAAACAGTATTGAATAAATCCACTTTAAGCAGCTGCAATATTTTCAATTTTAGTCTCCTACTGTGTTAATTCTCTGATGAATTAACAAAAAACAATAATGAAATAACTTGATTAATGTTTCTTTCCTAATCTTTGGACTTACATTCCTTTCAGAAATAGTTGGGAAAAATCTCAATAATGAATACAATAACGAATTACACTTCATTTTATTTTAAGGACGTGTGCCAATTTGACCAGTCAGGGATAACAGAATCATATTAAATATGCTGTGAAGAAAGTCATGCAGCTTACAGCCCTGTGACTTAGTTCCATTAAGGAAAATGAGGAGTAAGCCAAGATGTTTTTAAATGCTACAACAAATGAACAAACAAGCTAGAACCTTAAAATCAAATGAATTAAGCACCAGTGTAACCAGAATACTAACTATCCAGCCACCATTCTTTATGAGTCAATGATTCATATTAAGAACTGTTTCGAAATTATATGCACATATGCTTTTTAATTCAGATTTTTAATAACCAGCTACTAGGGGTATGTTGCAGACTGATATAATAATCAAATTATTTACCATAAAACTTATAAACCAAAAAATAATTAGCATAATTCAAAAAAAGGAACTTTGTTACATCTGCACATAATTAAAGCACTCTGCATTTCTAGCTCTTGCAGAAATGCCACTTTACATTTTAGCCCACACCTCACACAAACCAGTCCACAAAACGTTATCTTAAGGAAGGCCAGAAAGACTAAAATGGTTTTGATGGGGAAGAAGGAGAAGAAATTTCAAATTTCTTGCTTGTTTTCAAGACTCGATCAAGTGAAAGAAAGTGCCTCTGTGAGTGACGGTCGGCCCCAGACACAGCGGCTCTGTGAGGCAGGGAGAAGGTCACATTTACATGCGGGGTTACTCTGATCATTCCGGATGGCTGGAGCACTCTTTTCACAGAGCACTATGTGTTTAGAGGACAGCACACTGGGAACTTTGTATGGTAACTTGTGTTACAGGCCTCAAGAAATTCCCAGGCGTTTCTGAAACAGTGTCCAATTATCCCAGCAGCAGAAATCTAACTCAATCAACTGCAGCTTGGATTAGCCATAGAAGGGTATTGTTCTTTTACGGAGAACACAAGGCAAATGCTCAAGATGTTCTCTACTGAGGCTACTCATACTGCGTAACGTGCTGGGGGTTTATGCCAGTTATCTCTGAAAGTGGCCTAAAAAGGAATTCTGTGCAATGAAATAGTTAATTTCTGCTGCCTTTCCTTCCACAGAGAAGGTTTTACCAAAGCCAGACTTCCTTGACATGTAATATACAACACATTCTAGCAATGCACCTTGCACACAGAGCTCAGAACCACGGGACAATATACACTAACAGGGATCTCTGCAGGCCATTTGTTAACACCCCTATCCAGTGCTGGTCCAGCCAAAGCAGGCTGCTTAAGTCCTTCATCAGGTGAGCTCTGAGTGTCTTGAAGTATGCAGATTCCACATACGTCCTGGGCAACCTGTTCCCATATTTCACCACTCCTAGGATGAAAATGGTTTTCCAAGAATACAGGAGGAGTTTCTTGTGTTCCAGCTTGTGCCTGTTGCCTACTGCATGATCACTCTTCACCTTGGAGAAGAGACTGGCCCCATCTCCTGAGCAAACACATCAGAGATATGAACCACTACAATCCAAAGGAGCAACTGTTTTGATGCACTCCAATTCTAAGTCTCAAACGGAAACTGCAAGTAGGCATCATAAGTATTTCCTGAATAAAAGCAGTGAACTTTTAGCCTCAAGGAATGTCTGCAAACCCTCAGGTGCAGTGCAGCAGGCAAGTAACCCTGCCTGTTTGTTTTGTGTAACTTGCCTATAGTTGACTCAGCTGGTGTTGTAGAAGACACCTGATTCTCACAGAGCAATCTAATTTTTTTCAATCTATTTTGTCAATAGTTTGGTTTTGCTCTATATTGTCTCCTTGACCAGTGTTATTTTCCCACACAGAAAGATTAGCCTGCATACTCAAATTTACCTTAATCTGATCAAAACATCATTTAATCATTATATAATCTTTGACAGAAGTGTTAATAACAACCCACATATGCTTCAGACACAAAGTCATTTTCTAATTTCTTCAGTAAAGAAAGAAAGGATTAAAAGAGGCATTCACCCTTTAAATAGATTTTCATTGGGAGTACAAAAACATCACAGAAAATGTCTTTTTTTTTTTTTTTTTTTTTTTTTTTTTTTTTGGTATTCAGTACAAGCTTCTAATTGAACTGTACACAACACAGTTTCACCTGTCTGGAGTGTCTTGGTGTGATGTAGCTGTGTTACTCTTTAACTCTTCATGATCAGGAAGAAAAGAGGTTTTCTTTCAAAATTCAAAGCTGAAAGTTATCATAGAGAATATTTAAGGTTATTTGCAGAAAACTCCAAGCATGAAGCCAGAAACTAGCACCTTGAAGTACAACAAAAAAAAACACTAACAAAATTCTAATAATAATTTTTTACATTTTTCAACTACAGAAAACAAATACTTATATTAAAAATAGCAATTCTCTCTTCTCGCCATAGATTTTCTGAGAGGAAAGTGGGCAACAATGTACAAAACTAAGTTAGAAAAAATATTAACCCCTAAAATTAAGAGAAATATAAATCACCCTTTTAGGCAGTATTTGAATCATAGGGGTTCATCCCTTCAAACTACAGTCTTATCCTTGGCCTGCTGAAAGCTGACTGTTTGTGTAAAACCACAAAATGTCTGTGCCCAGTTTTGCAGAACCTGCTCTTTCAACACAAGCCCACCTGTGGACATGGGGTTATGTCACAATCCCATAATTTATTTTTGCAACAGCAATCTAGAAATATCACATCTGAAATTAAATGCCTCATTACATCAATAATCAGATCTATTTAAGTAACTGCCCTCATGATTTCAAAAGATGATATCTCAGCCACTTATTTAGCAAAGCTGCTTTGACTGTGCAAGCAAACAGAGCTCAGAACTCAAAACTTTTTACATAATTTTCTCTGGCTGAGAAAATATTTCTGTCTGCTAAATAAACTATTTCTAAAGGATGTGAAATCTACCACCAAAAGTAAAAGCATTAATATTTAAAACCATATTCCTACATATACTATGTATAATATACCCCTTTTGAACTAATTATTATGAGAAAAACTTAATTCAGTGGACAACAGTCTCCTAACCCTGAAGAAGGGATTAAGTTTTAAGTGTACAGCAATTTCTACTAGATCAATAAATTTACTGGGTAAAAAAAAAAATAAATATTAAGAATAAGAGGAAGGTTTTTTTTAAAAAAAAAAGTAATATGTACTTTTTTAAAGAGTTCAGTAGAGAAATCGTCTTTTTCACAATAATCTCTAGCTTGTTTTTATCAGCTTGCTTTGTTTATTTTAGGGAAGCACATTGGTAATTCAACCTATGAAAACAGGAACATGGAAAGCCAGTGACCATCAAGCAACTTTATGTGAATCAATCATTAAACCAGACTGCTCCTCCAGAAAATTTATTTCCACTGTAAACTCCAAGTCCAAATATTTCTATAAATAAGAAAGTTATTACACTCTTAAAATTCACATGTAGAAAGTTAAGTGGCAATCTCTTGTTGAAATATATTTCAACATGCTTCTGCCACAATTCCCCTAATACTGTCATCTAGCTATTTAAAGTACTGCATAGAAACACTTTTTTAAATACTTTGATGACCTAGAGTCATCAAGGTGTGCCTATTTTTCTATTAGACCAGCTCTGCTAGGTAAGAGAATGCTAGAAAGTCACTTGGTTCCTACTTTGACTCAGGCATGCTTACAGGAGGAATATGTCCTTATTTTTCATGGAAGAAATAAGAGGTGTAAGATATAAACAAATGCTTCAGAGTAAACAATGACCAAAAATGAAAAAAACCCATGCTTATTTAACTCTGCGTTATGTACCCATGCAGATAAATACATGGTGTATCTATAGTCTATATACAGATAGTCTCTCTCTCTATGGCTTAAGCCTTACTCAATTTAAGATATATATGAGATTAGTAACTAACACAGTAACATTAGTTCGGGAATACCAGCTATAGTATCAGCAACTACTTACTATGCTTGTCACACAACTTCTGCCACGAGTAACTTCTTCTGGGTTTTTCAAAGAAACAAGTACCTGGATTCTCATCAGCATTTCTTAATATAATTTTTATTTTAAAAAACCCTCCCATTCTGTATATTTCAATCAGAAGTAATGTTCAGATGTCAACAGGGTATAAAGCTGACAGATGGCAGACTAATTTAAAAGGAAAACTACCACCTATTTGCCTGAAAGATGACCTCTCATGGGCAAAGTCCTCAAAACACTGCACCAGGCCGTATGCTTAAGTGAAAACTACTTATTCAGCCATCACTGTAATGATTTTATATTAAAAGTAAAAATCACCACTTAATGAATTTACTGATACGAAGTATCCTGCATTTGATGACTTTCAGTAGTTTGAGTGAGTCTTTGGAAAAGGGGTGAGGGTTGATTTCCCACTGATTTCCCACATTCAGTGTCCACTTCTCTGAGACTGTTGGGACTGACTCTAAAGCTTGCTGCCACATTATTATACTTTGTAATGGATTACAGATGACCACACATAATATACATACACCCAGAAAAAAAGCCAATGTTACACAGATATTGTATGGACTCCCGGAATCACACAGTCCCAGGATGACTGAGGTTGGAGGCTACTTCTGGAGGTCACCTGGCTCAACTCCTTGCTCAGGCAGCGACACCTACAGCCCAGGACAAGATCCAGACAGTGTCTGAGTATCTCCAAGGCGAGAGACTCCACCACCTCTCTGGGCAACCTGCAAGAGTGCTCAATCATCCTCACAAGTAGAAAAGTGTTTCCTGATGCTCAGAGGGAACTTTTGTCTTTCAGTTTGCCTCTGGTTCTGTCACTGGGCACCACTGAAGTGCCTGGCTCTGTCCTCTTTCCATCCTTTCAAGTATTTACATATATTAATGTTTCCCTTAGCCTTCTCTTCTCCAAGATACACAGTCCCAGCTCGCTTTGCCTTTCTGCATACGAGAGATGCTGCAGGCCTTTAATTATCTCCGTGTCCCTTTGCTGGACTTCCTCCATAAGATCAATATGTCTCTTGTGGTGGAGGACCCAGAACTGGACACAGCATTTTCCAGGTAGGGCCTCATCAGTGCTGAGCAGAGGGGCAGGATCAACTCCCTTGATCTGCTGGCAATACTCCTCCTTATCAGCTGCCTTTGCTGCAATGGCACATTGCTGCCTCATGGTCAGTTTGGTGTCCACCAGCCATTGTAATTACCTTTTTTCCTGAGCAAAGGAAATCAATTTGCTTTTCTTTCCGGTTCAAAAGTGTGCAGCCACACTCACTGCTGCAGACAGATGGTACTGTAATGAGACTTCTAAATTTAAAGGTCTGAAAGATAAATGTGCAAAACATATTGCTAAGTGACCATTAGAAAACCTATGATGAGAATATAAAACACTCCATTAAGAGGTGTCTCAGTCACCCCAATACTGACATAAACACATTTCTTCACAGTTACATCAAAGACAAATTGCCTTCTCTACAAATGCTTGCAGTCAAATTACAGAGAAGCACCTGAATGAGAGTTAATGTGCTTATAACAGACACTTATTTGGAGAACAAAACTATGTTATCCCTGCCTAAGCCCAGTCCACCCCTCTTTTCTTCCTTTTAAAAACAAATTATGCGTATATCTTTTAGTAAAACTACCATGGCATACTAGAAAGAGTGATTTTACATCGCTCTAAGCATCACAACACATGACCTGAAAGAAACCACCTCTAATAGAGAAACACAATCAGTTAAGAAATAGATGCCAAGGTATGGCCAAGAATCTGGATAAATTGACAAGCAGCTGAGTGCTACGAGCAGCATTTTGTTGATAACTTGGAAGCTTCAGTGCCCAGACAGTGTATAAGGATTCCCTAGGGAAACCAGACTGCAGCAGGTGTGTCAAGGTGACAAAGTATCACTGCCACACAATCCTTTGAATTACATGTTCTGGCTACCAGGTAAAATATGCTGCGACTACAAAAAATAAAGGAGGACAGGCTGTCAGATGAAGAAGCAAAAGAGAATTTCAAACCCCGTGATTTACCACATAGGAAATATCTCAGGTGATTTTTTTTCTCCTGTTTTTTGTTTTATTTTTTTAGAATTTTCAGTCCTTTGTGTTATATTTCAAATCTTTGCTAATTGATTACAACTGCTTCTAGTGAGATACATGTAGGATTCATTATTAAGTAAACATAAATCAAATAGCAAACATGTCTAAAGATTGAGGATTGAAAATCTCATCCACACATACAGATTGTCTTAGAGATTTATGTTATGGGTCTGCAAATCTGTGGCTAAAAGCAGCTGTTTCATAGTTTTCAAAGGTTTGTAAATTCTAGTCTTAGCAAGGAGAACACTGTGAGAGCAGACATTAAAACTTCTCTTTTCTCCATTGACCCCCCATCTGCAGAAAGAACATTTCAATACTTTTAAAGCCATAGAAAACAGTCTCCCCACAGATAACGGAAGTAGCAATTTAACAGGTAGTTCTACAGAATACCAAGGGTTAAAACCAGAAAGATACAATTACTCTGTTTAGAACTATTGTTACTATCAGCTCAGCCAGATCAAGTTTTAACTTTGTTAACAATAGAAACAGGACGAAAATCTTACAGAATCAAGTGACCATTGTCATTTTGAGCTTGTTCAGAGAGATAACTAGCATCTTGCATCTTGATGGAGAGCAAAGATGTTGCTCATGACACTTAAAATGCTTCTCTGGATCAGATGTTCCTGTGCTTAGCAGCGGTAGTGCTGCAGGCTGCCGGCCAAGGTTCTCAAGTCCATGTTTTCCTATTTCCCTGTCAACTAAAAAAGTTTTTCTCCCTGCTTTGGGTGCCTTCCTAACTACCCTCATTGAAGAAAAGGAATAGAGCTTAGGTAGACAGATTTTAATAAGAAACTTTCCTCCCAAATATTCTGTGGTTATGAAACAGCATATTACTACTAAGCCCAAAGAGCACGTATGGAACATAGCAGTTAAAATCGCCAAGTTCCTACAGAGACGGATCTGTACATTTTCATATCTAGAAATACATACGTGTATGCACACACACAGTTTATGTGATAAAACTGCTCGTTTTTGCACACAGGAAGGAACACAGCAGGACCAGCAAGGTTTGGGAGCTGCTCCCAAACCCACCACAGCAGTCATCAGACTACTAGAAGCTCATGCCCATGATGCCTGATGGGGCAGGAGGACCCCCAGCAGACATGTGAGGACAGTGAAGGCCCTGGCTCACCACCTCTGGTGCTACAAGGCCAGACCCACACAGACATGCCAGGAGGAAAGCGTCCAGGAAAGTGTGTCAGGGCACACCACGGGAATGTGGGGCAGAATGGGCTGGTAGGGTATGAGGAGGGGCCATATATTTCTGTGCCTGGCCATTCCTACACCAGTCTGCACAGCCTGTTCTGTCTTCTCTAATTAAACTCCTTTTCTGATGCTTTTCCTAGGCAAGGGCTTACTACTGTGCATGCACACATGCATGGGGGTCTCAGTGTCAGTCCTGCTGTGGGATCAGGGGACATACGTGCCCGAAGTGCAGCACCTGCAGTGATTGTGGGTGTGCAAGCGAGGGTGTGATGGCTAGCAAAGAGCACGCTGGACTAGCTGGTAAATAGGTGAAGTGTTCTGGAAGCCAGGCATGTCCCTATGGGCAAGAGCACAGTCAGCGCTGGCTCTTGGAACAAGAGGGTAGGCACAGGGTAGCCTTGGCCAGCTGCTGTACAGACCATGGCATCTGAGGCTGTCCACGAGACCTGTCTGTGTGTGCACCACATGGGTGTGGATAAGAGGAGGGATATGAAGGGAGAAGAATCTGCACCAAGAGATAGAGTGGGGCTGTGACCTTGGAGGCTCAATTTCAGGTGCAAAAAACAGGGAGAATGGGAACCAGGGCCAACTGGTATCTAAATCCTGTTGCTGAGAGGTTGAATATACGGTAGATTTGTCTCGCAAGTCTGGGCATGAAAGTGACATAACAGATGAACCCACAAGATCAACATAGGTGTAGATTTGAAAACACAGATTTAAGCTCTTTAAAATTCATAAGCTTATTGATACTTGCAAAAGTCAACAGAAGGTTTAGCACTTTATTGTCTGCACGATGAACATGTGTACTTGTTGAAGAACCACAGGATTTTTAACATTTGCCAATTGAGGTGATTTTGGTTTATGTTTTCCACACCAAAAATAAATAAACAAACAAACAAAAACCATCCAAAAAAGCCCAAAACAACAAACTGCGTGGAAGACACTTAGACAAAGGCTTTGCAAATAAAATGAGAGCCATGATCAACTGAAATAGTATTGAATCCTTCACTGTATTTATAAAGAAATGCAAAAGATTGGTTGGTTTGTTTGGTTTTGTCAGGCAACACAAGCTTTTAATATCTCCAGTCATTCAGACCTTCGACTGAGATTTATTAACCTGTCAAACAAGAGCAATTTTACAATATATACAACTGCAGTTCATTTCAGAACATTTATTGTTCTGTAAACAGAAAACCCAGATTCTCCTTAAACAATCTGTCCCCTTTCTTCCTCTTGAAGCAAGAAGGAAGTCATGGAAGTAAGAGAAATTTTAAGTGAACAAGAAAGAAGTATTTATGAACTTATTTACACAAATATATAAAAAGCATAAAGCCAGAAATTAAAACAAACTTTTGCAGTGACTATCTCAACTGAAAAATAAATATTTGGTGCCAGTAACTTGCATCAAACAAAATCAAATAGGGGCACAGAAATGAGGAACAGCTGTAATTCAAGGGGTCATAATACTAGGATAGAGCCTCACCTAGTAGCCTGCAGAGGGGAGGCAGCTACAGCTTCGTGCCTCTGGTCCTAACAGCAGCAAGGCTGAGCACATATTCCCCCCACATGCACACAAGCACATACACATATATCTATGTCTATATACACATGGCTAGCCACACAGATCAACACTGTTATTCTCAGCATTCCCATGGACCCACAGGGTTGTTCAGCTGCCTGTTCACTAGTGCTCACACACTTGCTCTCACTCGGTCATCCAGTGGCACTGCAGATGTGTGGGCCAGGGCCCTGTGACCTGTAGTCCCACACTGGGGGCTGGCACTGGATTTCACCCAGTTGCCAGCACCCAGACCCTTGCTCCCTCCAGCCACTGGCACCACAGACACATGGGCCTCTGCCTGGAGTCTGGCCCCAGCTGCTGGCCACACACACACACAGACCCACTGAATAGATGCCCTTCAGCCAGGAAGTTAGAAGTGGAATTTGGCGTTATAGGACACACTGCACTGGTAAGGAGCTGGGCATGGCCAGACAAATGTGTCTTACACATCCAGCATTTTTTAACGTCTTATCACTCTTTTTCCCAATAATAAATCCTGATCAAACCCCAAATCCTCTTCCTCTGCATCCCATACTGTGTGCCATGCCTTTGGCAGCATCTGCCCTCAGTCCAAAATGGGTTCCAACGTTTATTCACCTTGATGGGTCTCACGGCTGGATTATTGACCTTGATGGCTCTCCCAGGACAGCACTGGGAGGGTGTCCCTCCCTCTGGGTCCTTAATCTGGGCTTCTGTCTGCTTTCTGGACTCTGTGCTGCCCTGGTCTTACGGAGATAGGCCTCCAATGGGATGATGGCTTCTGCAGTAGATGTGGAAGCAGTCGGGCAGGGTGTGATTTGGGATCCTCCACCTGCTGTCACCTCTCTCATCTCTTTCATGGGTTGCAGACAAGCTTTCATCACGCAACCCAGCATCTGCATCCTGTAGTGGATATTCCTTAGGATCTATCCAATTCTATGCAAGTTTATGCATCACATGCTGCTTGATTCCTAACATGCAAGACCAGGAATCCAAGTAGTTTCTTTCACAGGTCTTTATAACTAGAGCCTGACGTGCCATACACTATGCTAAATATAGAATCAATAGAAGGAAAAGCAATGCTCAAATCAGACATCCTATTTTTCTTTCTTCTTGATGCTGCTATTATTCCAATGTTCAGTCTGATCCTAAAGCAATACACCACAGCATGTCACAAGCATTATTATGTCTTCATACTGCCTAGTAACTGAAATCCTTTTATTAAAATACAGCATTCTGTGATGGATTTCTTCATCCTTGGACTGACATTGAGCCTGAAGCTCTTACAAGTAATCACTTCACACAAAGCCAGATCACATACTCAACTCAGACAGAGAAGCTAAGGACTCAATTCACAGATTTTTTTAAAATGGTGTGAAAGCTGATGAGACTGAATTGTTCCTGCAAAGAATATTTGCATTTCAAAATTTTTAAAAGAAATTACACTGAAAGCCTTTACTGAATAATTGACTTATGAAATGTTTAATTCACCCTTCATTAACACTGTATTATTAAAACAAAATCAGAGAAACAAGAAAGTTACTTCACTAAATATTAATCATCTTAAAGAAAATTAAGACTGTCATTTACTAACATCACAGCTGTAAAAAGGAGCTGTAAAGAGGAAAATATCAGTAAAACAGTCTTCCACCAGCCTACTCAAAGTCAACAATCATCTTTCAAGCATACTTGCTCTTCAACTGATTGCTAAGATGGTAAGAAAAAAAAAAATCAAGTGACAGGAGAAAGGGACAGCAATAAATTGTCCAAATGCTTTAGAATTACAAGTTAATGCAACACTAGAAGATGAAACTCTGACATCAGTGTTTCTAAAGAAAACCTCTTTACTTTGAGAGACATGCCAAAGAGCACATTTGCAGCTGACTTCTTTCCACTATCTTCGTGAGATTTTAAATTTAGACATGCAGCATCCTAAATGTTCAAAGAGTTTCTGCTATAATGTTAGCCCTGTCACATCATCTACCAATCCTCTTGAGACAGAATGCTTAGCCTCAAAAAAAAGTAAATGCTTTTACTATTTCAGTATATAGATCATTAACTTATCTACTGTTTCCTCCACTCTTCATCTACACTCCCTAAAAAATGCTTGAGAAAGCCATAAGGACAAATGAACTACTGCACACTATTAACTCTTTATAATTTATAATAAAGCTATATAGATTACTTAATGCAGTCACAAATTCAAGTTTTCATTTTCACCTTCAAGGCCCTATATTATCTTACCCACAATTACTGCATGTCTTGCTTTTATTTCCTTCTACTCCCTAGACATCTTCCATCCTTTGACTTAATTGCATTCTTTATCTCTTTCTCCCACTTTCAGCTGTATGTCTTATATCATGCTGACCTCTGTGCCTTGTACAATCTCCATGCCTACACTCTTCATTCCTCTTCAGCAGTATCTTTAAAAATACACTCTTTCAGGAATCATTGGTACATGCTCTTCTTCCTTCTCTTCTTATTGCTGAGCTATTAACTGAAGTTTGTCTTGCTTAAATTGCTTTTGCTTCTTGCTGGACCAGGGCAGCAGGGAACATAGCTGAAAGCTAATGCAGAGCTGGCTGATTTACTTTTTAATTCTTTTAGGAATGACCTCTGTTAACTCTTTAACTCTGAGGAAAACTGAGGGACAATATTTGCTTGTCATCTAAAATAGGAACTTGGAATCTTGTTTAAAAAGACACAATGCTCATTAAATAAATGCCAATCAGTGTGTATGTAGTGATTACTTTCTACAAGCTCTGTCTGTACTTCTTATAGTCTTAGATGTTTATATATATTTCATAGTGCTCCAACAGTTGTCCAGAGCAGGCTCAATGCCTATGATCCAGCATACATGAATATGATGCTTTTTACCCCCTCTTGGTTTAATGTGTACTTAAATATAAATATGATGACCACACTAAGCAGAAATGGCACACAAACATCAGGGATCTCAGGAGCATTCCCATGTCTAGTAATCAGCACAGTATGGTAGAGTCATAACATTAGTCCTGACTTCTAGAACACATGACTGCAGGAGTTCCACCTTCCCAAACTTCAAGCACCTACTCTACACAATATAACTATTCATGGAAGTTATCCTATGATCATAGTACTCGTTATTACTGTAATTACAAACACTTTTTGCTGAAATTTAAGAAAAAAATCTCAATGAAAATTTTTGGCCTGGAAAGTTAAAAACTCACCATTGAAATCAGTCTTCAAATGATACATCACAGCTAACCTTAAAACTGCAAATGCATTGTACCTAAGATATATGATTGTTCTTTGTAAAATGAGAGGTTCTGTTGTAATTCTTTTGGGATAACTGCATTATTGAAAGTGAAAAGTGGTAGGATAAGTTACATACCATTACGCTTTTTGCCCATAGCACTTTTTTGAATCAGTAATATTTTGAGTCCTTAATAGTTTTGAAGTTCAGGACAACAGGCTGCAACCTCTAGTGTCTCCAGACTGAGTTACAGGATGCATTAATATGTTCCGGAAACAGCAACCGAATCACTGTGACCAGGTATCTGTTCAGGAGAAAGAGGACAACTTCCTAATGGAGGAAAAGATAACTTCAGTAATGGGTGAAATCTCATCAACTAGTCTTTGGTAGTCAGCAAGATCTTGAAGCCTTGAAGCAACTGAACTATAAATTGAATGAGTTACTAACAACAAAACCATTTCCATTATTGTGCCAGCATTTTAGAAAATAGTTGCAGATGCATTGTAAAATAATTCTAGTTCTATTCAGGGAAGTATTGACTACTAATCCTATCTCTATGCTTGGCAAAATCTGCTAATGACATAAAATTATGGAGGTTATCTGGGATAACATCTCTAAGAACCTTGGAGTGACAAGGTAGTCTACTGGGAAGTCAAGTGTCAAATGAAATAAAATGGTCAAGAAATGTAGGCAGCACACATTAGCCAGAAAAAAAAAAAATGACATCTACATTTTCTAACATTCAGTTTAAATACTGGACATCACTGTAGACAGCTCAGTGAAAACTCAGAGCTTGGGTGGACATACTGTTTAAATTCACAGATATATATAAAGTGGTCTCATCTGGAATGTTCTCAAACAGTACACTATACACTATATGCCACAGACATTATTCTAAGTTAACATGCTTTTGGTAGGAAGGGTCTGAAGAAACGCAATCAGAATGCTTATGAGGAGAAAAAAACCCCAAACCAACCACACCACCGCCCCCACCGCCCCCCACAAAAAATCCCAAATGCAACCCTTTCAGATGGTGAGGTTCTGAACAGACTCTTTTAGAGTTTTATTTATGGACCAAAAAATAAAAAAGGGACTGACAAGCAGTACTTAAAACACTGACTGGCAGATAGTTACTTCTTATCTTTCTCACTCATAACATATAAAAAGTTGACATTGGAACATATGCAAAAGATTTATGGAATCCATTGTCCCAGACACACATCAGTATCAAGAAAACCCACAAATACTGTGAAAGGGTTACTATAGCTTTGTTCTGTTTTGTTTTTGTATAAAAGAGCCTTCAACTACTTGATATGGGAGCAACCAAATTTAAGTGGATAAATTAAACCCCTCTAGCTAAAAGGCGATTATTGAGCCTCTGGTATCAGCTGTCATCAGAGATAGTACTGAATAAGATGGACACTGAATTTGAGCATGAACAGCAATTTCTATATTCAGTATCAGTTAGACAAAAATGAAAAGCTTTTTTTTTATGGAATAGGAGGGCAGCATTTCTTCCACAGCTTGGAATTGTATTCTACTTTAAATCAGAATCACTTCAGTCTTAATGAAACTTAACTTGAATCATTTCCTTCTTGGCTTTGAATCATGCTATTATTCTAAGATAAAAAGATGCTGGAATGGAAATGCTAAGCATCCTTTTGTAGCAGATAAGTCTTCATGTCTTCAGCTCTTGTATATATTACAAGGTCTTTTATTTTTCTAACACCTACCACAATAATAACAATTAAAAAAAAATCTCCAACATTGCTTTATAGAGTACACTTTGTAATCATCTTGTAAGTCCATTTATTTTGTGACACAGCAATCAGCCTGAGCAAAATGCTTTGCCCTGATAGTTTATAAATAATTTGCCAGTGTTAATTGATGATTCTGTATGTAGGTTTTCTGCTACCATGCCAAAAAGAGAGACACTTAAAAATTCTTTTATCACACAACAGATTAAGCAGAACTCTACCACGTATACCAGGTCTCTGAAAATTACCTACAACTACATCTCAAAAAACCCCAAGTAATTTAAACAACCAAAAAAATGGAAAAAAAGGCAAAAATGAACTCACCCTCCCCTAGCCATAATGCATTAAAACAAGACATAGTTGACCTTAGTCTTTCAAAGGTTTCCAGAGGTCTCCTCATGACAATAATTTACAAAGAAGCAACCAAAAATATTACCAATAATGCAATTTCTTGTTTCAGTCTTCATTCTTTGTTCTGAAACTGTTGAAAAGCATTGTTACAACAAGCTCTGGGGTGATTACAAAGGTAACTTCACATACAGAGAGGATCAGTGCACTAGATCTTATTGAAAGGGGATTTATTCATACTTGCTATAACCCAAAAGACATTAAAAACATTTTTGTGAAAATTCTTGTTAATTAAAGTCTAATTATTCAATGACTGCTGTTTGGCATCTCCAAGAAAATGCTCAAGGTCTTGAAAGAAAGAAAGATAACTCAATGAACAATTTATCATAAAATAAGGATTTTCCCCTTTTTTTTCCTACTTACCATGCATAATTAATATGTGATAATACCCATAATGAGTTTCCTAAAACAATTAGCAACACATCTCCAGTGACCTCCTAATCTGAATATAATGCTTCTTGAATTTGGAGGTGTACTGGTCTCTTTGTGCTTACACACTCACCTCACGTAGAAGCAAAGAAGGCTGCAGAGCATAATTTATTATTCTGCATCACATTTCATCAAGTCCCTTAGCAGCTACTTGATACATTATCAAGACAAATGCAAGGAAAAAAAATTATTCCTGCCTCTCCACCCCCCAAGTAGGGTACCCCAAAGACTAAGTACCAATTATAATCCTTCTTTCCTCTTCCAATCAGATACATTAAGTGAAAGCAAACCTTGATCAGGTTACTTTTTGCACGGAATTTCAATGACTTTTTTCATCTCTGTAAGACAAATACATCCATAAATAAACATGCACTGCAGTAACAAGGGCAACATCTGGAACACTTAAAAGCTAAATTCCTTTCAAGCCATCCAACATCTAATTTTTCTTCCACAAATATATAATAAAGACTACCAGCATGGGAGGGGTATGTTGAGAGGGTGGATGCGTGCATGTGTGAACACACAAGCACACAGGCCTCAGGAGGAGAGGGAGGAAGAAAATCAACCACATGAGCTGAGAGCATGATAATTGAAAAAAAAACGCAACCAAACAAACAATCTCCTTCCTTTAATTATCTTGTAAATATAAAATAGTGGCCTATTATGGATTTATGGAAAAGATCCCTGTGTATAGTAGTGTAGAGGACCACATCTAAGCATATTTTGTCTCCAACATTCTGAGTACTGCTGCAGAAAAGGTGATCAAAGGAGAAAGTCCCATGGAGGTGGGGCAGCGCTGTTCTGAGCCAACTTCCTGCTCCTCCTTGAGACTACTGCTCAGTTCCCACTCTCAGCTTACTTCCTGGAGAAGGGCTGGCTGTGCACACCTGAACAAAACACGCAAATAGTCTAATTTACATAAGAGGCATGCACCACCTTAACTATAAAACCGAGCAGTTTGGGCCCCCTCTATCTTTTTTTCTTTTATCTGGCCTCTCCTCTCCCTCTCCCTCTCCTCCCCTCTCCTCTTTTTGTTTCCTTTGTCTTGCAACCCCAGCTCACACCATCCACATGGCAGCACCAGTGCAGGATCTGAGGTGATATTCTTTGTTTTTTTCCCCTTGTTTGCCTGGGCAAAGCATGGCTATCATAGTCTACCCCATACTCTGCACTGAAGTTTTCTGTGGGAGGGGGGAGCTTGTGGAGGTTTTTGGCTGTGTGTTGTGCCTTGTGAGCCAGCAACTTTTGAGGAATACTTTGTGTCAGCTGTGAAGTGTACTGTAGAAAACTAAGGGCTTGTTAGCTGACACTTTTTGTGAAAATAAGAATTTAAGGGAGTGTTATACAATACATTTTGAGTCTCAATATTGGGCTGGTTGCTGCAGTTAAGAAGACTGTATAATAAATCATAAGTTCCCTGACACATGGTCTGGTAACCAACGTCACACCCTCTACCAGTGGGTCATGACAAGTACATCTTCAGAAGTCCTGGATTGTGAGATTTGATGAACTATCGCATGATCTTTTCTCTACAGCCTTGTCTGTTACACTTACAAAGCTGGAAGGCAAGCTTCATAATCACAGACCTCATCATCCAGCCTGGGAGACACAAGTAAGGGATACATGCTTAGAGCATGTACAAGCTGAAGAAGGTGCAGGATGCAGCCAGTACATTCAGACTATTCAGCAGTATATCACATTAAAAGTACATTCCACTAGAGTGCTGAGCTCTTTGAATCCCGAGGTGTAAAGCTTCTAGCAGTTTGTCAAGAAGGGGGCCTTGGGTCTTAACACATAAACCCACATTGTTGTATACCCACTTACTTTAAACTGCTTAATACACAATTTAAAAGTATGACCTATGAATAATTTATTTCTTTCAAATTTTTCCAGTGTCTGTCTGAAATCAATAGCTTCTCCAGCAGGGATGGAAACCCACAGGAAAAAGTTATGCTGTTTATTATTTTTCAGTGCCCCATAGTAGCAGGAATTCAAGAACTAGGCCACCAACATATACTAAATACTCAAAACACATCTAGAAATAAGTCTTAGGTCACACTGCAGAGGAAGAAAGTAAAGGTTTTATGGATTCAGGAAAAAGTTCTAGTCAAGAACCTTCCTGAGCAAACAGCTGATGTGTCGTGCGGTGACAAGGACAAATTCCCAAGGAAACCCAAAGACTGGAAGACTGAATTTCTCAGGTTGAAAAGTGCTCAAAAAGATGTTTTCCCCAATTTTTTGAGGAAGAATTCCGCAAAGTGGACAAGGACAAAGCTCTCTTCTCATCTTCTTTAAAAAGAAAACAGAACTCCCATATTGCTGTTATGTTTTCTGTGAAGAATTTTTCTTGGCATTGTTAAAATACACTGGAACTACTTCTCCAATTATGCTTTACAAAAGACTAACTGCAAGATATGTTTAGATCCTGGTAAAAAGACACAAGCTGTTGAGACTGGGCAATTTTGGATGAATACACGAAAGCAAAAAGCTCATTTCTCAGAAAAGCTATAAAATCAGAAAAAGGGAGGTTCCTACTGAACTTGGCACCTCATCTTAGTTAGAAGGCAGAGAAGTGGAAACATTCTGTTCTCAAGCCAGTAGCTACACCCTTTCAGGTTTCAGTTGCTATCCACTTTCAACACTTCAGTGTATGTTCTGCATGACAGAACTATTTTGGGTACACAGAAATGACAGGACATAGTTCATTCACTTCCCAATCACTCCATGTACAATAACAGTCAAATCTATGTAATCTAAATCTATGTAATCTAAATTCATTAGGGAGTGAACTCTGCTTTTGCTGTAAACTTCAGCATGTTGTGTGTACTGGGGAGCAGTGGTTTCAATCTCTCATAGCACTGAACAAGTCAGCAGTCCTATCACCTCCCAGGGAGCACCATCCCCATCACAGCACACTTCTGCCAAGGGAAAGACTTCTTTGATCTCTCCAGCCACTGCACAGCACAGGATGCAAGGCTAACAGGAACACTCAGGGAGCACAACCTTGCAGATGCAAGGGGCATTCTCTGCAAGCAGTGAGGAAATTATCCAACAAGGAAACACACACATCAGAAACACTCAAACATCCCAGACCTTTATTCAGTGTACTAAGTATATGGCTACACTTGGAGTTGGCACCAAAAAATCAGACAACACAAGAAGTTCTTTATTGGCTCTAATCCACCAAATGCCTAATTTGAACTAATTGATGAACTGTAATTACATCAGTACAGACATAACAGTAAGTGGCTTCCAAAAAGAAAGCCCAAATTCCGCTTTTTACCTCAAAACACACCATCATTCAGAAAGAGTTGTGGAGCAACACTCTCTTCACGCAGTAGCAGCCACTGGCATGTGCTGTATCTGCCTTTGTACAGAGCGCAGTGTCTGAGAACAACAGTGATCGGCTACAAACTCTTTGTCATCTGTCCTCCTGAATGCAGCCTAACACTTTAAGTCAGGCCGCTCTGACCATTATGATGGCAGGCTATACCTGGAAAAAACAAGTATCAAGCAATATGCTAAAATAACTAGTAAGAACTGCAAGTTCAAGGACATAAGACAGTAGAACTTGGGTAAATCCGAATGCTTTATGCCATGAACATTTAGAAGATGAGACGAGGAAAAGTTGATAACAAAGACTATGTAAAGGACAGACTAGACCCAATCTTGAAGAAACAGCCACTGATGTAGATTTGAACTAAGACGAAATACATCCACATGCTTTTGCATTTAATGCTTTTGTTATTTCTACAATAACAAATCTCTGAATTGCAAACATTCATGAAAGATTGTAAGTCAATTATTTTATAAAACGGAAAAGGACAGATTTATGATGACTAAAATACATTATTTCAACAGCAGGCATTCCAATTTACAGCTCAGTGCACCAATTAGAATGGCTGTTCATGACTGTAATTTCTGTATTTTACATAAAGTACTCCCAATAAATTAAACCTCCAAGTATATATAAGGAATAAGAGAAATATCACTAATAAAATAGCTGCTTATCTGAAAACCATAGTAAGTAAAATATATACACTATATGTATACACCAAAAATGGTGAAGTTGAATGGGGGGGTGGGGAAAATAAAAAGGGAAAAAAAGAAGGGAACAATAAAAAAAAAAGGTTTTAGCATCCTTTTTACAAAAAACTCACAGAAATTATGGTCATACTAAGTGCTAAATCAACCTTCTTCATCCTCTGTTTTATTTATACAATATAGAATAAAATTACAAAATATTTGAATGTCATACCATTCTGAATCTATTGCTCTTTCATTACATCTTCTGTAGCAAAAGAGTCACAGAAATTTCTCTTTGAACTTCTCTGTTCTATGACATAAAAAGTCCACCGAGACTCATAAATCCTAATGCCATTTAATCAGTCTGAAAAAATTTTAATGAGCTCTCACTAGATTTGGTACAGAGATTATTTGTAACTATGGGATCAATTAATTAATTAGAAATGGAAGAAACTGCAAAGAAATAGTGTTTTAAATTAAGGCGATGATTTACATCACTTGGAACTTTTAAAATAGAACAGATTGATTCTTCATAACAGAGTTATGACCATTTGTATTACTACAATCTATTCCTCTTTTTAAACAGTGGATATAAATGTATTTGTTTGCTTTTAAACTACTAGTAAGGTCCTTTATTTTATAGAAAAGCTATAGGCAAATCAACCAAAATACTGGAAAGAAAGGCCATAGCCAGCAACATCCTTAAACTGGAAGATAATTAATCTGTGTGGTTTTGATGACAGAAGTGTATTGGAAATATGTATAAATGTTGGCATGGCAATGTCTAAAGTCCTCTGAGGTAAGGCCATATTTAAATTAAATTTATTAGCAAAAATTAATATTTTAGTACTTATACATTTCAAAATCATGATTTTTAATAATGTGAGCCCTATAAATTAAAGTGGAACAGAAAAATATTGTTTAGCAAAAGTACTTTTGTTTCCCTATTATTTTTGCCCTTATCAAATCTGTGAAGTCAACCACCAAATCATGGGATAAATGAGATTGGAAGGGACCTCCAGAGCTCATCTAGTCTGTGGACTGTGTCCAGGCAAATTTTGAGTATCTCCAAGTATGGAGACTCTACAACCCCTCTAGGCAACCTCTGCAAGTGTTTGGCCACCCTCATAGTAAAAAAAGTGTTCTCATGTCCTCAGTCTCTTGTGTATGTCTGTGCCCATTGCCTCTGGTTTCGTCATTGGGCACCACTGAAAAGAGCCTGGCTCCTACTTTACCATCTCCTTTCATGTGTTCCTACACATTAATAAGATCCCCCTGAGCATTCTCTTCTCTTCATTCCAACCATATCACTAAAGATGTTAAACAGGGCTGTACCCAGTATTGACCACTACTCACTGGCACCCAGCTAGACTTGTGCCACTGATCACAACCCTCTGGGCCTGGCCATTCAGCCAGTTTTCAAACCATGTCACTGTCTGTTCATCCACAGCATCTCTACAAGGATCACATGGGTGAGAGTGTCACAGGCACTACTGTAGTACAGGAAGACAACAGCCACTGCTCTCACCTTGTCCACCAGGCCAGTCACTTCATCAAAGAAGTTAATCTAGTTTGTAAAGCATGACTTTCCCTTGGTGTAGCCAGCTAACTGCTCCTGATGGTTTCCTTGTCCTTCCTGTCCTGGAAATGGTTTTCAGGATTAGTTGTTCCATCATCATTCTCCAGGGATCAAGGTGAGGCTCAGCAGCCTGTAGTTCCCTGGCTTGAAGACAGGAGTGACATTAGCTTTCTCCAGACTTTGAGCACTTCTCCCAGTGGCCACGACTGATCGAGTACGTAAAGTGGTCTTGCAATGACATCTGCCAGCTCCCTCAGCACTAGAGGGTGTATGCCATCAGGGTCCCTGAACTTACTCATGTCCAGTCTGCTTAAGTATTCCCTCACCAAAATCCAAACAGAAGTAATAATACTATGAAAAGTATTATTTAATTGTCTAAATAAAATGCATGAAAAAGAACACAGTGTTCTGAACATTCTGGTCTGAAATTTCTATAATATTCAAGAACACATTGTTTCTACATATGTACAGCTCCAGATGGTTTTCATACAAGTTGCATCTGTGCATTTGAGAGCAGAATACGTTTTTGAGAGAGTATATGTTTTTAAATTTACATTTTAGAAAAACTTAATTTTTCTAGTATTTAATCTCCAGATCATATTTTGACTACCTGACTGATTTAATTAATTACAGTGCATTGTTGCTAGTTTTGGAAGTTCATATGATGCTTCACATATCATAAGATAGAAAGACCTAGGCTGAATTTGCAGGGTGTATCTTGTTTGAAATTCCTGTGCTGTGGTTTAATCATTATGCATATTAAGTTCCTAGTTAACCAAAGACTGCAAACCAAAAGGTCAGCATTTAAGAAATTCCCGGATGGACAATTATGACATCCTTCAATGACAGTAAAGCAGATATCATATCCATTTATATATCACTTTAAATACTTTTCTTCCCCCAGAGAGTTCTGTGCTTGTGCTAAGTTCCCACACTTCGACATTTGTGATTTTTGTAGATACAACAAAAGTTCAGTTGAATTTAATCAAAGGGAATGCTGATGTTGTAAACTTCATATGGAGGAAAAACATAGATTCAAACATTTATATTCTTCTTCAAAAAAAGGTTAACAAAATTAAAAATACAAACCCAATCAAAAATACAATCTGTAATTTTGTCTAACATAGCTTTAAAATAGTTTAAAAATATTAGGTATAACATACATGCTACTACTATCCTTAAATATTTTTTTCATTGCTACCATAACTAAGGGAACAAAAAATTATCTACAACAGTGTCACTGGTTTTTTTTGCTTGCTTTTGGGCTGGTTTTTAATGTTTTTGTCCTTTTTAATTATTACCACCTTGTGACTTTTCTGAAATAGAGCCAAATAAACTAAGGGTTTTGGGAAAGCTGTTCTTATGCCCCTCACGTGAAATTTTAGTTTTGTTTGCCGTTAACACATAACATTCAGGTTTTTTAGTTCTTGAGATACAATAAAAGTTACGACCCAGCTTTATATAAATTGTCAATACTTTCTGCTCTTTTGTTTTCAGGATTACAGAACAGCTTATAGTTATACTTCCATCCAACTAAAAAGTCCTCATTATGCACCTCATCGGGTTTCCCAAAAAAAACCATACCATACAACACTGCAGGAACATACCGTGATTTTTTGTTATTTTTATACAAAAATAATATTAAGCTGTGGTTTAAGCTTGTGTTCAACTCCTCACTTCCTCCCTCCAAAACCTTGGGCTACTTCCCAATATTTGCTCTGAACTGAATATTAACATGTTCAAAATTCATAACTCTTTGACTCTAAGGTGAGATTTACAACCTTGCTGCTCAACATAGCCACGTATACAAGGCCTACTCACACAAGTATCTACTATGTCCCCACAATGCCATGAGCATGAACATGTTTATGTACATTTGGTTTATCTTTTCTGAACGTGCAACCTCACAAATGAAGTTGATGCACATACACAGAATATCAAGAGAACTTTCAACAGGAAAAAAAACCAAACAAACCTCCAAACAAAACCCAAACCCAGTTTGATTAACACTGTTCAACAGTAAACCACACCGCATCAAACTTATTTCACTTTGTATTCTCAGGCAATGAAAATACCATTTAGGATATGGGTGAGAATTTGAAGTATGAAAGGCTGAGGAATCAGTTAATCATTCCATATGTATTTGTGTAGTCATTTTCTCCTCAATAATCCTGCTGAAAGAACAGTAATCACAGTCTAATCTACCTAAACTTGTTCCCTAAAATTAGTAGGTAATGCATTTTTCTGCAGTAATGAAACTCCGGAACTTCAGAACTTATGTTCCACTCGGGATAAAGAGAGAGAAAATATTCTAAGGATAAAGGGAATTTAATTTAAAATAAAAGTGAAGACATTATTTTAACAACTCTCAGTTTATCTTTCAAATATTTTCCCTGTAGACTTCCATTTCAGAATAAAGTTTGGAAAGTTATATATAAGACAGAAAAACTAAATATACCTAACTCTTTGAGAAAGATTGCTCAAACTGATGGTTTTAAATCAGAAACAAAAACTATGATCTCAGAGATTTAGACTATAAGTGAAAAGATGTGGCTTAGGAAAAATATATGGCCTCTTCACAAAGAACCATCGTTAATGTTTCGATACTATCAGCGAGGAATGTATGAAAAATAAACTGAACTATGTTTAAACAACTGTTTTCAAACTTTGAATAATGAAGTTAAGATTGCAGATTTATTTATACAGCAGAAAATTATTACACTTTTCTATTACTGCATGTTACTGGGTAGTAAATCAGAGCAATCTGCATTACAAACACTAGATGTAGTGTGGGGAAATCTCTTCCTTCAAAAGCACAAACACCTCTGAAAACAGAAGTTGCTGATTTTTATAATGTTTATATTAAATTTAATCTAAGTATTTATCACATTTAAAAAAAAAATCCAAATACAGCCCAAAGAGAATATTCCTAAATCGAATTTGTCCCCTCCCCTTCTTACCTTCTCTGGAGGTGCTGGAGGGTGAAATCTCTTTGCACAGACTAGAAATGGATCAGGGTGTGGCTTGCCACACTTCACCTCAGGGTCATCTCCCAACACAATATGATGAAAAAGACCAAAAAAGTCTTTGTGTCTGGTTGTTTTCAGCTGAAATGAGGCTTCACCTGAGCCAGTGGCAACAGCCATGGGTATATTGTGTTTGTGTAAATGACGGATCAGCTTATCAACACCTGCAAGACAAATATATATGTTTCAGTTTTTATATATATGCATATATGTTGATATATGTATTAATATTTATACCTAATTACAAAGAATTTAGCACCAATTCAACAATGCTGTCTTACTGAATAAAATAACCTATTTCAATCAGTTAGTGTAAAAGAAAATTCTTGCCATATCTGAAATGTTCCTTCTCCAGACAAAAATCAAGGAACACTCCTCAAGGTATATATATATATATATACTTGTTATCAAAATGATGCTTTTCTCAAAATATGTCAAAAAATGAGTTCAACATCATTACATGATGATACCCACTAGAAACTCATTAAGCAATGTCCCCATATTATGTAAGTTTATTATTTCAAACTCAGAGAGTCTGGGAGAACATTTTCTTTCATATACAGTTACGGTCCTGAAAAAAGAATCAAAAAAATATACTCTTCTCACTGGATGGCATAGTTTTAATTTCTGAAGCAGGTATCCAACTGGCTCAAACCAGACCCTAGGAGAGCTCAGTTTCTCTCTTTTGCAATTATTAAAGCAAGTAACACTAGGCAGAGGAGAGCAGCTGTCAGTCACAGTTAATACCAGAGCTTTATCTATTGATGCTGTGAACCCAGAGTAATGAACACCTCAAGCCTAATGGGTAGAAACTTCAATCTGATCCAGTCTTCTAGGGAAGGTTAATGCAGTGATGTGCTGAAAGCACAGCAGTCTGTGTAAGAGGGAATCACACATCGTTGTTCAATGCAAGTTTTGACTTTTCTCTGAAAATTTCTTCTAATGCTCCTTTTCTGCAGCATTCTAAATGCTGAATATCTCTCCCAGAAAGAACAATTAGCATTATGTAATGAAGAACAAGATTGGATGCCTGGTCGTTATCAACTCACAAGAGAAAAATCCCTCCATATCTGTAAAATCATTTCAGCCCTGCTTCTTGGCATTAATCCCCACTGTGCTGGACACAGGATATAGTTTCAGGCAGTTTAGGTTCAAGTAGACCCCAGCTGACTTTTGGTTCTTTGAAACAAGTTGAGCACAATTCTCTGTTTTCATCTCCTAACTTCATGGGTTCTTATCATATTTTTCATGTCTGGTTATACTAAAATAATCTTATTTCCTTCCTTCTGATTCACTGCCATAGTTATGTATGGTCCCTGCTCCCTCCAACCATTCCTACTCCTCATGTCCATTTAGTTCTTTCCTTTGCCACACCAGCATCCCTGATTTGCACATCCCATCTGATTTAGCCTTTCAATTCTATGAACAATCACCTAATCTGCCATACGTTTTTCCCAAATATAGTCATATGGCCAACTTGAAGAAGTTGTAAGTACTACTGATAATAAAGTGTAGATTAGTAAAGAGGTGCATTAACTAATCCACCTATCTGGAATTAGGACTTGCATGTATGGCTCTCTGCAGATTTCTCATCTATTCTCCAGAATCTAATCAAACAATTAAAAACTGACATTTCCAGCTCTATGTTCCTATTTAACGACTTTAAATACATGCCGTTCATATATGTGACGTTAGATTTCGAGTTGGACAGAAATAACAAGTGTTATTCCTCCTGTAATTGCAACACATCATCCATTTGAAAGCCTTCCTATGCCTCCTTAAATGGTTATACTAAGCAAGTGCATTTTTCCCAAATGATGCTATTATGTCCTCTCACTGAAATACGATGTTAAATACAAGTTAACTTATTCCAGATAGTTTAAGTCTTCATTCTGAAACACGTAGTAAGTCTATATTAAATTAATGAAATATTAAGATGCCTTAATGTAAAGCAGTAACCTAAGCATTTCTTCTTTAGAATAAAATGCATTAATTCTAAGGAACTTATTCTAAATAAGTTGCAACATTTAGCAAGGCTAGTATGTTAAGTGGGGGAGCCCCCGGTGGTCTAGTGGTTAAGACGCAGGGCTGGTACCCTTGAGACCGAGGGTTCGATTCCCGGTCAGGGACCTCCCCGGGCAGATGGTGCTCGTTAGCCCTTAAGGCAATCCATCTAAGAGAAGGACACTCTGAAAAC